>BNCR01000003.1:24359911-25559911 GCA_014656515.1 Oryzias celebensis | reverse complement strand
ATAAACATTTGATCGCAACAAAATGAAGCCAGAATTTCACCAGGTTAATCTTTTTTTTTTTTAACAGCATTGAACAAAATTAATTCATGAATTTATTTGAAAATATTATCTGGGGTGATCTTATATCTCCCTGTAATCATTTTCCCTTTCATGGTTATTAAATTTTTTATTTTTATTTTGTTATATTCACATTGTATCTCCTCAATGGTGTTCCACAGGCACAGAGGAGGCCTGAAAAAGCCTTGTCCATCACAGTTGTTCAGTAATTCATTCATTTCCATGTTTTATTAGCTTGATGGTGAAGGTAAGGCCATCATGTACCAGATCCTTTCAGCTTCTTATATTCTATATGAGTCCTTTCTTGGTGTCTCAAAAAAACCTTTTTTTTTTAATAGTTTATTTCTTCATCTTTGAAAGATCACTTGTTCTTCATCTTTCAGCTGCTCCCTTTAGGCTTTGCCATGGCGGATCATCTGTCTCCATGTTTCTCTCACCGTGTCTGGTCTCCTGCATTTTGGGTCCTACTCCTACGTCGTCCTCGTTCACACCAACCTCTTTCATGTCCTCCTTCACTACATCCATGAGCCTTCTCTTTGGTCTTTTTACATCCTTAGCATCCTTTTACTATCATCCTCTGTTCCTCCTTTCAATGTGTTCAAACCATCTCAATCTCCTTTCCTGCATTCATTAAAAAAATAAAACTACAATAAGCCTCTGAACCAACAACATGGCCACTCTCACCACAGTCTTCTACACCTTTCCTTTCATTTTTGCTAACACTCTTTCCCACATTCCCTGTTGCTCTGGACTATTGACCTCCAGTATTTGAAGTCCCTCGCCGTCTTCACCTCTGCTCCCTGTAACCTCACCAATCCACTTGAGCCCCTCTCATTTCCACGCAGTCTGTTTACCTGCGGCTGACCTTCAGTCCTCTCCTTTCCAAAGCAAACCTCAACCTCTCCTGACGTTCCTCGACCTGCTCCCTGCTCTCACTACAGATCACAATATCATCTATAAACATCATGGTCCACAGAGATTCCTGTCTAACCTCATCTGTCAGTCTGTCCATCAGCACAGAACCAAGAAGGAGATCTCCACCTTGAACTCCTCTGTCAACCCCTACAGCACACATCACTACTGTCTTACAGCCCTCATGTCATGAACAACTCTAATGTACTTCGCTGTCACCCTAGACTTCCTCATACAAACCAAGGCTCCTCTCTCTGTATTCGGCTGCTTTCTCATCTACAAAGACACAGTAAAGCCTCTTCTGACCGTCTGAGCAAAAATCCCATCTGTCGTTCTCCTTCTTGGCATAAAACCACACTGTTGCTCACAGACACTCACTTCTGACCTCAGTCTAGCTTCCATCCTTTCCAATAACCTCACCAGCTTTATTCCACTTACATTGCATTCCTCAGGAATCTTGTCATTCTACGACATCTTGTTTAAATAGTCGAGTCATAACAGTTATTGCCACCTCTCCTGAACACTTCCATGCCTCCACAGGTATTTTTATCAGGAACAACTCCCTCTCTGCCTCAATGTCTTCCTCCTTTCTGATTTTTGCTATTTCCTCTCTACACCAGCCACCTCATCTCCTCTGTGCTCTCCCACATTTTTTTCATACATCATCATTGTCGTAACTTAGTAAAATATTCAAGTTGTAGAAACTGAGCTCAAGTGAAAGACACAAACATTATATTTAAACCCTTCAAGAACTTTTGCATTGCTTTGTTTAACCACAAATTAAAGTTTTACTTTTAAACAAAAGTAAAATCTTAAAAGCAAATGTAAAAGTTTCCCATTTGTGCACATTTTTATTTCTCATACTTGAAAGACTGGTGCTCTTGCTCTCTGCTAATTCTCACTTACTTTTAAATACTACGTATTTGGATTTTTTGTACTGCACGAGTATGATGTAAAAGCAGAAAATAAATCATTCCACTGTAACAGCAAGGCCTCGAGGTCCAGCCTGTTCAGCATCTGAGATTTTTTCTCCCTTCAAACCCAATCCATTTGGGTTTTCATTTCTCCCCTTGTTAAATAGAAGGCTTCCAACTGTGATCCGACACAAATACGAGCCCCGTTGTATATTCACATGTGCTGAATTTTTTAATAATGTGTAAAATTTGCATGTCCGAAAGCACAAACACTCTACATAAATGATAGATGTGGGCTTGTGAGTGTGAGGATTCTGTGTCAGCAGTGAGATGGAGGGAAAAGGTGCAGAAATCAGCTTTAATTTGTGCTTGAACACCATGCATGAAACAAAGTCCATGTCCTGACACCTCTCTACAAATGGGAGAACATATTTAAGCAACTATTAACTGGTTTCAACCTTTGTTTAATATAATCAGAGACGAAAAGAAAACCACTTTGCAACAAAAAACAGAACTGGGAGGAAAAGGGATGTTTGCCAGTAAAATGCTAAAATGTAAACGCACAAGCACTGAGCCGAGTGTGTGTGCTCCAGGTGCCTGCCCTTATTCTCCTCCTGCTTGAGAATCAGATGACGGCAATAAAAGACCCGTCATGCGCCATGCGGGGTGGTCCAAGTCTTTGCTACAGCGCCGCTCCTCTCATCCCCTCCCCTGCATTCACTCTTCAGTTCCATTGGTTTGCTTTGTTCCCCATCTGCAAACTCTTGCAACAACTCCCATACTATGTTATTTTGTTGATTATTATTCTTGATCCCTATTAAACACTTTGCTAAAAATTTCAAATATATATCTAAAAATAAATGCTAAAACCATTTTTATCTTCCTTCTAATGGCTAAGAGACAACTATGACAAATTGGGGGCTAAACCGGGCTTTCAACCAAGGACTTCTTGCACTCAGAGCAAGAATCATACCCCTAGACAAGCCCAAATTTGACAAAACATGTGCTTTTATTTTGGAATGAAGTTGTTACCATTTACAAAAGTCAAAGGGTTTACTGCGGCAGTTTTACCAACGTGATTTAATACAATTTATTTACATGAAACAGAACAAGGTTAAACACCGAATAAAGCCGAACACAAAGGAGTGATGTGACCGTGTGAAAGGCAGTAGATTTAAATTCTTAAAAGATTAAGATTTTGCCAGTTAATTAAGCTAAGTATTGATCTTATTAATTGTACAATCTACCAATAGCACAAAAAAAATCAGTCAGTGAGGTAAAAGAAAATGGTCTCGTCATGAATTCTTTGGGATTCCATGAAACTCTGGTGTTCATGCGTAACTATGCACATTTTTGAGACTGTTTTCTGGCTGTTCCTGGCCACTGAACAGGCACTGAAAGTTAAACCAAGTCATACTTTAACCAGTTGGAGAATCTGATTCGGTTGTAGCGTATTGGCTAGCGTCTTTTTCAGAACCAGTTGTTTACCAATTAATAATCATTTGAGAATTGTTCATGAAGGAGAGGATCATTTTTGTGGTTTGTGGCCATCCACAGTTATATGACACCAAATATCTCACTTTGACATTTCACAACAAACCTCTTCCAACTGTAGGTGGCGAACATGCGCTAGAAAGCAGTAGAAAAAGAAAAAAGAAGAAGAAGCCCTTCCCTGCCCGCAGATCCGTATGCTGGACAGTCTTTGTTTGTCCCCATCTCAAAGCCTGATCTTTTCCTGAGCTTCATCACATGACAACATCATGATGCTCGTCCTCCAGGTTTCTAACGCTTGTCCTCCTTCAGGGTCACTTCCTCTGGCGTTAGGTTCCTGCTCAGCTTCAGCCCAGACGCCATCATACATCGGTCATTATTCTGAGTCTTTGCGCTCTGGGGTCCAGTTTTGTTGCATCCTAGTTCCTGACAAAGGTTATATTTCTAGATTCATCAGTGACCCGGCCCGCCTGGCAATACTAAATCTGCTGGTTACAGGTTCTTTTGGAAAGAACTTTCCAACATTTATAGATGGCAGTTGGGATAGTAATGTGTGGTAAGAAAATAAATCAAAGCAACACTTATAACTACAGAGAAAAATCATAAAAAAGACACGTTATCCTGCTTTGTTTGATATCGAAACAATGTGAAGTTTCTTGAATGACTTCCGACAGCGAGGAGGAGGATCCAGAATTTTTAAGAAGTGTTTATGCATGAATCTGATATTTGTTATTCTCAAGCTCCAGCTTCCATTATGTTTTAAAACGTTGCAATATGGATCATTTTAATTGGAGAAGGGAAAACAAAGGACCAGTGTGTTAGAAGTTGATTATTGGATGCAGGAAGAAGAAAAGCTCTAAAGCCGAAGCAGCAGGAGTTACAGTGATTATTTATTTATCCAATTATTTACTGACAGTCTTGTGAAAAAGCAACCAGCAGGAAGCCCAAAGACAGCTTTTAGGAGGGACTAATCTTCAGTCTTTGGACCCAAAAGCACAGCTGCAAAAGAGATGCAAGGAAAGGGTATTTGTGGGTGACAAGCAGCTTCTAATGAGATGAAAACAGAAGGAGCCGCCATGTTGTAACCAGCAATTGCTCATAGCTTCTCTATATCTGCCAGTATTTGTTGTAGAATTGATCTAATTTCTGTTTCATTCCTTTCTTTCTGCATCTAATTAGTATGACCAGATATGGGCATGGGCAAATAGGATGACTCCCACCCAAAAAATGTGATGGCCTGCAAAAAGAAAAGAATGAAAAATACAACAAAACAACTCTATAAAAAATGTTCTTGATAAAAAATAATATAAGAAGAACAAAAAAGGTAAATGCAGCCTCAACAGGGCACAAACCAGTGTCCAGATGGTGCCTGTCCCAAGTCCGGTCAATGTGGAGGGTAGTGTCAGGAGGAAAATTTAACATATAACTTTATAAAGGGGTTTCTAACTCAGTTTACCTTGGGGCCACTGAAGGCAGAGTCTGGCTGAGTCTGGGCTGCAACCTCAGCGTGCATGCATGCATGCAAGCGCATGCAGCTCGTGCAGCTCGTGGGTGCCTGGGAGCCAAAGTTAATTTGAATCAGAAATTTTAAAAATTTAAATCTTCTAAGGTTTTTAAAATTGTATTTTATAACACAAAAAAAGATGCAGAAGGACCCTAGTTTAAACAAGTTTTGAACTTCCTCAGTTACATCCTTTCTTTGGCTGTAAATTGTATGGGACATGTACTGTACTATTAACTGTACTAAATTACCAATAAAACTCTCAATCAATCATCAAATACATAAACAAATAAAAAATCAGTAAGTAAATAAATCATTAATAAGTGACAGTTTTCTGTGTATTCAGTCAGGTATATCTGCTGCATTCAGATTTAAACGTCCTTATTAACAGTTTAATTAACACGGTTACATTTGAACTGTTAAACCACAACATTAGGCTTAAACTTTACAGTTCTTTAACCTCCATCACTGGGTTCTTCTGAACACGGCCTCTCTTGCCTACTTCTTACTGGACACTTGACATTTGGTTTAAAGGAGAAAGCAACTGAGACCCTCAGTTTGGCTTCAGGATTACTGTCAGTAAGTCTGAACCTGGATTTGGACTTATTGAAGTTCAAGGTGGAGATGAGCTCATGCACAAGTATGTGCGGTAAGATAAATTGCAGAAATGTATCTTCATCAAGATGCACGTTGCTGCTTTGCTAGAATGTATTTTAAGGGCCGCTTTATACTTCCAAGTGACTCATAATTTATTGGCGTCGCAGTGGTTTCATGGATATTAGAGCGGAATCGCTCCAGACGCTGCAGAAAGTCACCTGATGGTGACGTCACCTGTGACTGGAATTTTACGTCGATAGTGCAGTCGCGGGCAGATCGCGTCATTTAAGTCGAATTTATTTCAGTGATTAAAGTACGCGGCTATGAAGGAAGCTCTGTCCAGAAAAATGTCTTTTAAACATTGAAAATGATGAAAACTTACTGAAGAAGTTTGGAAAAACCAAGCGTCACACAGAGACACAGAAAAAGACAAGTCAAGTAGATTATAAATAGATTATATTGATAGATGAACTGATATGAAAGGATGATTTTCTAGACATTTTAGGGGCTCAGAGGGATTTGACACCCCAAACTCTCAGCACACCCAGACTCTCTCCCTGATACACTCGGCTAAATCTGGGCTTGCTAATTAGGAGGCTTAAAGGAGAACCAACGAGGAGGTTCATGAACGGAGTGAAGGAGGACGTGAGGATGGTTGGCGTGAGGTGGTGGGTTGGATGGAAGTGGATGATTTGCTGTGGCGACCCCCAAAGGAGCGACCGAGAGACGAAGAGGAAATGTCTTGATACAAAGAAAAAAATGTTTTTCCAGCAGTTTACGTCAGTCAGTTGTGATTTAAAGAAGTTTACACCATGAAGTTTCAGAATCAGAAGCTTTTGACACAGCTGGATAGCACCATTTCAAACATAAAGCTTCATCAAATGACAAAAGTCAAAGACATGACAAAAGCAAATTGTGCAGCTATAAAAATCAGGGCAATGCCTCAATATGCCTTTCAATATTTATTGAACCACCAAACAATGAGGATGAGTGCAACACTCTCAGATGAGGGAAGGTCAAAAACCACAAAGAGCAATTTTTCTATTTAAACAGCCACTGATGACATTTTGATCTACTCTAACCGCGTTCCCAGCGGTCTTTTAAGTAAGGAGCTGCTGTTTTTAGCCAACATTTTTAAAAAACCAAGGACATAGTCTCTGCAGAGCAACAGTAGCTCATTAGAAATTCACCACATCGTTGGTGTTGAGCAACCCCGCCTTCCCGTTTCCCTTCCATTGAGAGCTTGGAGCACAGGACTTGTTTCAAACCCCCAGCGTATTTTCCATTCCACTTATATGCTCTTTTTTTAAACTGGTCCTGATTCAACAATTTGAATAAAGAAAAAGTCAGAAATGTAGTTTTGAAGGTATTTTTTTTAATATATGTCCTCCATCATAAGAAAAATGCCATCATCAAAGATCAACAACACAATTTTAAACAGAGAGGGTCTTTAAAATAAAAATTATTTCAGAAAAAAAGATCATTTTTTTCAGTCTCAATTTTTCAAATTTGAACTAGTCTTATTGAGCTGAATCTTCCACTTCCCCTTTGGCTTCTCCCTATCCCTACATTTAGTCCTCCCAACGGAGCCATGTCTGAAAAATGTGGACATTATTCATTCTCTATGACGTCATCAATAGTCGCCGGTCAACTAGCGTATCTGCCAGCGCTAATACACATCAACATTGATTTTATAACTTTAAAAAGTCATGCTATAAAACTAGTCATAACTTACATTTAAATGTAAACCTCTGTGCTTCAGAGCACACCCACGTGAAGAAATGTGATTCTCCTCAACTTCCCCCCCTACGCCTCACCTTTAAAAGAACAATTTCGGACACCGCTACTTTCCAATGCCGCTACGATTAGAGGGGTAGGGAGAAGCTCGGATTCGGCCATCCGCTCAAGCAACCCAGCTTTGTAATATTGATGTAAGTGGTTAATGTAATTGATGTAAATCAAACAAGTTTTTGAGTTACAACAATTCCCCTAATGTGTACGTATATTTTTGACTCGCAAATGTAAATCCTTCTAAAAGGCAGCCCGTTTTCCATTTCATCCATTCACGATGTGACGATTTGATGCAGTCATTTTTCTTCCGTGACATTTGAAATATTTGTTTTGCAACTGCAGTATGTGTTTACTTCATTCCATTTCCTTTCCTGACTATTTTCATGTCTGCTGTAATTCAAGCTTGCTGATAGTTACAAGCTCTTTATGCGTGGAAGTGGCACACTGTTACATTCAATTTTCAGCAGATGAGAAACCTATAGGAACATTTGTCACTTTGTATAAATATGAATCATGTAAAAGCTTTTAGTGTTGCATAGTGAAGGGAACTTTTTTGTGTTGCTGCAGAAATGTGTGTTCAGCTGATCTCAGTGTCTGCAGAAGTAGCAACACAAAGTAAAGCCTTAGTCACAACTGCCCTTATGGGTGGAGACGGGCTGTCTGGAGGCAAAAAAGGGGAAAACCTATACGGGGCATGCAGGTGGCCTGCAGGAAATAGAGAAATATCAAAGCTGTAGACCATTCGGTCAACTTTTACATGTTTTTGCTTTTCACATGTACACACATGTGATGTAAAGTTTAGTGTTCACGCTGGACAAGCAGGGAGGGGCTTCTTCTTCTTTTACTAGTGCATGTCCGCCACATACGGTTGGAAGAAGTTTGGTGCAAAATGTCGAATTGGTGCAAATCGAGCAATTTTGGCAGAAAAAGGAAACGGTTGGGTTCATTGCTAGCATCCTTGCAACTGCGGATATGGATTAGCATCACGTCAAAAGAGTAGCCTTGGTTTATCTTTATAAACCGTGCCTGGAATCACCAAAACCGTACCTCACTACCGAGTCCCTGATTGGTCAAAGTTCAACGTGGTTTAACATTGAAATCATGTTTAATGGACAAGTGTTTGTAGAGCTCAAAAATAGTCGTAGAAACTTGTGTCGCTACACATGAACTCGAAACACAGACGTTATCAGGCTAATCGCCATGTCAGGGCTCACCAGATTACCCAAACCCATACATCACTACCAAATTCCTGATTGGTCACAGGTTGACCTGGTTTTGTACACGGAGCCAAAAACGGTTGTAAAAACTTGCGTAGCTATGCGCGTGAGAGTTTTGAATGTGAAGGCCCAAAAGACACGGCAACCACAGGACACGTAGGCGTGACTATTTGAGTTAGAATCCCCAAACCAGCTTCCACTGCACCACAGTCTATCAAACAATATAGAACAACACATTTTTTTATGTTTGAAACTGCAAAAAACGAACAAATTATTCCAAAATCTGTACATTTTAATGGTTCCCCGACTGGGCTTTATCACTCCCTCTGACTTTATGGGTCATGCCTTAAATGCTTCCATCCATTAAACCTCACGGGAACTTTTTCTGTTTGAGCTGTGCATTGTTTAAGGACACAGAAAGTGGAGGAAACACAAAGGAACTGTGAACAAAATGCAGACGCAGTTCAAGCTACTTGACTTGACTTTCAATTGCAGGCTAAAACATTTACACATTTTTCTGTCCTGTGGGGCCATTTAATCACAGCATGTCTCTGGTGTGCTCTTTTCCTGGATTATGCTTGACAGTGCAATATAAAAAAAATAAAAAAAACAAACTAAAGAGGAGAGTTCAAAGACTGCAGATGAATCTTTGTCATTGGACCTTGGAGGGAAATTGCCCCGGGCCAGTCTCAAGGCTCCTGCCACAGTGCCGAACATTAACATTCTTTTGACATCGTAGTCTTGAAAGAAGAGAAATTCCAATAATAAATAAGACATGCACCTGGGCACTTCTGTTTCTCAGGTGTATCTAATTAATACCTGATTATTTAAGTCATTCAACAAAAGGTAATGACACAAACTCGGCACCAGTACATTTCAAAGACCCACTCAGATGAAAATGGTGGATTTTTTTGCATATTTTTGTGATAAATCTGTGATAGCGCACACTTCTCCTTTGCTGAGATAATCCATCTCGCCTCATAGGTGTGCCATCTGCCGAAAATACAGCCTGGAAAACGTCAGGTTTTTGATTTTGGCAAAAAACGGCATAACTAAAAAAGACGATCGGAGTGGGACTTTGACGACTTTGATAGTTTCCACATAAGGAAATGACGAGATGACAATCTTGTGGTTTGTCAAGCCAAAACATTTAATACACATCATTGCAGGAGACATGCACTTGCAAACCGTCACACAGTGCACTTTTCTTCACCGCAGCTCCCACACTGAAAACACTTTTAAACTTTGAAATAATTTAAAAGAAAACTCTTATTAAAAACAGGGTTACACAGTTTTTTTCATCGATGTTCATAGTACTGCATTGGAAAATGTATCACAGAAAAAAGCTATTAACACAGAGCAAAACTGAGAAATAACACCGACGCCGCGCTGGCTGATGGTTAGCAGAAAAACGGAACCGACATCTGAGATCAAATGTTGCAGGGAGGACAAGCCTTGGAAAGAAGAGTCTGTCGATGAGGAGGAGTGGCGAGGAGGGAAGGGGGGAGCTCTATACATGTCCATCTCTAATGAGAAAACAATCCAAGTGCGCTGAAGGGCAGAAGGGTCGGCGGCTAGGCGTAGAATGTTTCCACTTTCACTGCCTGGCAGAACATTGTCATAGAGAAGACAAGACCCAGGATCTGCAGCAACACAAGAGACATTTCAGGAGTTAATGGGATCACATGGCCCCTGTGGACATTTGAGGAGAAATTCAAAGCTCTAATGTTCATTTCCTTAATTATATGTGATCAAAAATGCCCAAAAAAACATCATTTGAAACTTCTTTCTTAGACACAAGAGAAGAATCGCATCACTTTTTGTCTTTGGCACCTGTTCCGGTTAAATATTTCACCATAATGCATTTCATTTTGTCTCAGGCAATGTATGGAACATTTACCTTTACATGTTTGCTATATCTAGAGAGTTTGTGAATATCATTTACAATGTTTAGTTGTTGTCATTATGAGTTTTCTACTTTTTTGGCTTAATTTTATACTTTTTTAATGCAGTTTTGCACTGGAACGTGAGACTTTACCACAACAATGTCAGAAACGTCTCATGATCACAACTATCTAAATAAAAGAACGTTTTTTTGACATTCAAGGTCAAAGTTCAATGCTACAACTAGATTAGGTAATCCCACAGTGCCAATTTTTCAGAAAAAAAAGAAAACGTTATGACAGGAATAATCAATTTATAAGACATTACCAAGCGTTACTAATGTGTTTATAAACATTTAATAGACATTTCTAAGAAATTGAAAACACTGTAGATGTCTTCCGAATGTTAATATGCTGCTTGTTAAGACATTTGTAAGACATTTATTAACATTTATAAGGGTCTTAAGAAGCTGTTACACTGAACATGAATTGCATGCCAGTTTTGTTTTGCACCCAGAGTTCAGTTCAGTTTGGCTTTGGGTGATGACATGTTGATGATGCAGTCAGCGGATGGAGTCCAAAACCATCATGAAGAAGAATTTGATTGTTCTGCTCCTGAACTTTAAGATGTTTTTCTTTTTTGTATCAAGACACTAATGAAAGCAAATCCTCTCATTTTATTTTTATCGCTGCAAGTTGTCGAACGGATTCAGAGAGAGATAGAAGTACCGCTGAAGGCGTCCGTCGTTCAGACAACTCCTACAGTAGACGGTGAAGCTCACTGTAATGGGAGCGTCTCTGAATGATCTCATAAACCCAGACATAGAGTGATTATCGATGCTTTTGCAGAGCTCTTCAAATTAAATAAACTTGATCTCTAAACCTAATCAGAGTCTTCCATGCATTGAAAATAAGATATTAAGACAATGCTTCCATGTAGCCTCCAGAGAAGCTCTGTCACCCAGAGAACTCAGAGAGGAGCCGTTCCTCCTCCACATCCAGAGGAGCCAGTTGAGGTGGCTCAGGCATCTGGTCTGGATTCCTCCTGGACTCCTGGGGAGGTGTTCCGGGCATGTCGTACTGTGCAAAGGCCCAGCGGAAGACTCAGGCTGGCCTGGGAACGCCCCCCAGAGGAGCTGGAGGAAGGCTCTGACCATCTTTGCTTAGACTGCTGCCCCCCAAGACCCAGTTCCCGATGAAGGGAAGAAGACGGATGGATTCCATGTAGCGCTGAGGCAAAACCTTTGCACAGTAGCTCCTCCCACATGCATCTGGAGGGTCAAGTTTAGCAACACATTTTGCACAAGCATCTAGCAGCAAATATGACACCTGTCAACAGAGAAGCGTTTGGCGCGAATTTGACGCTTGAACCACGTTTTGTGTGAGCGCAGCATAAGAAATGTCTTATATGTGTTCATCAGCTCTTTATAAAGACACTTAAACTATTAACAAAAACACAGCTGATATTTTTACCAAGAGATTCAGAAATAATCCTTGTAAAGATGACTGCCTTCATCACGCTTTAGATCGCGGGGGCAGCAAAACAATAAAAAACTGTTAAGAATAACACAGTTAGATTGATTAATCACATAGAAATAATTTATGAACACATAGACATCTACAAATGTTTTTAAATGCCTTCATGAGTATCTTTCAAACATCACTAAGATGTTTGTGAAACATCTGTGATAATAAATGTCTTAGTAAGAAGTTGACTGACACAATACGACATTAGTAAGACATTTTCAAATGCTAATGAATGTGTTATAAATGTCCTATAAACACGTTACTCATGCTTGTTATGTATTATAACTAGATTATTAGGGAATCTTATTATAAAGTGTTACCAAAATAATATTAAAAGAGTCATGGTTTAGTAGAAATATTCTATACTCCAAGGGTTAACAGAAAATGCATTCCGTAAAGAAGAAAAATCCTGTTTATACTATGCTATAATAATGTTACCCATTACTGACTAAGGTGGCAGCAATTTCAGACTAACTTGCTTAGGCTTTTTAATTTAAATGTCCAAATTTTCTACGAACATCTATAAAACGAGAGTGGAATGGGATGCCATAAAGGTTGAGACAAAAGACAAAAGGACGTGTGAGTAAAATGTATTACAGTTTGTGTTGACAGATGTGTGGGCTGTCCTGCAGAGTCTGACTGTAGGATGCAGAGCTTTGATCCTTGGAGTACTAGTCGAACAGGGGTTGAAGTTTTTTCAGATTTGTTTTTTCTCAGCTCGCTCTGCAAATTCTTGATGGGATTGGGATCTGGGGAGCGAACAGGCCGGGTCAATACTATAAGCTCTCTGTCTTTTTCTTCAAGCTCTTTCTGAGCAGTTTTAGTTGCGCTGTGGGTTTTGTGCTCCTGGAGGAAGCTAATGCTGCCAGCGTGTGCAGTTTCTGTCTGACAGCATGGCGCCTTTTCTGCAGCAGTCATTTAGGGGGGGGGCAAGAAATACATGTCAAAGCAAAGCCAAGGTAATGCCCTGGCGTGAGAACCCCCCCATCACTGCAACAAGATTGCCACTCTTTCAATCTTACTGAGCTTGACTGGTGCAACTAAAAACACACAGTTTTTCCTAATGTCCTCGTGACAAATGACACATGCTTGTTGATTGATTTCAAATATTTATATTCTGTAAATCTTCTTCTATGAAATTGTGATTTTCTTGTACTTTTTCCCCATTCAAAAACAGGACAGACTCATACTGCGGAGGTTAGCTCCAATATTCTGAAATAGACCTGAAATATACATAGATAAAACCCATCAAACATTAATGTTTATCCACATCACAAGCATACTTGAGCATGTGCTCATGCATTCATCAGCTAAAAGTTTTTCATTTCATGGCTGCTTTACGTGGATTGAAACATCTTGCTCCTGTATTTTTTTGTGTTTCCATCAAAAACTTCCAACGTGGACAAAGATTGTTCTTATTCAAACCCCAGTTTCTAAGTTTCTGTAATCGACTTTTTCTGTTCAGCTGACAAGACAAAAACATGTGGCTTTTTGTGGACTGATATCTCCACATTTTGAATGTTTATATATATGGATATTTTCTGTTCATATGTAGCTACGTACGTTTTTAAGCCAGTTTTCAGGCTGGACATACAAGCGCGGCCATTAAACACGCCCTGAAAGTTAAAGCGGTTGAACTTTGACCAATCAAAGACTTTGGTTATAACGTATGGATAGTCTCTATTTTAAAACACGGAAGTATCAAACATTTGAAAACTGATCGTGGAGGAGAAGTTGATAATTGTGGTTTGTGTGCGGCAGGAATTAAGTCTTTTATATATTGGAATACAGAGTCGTGAAAGAACAAGCCTGAAGCAGAAGACACAAAATTTGCACTGCTTTGACATTTGACACCAAACCTCCAGAGTTCATGGTTTAATAACATAGCGACAGTCCTCTGTTAACACCAGATACTACTGTGTTCAAGAATCCTTGTTTAACGCGTTCTTGAACGCACCGCATGCCCAGTGTGAACGAATCTTAATGATCAAATGGACTCCACAAGAGCATCATGCAAAGTACAAACTCACACTGATGACTGATTTTTGTTTTGCAGACAGAGTTAGATTGAATGTATCTCCAGTGTAGAAAATCTCATTTCACAGATTCCTTTCCAGAGAAGTGCAATACTTCACTGCAGCAAGTCTTTTGTCACTAACACAATGAATAAATTGTAAAAACAAATACCTGTTCGTCATGTTTCACTTTTTCTTCTGTCCTGACAGGTGAAGGTTTCTCTGTGAAGCACTGAAGGGAATTTTCTGTTTTTGTGTGTGAGGCGAACATCTGAGACCAGATAGTGCTCTGTTGTCTGTTAGTATGTTCAGGAAGGAGTTGACACAGGTAGTTCATGGGTGTCAGAATCCAGGTTTTGAGGATCGTGTTAAATTACTAGTATTTCTAAAGGTGTGCAAAGGACTGATTTTTGGACCACACTGCAAATTATGCCCCTAGAAATAAGTAAGAAATTCTTCCCCATCTGCAAATTGTCTTTAAAAAGGCAAATATACACATATGTGTATATATATATATATATATATATATATATATATATATATATATATATACACATATATTTCTGCCAAATCCAGTCACAAAGACATGTTTTGTTTTATAAACTAAGATTATTTTTCTTGCAAGACAGAAATAAGACATTTTCCATCACAACAAGGGTTTTAAGATTGAGTTTTTGCAGTGCACCAGTCGCTCCAAGACTGTCTTGTTTGGAGTCTGAGGCATCAATGGGTTGAAATAATCCTGTACATCAAATAAATGGAGCATTGACAGGTGATACAAAACATGGCATAAACATGCCCAGACTGACAATAGTTAGAATGAAGCATTCATTTCTCACATTTGTATGGTTTCCTGCTGTCGGTGAATTTTCAATTAAATATTAATGGCTTCCTAACTCTAAAGCTACATTCACACCGGCAGGGCCGGCCCTGGGCATAGGTGAGCTAGAAAATCGCATAGGGCGCCATCTGCTGGAGGGGGCGCATAATCACGTTTAAAATTACTATTTTTTTTTTTTATTCGGACAGTTTGACACAACTCTTTTCGTGTTACAAATATATATATATATATTAATAACAAATATGTTTTTAATTATTATTAGTATTAATTTGTATTAATTATTACGAATATATATACATTTTAGATTTTAGATTTTGTGGCCACAAAATCCAGTTTGATGTGTAGCTTCTGTTTCGGACCGCAAGGGGCACCAAACCCCCCTTTCTATTTCTCCAGCCATGCGGCGGTGGGGGGTGGGGGGGCTATGGCGCAGCCCATGGCCGGCCCTGCACACCGGGTGCACATTCTTTAAACGTGCGTCACAGTAAGTTGAGGAACATACGAGATGGTGTTCATGCTGGATGAGCAGGTAGGTTCTCCTTCATCTTTTTCTACTGTTTACTCGCCACCTACAGTTGGAAGAGGCTTGGTGTGAAATGTCTAAGCAGGGAAAATATTTGCAAATCTTGCCCCAGGCTTTGTCTTTCACAGCTCTATTCCAATTCATGAGAAATGTGGTGTCATAGAGTTCTAGCCAGGTACAAACTGTATTTATGATTTTCTTCTTCATGACCAATTTTTAAATGGTTGGCACATCCATGCAAGAAAAGGGACGCCATTCATACATCTCTACTAAGTTCAAGTCCCTCACTGGTCAAAGTTCAACTGGTTTTAATTTCAATGCACCAGTCAAAAGCAGCATGTTTTGTAAATGGAGCCAAACGTGGTTCAAACTTGCATAGCAACGTGTGAACACAGAAGCCTGAAATGCACGTATACATAAACTTTTCATTGTTAGACCTAAAATCTGCTCTTTTTTAAGCGTTTCTTCTCTAAGGCTGGGACAGCATGTAACATATAAGCATATAACTCATTTTGAGGGGAAGCAGAACATCTTTTAGATTAGTCAAGCCCCACCACCACCATGTCGACTTTAATTCTCCATTTTTATCTCCTTTTAGTATCAGAGACTGTATTTTTTTTTTATGACTAAGAGCTTACCTGAGTCAGTGCTGTGCATAGAGCGAAGATCCAAAGTGCCACCAGGTTCTCACTGAGCCAGTCCTTAACCCGCTCGTAGCATGGCTGTGGAGGCAAAAACCACACGCTATAAGCAAACACTTGCACATACGTGTGAAGCTGCATATCTAATACATATCTAATGCTCTGCATGCTACACTCAACACATGGACTGCTCTGAAACCGCTATCTATGAGTAAAGACAGAGCGATGGAAGTATTCTCTAAACTCTGTAGTCTCTGAGGTCTAAGTCACAGCTGCCCAAAGGACAACCTATACAGAGCGTGCAGGTGGCCCGCACAAACTTTTAGGATCATAGACCACTTGGTGAGCCTGAAGGGCAAAAATGTTCATGCACGTGTTTTCTACAGGTATGCTGTGGGTGACAGGTTGTAAAGAACACTTAAAAAAACATGCATAAGTACATGAAGGTTACTATTGAGATGCAGGAATGTCATGTGCAGTGCGTTTTCAATCAGCTCTTTAGTGCCGTTCCAGTGATAAGTGTGCGCTCCTTTCACACAACCAGTGATAATTTATAGTGTAGTTTGTCTAGTGCATCCTACAGGCATGTCACGTGCACATCCCATCTGTGCAGCAATTGGACACGGTCAACAAAGAGACAGTGTACATTATTAATGACTAGAGTGTGGCATAAGGGCACTGCATGATATCATCGCCCGTACGTCATAAGTACATGTAACTTACACTATCCTTACACACGATGCACAATTCCACTTCCCACAGGCATGACAATGTTACGTTCTATTATATGACTTTTATGATTAAGGTGTTTTCTAACCCCACTCACCGCCAGAACGTCTTGCGATCAACCTGACCACCAGCCCACAACACTTCCTGAGCCTCATGCCGCAGCTTTTAGCCGCAAAGTCATCACTCCCAAGTTTTGTGAGTCTTGGACGCACATATATTTTTTTTGGATTTTATTGTCCACAACTATCACCTTTGTTACCTTTTTTTAGACAACATGCCTGCAAGAAAGCACAACGTTCTGTCTTCTTCGTTTTCTTCTCAGCATTAACTGTAATTGTCAAAACGCAGGTCTCAGAGTTGTTGTGGGGCTATCAACGCCATGATGAGTTTAGTGCCGCTTTTATGCCATCTCCCCTTTTGGATCCACAATGGCCGGGATCCCCAGACGTCTGGTCATCGTCAGGCGACCGGCTAACGTCAACAGCTCCTGTCGAGTGGCCGCATTGCTACCGTATGCTTTCTAACAATTGGACGGTGGCAGTGGGACAGCAGCACAGGGGCAGTGGGGTGGCTGGAGGGTGGCAGTCCGAAATTAGATGTTCATCAGACAATTTTGGAGACTTTGAAGACCCTCCTATCAGTCAATTATCCTGCTGCTGCCCTCCTGCCACCCGCCTGTCACTGGACTGCCACTGTGCAACCTCCAAATGTGCGTCCACTGGCAGATGTCAAAAAAATTCCAGTGGTCAGAAATTGTAACTTTTTTTTTAAAGCCTCCTTGGCCACCTGCCGAATTTGATAAAAAAACTTGCATTGAGGTCGCAGCGCGGAGGCACTTTGGGATATTTGACCGTAGTCTAAGCCTCGTGACGTCCCTGGCAGCTAAACCCCTGTCCTTCATCCTGTCTTATCTTTCAGGGAAACTGTCCCAATCAAGCTCCTGCAGTTTGCAGGTTGATTCATCTCCACTGTGAAGTCAGGAGCAGATAAGACCTCATATGCCATCAAAGACATAAGCCTGGCCTCAGTCTTTTATGTCTGACATACCTAAAAGCATTATTAACTTAAAAAAGGATTCTATGTTACTTTACATCTTCCCAGAGCAAACATCAAAGTCTCTTTTGAAACAGAAACATCTTTGGGACTTCTTAAAGAAAAAAAAGACAGGTAAGTACTACCAACAGAAGAAATATATTGATGTCTGCTTAGTTTGTTACGTAACAACATGATGAAAAGGACATGAATTATCAAAGTATTAGAACTTTAGGGAAGTCGCTTTTGGCTGATATCAAAAGAGATGTGACATTTGATATTTAACAGACAGAAATGTGTGCTAGATTGTGATGCACGCAGAGGAAAAAAAAAAAAAACGACAAAATGATGCGCTGTAGGAAAAAAGAAAGCGCTATCATAACAAGCTATTGCTCTGCTCTAATTAATTATTCATTTCTGCAGACATGCTTTTATGATTGTGCTGTTTTTAAATCTCCTTATGTCAAGAAGCTGAGTCAGAGCCAGGGAAACCAAACACAAGCTTTTCTCCATCTTGCCACTTCTTAATATATCAGGGAACCAGAAAATGTGTTTTCCTTTTCCACACCGCTAAATATTTCTGGGTTGGATCAATGTGGGGAGAGTCATGCACTAGATAAAAATTCAAGGCAGATTTAGCGCTATTTATCAAATCGCTGCCCAGCTGCAAACCTCCAGAACCATCTGAAATCACATAAATTCAGATTTTTTATTGTTTGACCTCTGCTGGAACCTCATATAAAACCTAGGGCGAGAGCGAGGCATTAAAAAAAAGATAAGCAAACTTGACTCAACAGTCCTAAAGCAAAAACACCTTAAGAGACTCAGAGAAAAAGAAAATAACAACAAACATTTGTTAAACAATCCAAAACAGCAGCAATTCATAGTTTTTACAGCCAAATCAAACTAAAACTAAAGCAAATATGAGTTATTGGACTAATAATCCAGTTCCAAGGTGGGTATCATTCTCAGTTTTGTGCAATTCTCAGTTTCTTTATAAACCATCTAGTGTTGGTGATGGAAGCTTGAGATATTATCACTTAAAACATTCCCACAGCCTTTGAATCAGTCTGCCCAGCCTCTCAGCATGATCATAAATCAACCACTCTGACTTTTTTTGATCTTGAGTTACAGCTGAAGACAAGAAATGAAATGGCAATGGCGTGTTATTGGACTACTCTCCCCGGTCACTTTATTAGGTCCACCTTGCTAGTATCGGGTTGGAACCCTTTTGCCTTCAGAACTGCCTTAACCCTTGGTGGCACAGATTCTGCAAGGTTCTGGAAACATTCCTCAGAGAGTTTGGTCCATGTTGACATGACAGCATCGCACAGTTACTGCAGGTTTGTTGGCTGAACATCCATGATGAGAATTTCTAGAGATGGTTGTGGGTGAAAATCCCAGTAGATCAACAGTTTCTGAAAATACTCAGACCAGCACGTTTGGTACCAACAACAAGGCTGCGTTCAAAGTCACTTTAACCCTTTTTTTCCCTCAACCTGACGCTCGGTTTGAACTGCAGCAGATCGTCTTGACCATGTTTACATACCTAAATGCATTAAGCAGCTGTCATGTGATTGGCTGGTTAGAAATTTGTGTTAGCGAGCAGTTGGATAGTAAGTGCATGTTGTTTCTTTTTTTTTAAATCCACACAGATCTGCAACACATCTGCAATGACCTTTTAGTGAAAAGGCTAGTGATGAATCCTGCAGGAACACTGAGTAGGATTCATTCTTACATAAAAGTGGCTCTTTTAAAAACAACCAAAAGGAAAAAAAATCACGAGGTGTTACAGAGTTATGCATGTCTGCATCTAAATACCAAGAGTGAAGAGGATACAATAATCTATATTTAAAAAAGCCTGAACTGTTTTTACTACAGCTCAGTGGGTAGAGTTGTAATCTTTCTCAAAGATGCTGGTTCACTTTCCAACTTAAAAGACAAGATGTCCTTTAGAAATGACGTAAAGTAAAGCTGCTTCAATTATTTATCCATCTATATGCTAATTCTCAGGTATTGTCTCAGGTAGTGCCATTGTCACGAGCAACTGTCTGCCTGAAAAAGAAAAGGGAGAGTAACAGCTAACACATGAACACGTGGGGACTGTAAAGTTAAAAATGACCAAGGAAGCTGAAGAACAGCCTGCATTTGTCAGGCTAAAGCTCTTTCCTGACAGACAGAAGACTCAATATGATCTGGGTTTTGTAAACACAAAACTGGCATTTAGTTCTTCATCAGATGACTTGGCAGTAATCCCAAATCTTTATTGACTTTGGCACCAATCAACAGTGATGGGAATATGACACCTGGATGCGCATGTTAGTGTTCACGGAGAGCTCAGCTGCAGCGGCGAGCAACATATTGAAAACTCCACGTCTAGCAGCTGGTAAAGCTCTTTACCGGTGTAATCCTGGACAAAGACAAGCGCAGCCGTCCGATTTTACCCTCTATAGGATGGACAGCAGACATTTCTCAAAGCCGGGTCCGAAAATAGCGTTTGAAGTGGTCAAAAGTGCGGTGGCCCTGAGGTGCAAATCACACCAACAAATCACTCAATTTGACATTTTATAAATCACGACAATTCAAAAATAAACCAAAATATTAATCCGAAATAAAAATAAAGTTTTTTAAAAAAACGAAAGTAATTTAAAAATAAAAATAAAAATCAACGTCAAAAACTCAAACAAATAAGAAACCGAAAAAGTATTTGGGTTTCTGGTATTTTGTTTTGATTTCTAAATTGTTTTTTAATTTTTTGTTTTGTACTTGATGTTCTGATTTTTAATATGCTTTTGCATTAAGTGATATTTGTCGCCGTTTTTTGCACTCCAGGGCCACCGTACAAATGCCATCTTAGTGACGTGTCAACATTTTACATTTTTACTATCAAGGAAAACACATTCATTTGACTCTATTTCATTATAAACTATATAAGTAATACATTTAAACATTATTGTCAGTAAAAGGCCAACTAGTGCAATGTAAAACGAATGGATTAAAGACCAAAAGCCTTATTTGGCCTTGACAGTGTGGGGGGATTGAGGGGAGTTTGGCCCCGGTGTGTGAAGATTCTCACAGCTTGAGGAAACAAGCTTATGGATTGTGCATGAGGAGAGCCTGCTGCTTCCATAATTCCTGCTGAACAATTCCTGGGTTGGGGGGCTGTGGCTCAGAGAGGTAAAACAAGCCTGATGGTAATCAGGTGACACACTGTGAGGCGCTTTGTGAGTCCATAAGGAGCAGAAACGACATTGTAAGCCCTGGACTTTCAGAATTGTGTTACTCAAACTATTTGTTGTGCCGCTAACATTGACGTAAAACAATTTTAGGAAAGCCACAAATATAGAATATGAATTCTATATTAAAAAAAGAAGGATTTCTAGCTTTTTAATTAATATGTTATTTGTTTGATACATTGATTTTTTCCTTTAGCTGTTGTGTTCACGACTGGTTTGGGAGAGATGGTCTAATATTAGAAAGCTATGGCACACAGAGGAGTTGATGGTTGACTCACAGGATGCACAGCGAAGCTCCAAAACAGAATCGATATCTGAAGATATTTGCATCAAAATGACTAATTCTATTATTCAGTGTATTTCTGGAAGTATTTTTCTCCCATTCAGCTCTGCTTTGACAGCACAGCCACGGTGCTTAAGAACACATCATCCCACATTAGACTGTAAAGTCTTACTCTGATCATCTTTCAATCTATTTTTAAAGCGCTCTTCGTGATCTTTTAAGGATGAATTTTGATCTAAAATCAATAAAATGTGTTGTTTTCTGTTAGGACAAAGTTTCTGCAGAAATTCGCCTCTAAGTTGTGGACTTTTGGTGTGGATTAACCCTTCCTTCACCCTTTTTAGTGTTTTTTTTTTGTTTTTGGTGGTTTACTTATATCAGTGCGTGACATTATGTTTTTACTTTACTGAAGTGGGAACCATTGGAACAAAAATCACATGATTTTTAATCAAATTCGTTGTAATGCAAAGAATTCTGGATGGAACAGTTTTGTAACTGCATCATCCTGATGGTGTCAGAGGGAGAGTTTTGGCTTGTTATAATGATTCATGTGATGCGCCCACAGTCACTCGGGCGGTCGGTCGGTGATGATTTAGCCCTCTGTGCCCTGGAAGTCTACAAAACTCATCATCGTTACCTTCACTTCCATTTCCCCTCAACCTGGCAGCTTCCCATCTCTCTACCCTGTCTTTCATAAATAAAGAGATGTGCTTCTACAAACTTTCAAAATAGAATATTATCAGCATTTAAATCAAATCACAGAAACTCAGTTTAAATATTACACTTACAGTTTGGCATGTTACACACTGCTGTGGTGAACTAAAAAACTTTTCAATCTTAAGTTTGAGCCAATAGAAATACCGTCACATCAGTCCTGTCCTCTGGCTTTTTGGTGTTTGTGACCTGTTGGTGCCCAGCGTCAGGAATAAACATGGTCAGGCAACGTTCATTTTTCTCCAGCTATAATCTGGAACAGTCTTCCTGGTGGTGTGAAGACAAGCTTCCACTCTGACAATGCTTAGGTACACATTTAAAGCTTTCCTTTTCAGTAGTGTGTGACAACTGAAGGTCTTTTACCTGTACCTCATTTAATCTTATTTTAGAAATTTTAACGATAATTTAATAAGCCTTTCTCATTTGACATTATATTACATTTAATGTAATTTTACAGTATTAATCGTCATTTGTGTCAATGTGATTTTTACCTGCCTTTTTTCTTTATTGAGTGGTTTAGAAAAGAGTTAGCACAGTAAACGTTTCAAAACCCACGTGGGCCTTCGTCACAATGGCTCTTCAGGTGGATATGTGCTGTCAGCGGGCAAAAAATGGGCAAACCTTTGTGGCGCATGCAGGCGGCCCATACAAAATATCAAAGTTGTAGACCCCTCAGTGAGCGCAGCCGGCAAAAATATTCATGCACATTTATTTTGTACACGTATGATAGGTTGAAGTAAACACTTACAGAATACAACATGTTAGGTTGAGTAAGAGTGAAGAAGGTGAGACGCAGACATTTTCATTTTTTCAGCTTCCTATCCCTGCGCAATAAGCAAGAAGGCCGTTAGTGCTGTTCAAGTGATGAATGTGCGCTCCTTGCACGCAGACTGACTGTTGGAATTTAGGAAATAAGACAAAGTGTAGTTTGTATAGGCACTCATTCATCCCCTGGGGTGCAATGTATGGGTGATGTGACAATATCCACCACACATCACGAGTGTGTGCAACTCACAGTTAACCCAAAAGGTGAAGCGTGTATAGGCTTGTGTGAAACAAAAACTATTAGCCTCAGGGCGCTTCAACGACATTAACATAGTGGCCTTGAATGGGATCAGTGACTTCTTCTGTCAAGTGAAACCTAATAGAGATATCCCAAGAGTGTCACTCGATTTGATTTCAAACAGGGAGGCTGGATCAGCTGTCACTGGCACAGCATGGGCACCACGGCAAAATGAATTTCTATGAAATAGGATATACGGTGCAGGAGATGGGCGGATGGGAGTGCAGCAATGGTGTATAAGAAGAGAAAGGTTGTGTGGTTCAGAGTGAAGTGCGGCGGCTAAATTCTTGATCTACAAAACAAGCCATGTTCATTTTCTGTCAAAATGTCATTCCCACCACCACCATTCAGAGCTCTGCATGACAGCCAATGAGATGTGACCTGCAGGAAGTAAACACACATCGTTGGAAAACCCTTCCAGAGGGACGTTTGTGTGTTAGGAGAAGTAAACGACAGGCATTTTAAAAGGTTATGCATTTCATTTCTGAAATTGAGGACAGATCCACTTTGAACAGAGTGAGGCCCTTCTGTTTCTGAATGACAAATAGAAATGATTTAAAAATAAAAAACAGCAAGCCTTCCATTCACTAATGTTCTCATAAAATCACTTCAATGAACACAAGAACATTCTATCACTTTTTACCAAAAATACTTAAAAAAAACATTTAATGTATTTTAATGTAGAATTAAAGATTTCAAATCACTTTTTGCAAATTGATCTAAAAGGTCAAAGTAGGGTGACATGTTTGGGAGAATGTGGCATTTTATCTGGAGCAAAGTGTCTACAGCCACACTTCACGTACTTTTTCAAAGTGGTTCATTTCAAATATCATCAGATGCTGCACAGGAATGACTGTCATTATTGTTCACAGTGATGTTTGAAAGCATTTGCATGGCTGGACTCCAAATGTCTCCCTTGTGTCACATGTTTTTATCCATAATGATGATCATCAACGTCAGAAAAGGAGTTTTATTGAGGTGCTCCTACTGTTACATCATACCGATCATGACGATACCTTTTGTTTAACCCGTTAAAGCCCTACAGCAAATGAATGACAGAACACATTCATTTTTTTAAAATTAAAATATTGTTTTGAACCCTTTGAAGAAATACAAAAAAAAGTGCAATGTATTTTATTTTAAGATATTTGAAATATGATGCGCTGGGTGACTTGGTGAGTTTTTATTCACAGCACCGTTAGTTTAAAATGCAAAAATATTGACGTGAATGTTCGGGATAGAAGGACCTTTTTAACCACTGTCCCAAAATTAATCCATGGCTTTTTAACATGGTGTAATTAAAGAAGTAATTATCAACTAATTTTGCTTTGTTTTTGAGATTTCATGGAGGCAACCATACTGGAATGAGCAGGAAAAACTCTTCTTCTGCCCCTAGCGGGATGATGATGAACTGCAGGGTAGAAAACATGGACCAATATTGTGTCCAGCGAGTTTTTAGGAATGTTTGGATCAGGGCTGCTCAATCCTAGTCCTCGAGATTAACCAGTTTGCCAGTTTAGCTGTCCCTGCATTTCTTGCTACTGATGACCTGGATCAGGCTTGTCCAGCCAATCAGAATGAGGAGATTTGTATTGATACTCGTTTTGTGTTGTGACACGATTTTTTCTTTTGAGCTGCCATGACTGGTGAATTTCTCCTTTATAAGATAAATTAAGTACAATTAACTTCACAGGCTAAAGCGTTTATATATTCATTTAAAGGTTTATGTTCATACTGTTTATCATTTACATACATATTAGTTATTTAAGCTTTCGTCTCTTCAGAAAAAAAACACCACAAAATTGATCATTTGTGATAATTACTAAGTGATGATTTTGACGATGTGTCTGTACAACAATTAATCATCACTAAATTTAAAGAAAAGCAGATTTATTTTCTTCATCAACAACCAAACAAATAAACTGTTAAAAGCAAGGAAAAATGACATTGTCATTCAAAGACAATTTCACAATAAATGTTATAGAACCAAAATATATAGAATCCTCAAAAGTGTATTGAAATAAAAATGTTTAAAAGTTTTGGAATGTTGAATAAACCAAATATCATGTGGGTCAATTTTTTTCTGCAGATCTGACAAACACATGTGCTGACCTTATTGATGTTCTGTTAAAATCATTGATTTTCTGTTAAAATCAATGATTTTATGTTGAATTTAATAACACGAAAGTCTTTTTTTTTTTTAACGTTTAAAATGTTATTTATTTGATATATTTAAATTGTCTCAGTCTATATCTTTTTTAGTTGTTCTCTTTTGTTTTTTCATGCACTGATAAAATTTATAACCAAAGGTAAAAAATTATCAATGAATGCTTACTCGGCATTGAGCAATAACATTACAAATAATGTTTTGTAATAACTGTCTAAAAAATGGTATAACTTTGATAATAATTGACATAAATAATCTTAAAAGGATACAGCTCCAATGGAGCAGCACTTGTTGCAAAGTTCCTTGAAGTCTCACTCTGACCCTCTTTTGAATAATTTCAAAAGCATTCCCAGTGGTTCTTTAATTATGATTATTTTAGCATTTTTTATTTACTCCTGAATCACAACAATTTGAATAAAGAAATACTCAGAAATGCAATTTTGAGCTTAATTATTTCCATATATGGCCTCCATCATCAGAAAATGACAGAAACATTTTCTTTGGAGTCAGTCTTCTGTTGATAACAGCAGACTTGTCACAGGTCCGTGATGCAATCTTGATGCAATTATCCCTACTTTGTGTTTTTACCATGCAGATGTCAGATGCAGCATGTTCTCAGCCTTCTGCATACAAAGATACAAAGTTGAAAAAGGTCTCCGCTGATTCTCTGGAGTGAGAAGACTTTCAAAGTCATAAACCACCAAGTTCAAGACCTCGCCTCAACAGACGCACAGTTAAAAGAAAATGGTGTAAGAATGCATCGCGGAAATGCAACTTCAGCTCCCACAAGAGTCAGAAACTTGATTCTAATACATTCACAGTGAATGCCCTTCTGGGAAACCAACATGTAAATTAAAGTTGTTCCAAAAAACTCTCCCTTTACAAACGTTTTCATCAGCAGTAAGTAAAACACTTTATGATTCCAATGAAAAGGTAGTTTTGCAAAACTTACTAAACATCTGTCTTCTTTCAACTTGAAATAGATGTTAAAACTAAAATGTTTGCTCAAATGTATGAGTGCTTTAATGTTCATCAGCATGGAGTAAATGTTTGCTGTTGATTAAATTCAAGTAGTGAGTCAAACATATCAGATTTGCTTGTATTACTGCAGTGGAATGAATTTGTTTGTAATTCTCCATTTACAAAATGGGCTTTGTTTTCTTTGATGTAACTCATTTTCATTATGTGGTGTGAAACATTTGCCAAGTTTTTTTGTTTCTCGTCTGTTTGGGAAAAAAAAAAAGATTTTCTGAGTTTAACTTCTCTCTGAAATGGCCACAAACACAGCACCCTGAACTCAATGTTTCCTCACTATAATTCCACCTTTGGGTGCAAATTGAAGAAGAAAAAAAATACCGTAAGCTGCATCATATTTATTTTGTGTAATAAAACCAGCAAAGCAAAAGAGTTATAGCGTTTGTGCTATGGAAGACTGAAAGGAAAAAGTAATTAGTTGATGCACGAGAACAAAGTTGGTGCAAAAAGTCAAAAATGTATGAAAAAAATTGTAAAATTATAAGAAAAGGTCAACATTTCTCAAGAATAAACTTGTAATGTTGTGAGAAAAACCTTGTAATTTTGCAAGAAAAAAACTGTGCTCTTTTGAAAACAAATGAGTGAAAGCTTGCTTTCACATTAAGTGCTGAATAAATCTATCCTACAGCCGTTTATGGTGATGACACAAGACTTTAGCTTGTCATAGGAATTAATGCGCTGTAACGCAGTTGGACCTCTGCAACTATATTGCAGATGATGTAAGCGATGCACCTGCCAGAAATCCATTCCTTGTGGGTCAAGAATCTTTTTCTGAAGAGGTCCAGTTTTCTGCAAATTCTTTTCAATGTCCTTATGCTTGTGACAAAGAGGCGGAGACGTTTGAATCCATGTGCAACCGGGCAAGACATAACGTAGTCATTTCTCTCATTTGAGCTTTGAAAAGTCGAGCTGAGCTCCATAAGGCATGTTAAAATCAGTGGAAATAATAATAATACACTACAATTACTCCTTCATCTTTATTAATCTAAAAGAGTCAGGGCAGAGGGGCACAGGCAATGAGAGGGGAGAGACCTCTACCTAAGAGGTGAGTCAAAGATTTCACAGGATGGACATTTGTGATGCAGAAGTCTGATTAGACTTTAAATGAAACTAAATATGGATATCAAAACTTCATTTGATAAGATAAACCATAACATTCTGCTTATTTAACTTGAACAGAATGGAATTAGAGGAATGGCATGGAAGTGGATATAAAGTTATTTAACAGAAATAAAACAATGTTAACATTAGATGCATCTAATAAGGAAATTACTTGTGGTGTTCCTCAGGGCCCTGTACATATATATTTATCACATCATATTTATTATTTATTATCTTTAAGTTTCTATATTTACGTATATATACCTATAAATATTGATTAAAGCAATTACACATACCACAAAAATGAGCAGTCAGAAATATTCACAAAGTAGGATATTTGGAGCATAGGAATCAATTTTCTAACAGTCAAAAGTATAGCACCTGTTTATTATCAAACATTAAAAATACTAAACAAAGCATATTATAATTCATTACTAAATAGAATACAGAAATGATCCATAGTAAATAATAATAATTCTCATAAATTAAGAGGAACAGGAACATTTTGTAAAGGATTTGTGTGTCTGTGTGTGAAGTAAAACTAGAAGAATTTGGAGCTGAAACTAAGGAAGTGTTTAAAAAGTTTTATAAGCAAATGATACGGACAATTTATAGCAATATGTAATTTCTCTAACTATATAATTTTGCCAAAATTATTAGCAAATAACCAACAGCACATTATTCATATGGGTCTGAAGTTACTATTGTTTATTATGTAGAGGATGATTTTATCACTGTATGATCTGATTACATTGTCATTATTGATATCTAAGGGACAGATTTAAATAAACAAAGCTGCCTGCTCCCTTTCAAACATGATTGTATTGTTGTTTTTGTTATTGATATCATTGTCTGATCTATTGTGTGGGACTGATAGCGCTTTTTTTTAGACATGTTTCAAACTTGTCAAGATTACAAAGTGGAGAGAACCAAGAGATATATATGAGTCAAATGAACCCGACCAAAACATTGTTGAGGGATCAATTTTAGTATTACATCAGCTCTAGTCAATTAGTCATGTTTTTCAGGGCTATAAATTACAATTATTTTAATCACATCTGTGCCCGCAATGTAATCTGTGTTATTTAGGAACAACAAATGACTGTGATGTGCGAACAAAAGTCACAACATCAGATCTATGTTGGATCAGTTATCAATTCAATATGTGTTAATGTCTCTTAAAGGGTCAGATAAGCAAGGAGAGACAGAGGAGATGCAGCAGGTGGATTAAGAGGCAGAGGAAGATCTGAGTATTCCAGGGAAAGGAAAGCAAACAGACCAAGAGAGGAAAAACTAAGAAGCTGCTGCAGCAACTCATTCCACTACAAGATTTGATTTAGGTGACAAAGACACAGGGCCCAGACAGGTAAAGCTGAAGAGCTGCCCACGTGATACTTTTGGTGCACGGAAGCGGTCATTTCACCACAGCTGGTTTGAAAATCACATTTAGTTAGAATATCGAGTCAACCAGAATATAGCTTTCTGCTTCCCATGTAGTGTTTGTCAAAAGCATCAAACAGGATAGTTTAGTCAGTAGTGGTTAAGAATTGGAAAAAAGCTTTAGTCGTCTTTGGCAAGCGGGAGATGGCACAAACAAATAAGGACAGTGTTGTTAGATGGAAAAGCTACCAGGGAACTAGCAAACAGGGAAATGTTGCACACATAATAACAAATGCAAATGCGCTACATTTGTTTATGCTGTATTTTGTGCATCTCTTGGGGGCTAAGCCCCCCTTGTTCTTAAAACCTAGTGACGCCCCTGGGAGCAAATATTAAAAAAAACTAAAATCTGAGCTGTCATAAGCTGTAAATGGATGAGGCAGAAGAGGATCTGAGTCTTTAACTCACCAGTAACCTGACCCAGTTCAGTAAAACAGATGTGCTGCAAAATATTGTGCAGAGAGGAACAGGAAAAGAAAACAAGCTGCTCAGAATGTCTTCTGGTCCCTACTGAGAAGGAAGTTAGCCAACACAACATCAATCAGACGTTCTTTCCCTTCTCTTGGTTCCTGTGTGAGACTGGAGGAGCCCCGAGCTGCTTCTTCAGCCACAGTCAGAGCTGTAGCTGTGGAGTGAAGGAGACTTATTTCTGTTCATCTAACCTGGCAGCAGACAGGACTCTCAGCAGCAGCAGAATGCTGTCACTCATTCTGTTAATCACTCGTGATTGTCAGCTGCTGTCGTTTCCAGTGTTTGTCTTTACTGTCTCTGTGTCAGTCACAAGTTGCACTACAGGTTTTTCTGTCCATTCACAGCACTATCAGACCGATCCTTCATAAATATGCACTCACCATGTGTGAACTCCATCACAGATTGTGTCTGTTTACAAACACAATCCTTCTCTCTGTGTAAATGGTGCCAGCATTCCAGCACAGATTATAATGACATAATATCTTCAATGAACACAGATTATTCTATTTGTTTTATTATTATTATTATTATTTATTATTAGATTTTTCCACATTATGGACTGTACAGCCTGTGAATGGTATATTGTTGAACCGATGTTAAACATAAGACGCAGTAAACTATGAAACAAATTTAGCGAGACAGAAGAGACAGAGAAAAACCTGTCAGTAAGTAACTTTTTTAAGTGTGTTCACATACTATAGAACTTGTTTGTAACACGCTTACGCTAGCCACATTAGAAGTGTTCACCGTGTTAGCGTTTTCACAATACCTGTAACTCCCCACCTTGTTTGCAATTCAAAAAAACCCCAAAACAGACTGATACCGCTAAGACAAATGTTCCTGTGGATACGCTAACTCACAACCTTGTTAGTAACGTTAAAAGAAATTACAGTCATTCACCGTTATACATTATTAGCCATGTTAGTGTATCCACTATACCCGTAACTAACATGTTGGGAACTCTTAAAAAACAGGCTGAAACAAGCATCACTGTGAACGCTAACTCCCAACGTTGGTAGTCAGATGTATAAAGAACACAGAGCAAAAATGCTACACGTTAGCCGCGTTAGCGTTTTTTTTTTACTAATAACACCCAATCTTGCAAATTGTAAAAATAATGTAGTGTTTTTTTTTTTTAAAGTAAAAACGAGATACAAGCCCTCATTTTACATCACTTTATTTGATGGTTAGATAAATCAGAAAAGCAGTTTAAAAACGGTCCAGCTCTTCCGCTCTCCATGTATGAGAAACCATTGTTTTAAAGGTTCCCAAAATGATTGGAAGCCCCGGATTTACTGTGTCAAAGGCTGACATAAAAGCTCGGCAAAACCTCAGTTTGATGTATCAGCTGCCAAGCGGAGATCATTGTACAGGACTGATTCTGTTCAATGGATTAGACATCAGAAACCAGACCAGATAAGGCCCTGGAGTAAGAAAGACAAAATGCCATGAAAGCTGCTTTCTCAGACTTTGGGAAGAAAAGGGAACGTTGAAGGTGACTCTGTAGTTCTTAAAGATGAAAACCTGTTCTCCTCTGGTGCAAAAGTGAAACAAAGATGACTGGAACTGAGTGAAAGTTCACAGTGGGAACAGATGGCTGCTCTCATGTGGGAAAGCACATTTTTTATTTAAAAGAGGGGGGCATAAACATTTTTCACACTTGGCGGTGCTCTTTGCTGGCATGACGAACAGGTCACAGGTAGGTGGAATAATTTTAGTTTTAAGTTAATGTGCAATTAATACCAGTTTTCCCCCACACATCATCTCAATGTGCTCAATTACCTCACTTACAAAAAAACCTCAATTCTTACTAAATCATGCACAAATTAGTCCATTAACATTATGTCCTGGCAATTTCAATAAAATTACCCAGTGTTACATATTCAATACGGGCGATCTGCAAAAATGACAGGGTATAATGGTCTCAGTGGAGTGATGAATACACACTCTGTTCAGCCTTCACGTCAGTGCCAATAGTTGAGCTCTCATTTATTGACATGCAACCTGCTTAAGCAGATCTACCACTTTCTTTGCATCACTCTTGGAAAACTGAGAGCTTTTGTTGAAATCAGGTCTTCCTGCAGCAAAGCATCTTTGTTTTATTGGTTTAACCTGCTCAGTATTCAACAGCTTTGCAGCTCCCTGAGACTCCCGTGAAGACTTAAAGAAATGCACCAGCGGCCAAAGACCTCTAAATCTGTGTGTGTGTGTGTGTGCTTACGCTCCTACTACAATAGAGTAATTTTAAAGTAGAAGTATATCTCAGTGATGAAAAATTAATAGAATTGTCTCTAATTGTGGATTTTAAGGTATTAATGGCCAGTTATGGCCTTCTGGAAAACAATTATCAATCCAATACCTTTAATTTGATGAGTTTCAACATTTTAAAGTCAGCTTATTTTCCAAGGTTAAAGACTGATGATCTAAAATAAAACTAAAACCCAATGAAACATCAGGGCATCAAGCCAAAAACTGTTCCAGTTCAAATTTAAATCAAACACTTTGGCAAATCTGGCCATGTCGAGCTTCCACTTTTCTGGCCTTTATTCTGGACTTTAAAGGATGTTGAACTTCTCATCCACATCACAAAAATGCACTATAACATATTCAAAAAAAGTTACAAAACTTTAAAAAAAAAGTCTTAAACTATTTTAAGCTGACAGGTTTAAACTGTCATTTTTTTCTGCTTTATACATTTTTTTTCAGGGAACAACTGTGTGCCTTTTAATCTGGAGCGATGTATATACTATTTGGATTAAGTGTTGTTGTGCTTATTGATGTTGAGGGGATTTTGAGAGATGCACGGTGCCCTGTCAATGTGTCAGTCTATTTATTTTATGAGCTGCTTACAAGTTTGGGTGTTATTGTAATTACTCTAACACAGCTAACGCAGCTAACACAGCTAACGCAGCTAACGCAGCTAACGCAGCTAACGCGCAGCGGTGTCGGACTGTGGTTTTTTATGAGCTTCCAACAAGGTTGGGAGTTAGTGTAGCCACAGTAGCCTTTCTTAAGAGTCTGTTTTTTAGGTGAAAGTTTGGGTGTTATTCTAGATATGCTAACACGGCAAACATGTAGCATGTCAAACTGTATTTTTTTACGTGTAATTAGCTAACTGGGAGTGAGCATAGCCACAGTAACCTTTTTAATTAACTGTGTCTGTGTTTTTTATCCCGTGTTAGGAACAATATTGGGTGTAATTGCAAATACGCTAAGGGGGTGATATGTATGCTAGCAGTGTCAGAATGTTTTTATTTTTTAGTAAAAAGATTGGGAGTTAGAATAGTTACAGTAACATTTGTTTTAGCTGTATCAATGTCTTTTTTTACATGTTACTAACGAGTTTGGGAGTTATAAGTATTATGAATATGCTAACAGGGCTAATGCTTCTGACGTGGCTAGGCGTGTTAGAAGAATTAGAATTACTGTGAGCACAGTTAATAACTGACTAATGGCATTATCTCTGACTTTTTTGTCTGGCCTAATGCACTTTTTTTCTATCTCTAATCCCTACAACTAGTGCATATAAAATGGAAGATGAAAATGAGTGTGTAAATAATTCTCTGCCGCATATTTGTTTGCCACCACAGGAAACAACAATTCTCAACTGTCCTATTCCAGATCTGTGAGGCTGGAAGGCTTTTCATCAGCTCGGTCTCAAATTCCCAGACATATGAATGGGATGTGGATTGGGACGCCGCCTGGATCACTTTGGAATGCTGACACTCTAGTCTGTTATTCAGTTATTGACAACTTTTGTCGCATGGATTATAGTATTGTTTTAGGGTCCCTTGCTTCCAGCAACATCTTTCTACATTTTCTACTTTTCAACAATTTTCATGCAGTTCTTTGTCTCCATTATGACATTTACACAAACTGCTGTGCATTATCATGAAAACAGAACAAAGAAATGCTGTGCTACCATACTACTGCTTTGTTTGTTTTGACTTCAATGAACCTGTCTTTTCATCCAAACACACCATCTTCATTTTATTAAATCACACGATCAAAGCATGTAGGAGAGCTCTTATGAGGCTGTGTGGATAAAGTGAGCCCCTTTGGTCAGCATCCTTGGAAATGTAAAATGCCAGAGGATGATAAGATTCATCAAAGAAGGACAGCGTTAAAGGTTTTCGGGTAGAAATTGCTTAGCGTATTTGACTAAAATACTGTGATCAAAAGCTTTTCATTTGAAAATACCTCTGAACGCTGCAGTAGAAGACAATACATTTTCCCCTAGGAGTGCTATTCATAAAGCACAAGTCCTGTAAGTGATTTTTCACACTGGGCATGTGCCACCAAGGTTTGAAAGCTGTTATGATGTATCAGTATTTGTCACAGTGTTGCAGCAGAATCACTTGGGCAACATTTACACAAAAACAATAGAAATGTCTTTGTCGGAAAGCTGATAACACCGCGGGGCTGCTTAATTTTCAAAATAAAGTGTAAACTTGTAATCTTGGAGTTTTGCTGAATGGACAGCGCTTGGAGCTGATGAGCTTTCTTAACATGTCCGGTGTGAATTGCAAATGAAGCTAAAACTGAGTAGGCCTACTGTTAAAATAACTGCATTTAATGAGTCCCCAAAGGAAAAAAGAAGAAGAATGTTTGTATGCAATGCACTGCAACTACTAATTTGTCTCGGTTTTGTGATAAAATTATCTTATCCCTTGAATGGTGGAGGTGTCGCTGGCGACAACTAAATGACACAGTCTCTTTGACATACTGTAAATCTGTGATCGTTTACAAGATCTGTGTGAATCAGCTGATCGCACAGATATACACTTTAATCAAAGTGTTGCATTACGCTTTTCTCTGCGACAGAATCAGCTGGTTTACGTCGATTGCATTTGAAATGACTAAAGTATTGCATATCTGCGTAAGGCTCCTTTTGCATAAACAGTTTAAGTGTTATTGTAGTCAAAAGAATGTCAACGCATAACATGTAAAGTTCAGGTGTTAATGGATTAACCAATCCCCCAGAGTCTCTTTTGTTTGGTTAATCCAAGAAACTTTTCTCATCAGAATCAGACTCTGTTAGACTGCGGTCACATACCCCAAAAATGACCCTGCGCAGCAACCTCAATGCAAGTTTTTCAGCAACTTCGGCAGATGGCCGTGTGGCATTTGTACTCAGGAAGCAGCACCTTGCGGTGGCCACAGAGGTTTCAGGAAAAAGTTAACATTTTACGGTGACCGGATGTTTTTTCTCTAAAAGTTGACGTCAGTGGCTTTGTGGGAACATTTTGTAATTGCGTAGTGGCAGTCCAGTGACAGGCGGGGATGACGCCATTAAGAAATTGGGCAACAGATGGGCGGCCACAAGTTGGTGGCAGCCGGATCAATGTCCGGCAGCAGTTCTGACTGGATGTTGTGTAATTGTCTCTGGACGGCCGCCGTCCATATCAAGTACCACCAGCCACCCAGTAACCTTTCCAACTATTCCTAGCATTCCGCGGGCATTTCTTCTCGAATGCAGGAACTTACCGCAGTCCACCACGTCCCCGGATTGTCCAATCCGCAGTTGTCGCTGTACTCCAGACAGCAGGAGTCCGGCACACGTGAGGCATTGTAAACCTCGAACCAGTCTGTGTGGTTGGTCACTCCACAGCAACGAAACTGCACAGAAGAAAGTTTGATTTTTTTTTTAGACAAAACCAAATTACTTATCTGCACATTGAGATTGTTTCAGAAGACGTTTCATGAAAACACATTTGGAAGTTTACTTTCAATTTTTCACTGCAAGAAAATAGGATTTATGGTTTAAACAAATCTATAAACATACAAATCAATATACCTCATCTACTTGGTATGGATTTGTTGATGCCTCTGCATATTTGATATCTGAGGTCCTCCAGTGATAGGTTTACACCTCATCTGACTTTTTTTGATCTGTGATTGCTATAGATTTTTGATCAGAGATCGTGTCTTTGCCTGAATTTCCTTCCATCAGTGCACATGAAAAGACTCAGTGTTGGATGTTTTGTTCATCTCTTTGACATTATTTCCACACAGGGATGATGCAGCCTGGCTGTTCACGGCCCAGCATGCACAGCGCAGGGAACTGACTTTGAATTTAAAATCTGCTCACCCTCTGATGCTACACTTTGATTTATCACCAAGTACAGCTGAACCTAAACTCCAAAAAAAGGCTCAAAATCAAATTCGTGTAAGTTGTGCAAATATAAGCATCTTGAGGAGTTCCGTTTTGTGTGGTGTATGTGAGATTCTCACAGTTTTATCACTGCTGCATTCATGCTGTGTCTTCGGGATTTTCGATTGCTCCTTATTAAGTGTATGAATCCTCTTTCACTTGCTGTACATTTGTTCAGAGTTTCAGTAGTCGCCACAAATTTTATTCAAGGTGAACTTTGCTCCAGGGACATCTGCCACATAATCAATTTGGCGGTTCAGCAAGTATGAGAGAAGCTTGGAAGGGAGCGACTGAATGGGAGCTGCATTTAATGGCTTTGGTCTCAGTAAAGCTGCTCAAACACGGCCCTGAACAGTAGTGAGCAAACAAGGATAAAAATGTACATTCACCATCGACCGCTCGCAGTGACGTCATGTGCGCGCCGTTGCCTGCGATTTTGGGAGTCAAGTTAACATTGATTGTATTCAAATTCCTACTTACTACTTAGTGCACTAGTGTGTTCGCCCTTTTGTAAAGCAGTCCAGAGTCCAGTGCTCTAGAAATGTCCCAAAAGTCTCTGTGAAAATCTACTGTGTCGATGCTCACTAGACTGAAGAATATATAGACCACAATGCATTGTGTTTGAACATTATTCATGTGGAAAAAAAAAAGGAAGTATTTTGTTTTTATCATTTGTAAACCATCCAAGTTTTCATCATCAGAACACAGTGGATTTATAAACAGTCTTTGTGAAATGTTCATATTTATTAGACTTTTACTTTGGAAAATCAGTGACGTCATATTTGCTGTATAAAATAAAAATAAAATAATGTGGATGAACTGCTTTTAAAATCCAGCGGACACGATAGTTCCCATTTGTCTGTAGTTAGAGAGTGGAGAGGGAATTTGCACATACCAATAGTTTTGATATATCCGATGGGTAAAATTGTTGCCTTTGGTGTAAGAGAAAAAGAGAAATGGTCTCTTCATGGTATACATGGATGCATGCCGTTGGCTGTCACAACAGAAAAACTCAACATTCATGTGTCTTAATTTCCTAATTTCCACGGGGTGAAAACAGAAAACGATGGATCGCTGCAGTCAAACGGGAAGAGCGTCAGCCTACAGATGCCAGCAAACTCTATAGTGAACATTTTGTGTCAGGTCAGGCCTTTGGTTGCACAGTTTATTTTTCTTAAAGGTCTTTTATTATGCTAATCTTAAGCCTTTCAGAAAACAATAATATATGATATTATATTACCTGTGGCGCAGTCAAGGAAAGATCATTTACGAAATATGAGTTATTTTTGTGAGATCTTTTCCTACCTGGATGTACGACGCCTCGATCTCTGAGGCTCCACTTTTCACTCCCAGCAGGTTCCAATAACAAACACCTGAACTTTTGCAATGATGGATGTGCATATTGTGCACATAAAATGAAAGCATTTTTCAGATCACAACTTGGGTGTGTGTTTTAGCATGGGGGCGGTGCTGGGAGCACAGAATCTTCCTGGAAGGGGCTGTTTCCCACTTTGTGATGTCACAATGTGAGGGCTCGCTCGTTTTTGTGAATTGGGAGGGGCTGGTTTTTAGAGGAATGCTCAGAGATGCGTGAATGAATCAAAAAACGCTTTAGGTTGGTTGGTTTGGTTGGTTTTTCATCAACAACTAACATGATAATACACTGAAACGCTCCAAAAAATTGAGTTTGCATATATATGCCCTTTAAATGAGATATATATTTAAGGATGCGAACCGTTTTAATTTTATCCAGTGCCATTTCATTATTTTCAAATAGGTGACAGCTGGAAGCAGTACTTTTTTTCGTTTTGTTTTTAACGTTGTTTAAATAACAGAAAACACACACAAACTTTTCCCAAAACATGCAAATGTAAGGAAGCAGCATCACAGGTTCCTGCAGAGCCTTAACGTTCCAGAGCTGTTTGTTTCCATTATCCCCACCTCAACTGCATGGATGATAAAGTAGTATTGCAATATGAGTGCTATTGATGCTCACTGCATTCTTGTAAAATGAATGTTTTTGTGAAATTGTCAATATATAAGAAGACATCTCAATATGTAACCCAGTCTTCCGATGTGCACGCTGCAATCCCTTCCCGCTGCTCCGTGTTGTGTTTGCGTGTGGTGGGGGCCAAGAAGAGACAACAGACGTCGGTTCCGATTTGGGACAAACCTTGCTGCCCTTTTTTTTGCCTTACCAACTACACAAAGGGAACCGATCAAGACAGACAGTCCAGTGGACGCGACATAGATATGTAGTTGCAACGCTCTCTGTTTGACTCCCAAATTGGCGGAGAGGGAGCTCACATAGGCGCTGTGACGTCACGTGCAAGGGGTCCACGAGCATGTGTATTTTCCTATTGGTGGCATTTTTGTCTTTTTTTTGTGTGTTTCCAGAAATCCTACAAGCTAAAAGGAATGGCAGGGATGTTAGAAGTCATGCACGTACATTCATTAGCAATGCAATAGATATTAATGTCACCATCATGTACTTTTTGTCACCACTGACACAAACTCACACACAGCACGCATTCCTTCCAGACATGAGATGCAGGCAGGCAGGCCAGAGCAAAGCTTTAATAAATGGAACTAAACTACAAGCCATAACAGTGGATTCAAAAAGCCCTGAAGTCTCCCATCTATCTTTTGATGTCTCCCTGAGGGATTTTCCACCCGCAGCAGCAGCCCCTCTGCAATTTTAATTCCCAATGTCTGCTTTTCACGCTGTTTTTCTTTCTTTTTTGTGTGAGGGAAAATGACACATTTACAGTTTGTTCAAATTGTTCGAATCGAATTCAAATCATTAAAACTCTTAACTGCAAGAGAGTTCACCGGCACAAAGAAATAAGAAGTGGAACATCTCAGAAAAACTCATTTAAATCCTGAAAATACAAGAAAAACGTAACTTTTACCATCAACTCAAGTGGTTGACCCTTTATTTAGTGTGATTGTTACAATCTGCTACAAACATAACACTTGTGCATTAGTTTGTGTTAAAGCTTCTTAATAACCTTAATCTATTTTTTGTGGCCGCCGTTTCACTAATACTCTTTGGTTCAGGTTTTCAACAACATCTACTAATTCTAGGAGCTTCTCTAAAAGCCTGAAAACATTGTATCACAAATAAAAAGCAGGTCGGTGTTCAGCAGAACAGGCTGCAACTGCAGGAAAAGCAAACAGCTGCTACTTTTTTACAGCTTTTCCACCGCAGTTCGCACTGCGATCTAGAAAAACAAACATTTAGCTATTTAACATTTATTTAGTGTGAAGCTAGGTTCACGCAGCCCTCAGCAGCACATGTACAAGCAGCCACCTTCATTGAAACGTCAATGTAAAGGTGCGTTAATGTTTACTCTCACATTCACGCGTAGCTAAGCACATTTTTAAGACCATTTTTGAGCTCTGTGTACAAAACGAATGACCATTGAGTGCACTGCGCAAGTAAAACCAGGTCGAACTTTGACCAATCAGGGACTCTGATTTGATACTGACGTTTGGATGGGTTTCCTTCTAATTCACAGTTTGTTTTCTTTCATCTAAATCTCATAGTTTTTTTTTTTTTTTTAACATCACAGCCTTACTATTTAAGGCTATAGATTAACCATGTATTGTGTGTCAAGCTACTTTCACACCGGGTTGGAAGAGGCTTGGTGCGAAATCTCACAAATTACTCTAGACTTTTTCTTTCACAGCTTTATTCCGATTTTAAAAGACTTGGAGTCATATCAGTTCCGCCAAGCACAAACCGCAGTTATGCATTTCTCCTCCGTGATCCGTTTTCTAACGAATGGCACTTCAATGAATTAAAAGGGATGGCAGAATCAGAGTCCCTGATTGGTCAAAGTAAAACCTGGTTTAACTTTCAAAGTGCACGCTTCTCCTGTGCGTTGTGTACATTGAGAACAGAAACTTGTGTAGTGAAACTAAATATGCATTTACATAGACTTTTCATTAAAAGTGGCCGCTTGAAAGCGCTTTGGCGAGGGAGGTGGAAATACAGTTTTCTTTATTGTTAATAGATGTAGCCCTTTATATTTGACGTATTCTATGTAATTCATTAGTGTTTGATTACGATAACTAAAAGAAAACAATTTTGTTCTAAATATACTGTTCTATTTAAGAGGAGCACATTTTAATGTCACTAAAGGTCAAGATACATTTTTTTTCAAAAGGAAAAGGGTTAAATATTATGGGGATGAAAACAAGCAAAAAGTCATTATATCTGAAACTTAATTCAATACATTTAGCTCTTTATGACATTAGATATAGTTGTAGTTTTTTATCTGTTTAATGAAGCTCATTTTTCTTTATAAAGTAGCCAGAACCTTCCCTTTTAAATCATGGCTGTATTAAATTTTAATGATTTTCTTTTCCTGTCGTCTTGATGAGAATTTAATTTTACATTAATCGAGATTTGACTTATTTATTAGAGTTTTATATTTGTGGAAAAAAAATGGGTAATAAAACTATTAAGCTGAAGACGGTATAAACATATGAGGACAGTCGCGTGCTGGAACATCACATTTTCATTCTTTGCTTTTACTGATATAAATATAAATACAGTTTTCTTCAGTATTCATTTGCAATTAGGAAAAACTGAACTTGTTTAAAGTTTACGTTTGTCTTTGTCCTGATATGTAGAATCGATGTCTGAAGTTGTGATTTTTAACATATAAAGTAGGAGACATTAAAGCAGAAGTCACATGCAGCACTTTTATTCTTCCCTTGTCGCTCTTTGGCTTTGAAGAAAAACACCAAACAATCAGAATGTAACAGATTTGTTGGTTAATTTGTTTTAGCTGATTAAGTTTTGTCATTTATGTCGACATGACAGAAAACTAAGCAAAATTATGGTCAAATGTTTAGTTACTTCATTTTTTTTAATTTATACAATTTTTCGTATTATGTCTTTATATTTTTAATTGATTTTGCACAAAGTTGTGATGTTTATAGTTGATAGTAAAAAACAGAAAAAACATCAACCAAAGTCCTAAGTATAAAAAAAAACGACATTCATTTTCAAGTAAATCTGCTGCAGCAGGAGGATCTTATTCGACACGGGATGTATTTTAGTTGAAAAGGAACTTGTGCTGCTGTCAAAAGTAATATATGTTGTTTTACGTAGAAAAATATAACTTAGTTATAATTTAATTATTCTAAATATTTAAAAAGCTACATTGTATAAATGAATGACTTAATGGCACAAAAACATCAGTAAATTGTATTTTCTGAAAGTGGAACTTGGTGACTCGCTTTGAGTTTTGGTCTTTAGGAAGTGGCCTAAATGACTCTTTTAGCGTTCAGACCCCTGCATTAAAGCATTCATGATTTGTTAAAAATGGCAAACATGTTAAAATCCTAAAAGCTTCATTTGACGCCAAAAAATGTCTATCAGATGACATAATTTGGCAACATTACAATCTTCTTCTCGAGTCTTATTTTGTTCCATTTCACTAACAGCTTAGAACCTGCTTCAGGAGGCAGCAAAGCCTTTTATAATAAATAATGGAGTCCCGTGTCATGTATCTCTGCTTGGGACAGGATTCTGTTTGACTGGTCCTGCTAAATGGCTTTGTGCTTCAATGAGCCATATGTATTTTCTTTGTTTTTAGAAGCAGTATATGACATTGTTAACACCCATGTTCTATTGCCTTACATCAGTTTGCACTATCATCCAGGCGTTGGTCAGACCCACGTTACCCTCGGTGCCGAAAAGCTGCAGGCCTTTCTTCAGGTCCCTCTGTGCATACTGATCAATCTGAGAAAAAAAATAAAAACAGAGTTTTCAGGTAAAAAAAGATAATTCAATAAACATCACTTCCATATGTGTGAGTTTTCATCAACAATGATGGGAGACGTCTTCTCTTTTCTGCACCAGATAAGCAGCTTGGTTCCATTTTCTTTGGGTGGGAGTAAATCATTTTGGATTCAAGTGGTGACAAACCACCACATACATTCCTAAGGAAAATAGCAGCACCATCTGACTGAAGTGAGCATTTGGTTGACAAAAAAAAGGTGCAGAAAGCCATGAATAATTGTGTTCTCAGCAGCCAAACACATACAAAAATCCACTTTTTAGCATCTGATTGGTAAAAGAAAAATATAAACTAAAATAATAAGAAAGCCCTCCCATCAAGACAAAAAAATAAATCTTTATCTGACAGAGGCGGGGAACAAAAAAACAAAATTATATTTTAAAAGCAAAACCTTCTGACATCAGGCTTATTATTTAATATGGCAATTTCACACAAATGCCGTCATTTCTGGATTGCTTTTTTTTTTTTTTTTTTTTTTTGCCTCATACAGCGCAGAAGTATAAGAACCCAAATTTACTAAAAGAACAGCAGAACACACACACAGATCAGCAGGGTCACAGGGCTCAGAGCCATCCTTCCTCATGTACGGTGCAAACCACCCACAAATAAACAATGGGTCCCCTCTGCGACCCTAACACTGCAGTTACCATAGCAACTGAACATTAACAAAAGCAGACGCCGCACCGAAGGGAAGCAAAACTGACAATTTTGTTGACCACAGGTAATCTGTAATAGGTTAAATGTTGGCTTTTGTTTCTTTCTTTTGGAAATTTAGCTCAGTTTTTGGACCCACCACAAGTGGTTACAGTATGTATCTTATTTTGAAAAGATGTTTTTTTTTCCTTTCTGGAAGACCACCTGATTACTTGACTGGTGTGTGGTCACAGCAATTGGACCTAAACTTTGTCTTCAATGCAGCAGTATCGACTCCTGGATGGTTCTGATTTGTGACGGTGTGAGTCTGCTAAGATCAGAGTCATTGATCAGAATTAGCCCTGTTCACACGCCACGCCCAGGGAGCCTGAGCCCTCTGTGGAGTTAAACGTGACAGTTTCAAACACAGAACGATTATCTGCAGCTTTCTCCAGCTCAGAGTGCTGACAAAAAGTCATGTGGCACAGGTCCTGGTTTCCTTTTTGCTTGCATTTTTATCAAACTTCAATGTTTAAAATCATTGATGAACTGTCTTTATTGGGCATTTAGCATATGCTGTTTGTTTTTTAGGGGTAAGTGTCCTTTGTGAGTCAATGATCTGTCAAAGTAACCTGTTCAATTCCAGGTCCTGATCTGAATTTTGTTGAGCTGGGCATAACCTTAAAATGTTTAAATATTCTCCATTGTCTTTAAATAGCAACCAATCTGCAGTTTGAGTGTGTGAAAAAATCCTCCGCTGTGCTGTGACACTCATTACCAGTTATGGCAAGCACTTGATTGCAGTTTTCGATGCAAAGAGCATCCCAACCAAGTTTAAGAAAAAATCCTTCTTTACATAGGGCCATGTAGGTTTTGACTATTTAAATAAAAATAAAAGTCTCTCCTTAAATACTGCACTTTTTGGTGATCATTTTATTATAAAGTTATGTGTAATATTTCAATTCATTTGACAACTGGACATATTTATCCATATGCAAACAAAAAGGACTGGTGGCAAACACTTTTTACTTAGAAACATTGACTGGAGGCAGAATTGGATTTAAATATTCAATGTATTTACAATTGACCACTCGCCCGTGTGTTCATGCAGTAATAAAATCAGTTAAAGCTGCGAGTGACGTTGCCTCTATGACCCACTGCCCTCACCTCTACACGCCACTGCTGGACTCGCCACCCGCCTTTGACCTGACCTTACTTGCTAAGCAACTGCTACGCACACCGACTCCTCCGTTTTACTTTATCTGAGCTGAGCTGTCTGTTATAAAATTTGATGAAAAAAATGGCGACTTTTCTGTTGGTCTTATCTCCATAGTAACCATGTTAGGTTTTGGTCGCCTGATGATAACAAACAGATCAACATAAGTTTCACAAGAATCGGCAAAAGTAAACGTTTGAATTTCCTTAGCAACAAAGGTTATTTCCTAGCAACGCCCACATTCCTAATATGTCCATATCCGGTCTTACAATATTTTGTCCAACTCTAGTCAGGCAAAACCTACAACTTTTCCAACATTTTTTGCAAAGTAGGTTTACATCTATGCACAAGAAGACGATTAATGACAATTTCTAGGACAATTTTTTGTTTGTAGCTGGTACTAGCAGTTTTTTCTTTTAAATTCAAGATGGTGATCTCTTCTTGAGGTCAAAGGTCGAAAAAATGACTGGTCATTGTAGTCTTGAGCCACTTGGGCTGAAATGTTTTGTTTTTTTTAGCCGCATGCACCCAGAGTAAAGGTAAGGATAACAGTTAATTCGCCAAATGGTTTCCGAGTTGTGTCTGCCGATCACTGCACTCCACACTCTTGGTGAGTGACAGCTAACAGGACTTTAACATTAATTACGTACGACCAGTAACAATATTTAGCCTTGGATGCACTTAAAATATGTGCGGCAATCCAGCAGTCTGCATGTTGGCTTCACGCATTATGTGTCACCAACAAGAATTTCCATCAGTTTTTTAACTGGTCGTACGGAAATACATGTGAATAACATCAGCCTTAGCAAATACTTTCAAAGTTTGTTATGCAGGATGACACAAAAAATGCAAATCCTATTTCCCTTAGATTTTGGTGTGTTTCGCTAGAAAGACCTACAATGTGCTTAACAACATTTATAGTGACTCTGGATAGCTCCAAAAGATATATATTCTCAATACGTGTGTTTTGGTTTCAGTATATATATATATATTTTTTATTTATTTATTTTTTTTTTGAACCCCATTGAAGATTTGGGCCCCATTCATTTTTTGGGCGGTTTTGACCACAGTGACATCGTTTTCTTTTTTAGGGGGGTGGGTTGATTTCTATGTCAAGAATGTCTTTTTTCACCAGGTACCCGGTGCATGCAAATTTGATGTTTTTGAGCTTGTCACTCTAAACCAATATGATCCTTGTATTCCAGGACATGATGAACCTTGTGTCTCCGGCGGGGTGGACTGAACCAAATATGGAGATTAGGAAAAATCCTGATTCCCGCAAGCTTTGTGTTGGAGGAGAACCAAATTGGAGATGAATGCAGTCACAGATGAGGATGATTACATTCACACATCAGTCTGACAACAGGCCTCAAATGGAAGATTTTAAACAAAACAAAACAAAACAAAAAATCAAGGTTTAGCTGTTCTACAAACAGACAAAAGCTCCAAAATCCCTCACAAGCTGCTGTTGATCTCAATTATAGGCATCAATAGCATTGATCTGCAGCATTTCTACTCTACCTAAAAGCCTTTTAGGCTTTTTAGACTGAAGGACACAATGCATCATTAAATACTTTTTTGTAAATTGGCCCAAAGAGAATTTTTGCAATTTTTTACATTTTCTTTGCAACATACTTTCGTGGTGTTTTTTTGATTTTTTTTCTTTGGTGTCATTAAAGTTTGATGTTTTCTTTCAGATCACTAATACATTTCAAGCATTAAACTACTACAGTGCATCCATTTGAGGATTTTTGCACTTCTGTAGTGTCCAGGTAACCTTGTAGAACCAGTTTAAGTGAGATAAATACAAGATTTATAGCTAGACTGAAAGGCAAACAAATTCACGAAAATATAGCGTAACTCAAAAACATTTGGAAATGTCATTTCTTTTGTTAAAAGCTACATTATAGTCCATTAAAGGTCATTGCTGCTCTGTCGGGGTTGAGTAGCAGCTGGTGGAAAAATGAGCTTCCAGCTCCTGGGAAAGAGCTGTGTGTTTAGCTTACAGTCCATTAATTGTTAATGACATCAGTGTTTTATAGCATCAAAGTACAGACATCCCTTCAGAATGCTGCCTTGTACTGTAAAAGAAACTGTATTCAGATAAAGCATGCTTCACAGTGGCAGGGTGCTGTAATCCAACAAAGAACAATGCTGGGAAATGTTGCTGAACAAACTTGATGACACTTCTATTGAGGGAGTGTGGTGGATGGATGTGTCCTACAGAGCAAATGAGACACTTTACCCTGAATCAATTTATGGCTCTGGTTTTTTTGCACGAAGCGGGAAACCTGCGTAGCTGTCCGTGAAAGCGAGTTTTTAACGGGAAAGCCCAAGACACATGTTTACCTCTTTCTCATTAATGTGGTCACATGATTAATCGATCCTGAGGGAGGTGTAAATGGAGCTTTAGAGTTAAACATTTTAGCTTTGACAATAATACAAAGGGGTTGTCTTGTGAACAATGAATCTCGGTGTAAAAAACAGGAATAAAATGAAATTACATTGCTTTACTTTTAGGTTTCGTCCAGAGTGTTGGTTGTAGATTTTAGCGTTTAGAATAAAGTTCTGATTTGTGGCCCTGTTCCAGTAGATTTTAGGACTTTGTTTAACTTAACAGATTAGGACAAACAACAGCAGACGCAGGTAACAAGATCAGATTGACCAGATGCTGCCCATTTGGTATTATAATGGATCAACTGATGCACAAACACTCTGATGCGGTAAACAGATAGTGTCACAAAACATCCAGGTGTGTTATTTTTCATTATTTGTGTGCTTGCTTGTTTTTTTAAGTAAACGTGCACGATTTTATTGACATATACCAACCAAAACATCATAAATCTCAACCACTCGAGGGATGTTTAGGCTCAAAATGTAACCCTAAAGACCAACTCTGATGAACATTGTGTTCTTCTGGCATTTTTCTAATGATGGAGGACATATATAAACACAGTTTCACCAGAGGCTTTTTGGTGAACGTTATTTTAGTGAAACAAAGGAATAAAAACCAAATCAAACGTGTCATCTGATCTAGCTAAATGGATCCCTAGGAAGTTCTTCTACCTTGTTTTCTGGGAAACTTTGACAGAATCCAATTGTTTTGCTCACATTAAATCAAGCACATACAGCTGCTGTGCTTTCCATACTTCTGACACCTGAATGTGTCGTCTGGGCTGTAGCTCAGTCTCAGACAATCTCACACGTACTCTCAAATTGAATTGGTTTTGACCTACATGGGGTTTATTTCAACAATGTGTTCCAAAAAGTGTAGCAGTCACTTTAAATCCAAATAAAACGATTTCACACAGCTGTCAAAAACAACATCACCAAATGTACAACTTTACTTGTTTAGTACTTTTCATGTAAATAAAAATTCAAGCACACACACATTTTAAAAAGAAACACAAAAAATGAAGAAACGGCTTGATTTTGATTCCTTTTGTTTTCTGTTCTGCCCAAAAAGGGCCCAAACATCACGGGTTGGTGTAATGCTGTAATGCCATGTGATGGCTCAGTATGTGCAGTATATCTTTTGTGGTGTTTCGTTGGTGAAGTATGGTGCACAGCAAAGCCTTTGGAACAGTGGTTAGCACCCTCTCCTCACAGTGAGAAGACCCGGGTTACAAATCCTGGCTTGGATCTTTCTGTGTAGAGTTTCCATGTTTCCTCCGTGTATGCCTGGGTTTTCTCAGGGAAACTCGGCTTCCTCTTACAGTCCAGAAACATTCTTTATAAGTGTCTATAAGTGTCTGAGCATTGTGTTGTGATTGTGTGAGCGATTGTGCAAAGTATTAGTTATTAGCTTATGTATGTAAGCTATTAGAATGGTGTTCTAACATTGGAAATGTTCTTCATTTACTAACAGTAAATAAATGAGGAATAGTAACAACTTCAAATAAAGTCCAGTGACCTTTATAAACTATTAACTGATACTTAATTACTCATTAGTAAATCATTTGCTAACAGCTTGTTCATGATCTATTACAGGTTAAGTACAGTTATAAATGATTAGCATATAGTTGACAAGTCTATCTAAAAGGCAATTCTTAAACTGTTAACCGTTGTTTATCAAGTCATTGATAACTCTTTAACCAACAGTTTATTAAGAATTTGTTTGCTAGTTATAATGAATAGTTATTATAAGGTGTTACCAATAGATTTTCCATCATGTGAGAGCATTCAGCTACTACTGTTCTATTTCAAAACACCTATAGAGCATAATTAAGTCCTCTACAGATCTATCTACACTGGCACAAATTGTTGTAAAATAATCATGCAGTCCTTTTACAGATTTAGTTAGCAGTGAGTAAAGCACTGACTGATCCAGCAAATACTGTCCCTGGGAAGTATCATAAAAACTGCAGCTGTTTTTCCTTTTAATCAGAATAACTCACCCACCTGTAATCCTCATAGCTATATCATTTCCTACAGTAACAAGCCATGCCTCAGTTTTACATGCAGCTTTTTTTCTTCCAGCTCTTGGTATCAGTAAACTTATGAAGCTTTTTTATTGCGACTTTTCTTGTGTAGTTTTACAGATAGGATCCCTCTCATGAAACCAGATTGGTAGAATAAGGGTCTAAACTGGAACCAATTACAATTTAGAGTCTGAAGCAGATGAAAGAGTCATAAATGAAATAAAAATGTTGTTTTTATGTGCTAGGCTGTGCGCACAAACCACAGTACTGCGTCAAACCTCCAACAGCAGGAAACGTAAGCGATCTGTTGAATGACGTAGGAGTAGTGACCCATTGAAGTAGACAAAAAAAATAGGTTTTTTTTAAGTAAAAAAGAAAGAAAAAAACTTTTTCTATTCAAATCTAAGTAGGCCAGTTAGAAAATGAATGTTGCAAAAGAGCATCAAGAAGACTGCACTACGGCAACGGCTGCACTCTTACACTGATATTATCCTCGGGACTTCAGTTGGCCTTTAACTACACAAGGCGAGTCAGAGATGGACATCAATTATTGATGTGCCAGCCATAGAAGGGAGATTAGAGATGTGTATAGGGAGATGTACAGAGGAGATCCAAGAAAGGCCAAAAGACGTAAGGAAGAAGTGCGTAAAAACAGGAGCCAACAGGAAAATAGTACATGATGAGCCTAAACGCAAAAAAGGGCAAAATACACGAAGAGAAAAAACTGAGGGAACAGATGCAGTAAAACCACCAATGGATTTTGTGGCCAGAGAAGGGATTTTTTAAATCGGTAATTGTCCAAAATAGGTCATGTGTGACAGGAGACAGACACATAAAAACTTCATAGCACATAGGAAGAAAAAAGCCTCAATTTAACCTATTCCAAACAACAACTTCTCATTGCCGGTGCATTAACAAGGAAGACACAAACTGAAAAGAAGCAAAAAAAAAAAACAAAAAATACATGATTATTGCCGTCGATTACTTTTTTTTTTTACATTTACTATTTCAGTTCATGAAACAAACATTTTTCACAATGATAAAAATAGCAGAGATTCAGTTAATGCCAATTTTCGATATTTTCAGAAATTAACGCACGACATAGAGGCCTGAACCGTCCAACGCAAGCGCAAGATGGTCGCTCCTGATGTGTAATTCATATTTAGCTTATTAATTTTTAAAAAATTAATCATGTGCGTTAACACGTTAACGTTGACAGTCCTAAAAAAACACAAAAATTGACAATTCAGGCTTCCACGTTCAAAACTTTCATGTGTAGCTACACTACTTGCATCTACAACCAATTTCAGGTTTTATGTACAAAATATGTGTCCATTGAATGCACATAGCAAGTTAAATCAGGTTGAACTTGGACCAGTCACGGACTTATGTGACGTATGGACACTGTCCCTTTATTTCATGAAAGTGCCAAATGTTTAAACATCGGTCATGGAGGAGAAATTAACAATTGCGGTTTGTTGCCAGACAGAATTATATGAAAGCAAGTCATTCTTAAATTGGAATAAAGCTGTGAAAAAAAAAAAAAATTGAGATTTTTGCTTGTCCAGTGTACGCTAAACGTGCGTCACAGGCCTAGTGTGTACGAAGCTTCAGTTATGGGTTAAAAAAAACAAAAACACAGTCTGGCAAAGGCACCCCAGATTATAAGACTTTTTTTTTTTTTTAAATAGGCTTTTAAGTGCACCTTACAGTGTGAAAAACAGGGTATTTTGAATTTCTTTCCACTGTAACACTAGCAAACATCAGACCATGAAACATCATCAAAAATATGTTGTTTTACTAAAGGAAAAGGAATCATGTTCCATTAGTTTCAAATGTGAAATGTCTTCCCCTCTCTTCTCTTAATGTACCTCAAACCCCCTCCTTCCTTTGCTAATGGGCGCCTACGCTCATAGCTATGAGCTGATTTCTCGCAATTACTTCCATTTCATCCTTCTGCAGAGGGACTCGGGATTACATTCCTGGAAATCGACCAAACTGAAACCAAAGTCAGACTTTTTCAAGGACATCCTATTCAACTATTGACAGAGTTTATCCTGAGTAGCCTTCCCGTTGCTGGAAACAAAGCCCCAACTCTCTGGAAGTGTTGCCTTGCAGTCTAAATAGGGCTTATAGGGAGTTGCTATCCTTCTGGGGAATTATTCCTTTGCTTGAAAACTTATCAGCTAATATCTGCATGTTTCTGTAAACTTTTCCTAAAACAAGAAACTCAAAAAGAAACCCATAAATTTTGGGAGATAATGAATGAGGCAACCGAGTCTGAAGGCTTTAAGGGCTCTGTATCTGACTTTTAATCCTGGCCCGAGGAACAGTAATAACATACTTTAATTATTAAAGCACTCAGCATTCCCCTTTAAATGACTAATCTCAGTCCTTAGCCAGGGCAAATCAATTACAATCCTTGCTCTTTTCCATCCTCTGCTTCTAATCAGTTCCTGATTAACACTTGGTGAACTTGGCAAATGTGAGTAGACAATCAATGCGGCTAAGCTGTGCAGAATCACAGCTTTAAGGGCTGGTGCCTGAAAAGCTTTAATCAAGGCGCTGTAAGTCAAGATCACATGTTGGATAATAAGCACATGTTGAACCTCTACATACTCCACAAAGGAGACATATTTTGATTAATAATGTTTCTTTTCACAATAACCAAGCTGGACATATTTGTCTGTATTTTTTAAGGGTGTCAACTTGTCGCGATAATCGTGGCTAATTAATTACAGACAAATTAGCAAGTTATTTTTTAATCGCCTAATTCTTATTTTCAAGTATTGTCCAATGTGTAAGGGATAATACCCAACAAGATTTCTATGAGAAATTAAAAGTTGACGCAAAGGACAACGACTCCTGCAAAGTCCATTCATTTCTGATAAGCGCATTATTCTGCTCTTACCATGGTCACTTATGAAATAATATAAATATCGTACCAACTATCAGTAGTTAAATCCTGTTTCTTCTTTGGGTTTAAATCATTTTAAACAAAACGCAGACTATTTGACAATTCATCGCAGCACACTGTCAGGGTAATAACTACTGAACCTGCACCGACCTCGCTCTGTAGCAGCGGAGAAAAGTGGTATATTTTTCAGACATCCTGATAAGTGAAACAAAACATATTTCAGAGGGAACGTTCACCTCTTATTGCTTGTTTTTGTCCAATCACAACTAGGAAACATAGTCTAGCTTGTTCTATTCCTCCTGTGTCAGCTCCTTCTGTCTCATCTCTTTCTCTTCTGCTGCATCCTACTCTTCAAAATGATCAGTTTCACCAAACAGGGAACTATGAAATCACTCATGTCTTTTCTATGGTCTTGCTGTTGTAATAATCTATGGAATAATGTACGACCACCCATGTATTATGGCGTTTATAAGAAGTTTGTGGTTACGACTGTTTTTGGGATAAGTTAGAGCTCATGTTTTCTTTGTTTGTTTGTTTGTTTGTTTTTTCATAATTGTTTGAGACTAAGAAAAATATCCGTTGGCAGTGTAAAAGTAAAGTCTGCTTTCATTAAAAAAAAAAAAAAACCTTCTTAAAGACAGTTGTTTTTGTTATATTTTGATCTTTTGCTGTGCTACAATGTCACAATTTTAAGTGAAAACATCTAAAAATGAGGCTTTTCACAGCAATTATTAAGATAGATGAGAATAGGTTTAATGAGATTCAGTAATCCCAGGTCATGATTACAGCACAAGTATTTTTTTATGGTGATCCACTGTAATATTTTGGGTTGGACGCATTGATTTTGTTTTGCAGCTGAATATCTCTGAAAATCTTTCGCCTGCAGCTATTGACATCAACAGGTGCTTCTCTCCAAAGCTGTCACGGTTTGCCTTTCGTCTGTCGACTGTTTCATATCAAAGAGATTCTATTTTGATGATTCGAGGTTACATCCCCCTTAAGCTGCTGCATTTTTAGTCGTCACTCTTAACTTTACTCACAATCAGGCTTCAGGTTTTCTTACCATAACTCAGTCTTTGGATCCTGCTAAAACTAAATTATTTCCTTTGCCTGGGAGAAAATACTTGGAGCCCTTTGGTGAATGCTGGGAGGCGCAAGGGCAGCTTTATTTTGAAGTTCTGTATGAACATCGGCAGCAACTGCAAGGAGGGTCTGTCAGATCCCCGGCAGCCAATGACTAAGTCCCACACAATGCATTTGATCCTTTGTAGTGAGAGGTTGTGGTGCAATCGGAGTGCTGCAGGTGACGGCACTGATGTGCTAAGCTTACATTTATGTCCCATTTAATTCCTTTCTATTTTTTTTAGGTAAATAGGATTAAATTATGCAGAGGTACAGATTAAGGTGTGTGAAAGGATGAAAAAGAAGCAGTTCTGGAAAGTGCACAATAAGGGAATACTTAGACACTGACACTTCAGTCGGCTGGATGACTGGGTTCTTTCAGGTTACATATCACATATCTTAGATACGTTTTCTCAATTTTTTTTATGATATAATTGTTTATGATAAAGGAAAATACTGGAGACACATCAATTAAAAAAACTATTTAGGATTTGTTTTTTATGTTTTTGTCCTGGTTGTGGAACAGTGGACTATCTGTAGGGTGCTGGAGGGTTTGTGGTAGTTCGCTCATCTAGTCCTTGTTTTGTGGGTTTGGAGAAAGTGTTGAACTGCGTCCCTCGTAGTGTCCTGTGGAGGGTGCTCTGGGAGTATGGGGTCCGCGGAGCCTTACTGAGGGCTGTCCGGTATCTGTATGACCGGGGAAGGAGTTTAGTTCGCATAGCCAGCAGTAAGTCAGACTGGCGGGGCAGCCCTTTGTCACCGGTTCTGTTTATAGTCTTTATAGACAGAATTTTCTAGACGAATTCAGGGCCAGTGAGGTAATATCGCAGCGTGAGATTGACAGGTGCAACGTCTGCCATTATGCGGTCACTGTATCGGTCCATTGTGGTGAAGAGAGAGATGAGCCAGAAAGCAAAGCTCCCAATTTACCGGTCGATTTTAGTTTAAGTTCTCACCTATGGTCATGAGCCCTGGGTCATGACCGAAAGAACGAGGTCCCGGATACCATCGGCCTGGCTGGGTGCTCCCTTAAATAGGGGAGAAGCTCGGTCACCCGGAGAGAGCTCGGAGTAGAACTGCTGTTCCTCCACATCCAGAGGAGCCAGTTAAAGTGACTTGGGCATCTGGTCTGAATGTCTCCTGGATATATCCCACCAGGCGGAGGCCCCGGGGAAGACCAAGGACACGCTGGGGGACTACATCTCTCAGCTGGCCTGGGAACTCCTCGGGCTCCCCCCAGAGGAGCTGGAGGAAGTGGCCGGAGAGAAGGAAGTCTGGGCATCTTTGCTTAGACTGCTGGCCTCGCGACCTGGTCCCAGATGAGCGGCACAAGATGGATGGATGGATGGATGGATGGATGGATGGATGCATGACTTTTTATTCGATTTTTTGAAAGACTTTTTAGACACTTAAAATTCAACCCCAAAACAATCATTTTCTTCTTCATTTATGACCCCTCAACTTGAACTTCCAATCTTACCTTGATAAACTGCAGTCTCTGGATATCAAAGGAAATAATGTTAGTCACAGATTTTCTATCGTGTATAGTAGTAAAATGTTTTTTACTTTCTAAATCTCTCCGACTTTGGTGAAAAACGCTTTAAGAAAATGGCCTCGGCTGTGGCCAAATTACTGCCTGTCAAACAGGTTGGTAGTTGAAGAGCAATTCTCTCCCCAGGATTCTCAGGAGCCCACTCCTTTTTAATTCCAGGAGATTTTATATTTTATTTCCACATGCTGTATTTGTATTTAGTTATTTGTAAGCTCATATTTCAAGAAAGAGGCAACAAGACAAAACAGACTCCAACTTTACCTCTTTTTAACAAAAGAATCTTAGTTAAAATGTAATTTAGAGACTCATCAACAACACATTTCCTGCCGTTACCAAGGAGCTGCTTCAAAATTTACAGCAAACATTTTTGGTTTTTCTTTGCAGCCTCCATCTTCCAGCCCCGGAGCTGCAGCCTGTAAGTCGTCAGACTTAAAAAAAAAATACTGGAGGCTTTGTTGTCCGAGGTAAAGCAGATAGAGGCTGTGGTCTTATAGAAAAGCTGAGCTCAGGTGCAGGTTCACATCCTACAAAAAGAGAGAAAAAAGTATTTCCTTCATCTTACACCTGAAAATAACACTGGCAAAAATAGTGTACACTCCTGCAGTACAAACTGTTTTCTGCAAAAATAAATGAATCACCTTGAGTCAAAAGATGAATGAGCCTACTTTAGGTTCATCACACAACTTAAAGGCTGTCTTAGTTGTGGATGTTGGTTAAAATTCATGCAGCCATGATGAACATTTGTGTACATTATTTGTGATCGCACTACAAATATCTCCCTCTCCGTACGTTTCTTCCTTAAAAGGACATCAGTCAATTATCAGGCATCAAAATGTTTTTCATTTGTAAAAACAATACTGACTGTAAAAAAGAAATGGACAGAGTGAGTGTGATGTCACCCATAGAAAATGACTTCCAACAAAAGTCAATTCAGGGACAGCGGCATATGGGATAAGCAGTGATTGGTTTGAGTTGGTCTGAGTACATATTTCTTTGGAAACCACTCTCACCAAATCAGGAGTGAGCTTGTTGGAAATCCACACCCCTACCACTTGGAAGCGGGCTCGAGAGAATCTGTCAATCAAACATTCTGAACGTTCCATGTGAGACCACTTACTTTTTATTGAGGCATGTGATTGGTCAGTTTATAACTTGAATAACATCCACGACAGGAAAAAATATAATAAAAAAATTAGGATTATCAAGAAGTTTAAAAAGGTATCAAAGCAAGAATGCTTATTCTGACTAACAGAATGACTGAGTTTTAGCTGAGTTTAGCTGTTTAGTTCTCAACAGAAATCTTTGGGATTTCGTTTTTTGGGGACAATCGAACTTCCTGTTTGGAATGCCAGGAGGGAGGGGTCATTCAGTCCTTTTCTCATGTGTGCAATGGTAAAAAAAAAAAAAAAAAAAAAAAAAAACTTGTTTCTTTTAAGAATGTATTTTAATGGAAAGATTTATTAAACACTTTCAGATCGTGCAGTTTGGTTAGACATTCTATTATTTTTAAACCTTTAATCTTTTCATCACCAATCTGCAAAGAATTTAGGTGGATTTCCTTTACTTGGAGTATTTACATAAATGTCCAAATGTACTTGTATGACTGTTGAGGACTTTCACCATGCTTCCTCCAGCAGCATCGTTCCCTAGTGTCTTCTTTCATTATCAGCATCTCAGTTTGCTTGCAATTTCATTGAACTATAATTACCATATTTGCAATCTCACAATATCATTAGCTGCAGAGAGATAGCACAGTCCCCTGTCACAATAATTCCCAAACTCCACAAACAAATGTCTGTTTGCTGATCATCTCAAACTGTCATCAGTATTAATGTTGCCCCGACGCTGGTATATTTTAGTAATGTGATTAGCCAGGGATGTTAATCTAATTGCATTTTAGCGGTCTGCTTAGAATGGAAGTGTCGCAGCCTTGAAATGCATTCTGACAGAGATCTGCATGATAGAAACTTGGCAAGCCAAAACATTTTGATGACTGAGGGTGGAGCTGGACTTTGTCAGAGTGCAGCAGCCAAATCTGAAGCAGTATTCAGTGGGTCACACATCAGGAAAGTGGTTTTTGCTTTTGGAGGGGAGGAGGAAGTGCAGGGGTGGCTCCAGGATTTTCTCTCTGGGGTTGCTTAGCAGTTGCCAAGTGAATAGAAGGCTCAGTTTTATGTAGAATAACATTTCCAAGAAGGAAAGTAAGTGAAGCGCATATATCTTGTCAATAGATTAATTACCTTTAACAAGTAGCTGTGACTTCTTATCCAAGACTGATTCAAAATAAATTCAAAGTAGGTGAATGGATGTCAGCAGGATTAATCAGAAATGTTATTTAGTTTGAAAAGAAAAAAATAAATATCTACAGAATTTTCCACACTAGATCTATAAGGCACATATAAAAGCCTTAGATTTTATTCAAAAAACGACAGTGCGCTTCATAACCTGGAGTGCCTTATTTAAGGTTTATTTCTGTTTGTGATTACTGACGTTGAAGCAATGTTGAGAGGTACAAGTAGCTCTGTCAAAATGTCAGTGTGGTTCTTTTTTTTTTTACATGATGCAAACAAGGTTGGGTATTATTGTAAATAAGCTAACATGTGTTGAACTATTTTTTTTACGTGTTACTATCAAGGTTGGGGGTTAGCGTACCAACAGTAATCTTTGTTTTAGCTGTATTAGTCTTTTGATTAACATCTTGCAAACACGGCTAAGGGTCAAAGGTAACGTAAATATGCTAATGTGGCTAACATGTAGTGGTGTTGGACTGTGTTTTCTTTAATGTGTTACTAAAAAGGTTTGGAGCTAGCGTAGTCAGATTAACATTTGTTGTAGCTTTAGCAGTCTGCCTTTTTGTGTGTTGCAAACAAGGCTGAGAGTCATATTGTAAATATGCTAACGCAGCTAACGTGTTGCAGTGGCAGACTGTGTTTTTTTCATGTGCTACTAACAAGATTAAGTTATTGTGGTCCATTTGTTTTAGCTGTACTAGTCTGTTTTTTTTTTTAATTTGCAATACGCTAACCTAGCCAACACTTCTAACACGGCTAACATATGCGTGATACAAGGCAGTTCTAGTGTTATTGTGACCGCTGTTAATGAATTCTTACTGACGGACTTATCTTTGACCCTTTTGTCTCGCTGAATTAATCTATTGGTTTGGTGTGCCTCATATGTAATATAGGTTTAAATAGCCAAAGTAAGGCTGCATGGTGGTGCAGTGGTTACCTCTTTTGCCTCACAGCAGGAAGACCCCCGGTTCAAGTCCCGGCTGGGGGACCTCAAACAGAGTCAGCAATGGGGGACCATTCTGTGTAGAGGTTGAATGTTCTTTTCATGCATGCCTGGGTTTTCTCCGGGGACTCTGGCTTCCTCCCACCGTCGGAAAACATGTTTCATAGGTTAATTGGTCACTCTAAATTGTCCCTAGGTGTGTATGGGTGTGTCATTGGGGCCCTACGACATGCTTATGACCTGTCCAGGGTGTGTCTTGCCTTTGCCCAAGAGTGAACCCCGCATTGTATACTGAAAACTGTCATTCCTTTCAGTATTCAGTATAGTCAGCACACTCGAGCAAATTGAGTTCAAGACTGTTAAAGTAATGATGTAAATGCCTGAATCACTATTTACTGTGAACAAAAAGTTAATTATTTGGAAAAGTTTTAAAATTCTGTCGATGTACAGCCACATAAAAAAATAAACAAAAGAACAAAGATAAAAAAGTTAACAAAGCGTAAGAACATACAAAGAGTTTACATTCTATTGGTTTCTCCTACTGGAGTGCATTCATTTGTGCTTTTCAATTACTAAAGTAAATGGAGAGTTATTTGATCCTTAAACACTGTTTCCATTACAAAGGCCTCACATCTCAAGACATAATTGCTTAAATGGTTAAATCAGTCTTGCATTTTGCACTTTGGTGTGGTGCATCCCCTGACTAAAATGCACAGGGAGTGCAGGGGGAAAATAAATGCATTAAAAAATATTCAGTGTCCTTTTGTTAGCATGGTAAAGTCAATAAAAATATATACAGTCGGGCTTGAGCTTGGAGGTGTGAGGACAGTGTTGGATAAATTACTTTTAAAAAGCCATTCATTGGCGAGATGCTGTGAGTATCGCGAGAATCGACGAGACGTGTGTGGTGAGTTAACTTGGCGGCGCGAAAGTGGTTGAACAAACATTTCCACCTGCTTTTTTTCTTTCCGCCATATAAGTAACAATTACAACAAAATTCATTAAACCTTTAAAAAGATTATTAAGTCCTTGACAGCCTGGAGGACCTGGAGAGCTTCATAGACGAGTGTTTTAATACCTTCGTCATGGGGAAGACCAACACCACCACTCCTTCCTCCAAACGCGGCCGTCCTGAAGACTCTCCCGGGGCCGCCTCTTCTCCAGGCAGCGGCGTCAATGAAATCCTGGAATCGATTGATAAAAAACTTTCCAGCCTTGATTGCCGTCTAAACTTGCTGGAGATCCTCCATAAAGAATTCCAAGGCCTGCGAGAGTCCCTGGAGTTCAGCCAGCAGCAGGTACAGGAGCTCGCAGCGGAGAACCAGGCCCTCAGAGAGACCGTCCAGACTCTGAGCAGCGACACCGCTCGTCTCTCTGAGGAGAACCGCTCCATCAAAGAAACCCTCCTGGACCTTCAGGCGCGGAGCATGAGGGACAACCTGGTCATCTCTGGGATTCCAGAGGAGGCGGGAGAAGACCCGGAGGCCACGGTGAAGTCCTTCATGGAGGTCCAACTGAAGCTCCCCAAGGAGGAGGTCCAGAAGATCTCCTTCCACAGAGTTCACCGACTCGGAGGAAGGAGGTCTGATAACCAGCGTCCGAGACCCATAGTGGCTAAATTCGAGCACTTTAAACAGAAGGAGCTGGTGAGGAGCCGCGGCCGGGAGCTGAAGGGAACGCACTTCAGCGTTAACGACCAGTTCCCGGCGGAGATCCTCCGGCGCAGGAAGATTCTTTTCCCGCTGAGGAGGAAGCACCTCACCGCCGGGTCTCGAGCTGTTGTTTCGGTAGACAGACTCTACGTGGATGGACGGCTCTTTCGGGACCCCGAGATCACCCCGTGGCTGCGCTGAAGACCCGCAGCTGCTGCGATCAGAACTTCCAGAATGCGCTGATGAAACCAGCTAATCTGATTTAAATTAATGGAAAATCCGCTCATCAATCATCCACACCTCCATCTCGTCAAAGCAGTTTATTTCTCTCCCCTCTCATGTTTACGTTGTTTTGTTGTGTTTGTTTTTTCTTGTTTTTCTTTTCTTTTTTCCTCTTTTTATTCCCCACCTCTTCCCCCCTCCTCCTCATATTTAAAAGAACTAAAGGCAACACACCCCCGGTAAGTAAACATTTACTCATGCACGAGAAAGGCGCGCGCACGTACACGCGATCCCGCACACACTCGCCGACATACCGCAAACACCTCACATAGGCTCATATAGGACACATACAACAAGTAACTCACACAGCCAGAAAACGTTCATGCGCACAAACACACAGCGCTTCTCTGCGCACTGGTCAGCGGGCACGCGCACAGGAATCACAGACGCATGCGTATTACTTAGTATAACACTCAGTCAGTGTAGTCATGTCCAGTCTGAACATCTTTAGCTGGAATGTGCGTGGACTTGGCTCTGGGCCAAAGAGGCTGAAAGTTTTCAACCATCTGAATGATCTAAAAGCAGATCTAGTTTTACTGCAGGAGACCCACTTATCTAAATCAGCTGATCATCTCCTGTGCTGCTCACAATTCCCGTCCATCTACTCAGCTAGTTACAACTCCAAACAAAGAGGAGTTGCTATTTTAATTAATAAAAATATGATATTTACCCATAAGGACACAATTGTTGATTCAGAAGGCAGATTTGTAATTATTAACATATATGTTCAGAATAAAGATTTCTGTATAGCCAGCATCTATGGTCCCAATGCTGATGAATCCTCCTTCTTTCACAGATTCTTCACTTCACTCTCGGTTCACGCTGACTCCACAATAATTATAGGAGGAGACCTCAACTTGGTCCTTGATGCTGAACTTGACAGACTGAGCACAGCAGGACACCAGCGCACATGGCGATCTGCAAGTATTTTGAAGCAGTACATGGATGAGTTGGGTCTCTGCGACGCTTGGCGCTCATGTCACCCAGACGCTAAAGGGTTTACTTTCTTTTCTCCAGTTCACCACTCACAGTCTCGCTTAGACTACTTATTAGTCAGTAATTCTCTTTTAAAAGATGTCAAGGATTCCAACATTCATCCAATTATCATTAGTGATCATGCACCAGTTTCTGTAAATATTTCTAGAGATATACCCAAACCTTCAGGCTTAACCTGGAGGTTTAACACTTCTCTGTTAAAAGATCAAGAGTTCATTCAGTTCTTTAAAAAAGAGTGGGCAACCTTCTTGGAATTTAATGATACTCCTGATATTTCACCATGTGTTCTTTGGGAAACAGCAAAAGCAGTGATGAGAGGAAAAATAATCTCTTATTCAACAAATAAAAAACACAAAGAGAAAGCAGATCTATTAGAGATAGAAAATAAAATCAAAGATCTAGAGGCTGCTTATGTTGCTTCTGCACAAGAGCACATTCTGGAAGATCTGAAAAATTTAAAGCTTCAGTTAAATGATATCATCAATAAGCAAACACAATTCCAAATACAAAAACTTCGACTCGTAAATTTTGAAAACTCAAACAAATATGGTAAATTTTTAGCTAATCAGCTTAAAATTAATAAAGAAAAAGCAACAATTACTTCTATTATGGACCACACAGGAAATGTCACTCATGACCCGGTAAAAATTAATAAAACATTTAAAGATTTTTATAAAAACTTGTACACATCAAAGGTCAATCCATCAGAGCAAAGTATGAACTCATTTCTTAATAATGTAACTCTACCCAGATTAAATGAGGATCAAAGCTCAAACTTAGACTCTCCGCTCTCATTGGCTGAACTTCATGAAGCTCTGTTGCTGATGCCCAACAACAAAGCTCCAGGGCCTGATGGCTTTCCTGCTGAGTTTTATAAGGAATTCTGGGAACAGCTGGCACAAACTTTTTATAAAATGGTTACATTTATCAAGGAAAGCCAATCACTGCCACCACACATGAATTCAGCTAACATAATCCTCCTTCTTAAACCAGAAAAAGATCCCACAATTCCTTCAAGCTATCGCCCCATTTCTCTAATTAACGCAGACGTAAAAATTATTTGCAAAGCACTCGCACAGAGAATAGAAAAAATCACTCCTCATATAATTCACCATGATCAAACTGGATTCATTAAAGGTAGACACTCAAGTGATAATGTCCGCAGACTTGTAAACATAATAGATTTTGCCACCATTAAAAAACAGGAAATGACCATACTCTCGTTGGATGCTGAAAAAGCATTTGACAGAGTAAACTGGAAGTTCCTCATTGCTGCCCTCCATAAGTTTGGGTTTGGGGAATCCTTCATTGATTGGATTAAAATATTATATCACAACCCAAATGCATCAGTCAGAACCAACAATCAGACTTCTGACAGGTTTTTTCTTGGTAAAGGGACCAGGCAGGGTTGTCCACTCTCCCCCTCTCTTTTTGCTATATTTATTGAACCTTTGGCTGCAGCAATAAGACAGCGTGAGAGCATTAAAGGAATTACAACAAAATACAGTAATCATAAAATTAGTCTTTATGCTGATGACATATTACTTTATCTAAACAATTCACATTCCATTAGTGAAACCTCAACAATTATTAATGAATTTTCCTCTATTTCAGACTACTCAATTAACTGGAACAAATCAGTTTTATTGTCACTGAATGGTAATGCGGAGCAAACTACCTCAATCCCAGTCAAATCAGGCAATATCAAATATCTAGGTATTTATTTCTCCCCGAAACTATCAGAACTGGTGCAACTAAACTACACCCCGTTACTGAAAAGTATACAGGACGATCTAACCCGCTGGGTCAACCTGCCTCTGTCACTCATGGGTAAGATAACCACAGTAAAAATGAAAATTTTACCCAAAGTTAATTATCTCTTCTCAATGATCCCCACACAACCACCACTAAAATGGTTCCAAACATTAGACTCAGCCATATCCAGCTTCTTATGGAACAATAAACCTGCAAGAATTAGTCTAAAAACTTTAAAATCTGGAAAAAGCTGTGGAGGCTTAGAATTACCTAACTTCCAGAACTATTTTCTTGCCAATAGATTGCAATACATCTTAAGATGGTTAAAAAACAATCCAGAAACCAACCCATGGATGGATCTGGAACAGGCATTCTGTGGAAAGATCAACTTGTCAGATCTACCATTTATCAGCCCAAAAATAAAAAAACTTGACTGCTACCAAAGTAGTAATATAAGCACTACTTTAACAGCCTGGTGGGAATTTCTTAAAATGTCAAACTCTTCAGTTTTACCATGCAAAATGACACCCATCTGGAACAATCCAGACATCCTGATAAATAAAAAAATGTTGCACTTCCCTGCTTGGCAAGCAGGGGGCGTAAGACTACTTGAGCACTTAATTATAGACAGAAGATTCATAACTCACCAAGAACTACAAGAAAAACATGGAATAAATAAATTCTTGGAATATCAGCAACTTAAATCTGTAATTACTAAAACATTTAAATCCAGTGACAATGACCTAAAATTACCAGAACTAGTTACCTCTATGATTAATTTTTCATTGAATAAAACTCTCTCCAAAATATACAAACTCATATGCAACTTAGATAACAAAGTCTCAATTCCAACAACAAAATGGGATGCAGACTTAGGCAGAAGTACAGACACAAGCTTCTGGTCAGAAATTTGTCTAAATACCTTCAAACTAACAAAAAGTCCAAACCTACAACTAATCCAATTTAAAACTCTTCACAGAATTTACTTTACTGGACAGAGGATGTTCAAGATGGGTCTCAAAAACTCAGACATTTGTGAGCATTGTGATAGTAATTTACCTGACAATTACATGCATGCTCTGTGGTTCTGTACACCTGTACAGGCTGTCTGGCAACAGGTATGTGCTGATTTATCAGTCTGGCTTAAGGTTTCAATCACAGCCTCACCTTCACTTTGTGTGCTGGGTGACATGAGTGCCATCGATACAGAGGGAAGATTAGCACCTTTAATCTTCATAACTCTTTGTATAGCAAAAAAAACAATTTTATTAAACTGGAAAAACAAGAAAAATATTAGTGTAAGTCATTACAGGAATCTGCTATTGGATCATATCAGCTTGGAAAAAATGTCAACTAGGAGTTCAAATAACCTGGAAGGAATTCGGGCTCTCTGGTCTCCCATAGCTAACGCCATAACTTAGGGGGCGGGGTTCTTGGGTGTCACCGCGCCCTGGATGTCTGCCGGGATTTTGGTGCCGGGGTCGGGGCCTCCCTGGCACCTGGTGGGGGTGGGGGGGCTCTGTTAGTCGGGGGGTCTGGTACGGCGCCTGGATGGGGCAAGCGCGGGGGCTGCGTGGTCTCCCGGGCCTGGGCGGGGGGGTGTGGGTGGTGCATTGGGTGGGGGTCTGGCTTGGCTCGGGGGGTGGTCCTTCTGCGTGCGCTGGGGGGGCTTGCGTGGGGCCCTGGTCCTGGGGGTCTGCCTGCGCTGGATGGGTGGCCCGTCTGCACCCGGGGGCTGGGATCACTCCTTCTCCGGCCCTGGGACGGGGTGGGGCAACCCTCTTGGGGCCTGCGTTTGCTCCAGGGGAAGCATACCATGGCGGGGTCTGGGGGAGCGGGCCGGGGGGGGGGGGGGGGTGTTCATGGGTAAGAAGGGGGGTCCACCACCAGTATGGGACCCTTGAGACTTCCTCGGGCCCGCTGGTACCTGGCCAGGCAGCCACAGGGGCGGTGCTTGGGGGGGGGGGGCCGGGGCTTGCGCCTGGGGGATGGCCCCCTCTCGGCTCCTCTCTCTTTGTGTGGGGTGGGGGTGTGGGGCCTGGGGGGTCGGCTTCCGGGCGGTGGGGCCTCTGCCCTGGGGAGACTTGGGCCCAATGCTGGGGGGGGCGGGGGGACGGTTGTTTCACCATCGGGGGTCAGTCTGGTAGCTGTCCCCGACCTCCCCTCCTTCCTCATACAAACACTTATTAGGTTGGAGGGGGGTGTGCTTGCGGAATACTTCGAGGGGCCGAGCCACTTGGCAGTGGTCCCCCCTCTCCGCACAGTTTCGCCCCCTTCTCTTGGTTTTAAATGCACCTTAGACACGTAGGACCCTTGGTGGGGGGGTGCTGGGACATCACTGCCAGCAAGCAGGAGATGTCCTCCTAGGGCTCAACCCTCCAATTTTAACTGCACCGTAGACATTTAGGGCTCCTTGGCGAGAGGGTGATTGGACATCCCTGTAAGCAATCAGGAGATGTCCCCAGTGCCCTGCTCGCCAATTTTAACTGCACCCTTTATGACACACACCCTTCAACCACAAGAAACACACCTCAACATACACACACAAATACATTACACAAGGAAGATGGGAATACTGATCTTCTGTCCCCTACCCCATCCCCGGTGGGGGGAGCAGGGCCTTCAGCGGTGGCGGCCTTGTCTCTTGGGTGTCGGCCTCCTGGGCCCGGCGGCCCCCTCCCCACGCAGGGAGAGGGATCCCTCAGTCCTCTGGCAAGTCCATGAGCGGGGGATCATATTCCATCTGAGCCTGGAGGGTGTCTGTGTCCTTGTGGTGCGGGTTCTGGTCCTTACCCTCGGGTGACGGGCCCCTTCTAAGTCACAACATAGGAGAGCCTGGTCAGGCTACGTACTCCTTCGGGGACCCCCACTTCTATTGGTCATCCCTCCTCTAGGTGGGGGTAGCCGACCCCTGCTGTGCTCTCTTCTGGATCTCCGCAACTGCCTGGAGCTTCGGAGCGGGTCTCCCTTGGGGGGTCCTTGCTCGTACCTGGGGCTGGCGTGGTAGGATGCTCAGAACTCCTGGGTGGTGGTGGGCGGCTTGTCTGGGGTGGTGGGGCTATCGGGGGTGGGGCCCCGCGCTGGACCGCCCGGCGCGGTGGGGGGGCTGCTCTCCTGACTGGGCTGGGCCCTGCGCTCTGCGCTTCCGTACCTCACTGCGCTCGGGTGTTGGGGGCCCATGTGGTGGTCCTGCGGGCCCTGGTCTGGGTGCTTGGCCGGACTACCTGGCGGGCGGATCACCTCCATTGACCCCACAGTATGGGTGCGGGGGCGGGCCCTGGTCGGCGCTGCTGCCTCGGCGGGGGTCTTGGTGTGGGGATGTCTGGGAGCTCTCCCTCCTTTTTTTTTTTTTTTTTTTTTTTTTCTTTCCATTCCTTCATCCACTTCAGCTTAACATAACATTCACCTGAGCACAGGCGTCAGCTCACATTTGCACCTTCAAATAGTGTGCGTGTCAGAATGTAATGCTTTACATGTGTGGGTTGGTATGCACAAGTGTGCGTGTAAACTGGTTGTGGACAAGTTTGTGAACACTCTTGGAGCCGGCAGGTATGTTTGTAACAGCTGAGTGTGTGGACAGGCCCCGCCCATTTTAGACCAACACTCACTATTGTAATGGGTATAAGCTTCAGCATTTTGTTGCCTGTAGACTTGCAATTCTACTTTCTCCTTCCATTGGTCATCCTCTGGAATCTATAGCACCCCCCCCCCTCTCTTTTCTCCCTTTCTTTTTCCGTCCGGTCCAACAAAAAGAACACAAACAAAATTAATATTAATAAAGTTTCGTTGAAATTACAAAAGGGGCTTATACCAACATACATTTTGTGTTCCCAATGATTTATAACCCCCGATTGTAAGAGTAAAATCTGTCTAATGCAAGAGGCTCTCAGCTCATATCTGTTTGCTCAGCTGTTGGACAGGACAAGTTTAAAAAAAAAAAAAAAAAAAAAAAAAATATATATATATATATATATATATATATATATATATATATATATATATATATATACAGTCGGGAACAAAAACAAGCACCATGGATGGATATTTGTAGAGCAGAGGTTTTGGGACACTGGTGTTAGATTTCAGGCAGAGAAAGAGTTCCAAACATTTTTTTAAAATAATTTGCTTCATTACACTCATGAAAACTGCCAAACATAACACAGTCTGACAGGCATAAATTGTAATTTTGTATCAACAACAGCATTCTCAAAAAGCTGTTGGGCAACAACGCAGCAAAACTCTGCATGGTGTGCAGCATGTTCTTACAGAAACTGGACAAGTGGAGGACCAAAGAGGAGGTGTGTGGCTAAACTGCCGCATAAATTAAACCTAACAATGACTCACCTCTTAAACTGCATCTATCCTACTCAACTGTTTAACAATCCAGTTCTAAGTTGCCCTAAAAAAAACAACCACTCCAGAAATGTTGAAAGACCTACTCTGACAAAAATTGTGTTTTTTGTGTTTTTATTATTTGCTATTTTCTGATGATGGAGGACATGTAACAAAAAGTGTGCTGTTGCATTTCTGAGCTTTCAACAAATAGTAATCAGGAACAAATGGAAAAATCCTATTGGAAAAAGGCTTGTAAGTGTGAAGTTCAAGTTGCTACGGCAAGCTGTAAGCTGTAAACTAGCAGGAGAGAGTGTAAACAAAGAAATGATGGGAAGTGGGGGTGGGGTTATTTTATGCTAACAGTCCCTGTTACGGCTGCCTTCGAACCATAACAAATAAACAGGGAGACGAAACTGGTTTTAGCACTTAAAAACATTTGAATATGCCCGAGGAACACCAAATGCAACGAGCAGACAAGACTCAGAAGACGCACAGATGCACCGACGGATCTGAACCTGGACAGAAGTAAGGGGAGGAGTCACACACAGAACTCCCAAGGTGGATCTGATTTCCAAATATCTGCACCTGTGCAGAGGAAAAGAAACAGGGCAGGAACCAGAAACTCAGCCATGCGGCCCAGGGCCGTATGGCCACGACCACCAACATAAGTGAAGACACCAGCAGAGATTGAAGCCTTGAATTGTTCCAAAAGAACTAGCTCCCTCAGCCCTTCAACTGTGTTAACACCAGAAATCGAAATGCCACAGCAGCTCTCGCATAAACTCCAAATGAGTCTGATCCCCATGCCTACAGCTCCAAAAACGCTGCCTGTAAGCCTCTGGTACCAGCTCATAAGCCTTCAGCACAGCGGACTTGACTGCAGAAATCCTAGTACCCTCAACAACACTGAGAGCAGAGAACGCCTGCTGCACCTTACTGGTCAAAAGACATTACAATAATCAACAAACGAGTTTCCTCAGACCAACCCAGAGTCTCTGCTAGACGTTCAAATAACACAAAGAACGTTTCTGGGTCTTTTTCGTTTAACTTTGGAACTATAGTCACTCAGGTCACCAGACCTAGCCTCCATGTGCACTGGACGCTCAACCTGAGCTTTTTTCCTCTTTATCTCCAACTAAATCCAGAGTGGCTCCTTCTGTTGTTCATATGTTAAAACAGAACCAGATCCAGAAGACAGCGAGTCCGTATCACCACGCTCTTTGCTCATCCTAGCATCATGAACATCAATTCGATAATGCTCTGCTAGCAAGCTGCTTCTTAGTGCAAAAATCCAGACCATACTCAGACGGAGACTCAATAAAATCCTCAACACCGCCGTCCATGTCGCCAAAGATGCACAAAAAAACATGCCCACAACTCAGAGTCCATATTTCTAATGAACTATGTCCTAGAAAACGACACAGGTTTGTTAAGTTTTGCCTAAGAACGGCATCATCGTAATGAAAAGACCACTGTGAACGCTTGTACAAAAGATGATTGGAGTGGGACACAAAGTACACAGACTGGACTGTACATGCACAAAGAAAAAGACTGTCCTCAAACACAGATCACAGATCCTTTAGGGATCGGCTGAAGAGCAGTTCAGAGCTAACACGAGTCTGGCTGCTTGAAAGAAAGATATGAAAAATGAAGACTGATGCAATAAATGTGAATAGTTTGGTGAAAGTGAAAGTTTGTTTGCTTTCTTTTAAATGCATTTCTACTACATATAAAAAAAAAAGAATATTTCTTCACTGGTAACAGATTTTTGGATAAACCTAGTCAGTAAATTATGACATTGGGGTTATAGCGTATTTTTCATGTGACGCAACTGTGGTTCTTAATTAATTTTAATGGCCCTGTGACCTTTGGGTTCATGGATAAGGTTTATTGGATATTGGACCTGAGCCCTTCATCCTTTTGACAACTGCATTACCTCACCTTGACTCATCCCAAAGCACACAAGCAGATAGCATCTCACCTCTATAGAAGCCAAAGCCATGGACCACTAGGTAACAGGTAAAATGCTTCTCACTGCACTGGCTCAATAGCTAACAGCATGAAGAGAGGAGAATATAAATGGTCCTTGCAGGATTAGAAACACTATAAAGGCTTTTGGAAGAGAACCAATTTTTAAATGACCAGCTTTTTTTTGTCCTTTGTAGGGTTTTTGCTTTAGTGTGACAGAGGCGATAAGAGGAGGCAGTGTGTTCATCATGGGAAGAGTATATGGGGGAAAATTCACACCATATTGTTTAAAACAAAACCATGTGCAGATAATAACAAAAAAAACCTCTAGTAAATGCTGTAAGAACATCGCAACATCATTTAATCCATTAAAAATATAACATTTGAAAAAGATATTCTGAATTGAACATATTTCCTTTCAAGCATAAGATCAAAATTTTATTATGTTTGCCTTTAATGAATCAAAATGACAGAAAAAATGTACAATTTTGACTAAAATATTGTTTAGACTAATTTTATTTATTTATAAGTTATTGGTATGACTTGTGCTTTAATATTTTTTTTTCCCGTTTATCAATTTGTTTTGACATTTTTTTTAGATTACTTTCAGAGTTTACGTCAGATTTATGTTCCCACCGCCCACAGCCACACACGTAAAAAGGCGTAGCTTTGTGTGAATACCGGTTTTGAACGCAAGTTTCTACGACTGCCATTGAACGCACGTCGAAAGTTCAACCTGTTGAGCTTTGACCAGTCAGGAATTTGGATTTGGCAGTGATGTCTGGATGATGTTCCTTTTAAGTCACAAAAATACAGACTGTTTGAAAATTGATCATGGAGAAGAAATTTGTAACTGTGGTTTGTGTCTGGACACCATATTTTGCGAGGTTTGCACCACTTCGACATTTCGCACCAAGCCTCTTGCCTGCGCAAGTAATCAGTAGAAAAAGAAAAAATAAAATAAAGAGAAGCCCCTCCCTGCTTTTCCAGTGTGAACACCATGGGCTAAATGCATGTTAACAAATGCTCGTTGTCAAATGGGTTTGTAGCTAAAGGCGGAACAGCTGGAAAGGCTGGCACACTTCAGCAGTGCCACATGGGATAGAAAAAAGAAAACATGCCTGTTTGTAAATGTACATCAATATTTTTGTGGTGTAACATGAAACTCTGATTAAATCTGGAGGAAGTGAGATCAAACACGTGTGAATAATGGAGGTGTTTTTGTGACGATGTAATTAGTCTTTCCCAAAGTATATGGTCATTAACAGCAGAGTCAGTCTTCCTTTTGTTGATTTTTCTGCATCTGTGCAGAAAGACAAAGGTCTTCCTGCTACTTTCCATTCTAGTGTTGTGCACAATTAGAGTCTTTGCCACTGTGTCCACCTCTTATCTGGTGGTACATTAACATTACATTGAGTGGGAATAATTTGATCTTTTTAAAGGACCTGTATTCCTTTATATACTGTACATATAAATCACAGCCTTATGTCAACCTTCCCTTACAAGTAAACATTTGACATTTTAAACCTGCTTCTTGTTTGCCATCTTTAAAGTGTTATGTTCTGAGAGCACAAGCGGACTTTACTGTTGGAGTTGTAGAAGTGTGTATGCTTTTGATTGAGTGTATCTGCATTAAGACATGTGTCGGGTTTGCATAGAACAGTTGTTAAGATGCCTCAAAAAGGATTGAAAAAGATTTAGACGGACACTGATTTTTATGCCTCCTGTTTGCAGTAAGGACTTTGAGTTCTGTATCCCTGTGTTCCGCATCGCGCAATGCCGTGGAGGAAAGACGTTTCTTCACGTGCGAGTGCTCTAAAGCACAGGCGTATACATTTAAATCTAAGCAGTGTCTTGTTGTTTTAGCATGATTTCTTTAAGTTATGAAACTGTTGGTATGTGTTTTCCATATCTCTCCATTTGGAGGGCTAAATGTAGTGGTGGGGAGAAGCCGTAGCGGAAAGGCAAGAACTGGGATTTGACCTTAGACTCCACTCCATGAAGTGGTAAGTGTACTCTTTATTCTTTGGGGGTTTTTTTTGTACTGTTTCAATTAATTCATAAGAATCTGTCATAGCTAACATTTGCTGACACAGCAGTTTTTAGCATTTGTCATAAATGAACCTTTCTTCATCCATTTTTTTAACGGGCATAAACGGCATAAATTATAAATGGAGCAGCAGCATCTGAAGTCCAAATGCAGGCAGTGGAGCGTCGGACAACAATTTGCAAAGTAACTGTCAAACATGCGTAGTATACAGAGTATACAGTATACAGACATTGTCTGGCAAAGACTTGTTTGAGTGACATACCCAGATACCTATCTGAGCTCTAACTCAATCATAACAACTGCTTAAACAATTGACTAAAAAAAAGAAAAAAGAAAGAAAATGTGCCTGAAATTCTGCCATGAAAATCATCTTTTTGGTGTTTTTATCATCTTCTTGTGGCCTTTTTCCTATAATAGAGGCCCTAAATAAAATAGCTGATGACTAAAAATGCGTTTCTGAGTATTTCTTAATTCAATTCAATCAGAAAACTGGCTGCTTGAAAAAGCTGGGGCTAATGGTAGTTTCTGAAAGGGGCGTGCTAAAGTCTTTCTAACCACTCCTTTCCTCCGCCCCCTTGCGTGCATTCACTTTCCTCATTCGAGCTGGCTTCTGGCTAAAAACGGTACAGGTAAATGGATCCAATATTGCTCGCCATTATTTATGTGCCGCTAATTCTGGCTTGGAGCTATAATATCATGCGTGAACGCGCTAACAGAGCTCCCAGTGACCGGGAGGGGGCGGGGCTGCTCTGAGCCAACAAACCAGAATTAGATTTCTAATGAGCTGCTGCTGCTGGGCATAAAATATGTCTTTAAAAATGACATCTCAGTCTCTGATTTACTGCATCTCTAAGCTCTTCAAATACATTGGTTCAAATGAATGTATTTCTGTTCAATTTAAATTCAAGTTACTCTGACTGGCTGCTTCAGAATAGGAAGTCATTTCAGTCATTCAAAAACAGAAATGTAGCTTTATTTTACCAATGAAAGGAACTCGACCTTATTCAGATAAAAGGCTTTTCTAAATATGGAAAAATCTGCTTCATTTACAAAATTTGATCATTATCTTTTTGCTTCAGCAATCGGTGATATAAGTGCTTAAATGTATTAGAAAATCATTTTTTGTAGTGCGTAATTTTTTCTTGTTCAATTCTATCACACAATTTCCTTTTGAGCTGATAAAACAAAACAGAGCAGAAGGTAATAAACCCACTTTAAGGTAGAATAAAATACCACTACATCAATTCTCAATGACCTCACCATAGAGCCACTTCTTTAACTCTCCGTGACATTTCAAGCCACAATGGTCCCCATAAACTTAACCTCACAGGACGTTTTCATCATCCTTAGGAGGCAACAAAGTGAAACAAACGGTGACCGTTTTATGTTTATGGAAGATCTGTGAGCTGCTGGGATCAGCTACCCACTGTGGTCCTCAGCCCCTTTTCCCATCTAAAGAAAGTGTAATAAGCAGGCGCCTGAGCGTGACCATCCATGAAGCATGGGATGGAGTTCATTAACATGCACCTACGGCTGCACTCACTTTAAGTTATGGCATCTGGAAAGAGGAATGGCATTTGCTTGTGTGCTGTAGGGCTGCTTCTGGGATGTTACCATGGTGATGAGGAGAGGAAAAACAGCAGGTACTGATAACACAGATACAGTGGGGCTCTGGTAACCACATGAGTAGATAAAGTCAGAGTAATCTACAAAAGAATGTCTTGTTTCTAAAAGCAGTTCTCTGCTTGGATCTGACTTTGATCAGCAAAAAAATAATATATATATATATAAATATATGTACATTCTCCTGTTTTTTAAAGCACAATTAAAAACTTTATGTTTACAATTTGACCCTAAATCACACATTAGTGAAGGATAAGTAAACTTAAAAATATAATATAAGCAAGTCCACAATATTTGCATTTGAAGTTCAGGGAAGACGAGAACAGCCACAGCAATGATGCTAAAGTCCATTAACCACACAGCCCATTTAACAGACTGTTCATGCCAAGATTTTGATTTAACAAAGTTAATTTTTTTTGTACATAGCTTTTTAGTATCATTCCTTAAAAAAACGTGAATTTAGGTGTCTATTAACAAATAGACACCTGGCATGGTGTTTAGATTTTCTGAAGTTATTAAAATGATTTTTGTGAGTAAAATTTACCTGAATTCTTTGTCTTTATTGTTCTTTTAAATTTTGTTGTTCTGTGTCTTTAAAGCATTAAGCTGCAGTCACTGAACACCATTCATGTTTAAGGGGTGTCAAATTTCAACGTAAAGTCAATATGCAGACGCGATCTGAGGATCTGCTGCACAATTCCAGTGTCGGGCAAGGCGCGTCTGTCCGATAGCACTGCGGTTTGCGAGCCGTGGCACGATTTGGGCAGCAAACATGGCACGCAAAGATTTTGAAAATCGGAAATTTGGCAAGGTTGATGCGGTGTGTCAATCAATCAGGGACTCTGCTTTGGGCATGTGACGTTTTCAGTGACTTTAGTGTAGAAAACATATCCAATATGGCTGCTCGATGAGAGGATTTAGTTCTGAACTTCCATCCATCTTTTAACCCGCTGGGGCCGTGGGGTTGCTGGAGACAGTCCTGGCTACTGTTGGGTGAAGGCGGGATACACCCTCGACAAGTGCCTTCACAAGCTGTGATGTGGGGCAGCTTCAGGCGTGCAAGTGGTACTTCTTGTTACGGTTGGCTGCAGGGTTGACAGTGCCGTCAAAGCTCCCACGTACACAGATGTAGGCGGAGTTGACCACCACTGTTGTTTGGTCACCAATATCCATGGTGAGACACTTGCCGTCTCATAGAGCTCTCAAACATTTAAAGCTATAAATTGTGCAGGTGAACTATATCACTTATATAGTACTGCAGTCAACTCTAGTTTAGGCGTCCTAAAGGATAACCACACAAACTAAGCTCCGATTGTCTAATTTCCTAATTTTTAACAGGAACACACAATTATCGGGTCTTGTTTGCAAAATTTGCGGAATTGAAAAAAAAGAAAAATAGTACGACGCACCTGCGTTTCATTAACTTCACCCTTACTTACCCTTATATGTATAAGTCTTTGCTATGACCTGTCGCCCAAACATACCTGTAGAAAAAAACATGCGTGAACATTTTTATTCTACGGCCTCACCAAGGGTTATACAATCTTTGTACCCATATCAGCTCGTAAGACCAGCACTGACTTAAGGTGCATTCCCACCGAACGCGATTCGCGTGTCCTGCCCCTCCTTCGCCGCGTGGAGAATTTGCTGCTCAAGATTTGTTCCCTAAACTCGCCGCCTCAGCCACGTATGGAAGGAGTTAGCAGCTAATAGCCTGATTGCTAAACAGAGCTGCGTCTGTTTATCTCATTTACAATGCAGAGGAGACACAGATGATGTTTAGAGTTCAGGATTATTTATTTTGAAGAACAAAAGCATCAGCGATCAAGTTTGGGTTCATAAGAACATTTAGTCTCCCTTTAGCTGCAGTGAGCTTCTCTCCTGCTGCTGTGTCTGATTGATTGTACTAGCATGAGTGGTAAAAAATAAAAACAAAAATAAAAGAGGTGGCCTTTATTCATTATTGGTGTCTCAATGAAAATAAGAAATACATTATAAAGTTCAGGAGGCCTAGGCAGACTGCTTTCTCATCCAGCAGCAGCCCTCTGTCTGGCAACAAGCTCCTCCCCTGGGAGTCGGCATAGTGAGCGTGTCCACTACAGCTCCATTGGTCCTGCCACAGACTCTCTAGACTGTACCCGCCTTCACCCAACAGTAACAGGGACGGGATCTGGAAACCCTGCTGCCCAAAAAGGGATACAGCAGGTTAAGAAAATGAATGGAAGTTCAGGAGAACAATGGATCTATCCACCATATTGGATGTTTTGTCCCCGCTGTCACTGAAAACGTGCCCGAAGTTGAGTCCCTGATTGTTGAGGAGACGCAGCCACCTCCCCAGAGTTCAGATTTTTTCTTAAAAATCTGGCCAGCCGCGTCGGCCGCTACATTTGCGCAGTTTCCAGACTTTCGCACCACATCAGCCACACAATTTCTTTTTACATTTATTTATTTGTTATTTTTTATTTTTGCATTTTATTTTTTTAAATAACAAAAAATATATATTATTAAAAAAATGTTTAATTTTTCTTACGCCGGCTGCTCAATTTGGCCACAGAACCTCAATTTGCGTCTAAACCATTGACTTTGGGTTGACATTGGCAGCCTCCGCCATGTGAATAGTGTTCGGTGTGAAGCCCCTTAAGGCTCGAGCTAAACAGTTTATCTCTGAACAGAAGACGTTTCAACTGTTGATTTTCACTGTCAAAATGATAGCCAACTTCCTATTTTTTTCCTTCATATCCCACCTGTAGCTCAAGTTAAAAGTGTTCCTGTTACCTGCTTTCTAAACTAACAAGTCAAAAAAGCAAAGGTTTGACATGGCATTGAATTGCATCTTCTCTGGATTTGAGCCTCCTTCTACACAGTAAATATTTAACAAAAACCTTTAAAACAGCCAGGGTTCAATCATGGGAGTCATGGCTCAGGAAAGTATCAAACAGATGTACCATACCTGTTCAGGATGGACCGTTTTTTAATTTAATAGACTCATTTGAGTTTAAAGCATTAACTATCTCAGGCATAGCATGGTCTATTAGATAAAACGAAGCCATGCAGATTTCTGAGATTTGCTTTTGTTCCACAGCTGCTAACAACCAAATTACTCTTTCAAAAATGTTCAACTGTACATTTCTAATGTTTTTTTCTGGTAGAACGACCTCTGTTCTGATCTGCAGAGTCTCCTACTGTGAGCAACGTGACCATTCGTTCCTCATAATGAACACTTTTTTCTCTCAGCTCCAGCTCAGCATATTGGAACACCCAGACCATCTCTGTCTTGATGGTGTGTCTGGGCTCTAATCATCTGCTGGGTAGAAGCAGAATTATTTAGAGCCTGAAAAATGGGACAGACGAAGCATCAAGGCACACAGATACTAAGAGAAAAGTCAGGTGTCGTTAAAAGATGAGATTCATTAAGACCTAAAGTGAGCCCAGCTGATTGGATGAAGTCCCAGCAGAGATGGAAGTTCAGGACTAAGTGGGTCACACTTCTAAATGCAAACAAAAGTGGTAACCTTGCTGTTATTTGAAAAGATTTCAAGAATGTTTTGTTGAAATATTGGTGTAAACTGCAAAATATAGCACATGGTGTTCACACAGGTCTGTGGCTACCAGATACCACCGCATGTCCTCACAGCTGAAAGAGGTTTGGAGTGAAGAGGTGAGAATCTAGATTTCTTAAATCACAGCTGAACTATGATAAACGTAGCAAACTGTAACAGTGACATTAAAAGCTTTGGTGGCATCAAATCAAATGAAAGCAAACATTAATTACAAAAAAGCAAACCTACGCAACAGGAAAGACTATGGTTTCCATTACTTTCAGGCAGACAAATAATAATATTCAAGTTATAAATAAAGGTGAAAAAAGTTCATGGATGTCAAATCTTAAAGAAGCAATCACAAAGCTGTGCTCTTCTTTTTCTTATTGTTTTGGATGTTTTATTCTTCATCTTTTTTTTTCCCAAAAGAGCAATAGTATCTCCTTTGGATGAAAGTGTGTTTGTTAAACGTAGGCTGTGGGATGTCTTCATTACTGATCTGGCAAGTTAACAAAAGAAAACAAGTATATTTTAAGACTTTGGAATTAGGATATAGTGCTTCCTTGTTCAGGGGTTACGTTCTATAAGTAGCCGTGACAAGTGAAACATGTGAAATAGGATTATAGATATTTTAAGGCTGTAAAACTCCTCACTACACACTTGATCCACTTTTCTCAGACAGACATGAACATTTTCCCATTTTTCTCTGTTGCTTAAACTGTCAAAGTTCAACCCTTCATTCAAAGATGAGTCCTGTTTCGCAGAAGGAAAACAAAGATCTGCTCACAATTGGAAACGCATATTAATGCATCAAACTGAACACATTCAGCACAGGAGACACGGCACGGAGGAAGTTGATTGACCAATCCAACAGCCAATCAAGATGCAGAACACAGTGTGCTGCATATAAAAAAAAGAAAAATGTCATGAAAAATAATCAAGACTGCAAAAACTGCGAGGGAACGTTGTATGCCTTTCTAAAAAAAGTTTGTAAACTAAACCACCTTCAAGTAATCCATGTCAAAGTAATAATTGGCTTGTGTGTGCTTAATCGATTCATTGAGGTTTAAAGTTTAATCTTCCAAGTTTTCATTGCACTTTTATCATTCTTTATTGTTAACTCTTTGTGTTTTTAGTCATCTGTTCTCCTTATTTCAGTTTTCATTGAGTCTCTCTTCCTGTTTTGGTTCTTCTCTTAACAGCTGGGATAAATCAACAATCACCACAGCTGCTTCCTGTTCATTATAATAATAATTAGTCCCTCTCAGTTGCTCACTTTCAAATATTAGCTTGCTATAGGTCTGTGTTTCCAGGTATCACCTGTTTTACTATTTACATTTTACTTTTGGTTGACTCTTTTTTCAGATCGTTTTTTTCAGAATTGAGACTTTTGGCACGTCTGTGTCCAGATTCTCGTATTTGTGTCCCATCCATTGATTAAATGAGAGAGCTGGACTGAGTGACCCCCTCCCGTGACAAGGAAGAAGCCAGACTTTTACAGAGAAAAATAACAGTTATTCTATTTATCAGAATTACCATTGCTGCTTTGATATATTTTTTTAGCATGTTCTAGTGCAGGGATAGCCAACTCCAGGCCTCGAGGGCCGCAGTGTCTGCATGATGTCCAAACCCTACTCATGACTGATTACTTGCTTCAGGTGTGTCCAGCCAATTAAAACATGTCAGAGCATGGTCTGTTGGAAAACATGCAGGGATTCGGCCCCCGAGGCCTGGAGTTACCCATTCCTGCTCTAGATAATCCTGTTTTTTTTTTTCAAGATTTCAATTGCAAGTTGTTAAAGTTATAAACTGACCGATTAGATACCTTAAAAAAAGTATGTGGTCTCGTCTTGAATGCTTAAAACATTTGATTGACAGCCCGCTTTAGTGGCAGGGGAGTGACCTTCAAAATCATCACACTCACTCACACTCAGTCCAGTTCTTTATACAGTCGATAGTTCCATCACAACCTTAAATTTCTGGCTGAACATAAGCGTCCGTCCCTCCCTCCCTCCCTCCATCCATCCGTTTCTCAAGCCCTGATAAATCTTTTTGGGGTCGCAGGGTTGCTTTAGCCTATCCAAACAATGTTGGGCAAAAGTGGGGTACACACTAGACAGTTCATTGTAACTGAAAAAAAAAAGCATTAAATATTTTATGAAAAATATCAATAAATGCCATCAGGAAAAAAAGTCCAGTACTTGACAAAAATATTTTTTTTTTGTTTAACTGTTTTCTTTTTCAAGAAAAACATAACAAACTGTATGTAAACTGTAATTAACTTAAGTGTTATTGTAAAATGTTTCACGTTTTTCATTTAGTGCTTGTTTGAAGTGTCTTTATGGAGAAACGTGTCTTAATTTTCTGTCTCAGTTGTAAAGAAGTAAAGCTAAATCTGGAACACTAACCTTGATTTGAAATTTAAAAAAAGGTAATTAAAAATGTTATGATTACTGAAATCATTGTTTTAATTTTTATTTTAATAGTTTTAATAAACAATACTCTTTTTGCTTTTTTAATCTTCAAGGAAAATAAAGAAAAATGATGTCATAGAAAAAAGGATATAAGCATCACCTGGATCTAAATGAATGTAGTTTGGATAGGTAACTTTTGCAGATAAGTAACTAGTTTGATAACTATTGTAACTTGAAGAGCAGCGCCATGTATGAGCATCTTTAAAATGATAAAGCTGGTTGAATTTTCTTCCTAAAGATCTTGTATTTCTAAAAGCTGATGTCTGATTAGCCAGGATTAACCGTCCGTAACAACCTTGCATGACAAACATTTAATATTTAGGTTTAGTTCTTAGTTCTGCTTTTTTCGTTTCTTTTGAATCTACAAAACTGGGCAAACACTGGATCATTTCACATGTCTGGAGGTTCACGGCAACTTCTCAGATAACAATATGTTTAATTTTAATCCATAAAATGATTTTTGAAGTTATCCTCCTACCTTGAAGCCTTACAGCATCTTTTACGTCTGTGGGTGGATGCAGGTCTTATGGATCCACAGCTGCACAGACAGCAGCTGAGCTTAATGGCTCCTAAAGGCTTTTTGAAAGAGCTACTATTGTTTCTTCCATTAAACACAGCATCGTCAAAGCATTCATAATCCATTTTTGTCCGTTTTATATCCAAAGTTTTATTAATATAACTGTAGAACAATAGAACTTAAGTGCAAATGAAAATGCTAATGCAAAAAACAAATCCCATTTCACTGTGTTCTCATACAGAATAAGGTTAATAATGGAGAAAAATGGTTTCTACGTGTTTTGTTTTCTAAATTAAGCTGAAAAAACTTCGCAAATGTACTGTTAAATGCTCATTTCTGCAGATTTCAAGAATGTGCTACAACAACAGCAGCTTATAGAGGAAACATGCCACCAACAAAAGAGCCGTCACTTAAAAAAATCCCCTCAAGAGGGTAATTCATTACCGAGTGTGACGAAACATGTTATGTGTCCCCAGTCAGCTGTGACTAAAATATGGAACAAATACAAACACACAAAATGGAAACATAAAGGAAAAAGATTGTAAGGAGACCAAAACAGGCTTCACAATACCAGAAGAAAAACTTCAATGCCCCGAATAAATGATACTAATATCACATTTGACACTCAAATTATTTGTGTTGATGAATTATTTAATAGGTCAACCACAGAAAAATAATACTTGTAAAAGGCCCCAAAACAACGATTTACCACAATGGGAGACACTTTGATTAATACGACGAATTTTTTTTCACTTGTCAAATTTGACCGAGTACAAACACACGTTCAGACATAGCTTACACAGTCATGCAGCAGCAAAAACGTTTCTATGACCATAGAAAAGTAAAGATGGACGGATGAAGGCAAATTGAAAGTGACTGTTAGTGACAGAAAAAAGGACAAATATTATTTTGTTGCATGTTAATATAAATGCGCAACACTTTACTAAAAATGGAAAGCAAGTTGTGAAAAAAAAAATTTTGACTTGGTGGGCAAAGTATCATGGTATGTAAAGTTAAAAGAATCATATGAACCTATTTACATTACAGCTAAAACAAATGCTGCTGTGACTACGCTCACCACTAAATTCCCAACACAACACAGTTCAACACCGCAACACATTAGCCACGTTAGTGTATTCACTAGTTAGCGTATGTTGAACTCCATTCGGAGTAAACAATAAAAGGTAACCTTACAAACTAATAAAAAAATTGTAAAATATGTATTTTCTAAATGTCCTACCTAACTGTAGTCTTCTTCCTCTCTTTGATGGTTCACAATTCAAAATACAAATTCAATGATCCTCCACTATTTGATGTTTTATTGAAAATCTCGACCTTTCATTTCAGCAGATTATTATTCTAATGGCTTATATTTAAGGCTATTGTTATTCACATGTAAAAAAAGGAGGTTACCAAGCACAAAAACTGATGGAAATCCATGTTGTCACACGTAATGCGTGCGGCGAAGATGCACAATGCCGCATGTCTGCACGTATTTTACTTGCGCCCATGGATAAATGCAGTTAGTTGTTGTTTTAAGGGTATTCGTGTTTTACGGGGTATTTTAAGGGGTAATTGTAAGAACAGGATTGGTTGCAGCCACCACAGTGAAGATTTGTTATCAAATAAATAAAAATATAAAAATGAGTGCAGCTAGGAATAAAGGTCAGCGCTGGCTGCAGACATTTTGAAATTACTTTCAAATAGTCACTTCCTTGTTTATAAATATTTTTGTCGGTTTTCAAATCATTTTATTATTTTCTCCCTATTTTCCCACAGATCAGATACGAGTATGAGCAAAAGCGAAGTGGAGCAATGTTAAAACACAATGCAACAGTAGTTAGTTTTTTAAATGTAAGTAACGCTAAAATTGTCTCACTTTTGCTCTGTTTCAGAGATGTTTTAATCCTAATTACCTTCACAAGCAAAAAAGTGGCATTCAATGAAGATGTAAGAGAAAAACGAGCTTTGCCGATCTAAACCTGTAAACCGGAAGTAACTTTACTGTTGTGAACAAGGAGGTGGGTGGAACCCAAAAGCAGACACGTTTTAAAAGATGAGAAAGTTATGTATATTGATTAGGCGATTAGTGGAGCAGGATGACTGAGCAGGCAGGTAGGCAGGCAAGCTTAGCTGACAGAGCGGGCTGGCTGGCTGGCAGACAGGTGAGCTGACAGAGCGGGCTGGCTGGCTGGCAGACAGGTGAAATGACAGAGCGGGCTGGCTGGCTGGCAGACAGGTGAAATGACAGAGCGGCCTGGCTGGCTGGCAGACAGGTGAAATGACAGAGCGGGCTGGCTGGCTGGCAGACAGGTGAGCTGACAGAGCAGGCTGGCTGGCTGGCAGACTGACACACAAGCAGCATAACGATCTGACAATGGCTGGAGGTTTGACTCTGCTTAAAAAGCCATGGTGATGAAGATCAGGTGGAGACGATCAGGAACAGGTGCCGTCGCTTGACAAGGGGAAGGAACGCCTCCAGGGCACAACATTAACACACAGTCGGCGATGTCACCATTGTGTCTGACGTCACCGTGAAAAGGGTTTGCATCAGTGAGCACAACCAGAATGAATCTATAAATATGCAATCCGGATTATAAGGCGCAATTATTGTGCTGTATAGTGCAGAAAATCTGTGTTTTTTCATGAATTTAAATCAGGCAGTTGTGAATCATGCATGCGTCATTGTGGTATTTTTCCTAGTATGTTTTTGTGCAGTAGTTGTACCATGAATTGGGATTAATACGTATTCATCCTGCAGAAATCACTTTAAAGACTAGAGAGTGCACGCATCCAAATTATGGTTAAAACATTTCTCAAGTCCTTTCATTAAAGGCTTTGTCTCAGCTGACAGACTCAGTGCTGCTCAGATGGTCTTCAACAAATCTTTGTAACTGAAACCCATCATTTAGCATGCCACATTTAATCTGCAACATTATCAATCACCATGACCTATGAAGGGCATAAACTGGAAAGGCTCTTCCACTGCAATTTGTCTCTCGTGTGCAGGTAGAGATCGGAGCATAAATCAAGGCATCTTACCTCATCTTGGTAGATGAAGAAAAGCATGATGCACAGAATTTCCAGGAAGAAAATGAGCAAGAGGAGGATGAAAAACTGCGGGGAAAGAGGATAACAATTATTAGTACAGCAGGGAAACATTACAATAGGATACCCATTATCTGTCAGTATGCTATGAATTGCTTTGGCACTAAAGACAAAACTAAAGGCCACGTTTCAGGTCAGAAGAGCAAAGAGAGGAAGAGATCCAGGAATGAGTAGGCAACATAAGGAGAGGGCATATACATTTCTCTCTCCGTTTATTAAAGTGGCAACATTTTATTCTTCATCAGTTCCCACTTTCCCCCTCATCTTCCCCACCCGCATCATCTCCTATGCCGAAGGTGAGTAGCTTGATGGGTAATACATCTTCTTCTTGTGAGCCCATTTGAGTGCTTAAAACAGTTATGAGCTCATCCATCAGCTATCGTGCGAAGATGAGGCTCCAACTCTCACAAAGAGAGGAGACTGAACCAAAGAGGGGAAAATATTTTGAGATGAAGCTCAAGTTTTATTAAGTTTGATCAAATTAGCTCTGAAAACACTAGATTGTAATATTAATATAGACAGAGATTTTCTAAAACAAGTCAAGCAACTTATATTCTGCTGGGCAAGAGTTTTCTGAAACTCAGATAAAAATCTTGTTTTGGGTGCTTTTAAGATGTTTTCTGTGGCATTTTTCTGAAGATGGAGGACATTTATAAAGAAAATTAAGCTCTACACTGCATTTCGCGGTATTTCTTTATTCAAATTGTTGTGAATCAGGAGCACATGAAAAACTGCTGCTTGAAAAAGCTTGTGATGTACATGCTACAATGGTAGACCACAAGTTCTCTGCTCTGCTTTTTTATGAACAATAAACTGACCTTTTAAACCATTTGTAAGATAATTATAAATTGTACTCCCCTAGAGTTGTGTAAGAATCCTTTTATTGACCAAATGTATGAAACAATACAAAGAGCCCTTTAAAATTCACTGATTCTAATATCAAATTCTGAAAGCAAATATGGGAAATGGTGTATACTTATATATAGAGCTTTACCGCCTAGCTGGAAGCACCAAAGCGCTCTACAGTCACAGCATTTACCAATCCGTTGATTTAAAATATCAGAGCTTGGATGTTTTACATTCCTGATTAAATCTGTAAAAAGACACTGTTTCATTAGTTTTTTTTTTTTTAAATAATCATGTTAATTAGCAATTAAAAAGTGATGGCTGATTTTGATTATTTAATTTTCAATACATTTTTTTATTGTTACTTTTGTAAGTTTCAAGTGATTTCAGTGAGAATTGTGGGTTTTTCCTTCTTTAACTGAGGGGAACCAACAATTTTGTCCACGTGTGTATAAATCCTTCCTGCAACGTTTCATGAAGCTAAATAAGCATCAGTGTGTCCCGGTAGTAAAGTGTGTATATATTCATTATTATGTTCTATTCTGTAATTACGATTTGCCTTTAAAATGTAGGTAACTGATACTGTATAATATTCCAGTCTACTTTGCTTTCAATAAAAACATCGATGTTGATCTATGATCAAACCAATAAAGCTTTGTACAACATTTTTTCTAAACAGACTGCAGCAAGTCTGCCTGCAATTTTTATTTTCCCACAGCCTGTAATGGTAGCACTGTCAGATTTCAAATCTGCAATTTCCTGTAGGCTCCCATAGCTAAAAAGCACTCCTCAGTGATGCATGCACTTTGACACACATGTAGGCTTACTCGTCATATATTTCGGCTTTTACGTGTGAAAAGCTTTATCTTTGGCGCTAAGCGCTTCACTTTTCACAGTGTAGAAGAACCTAGCATGACAGAACATGTATTACATCTTAGCCAACATCTATAAAAGATGCTACTACAAGGCTGCACCAACATACGGAGGATTGGAACTGCTCAAATCAAAAGTAAAAGAAATCATTTTTTAAAAGACTGTGAAATTTGCATTCATGTAAATGGCTAATTGAATGTATTTTCCCTTTTGTATTAAATATCGATATAATACACATTGTATTGATGTATTATTACATTTTTATTATATATCATGTTTTTTGAACATAAGTTTTGATTTTTTGTTAGATTATTAATATTTATTTTTTTAACATACCCTTATTTTCTATTTTCTTTATGATGCACTTATATCAATATCGGACATTACGTTTTTCAAATGTATTCGCATTTCAGCTTTTATTAATTTACTGAAAGGTTCTTTTTTTTCAGTGTGGAAAGTGTCCAACAGCTTTTGAGGCACTCTTATCTTCATTGCTTCTGATGTTGTGGGGGACAGAAAGCTAAAATGAGATATAGATGTGTATAATGATTATGAAATATATGGCGTATACTTATTTAGCACTTTTCTACCTTCCTTGAAGGCCCAAAGTGCTTTAGAGTCACAGTCCCATTCACACACACGGCGGCTCTGCTGGAGGGAACGTGGGGGTTCAGTGTCTTGCCCAAGGACATTTTATCACATGGCAAGGCGGGACTCGAACCTGCAATCTTCCGTTCAAAGGGCATCGCATCAGGGTAGCTATGGGGTTCAGTACGACCTAAAATTTCAATCCTACTGGTTCTGTGGCTTAAGCCTGCAAGCCTGTTCATGTTCAAAAACACTGGACCAGCAATCACTTCCCTATGGAACTTCGAACACCACACTGAATGTTCAGAACTTTATCAAGTGTCGTCCATAATTCAGAGTCAGTAAAATTGTTATCCTTATAAACAAATACGTATTAACTGAGATGAACAAGACAAGATGTATTGTGAAGTGGTGTTGAAATTACACCCACAGTTGTCACCTACAACTTGATGAAAATTGAATTTTTGGTGATCATCTTAACATGTTCTTGTAGCATTTTTTGATGGTATATTAAAAAAAACTAAGCTTAAAATCGCATTTCCGAGTATTTCTTTATTCAAATCATTGTGAATCAGCAGCAGACAGAAAAAATGCTGTTTAAAAAAAACTTGTAGGCGCTACAATCAGCTGGCCACAAACTTTATCCTGATGCATCCAATTGCAAACTATTTAGATCCATCTACGTCTTTGTTTTCCTCTTCCAAGCTGGCATCTGCCTCAAAACTGTACGGCTGGAGAGCTCTAATATGGCTCATCTTTTATGCTGTATTTGTAATGTTAGGTTTAGGCTGTGGGGGAGAAAGTCTAATCTAATGAATGATAGGGAGTGAGAATGAACTCAAAGGTGAATTTCTAATGAACTCCTGTCGCTCTGCAGAAACTATGTCCTGGAAAACAATATTATAATTTTGGCTGAAAACGACATAATCATCATTAAAAGACTACTGGGAACGCTTTTACATAATGCTTTTACACAAAACATAATCAGCGTGAGACTTTACATATTACCTAAAGTTATTAGAGTTTTGATTTTTGTTCATCCTTAGATGAACCAGCAAAAGAATCCCAGCGTCCCTTATAACCTCTACGAAAAACTTGATTTAAGCAGAATCCCCGGAAATCCTCTCAGTTTAACACAAGCATACTGCCTCCCTGCGAACAGCTCAATGAAGTGTTGCTTTTTTCCATGCCTGTCATGCTCATGAGCTACCACCTAATCATACAGGCAAAACAAGTGCTGTGTGAATATACCAGCAGCAATGGCACAACAAGCTGTTCATCACAACTGAGGAACTGTCAAAGAAACCAACTCCAGGTCCCAGCCTTCAGAGAGTAAGTGTTAGGTAATTAAAGAGGCAGAAGTGGTTTACAAGCATGATTAAGTCCAGCAATAAGGTGTTAAACCACATTCATAAATAGCAACGAAAAGAAAATAACACAAAAATTGGCATAAAAAAGACCATTTTTGCTAGATAAATTTCCCAACACTTACTGTAAAATCCATAGAAAGGTAGAATGTTTAAATTTGTTTCATGCAAAGCTATGCTAGTTTTGCGAGGCTATTGAACATTCATTGAGAGTTAAACCAGGTCGAACTTTGACCAACCAGGAATTTGGATTTAGTAGTGACGTATGAATAGCCTCCCTTTTCAGTAGTAGAAATGGATAGAAACGGTTTAAAAAATTAATCGTAAAGATGAAATTGATAACTGCACAATTCCAATTCTCAAAGCCTGAGGATGACTTGTTTGAAATGTTTGGCGTCATTAACTAACCGACCAGTCATTTAAGATGAATTCAGACCAAATGAATTGTACATTAGGTTACAAATCAATGCCAGTATGTGGCCTCCAAAATGTTCTCTTTTTGTGTGTCCTTCAAAATACTTATGTGTTCTTTACAAAGCAGCTAATAAGTAAACTAAGTGTAAGACTGACACTTATTAGGTATCAGGGATGTTGACACTTGGGGCTTCTCTGTCAGCTCACTGAAGAGTTTCAAAGCAGACTGAAACTGGTTTTGCATGAGGACTGAATTTCTTTTTTTTTTTTAAGATAGAATTTGCAATTTCTGCATTCCAGCCGGTTCTTTGACAGAGGCTGTAAAGGCTGCTACTTCACAGGTCTGGCATCCAGCATGCCTGTCAGAGGCCCCGGAGGTCCTTTTGGCAGCATCTGCACGAGTGAAATTCCTCTGTATAGAAAGGAAGAGGTCTCTGTGGCAAACGGAAAAGGTGAAAGCCTGACTCGCTAACAAAGCAATGAGTCAAGCAAAGCAGTGTGCTTGACTAACTCGTGATCTTTACCCTTTGATGTGCAATGCCAGACATGTCATTTTCTTTTTACTTTTTTTTTTTTTTTTAGCAAATGTGATTTTTTTTAGCTCATACATTTAAATAATGAAATATAAAGGTGACAGGGTGATTGACCGGAGCTAACAGGGACTTTTTTATTTTTTTTATTTGACTGAATCTTTGAAGCAGAGTAATTAAAATGAGTTCAACAGAGGGGTGAACTCGTCGCTCCTGTGTCTGCAGCTGGGAGTACAGCTGTGGGATTCTGAGGATGCTTCACCTACCTGTGCTGTGACAGCTTTGGGATGGGGAAGTACTGCGCCCACAGCATTTACTCAGGGGACAAACAAATGCATAAATAAACACACTGTATATTGAAATATGGAAATCACAAATGCGACAATAAATACATCTTGTTTGAATATATAAATGTAGAGCAGCAAAAAAATGAAAATAAAATAGGATGCATAGAAAGGCAAACCCAAGTATGGGTTTGTTCATGTGACCTTTATGCATTAAGTGATTTGTTGATTTGATTTACACTTCAGGGCCACCATAGTTTAGTGTTTATTTCAGAACTTTTGTATAAAATGAAGAAAAGTTTTATCAATAAAACAAACAAAAAAAAAAACTTCTAGCAGCTGATAGTTAATTTAACCCAAAAATAATATGATGATGCATGTAATCTCCACTCAGTGGCAAACTCTGTCAGTCTCCAAACTGTAGGGCCTCATGCTGAGGCGTTTTGGCAGGCTGTTATCTGTGCTTAAGCCGATGCGGCTGGACAGAGTGCAACACCATCTGAAATCAATTTTACAAGAGTCCTGCTTCCTCATTCCATCTGGCACTGTAACTAATGTCCAGGAACTTTATCTTCCTGGCTGAAATGAGTGCAACACAAGGTTATGTGTTAAAAGAGACATGTAGCTCAAATGACAGTCTGTCTGTTTCACTGCACAGAAGACGGCTCAGAGAAGCAGACACAGCTGGGAAACAGAAACTGGACTGTGGTATTCTGGAAATTCTGAAGACTAAGAACACATTAGAGATGTTTGTGTTTTCACAAATGTAAATCTACCATCCCATGCCGGATTATAAGGAGCAGCATCAAGAAATGGTCTGGTTTCAAACTTACTCATATAGAAGTCACACCGAACTATCAGATGGATTAAGCGAGAGAAAAAAGTTAAAGAAAAATCTACCAGTCAGTCTTTATTGACTGTTATCACAGTAACTCTAGAACTTGTTTGTAATATGCTACATGTTAGCTACTTTGAAAACGTTAGCCACGTTAGCATACTCGCGATACCTGTAAATCCCAAACCTGTTAGCGACACATAAAAAAACAGTCTGATCCCTATAAAACAGACATTCCTGTCACTCTGCTAACTTCCAACCTTGTAAGTGACACGTAAAGAAAACACAGTCCGTCAGCGCTATATGTTAGCCACTTGAGTTTATTTACAATTACACCCATTATTGTTTGTATTGTTTTTAAGAAGAGAAATAAAACAGGTTGACATTTTGACAGAGTACCGTGTACCTCTCAAAATCCCTTTGACATCAGTAAACACAGCCAGATTTTATCCATACGTACCGGTAAGTCGCTTCAGATCATAACGCATTTCATTTTTAAAATTTTGAAATTAAGGTAGAAACAGAGCACTTAGGGCAGGGTATGTCTTTACATGTAACTAAATTAAAAAAGGTGCAAAATGTAGAACATTTAGCTGATGCATTATCTGCTTCTCAGCATGTGGCCTTTTGTCACAGTAAAGATGAAAGTGGAACCAGAGGCGCCGCGGGAGGGAAAACAACGTGCTCTTGAAAAGTCGGGCAGCTGGTGGCACTTGATGTGGTTGGCTGCCATCAAGAAACATTTACACATCAGTACAGAGCTGCTGCCGGCCGACGACCCGGCGCTCTGCGGCCGCCTAGCTGTCACCTAATTTCGTAATGGCGTCATCCCCGCCTGTCACTTGACGGCCACTGTGCAACCTAAAAATGTGCCTGTGCTAGCACTGACCGATGTCAACTTTTGGAAAAAAACTTATCCGGTTGCCATAAAATGTAAACTTTTTCTTAAAACCTCTGCGGCCACCGCCGTGCGTAAAAATGAGTGTCAACCTGCTGATTTTGCTTAACTTACACTAAGGTCGCTGCACTGTCATTTTAAGGTTATGTGATCGTAGTTTTAGTCTTGTTCTGTAGGAAAGAATATGAAAAGGTTTCTATAATTGTCTAAAAAAAATAATATTTCTAAATATCATCTTTTAAATCCCATTAATGGGAAATTGGGCCCTTTAGGCAATGAAATAAAAACCAGAATGAAAAGAGCATTGTTAGATTTGGGACACAGTAATCAGCAGGAGTCAGAAAACAAACAGAGCTCTCCTCTGAGGCTCTGAACACTCCTAATTATGCTGGTGAAATAAGAAATTTAAACCACAGACACTATTGTATCATCTTATAACAAGACTGTCTTTTTTAATGGCGAACACTGCAACTAAACTTGGAACTTGACTTTGGTAATAATGCATTTAACAGCTATTCTTAAAGGCTGCAGAAATGGAAGTAAACGGCTAAAAATGCTTTCAGGGACAAATGTGTAAGAATGGTAACAGCAGAATCAACACGTCAGTCAGCTGCTTTACTGAAGCAGTACAAAATCTTGATGGACCTCATAATCCAAAGCACCTGATATGTGGATTAATTCTGCTTGTTCTTGTTGATATCGAAGCGATTTCGAGAGATACACAGCGCTCTGTCAAAATGTCAGTCTGCTTTTTCTTACAGGTTTTAAACAAGTTTGAGTGCTGTTGTCAATATGTGAACATGGCTAATGTGCAGCGGCGTCAAAAAGTTGGTTTTTACGTGTTGCTAACAAGATTGAGAGTTGACATACAGTCAGAGTAATGTTTTTTTTAAAGCAACATCAGTCTATTTTATGTGCTGCAGAAAAATTTGGAAGTTATAGTTAAACCTCAGGTTATAGTTGAAAGTTATATGCTAACGAGAGTAATGTTAAATGGTGTTAGACTGTGTGTTCTTTTAGGTGTTTCTAATAGGGTTTGGTGTTATCGTAGTCACAGTAACATTTGTTTTAACTGTATCCGCCTTTTGTTTGTGTTGCAAACAAGGTTGGACGTTGAGGGCATTGCGAATGCGCAGTTACAGTAACCTTTCTTTTAGTGGTATCAATCTGTTTTATGTTTTTTACAAACAAAATTGGGAGGGAAAATACATGGCTGACACATCTAATGTGGCTAACGTGTAGCGTGCTTCAAACAAGTTCTAAAGTTACTCTAAACACAGACTGATGTGCTTATATTCTGACTTTTTTGTCTCGGGGTAATGCACCTAGCCCTAGATTTACACTGGTCTGTCTATGGTGCATCTCTGTTGCGTTGTGTGTGTGTTGTTTCAAAACCGTCAGTTAATACTGTATACATCGTCTCGGGTCTTCCCTCCTATCCCTGGGCTTCCAAAGGTGTGGTTTGTCCTGCCACCCCTGTGTCATTAACATCCAAAACTTTGGCAATCTGGCCCTATGCCCCTCCTTACTCAATGAGCTTTTGTAAAATGCATGTTTTGTGTCATTAAGGATGTTGGGTTTTTGTACTTCCAAAATTAAACTCTCGTTGTCTGTGGCAAAAATGGACGCCCGTGTTTTCTGCTGTGTTAGCGTGTATTATTGGGCACGTCGCCCTAAATTTTAAATAAAATTTAATAAATGTTATTTTGGAAGTTTTTATCATGAAACCTGGACCTATTTCCAATTTCTTCTGCTTTTTATCATGAAGTTGAGGTGTCAATGGACTGGAAATAGAACTCCTGCATTAAGCTAGCGTTGCATTGCAGAGGGATGATTCTCAGACACAGACATGACGGCGGTGATGTGAAAGTTTTATTTGTTGTGTCAACTCAAAGGAGCCATACCGCAAATGGGCCAGTGTCAATCTTTATGGTTCAGTGGTTCAACAATTTGAGAGAAGTAGAAAAAAGATCATCATTTATTGACGGTGCGCAGCGGCTTTTAATGCAGTGCGCAATTTTGTGCGGAAAATATAGAGTTATTTTTTAAATATAAATAATAACATTTAAAAATAACCGTTAAAACCTGGTGAGAAGTTTTTTTTTAATATTTTTCACTTTTTATACATATTTCAAAATCACAATGTTTCAATATGCTCCCTGTTAAAAAGTCCTCAGGTTATCTTTTTGTATGGGAGAGCTTGTAAAGCTGAAACAGTGTCTGTGCTGACAACAGTGAAGCAAGATACTTCTTGGGTTTTGATTTCAGTCCCAAAAGGTCTGTGTTTGTTTTTAAGGCTTTCTTACACAGCAGGTTTGAATCCCCTTTGTTTCTAGATAAGGAGCCAATTATAACAGCAAACACAGGGGGTTTGCTTGGATAGAAAAGAGCACAAGGATTTGTTCTCCTCGGAAAGTCTTTATATGGTTTTTAAAAAGCAGCCACCAAGGTGTTACAATGAAGATAATATTCATAAACGGGTTTGCACATGCTAGAGGTTAGAGTATAGAATATCTTTCAATCAAATGTAGAGCTGACAGTTTGCTGTCTTTCTTTAACAAAAACAAAAATGATCAGCTGTTTCTTAAATCCCAAAGACACATATTGATGTATTTTGAGAAAATACATTAAACAGTTTACAGAGAAAAAAAAAAAGTAAACTTCAGTCAACTTGCTTTTTACGTTTTTGGGAGAATATTATTTTCTGGCATTCTGATGCTTTGATATCCTTTCAAGTGCACAGAAAAGATAGTAAATGTGTTCCAATATTTATAGTTTAAGCTTCTATATCCAAATTACTGGCTGTCAGTAGATGCTTTTACTTTAAAAGCCAAGATTACATAAAGAAATAAAGCATGCAAACTCAACAGAATTTAAATTAAGATCATAAAATTTAAGGAGGATGATCAAATCTACATATGTGTCATATCTTATTATCTCACTGGTAGTAATGGGCAACACCACACTTTTGAAGTATGATACAATCCGAATTTTTTTGCATAAAATATACTAAATCCGTTAACGATACTAATTGCTGGTATTTTCTCATAGGTGGTTTTGTTGTCTCAAGCCTGCTATCTGTTATTTTAAACAACAAATACCATCAAAACCTGATCAGGTAACAGATTCAACGTGCAGGGTTAGAAATACAAAACCATTCTTTATAAAATCACACACTCATGTTGTACTGTGTTGTTACTAAGGGCAGCACGCACAACTCGCAGCCCCTTTGGTTACGTGGCTAATGGAAACTTACCTGATAACCATATATATAGAAATGAGGCATGCACGCTTATTTTCTCTGTTATTAATTAGTAATCAATACATTAAAGTCCCACTCCGATCATCTTATGTTCTATTCTATTCCCATCATCCCTTAGTTTACACGCTCTCCCGCTAGCTTACAGCCCTTCACAACCACAATCTAACGTTAGTAGTGCAACAAAAATGGCGAGCAATGTCGGAACTATTGAGCCGGATGCGAGCTCGAGGAAAACAAAGACGTACATGGATCTGTTTGTCTGTAAGTGGATGCATCGGAATGGAGCAGATCAGGGAGCTTGTGGCCTGCTAATTGTATTGTAGTTTCTACATTTTAACTACAAGCTCTTTATAACAGCATTTTTTTGAAAGTTTTAATCTCAATTTTTCTTTTTACATTTCATCCAGTTTGAGAAAAATGCTACAAGAACATGTTAAGAACACCAAAAACACTATTTTCATTGGAGTGGGTCTTTAATAGAGCAATCGGATCCATTTTTGGTGATGTATAGGCTGTATGGGTATTTTATACTCCCATGACTACTTCCTGGTTGTGTCCAAAGGGTTTTAGTCTTTGCAGAAGTGCATCTCAGTGTTGAAGCACTTGAACAAAAAAAGCAAAACCAGTTTATTTTTGGTTCAGCCTCTTTGATACTTTTCCCATCGTAAGATGACAATAATAGAAAAAAAGGGTTTGGTATTTTTCCTTTTGATGTCTTTGTGACATACAGAGTGGCACATGAAATGAAGTGTATAATCCTGTAAATGTAGCCAGGGAGACGCATAGAAGATGTTATCCACTCTCAGCACCTGCAGTGGTGAGATGATGTCCTGCAGGTTTTTAGTCCATTTATGTTTCGGTTTGATGGGAGTTAAGGAGCCACAGATGCTCCATTTCCAACCAGCGTCTACAGGGAGGAACATAAAGCTGCAGGACACAGCCTCTGAAGGGCCAGAACACGTCTCCTTGTCTTGCTGTCTTTCCCATTTCTATGAACTGCAGGCTTTAAAACTTAGCCTTAAATGAGTTTTTTTAAGCATGCGTGATTTAAGCATATTATGATGTAAACTACTTACATTACAAGGAATCACGTAACTGCCTCCAGAGGACTTATGCCGTGACTTGTAATGCCTGCAGCATTTAAATGCCTCTTTGATAGAGATTTGCCTGAACTGTAATCAACGCTGAGGCAGAGCGATCAATTCTTCTGTGCTGATCCATGTGATTTTCACACAGTGTGAAAGCTTCTGTGGCATGCTGTGTTCCAACAAACCCGTGAGAAGGTAAAGCAGTCATTTCAGACGCACAGAACTGAATCGTCTCCAGAATCAATACCTCTTTGTCTGTTACTGCTTAAAGCACACGTGGAGGGAAGCCATTAAGGTGTGAGTTATGAGCCTTTAGTTATTAAAACAAAAGTTTTTTGTGTATTTAACATGTTCTTGTAGTATTTTTCTCATGATGGAGGACGTATACCATATAAAGAGATTTAAGCTCAAAATTGTATTTCTGAGTATTTTCTTATTCAAATCAAAGTGAATCAGGAGCAGCACAAATTGTATTTGTGGCTTAGAAAATACGCTGTTCCCTGCGTATTCGACATTCGCTTGTCGTCCACTAGCGCCATGTAGGTCAAAACTGTACACCTGGATAGCTCCAATATTGCTCACCCTTTATGTTGCACCGCTAATGTTAGCTTGAGGTTGTGAAGGGCTGTAAGCTAGTGGGACATCATGTAAACGGAGAACTCTCAGCAACAGGGTGGGAAAGGGGGGCGGGGTTGCTCCAGGCCAACAGTCCAGCCCGCAACTCAAAGACGAATTTCTAATGAACTACTGCCGCTCTGCAGAAACTAACTAAAAGACCACTGGGAACGCTTTTACAACAGATCAAAAGATGTTCCGAGTGGGACTTTAATAAGCTATATTTCAATTTTTTTTGTATATGTCTCACCCTTCAGACAGATATAACTCATTTCCATGTAACCAGTCTGCTTCTACTTTCATCAGTCTAATCCCAACTACATCTTCTGTGCTCTTTGACTTGCTCTCGTATCGACTGCCTCACTTTAATGGCGTGGAACATGACTTTAACTACCCATTACAGAGCTGAATGTGGCATTTCAGGAGTCCTTTTAGCACCTGCACACAGCTCATAATTTCAACTTAAAAGGACAGTCTATTGGCTTTCACAGCAAAATCTCACAAAATGTCATCATAACATTTCAGAAGATAGAAAGTTATCTTATCAAGAAATATTTGCCTGTTAAATAAGCTGATATTGACAATGACACAATCAAAGAACATGTTTAAAACAAAAAAGTCCCCTTGAAGCATAAGCTGCAAAATGACTTTCGGGTTTTGTGACAGACTGTCCAGGATGTATTCTGCCTTTGCCCACGAGTGGCCAGGTAAGCCTGCGGCGGCCTCGTGACCCCAAAAGGGACCAAACGGGTTTAGAAAATGGATGGATGATTAGTGTTATGGTTCATACATTGGCTGTACATGAGAACTGGACTGAGTGACCCCTACCGTTCCAAATAGGAAGCCAAAATCTCACAGACTTCTACAGAGAAAAAAGCAGTTATTACTAAGTCATTCTAGTTGTCAGAATAGCTATTCTTGCTCCGATTCCCTATATTTAACATTTTCTTGATAATCCTATTTTTTTCATGACATTTTTTTAATCAAGAGTTATTCAAGTTATAAACCGGCCAATCAGATGCCTCAACAAAACTGTTTGATCTTGCGTTGAATGTTCAAAATGTTTGATTGACAGATTTTCCTGAGCCCACAATATCAGGGCGAGGAATGTGGACGTCCAACAGGCTCACTCCTGATTGGCAGCAGTGGTTGCCATAAAAATGTAGACCTAGACCGAGTCGGACCACTCGCTGCTTACTGACATCATCTGATTCCAACACGGCAACAGCTGTACTCTGAAAAAATAGCAACTGAATGAACCTTAACTTGTCGACTCTAAAAGTCAGCCCTTTTGCACTCGGTCCAGCTCTCTAATATAGTCATTGGGTTGATATCAGGGGTGGACTTGCCTTTAAGATAAGGTAGGCAATCGGCTGGCTGAGCACTTAAAAATGTCCAAAATGGTTTCCATGCCAATAATTGTTATAAAGAAAATCACTGAAATTGTTACAAACAGGCAAGCAGGCGTCTGAATTCAAGTGCAGCAGGTTTCTAATAAACAGAAGGGTTGACAGTTTAGAAGTCAGACACCACTATAAGTGAAGATAAGGCAGGGTTACGTAGGCAGAGGTCAATCACCAGCATAGGAGTTTCAGGGGTCAGACTCCAGATAATGTAGTTCAGGTGTGGGTCAGGGAAGGGAGCAAACAAACAAGAGTCTGAGCAGAAATGGGGTCAGGAAAACAGAATGTCAGGTCAGAATAATAACGCTCGGTAATGCAGTCAATATGACACAAACAATACTTCGCACTGATCGAGGCTTGTGCTCTGCTTAAGACTCAGCTAGATGATTGTCAACTCTGACTCCTGACAGAGTATACAACTGCTCATGTCTCCTTGTACCTCCTCATGTACCCCTGTAGCAATCGACTATACTGTCAACAGCAAGTAAGTGAGCAGAGAGAGAGTTTTTGAAAATATTTGAAAAAAGATGAAGCGTAGTTATCCGATAAAGAAAGTCAGGAATGAGAATAGGGAGATAAAATGAGAGGAAAGGCAAAAGAAAATGATAACTTTGAGAATCTTTTTTGTTGACCCTCTCCATGGGGTACTGTTTTGTTATGTTAAGTATTTTTGTTTCTTTTGACTTCTTTAGTGAAACCCAAAACCAAACAGGACGTACCCGCTGGTCCCAGAAAGCCAAAACCCTGTAAACTTGTACTGAGGAAAAACCATTCTCTCTTTAACATGTTCTTGCTAGACCATTTTTTCATGATATATTTTCTTTATCACAAGTTATTCAAGTTATAAACTGACCAATCAGATGCGTCAGTAAAAGCATGTAGTGCCCGCTGGCCCCCACCTCGAACATTCGAAACGATTGATTGACAGCTTCTCCCAAGCCTTTTTTTCAGTGGAAGTGGTTTGGACTTTCAACAAGCTCACTCCTGATTACCAAGAGTGATTGCCATAGAAACGATGACTCAGACCGACTCGGACCAATCACTGCTTCCTAATGTCGTCTGGTTCCAAAATGGCGTCCTGCGGAAAAATGGCGGCGGAATTGACTTCATTTTGTTGGAATGGGATATAAGGCATTTTCTATGGTTGACATCCCCCCGACGTCTTGTCCATCTCTAAATATGTCAATGATAAATCCTGACAAACTAAAGAAAAAATAAAAGATCCTCATTTGTTCCCTACTAGAAAATGAGTAGGTAACAAATCAGCACATTCAATGCATTTAATGTTTTTTAAATAAAAGTAATGTGTACAAATGTGTTCATTTTTAAATGTTACTTCAGAGGACCAGTGAAAAAGTTATTCAACAGACATTTTATCTTAAATAATTAAAAAGAAAAGATTACTACAACCACTGCAGAGGGCTCCATGGTATTGTTCACTTGGGGCCCCATAACTGCTAAGTCCGGCACTGGTTGATATTGAGATGAGCTGTCATTTGGCATTTCTAAAAAAGAAAAGTATGTGTTAATTACCATGCTTTTGGCAAACAGACTTGAAACAGGAACAGCTTGCCAACAATGTGCTCACTGTGGCTGACAAGAGAGCACCGAGGAGCAGTGAAGGGCTGCTTTCGCCTCTTCACAAAAGGTTTTTCGTCTGTTTGGACCTTTCACGCTTTGCTTTTGAGCTTTGTTTTCAGTCAAAAAAGATTTTTCTTTTTATGTATAGGCTGTGTTAGTGTGAGGTTGTCAAGGGAGCAGAAACAGCAACTTTCCGCACATGTTTGATGAATGTACATTTGTAGGTGAAATGAAAAAATCTGCTGAAGAAAAAACAAAGGACAAAGCTCTAGTTTACATAATGTTAGAGCTGGTGCTCACATGGAATAAATCCAAGTCCAGAGACTAAAGTGACAGTAAGAAGTCCCAGGAACAGGGCAAGATCAGAAATGTTAACTAGACGTTAATTTTGTATCAGGTCTTGAAAACCAGACAATGTTTCTCCCATTGATCAATTTATGAAGCGTTCTCAGTGGTCTTTTATTTATGATTATGGCGTTTTTAGCCTAAACCAGAAAGCCCGTCATTTTCTAGGATATAGTTTCTGCATCCTGGCAGTAAAAGTTTACCTCTGAGTTGTGGGTAGGACTGTTGGAGTAGAGCAATCCCACCCCCTCTTCCTGTCATCTATAACTGAGACTTCTCTGTTTACATTCTCTCCTGGCCAGCTCAGATGAGACGTAGAACGATCTAGTCATCTACAAGTAGAAGCATCAAAATGGAGTTTGTCGCCAACGTATTTTCTACGATTTCCCTGATTCACAACGATTTGAATAAAGAAATATTCAGAAATGTCATTGTAGGTTTAAGTTTCTTTATAAATGTCACCTGTTATGTTGTCAGAAAAAGGCTACAGGAACATGTTAAAACACCATTTTCATTGGAGTGGGTTTTTAAAGAATTTTTGCATTGAGATATTCTTTCAATCCCGAACCCTGAAAAGCAGCAAAGACTTGGAAACAAAAATGCCCAAATAGAGACGCTTAATGAAAACTTGTGCCTCTTTTAAAAATCGAGAAACGTCAGGGTGACGCCACAAAGTTTTTCATTTTCCACCGTGGGAACGCTATCACAGAAAAGTGACTTCAGGATGGGCACAGAGTAGACTCCGCTTCCTTAGAAAGCTCATCCTTTAATGTTCACAGCAAGATGTTGCATATGTTGCACAAGTCTGCGTGTGAGGAGTGAGGAGTGACTTCCCTTTTTTTTTTCTTTTTTTGTGCAGTCAACAGTTGCAACAGCATCGGATAAAATGAAAAATAAAAGTTGATAAAGACATCACTGTGCTGGGGATAGCTCTAAGGACTCTGGGGCAGATTAAACAAAGACGTGTCGCAAGAAATGCATGTAATGAAAGACATCACGCCACATCCTCTGCACCATCGATCAGAGTCCTTTCCCAGACGTGCTGCAGCAAAGATCATCACAAAACACCTTCTATTTAAAAAGAAAGCCATTATATTTTGTGAAAAAAATGTCCCATATCAGTCCTGGACTGCAAGAACCTACTGTTTTTGCAATTCTTTCTTACTGTGTGTTTAAGTGGAAATGTAATCCCTACAACACACACACACACACACACACACACACACACACACAAACTTGTTCATGTGATCTTTAAAAAATCTAACACACATGCCAGCAGCCTAACAACCAAAGTTTTGTTGACCTTCCAACTCATCAAACTGAATTTTCCATGTATTTCATCTTTGGTACCTTCTGAAAATGTAAACTCCTTCTCAGGTTTTCATCCACTGCCTGTTAACTCTTTGAGCATCACGGGGAAGCTACTAGATTTTAGCTGCGTTAGCGTGGCGAAAACTGTGAAAATGTAACACTTTAATGCCTGCCATATGCTGAACAAAATGATATGACATTTGATATGAACATTTTAGGATTGTGGGCATGGTAAACAAAAAACCTCAGTTGCCAAGGAAATCCAAAAATCTACTTTTGCTGACTCTTTTAAAAGTGACTTCAAGCTGTTTGTCATCTCGATCTAATCAAAAACTAAAATGGTTGCTATGTAGCTAAAACCAATAGAAATGAAAAAAAAGTGTTTTTTTCATGAATTTGTCGTGTGCAGCTCTGACTAAGTTGGCAGAGAGACAGAGAATGTAGTATTCCAACATTTCTGACATATTTTCCAGCATTTATTTTTGGTTGGAATTTTGCTTGATAGAAGTTGCAACTTCTATAGGATTTTTTTTAATTGATACACTACAGGTAAACTGAATATAAGCTAAATAACCAACTATATGCCGTAGATATCAAAAATAGTTCCATGCAGTTTTTGTGAAGTCATTCGTATGTCAGGGACTTCTGTCAGGCTGCATCCTTGATGACATGTTCGCACTATTTCATGCAATCCTACAGTGTTGTGAACATTTTGAGGTTTTAAGGAATACTTGAACCCAAACAGAATTTAAAGAAAATTTTGAACAACATTTCAAAAATATTTTCTTTTTTCAGTCTGAAGTCAAAGAAAATATTCAACAGTTTAATTAGTCAGTTTGAACTTTCCAGTGGAATCCCGGTTCCTTAAGTTTCTTCAAAGCTTTCCTCAGCAGGTTACTGCTGAACTTGAGTGTGGATCTTACAAAAGGAGCTGGCTGAGTTATGTATAAAAAAAAACTGATGTGAAGTCTTGCAATTGTAGAGAGACTAGCATGTCTTTGAAGTCATTCAGAGCACCATTTTCAACTTTCTAAAAGAGTAACTAATACATAGTGCTCCAAATTAAAAGAGAATTATTCGTTTTTTCTTAGAAATAACTAATCTCTAAGATGTTTTTCAGTGATGTTGCAAAGACCTGTGTTCCTCATCAGTGATCAACATTGTGCTAATTATCCCTGAAACTTAATGAGAGACGTTCTTTCTGATTTCCTTGAGGAACAGGCTGCTCAGTCACTCATTAAGCCACGCTTGCATTTCACCTCGTCCCGTCATTTTGACACAGTGCAGGAATTGTTTCAGTCATTTCTAAGGAAAATATCATGCCTCAAAGAACTTGTAATTGCTTACTCCAGCTGGGCAAAGCTTTTAATTATTCCTTTTTAAATGAGTTCAGCCTATTTACAGAGTTTTATTGTTAGCAATTAATTTTTTTTTGGTGGAAAAATAAGCTGATCATTAGTTTGATCTGCGTGCTAGAATATGTTTCCTTGCCTCGATAAACAGTCTGGTCAGCTGTAGCAGCAGTCAATTCAAAAGTGCAAAAAACACTGAATATAACTGAAGCTTTTTTTTTTCACTTTCTATTTTTTTCTCTTCATGTTTGTGTATTTTGTGCCAAAGAAAAGTTTTCATTTGGCTTTTTTTTCTTCTCCCATGATGTTTAATTTGAAATTCCTCCATCTGCCTGTGAACCTGTGCCCGCTGTTCCCATGATAAGAGCTTTTTGTTGTACTGATACTTTGGCAAAAAATACAGCGGCTGGTAAACATCCCAAAACTTGATTTAATTTTTTCCAGGTGAACTTACAAAATACCAACATGTCAACAAGAATTGAGTAAGTACATGTGCAAATTTGTTATTGCCTTAATTTTTTATTGCTTAGACTATTTCTTTGTTTAAATCTTTTAGTAGTATGTAATTTTCTCAAACAATGTCTTTATTAAATTGGCAGAATTGCAAATTGAAAAAAATTAAAGTTGTTAAAGTACCATGATGAATGAAATGACGCATTTCTGTAACGATCAGCTTGCTATGAGCTGCAAATGTTTACTCTTTGTTTGTACTATTGGGTGCACTGGAATTATAACACGCTTTAAGTGAGACAAGAGTCAGAGAAAATCAGTCAGACTTTATTAACTGTGTTTACAAAAGTAATTCTACAACTTGTTTGTAACACACTACACATTAGCTACGTTTAAAACAGTAGCGTTAGCATTTTTCACAATACTTGTTTCTCCCAGCCTTGTTTGAGTTCTAAGGATTATAAGGTGAACGGTTGGTTTACATTGAAAAACCCCATTCATTATTTTGGAAAGAAAAAAAGCTTCTAAGTTTGCCTTATGTGTTGTAAAATACGATAAATGTATTCATGTGGAATGAAAATTTCAAACTTTATGATAAAATCTTTTTTGTAACTAACCCAGTAGAGACGTTTTGTTCTTTGATGTCAACAAACAACTGTGCTTCAAAGCAGAGCGGTTGGTGTACGCTTTCATCAAAATGCTTAATAGTGCAGACATTGAAAAGTGGCGCAGCTAAAGTTTTACAGTTTTTAGAATGGTTACGATTGTAAAATTCTTCTTCTGCGAACTACCCCCTCTACCCCCGTTTGTACTAACGTCCCCTTTTTAATAAGATGTTGAGAAGGCGCTGCATAAAAGAATGAGGAAGCCTTGATGTGACCATCAGCGTGGATGGCGACTGCTACCAGCTGAGGATGGGTAATGTTAATTTCACATGCTTGTCATTTGAGTACAATAAACCCCACCGTCTGTGCTATTTGAAGGTTGCTCGAGTTCATTCTTAGTATGACTGCAGCCGTACAGTTTGAAGTTTAAAAGGACATGGAGTTTTCAAAGTGAGTGCTCCTTCAGATTACTGAAGACATGCAGCTCAACAACTGTCGGTACTCATTTAAAAACTTGTCATCGTCATTGTTAGTCAAAATGAGACCATAAAACATATTGTTTTTATCAACCCAAAGGATACTGGCTCTGAAACCATCAGAATTTACCTGGGGCGTTGCGATCTTAAATGAAGTAGGTAATAAAATACTAAATTACTATTAGTAATGTTCATTCTTAAGGCAGTAGTCATTACTGAAACCCTTAAACTCCAAATTTTTGCTTTAGAGAGTATAAAAATGAAAAATAAATGACAGCTGAAGATTATTCTCACTGGCCCTTAAGCCAGTCATAAAAAGGGAATAAAAAAGGCTTTCATCAAATTCGTACCTGTTTGAGAAATATATTTATTTTTATTTATTTAATATTTCTCCATCTAAAATGTTGAAACGTCATCATGAGAGCAACAAAAGCTAATACCTGAAGTCAGACAATCGGATACTTAAACCTACCGTCAGCAGCAGAGGACGGCTTTCTTTGACAGCTCCCACACAGCCCAGACAGCCAATCACCATGATGATTGTCCCCACGGTGATGAGCAGGTTGGCTGCTGACAGGGAAGGCAGGGATGATGACAGAGTGGCAAAGCTTCCCTGGGTCACTGAGAGCCAGATCCCTACCCCCAGAATGCCACATCCTCCCAACTGCAAACAGGAATGAAGAGATGCAAAGCTGTCAGAGTTATTAGCACAATCACACACTTATTAATCCCCATTTATCAGTGTGCCATATCTATTCATTTGTCATTTAAACCTGTGCCAGTGAGAGAAAGAAGAACGAAAAGAATCCAGAACACCAAGATAACCTAGATAACACAACCGCAGCCTTTGAAGTTCCCACAGTAAACAAACAAAGTGTTTTTACCAAATCTTCAATGGTAAACTGCTGCACAGCTACTGGTCTGAATGGAAGATGAGTGAATTTTTTTTTTGTCCTGTCGTTGCTGTATTTATGTGTGTGATTGTTTGGGTAACCAGCTGAAAACTGCTTTACCCAAAGAAAAACTCTTTTGGACTCAAGAGTTATGGAACTAGATTTATGTACGTTCCCCAGATAACCACTAGGTGGCTTGTAACACACACACATCCAGTTCTCAGTTAACCCTTTAATACTGATGCTTTGGCTCTAATGTTTACATTCGTCACGAATGTTGACATACGAGTTGACTGTACGTTAACTCGTATTGTTTACACATCACTTTAGAGAAGTAAAGTCTTTATGAAAATCAAAGTAAATCAAAGTTTTCACCAAGTTAGAATCGTCTGGAATTAAGTTATCTGCGTAAAAGGTCAAAGCATTATGTTAGCTCAAAGAGCGTGTGTTATTTCGCTGTGAGAATTCTTTGAATGAATATGGCTCTTCAACTATTTATGTAATTAGCATAATTCCAATAGATTCTGAAGTGGAGAAAAGGAGCTTTGGGCCGATGTGCAACTCTTTACAGTAGCGAAGTGTTTACGCAACCAACGCAAACCAACAAATTAGGTTTGTTGAAAACACAATCAGTTGGAATGCAATAAATTGCGTGAATGGGCAAAGAGGTATCGTAATTCAAAACGCGTCTTATTTTGCTGTTGGTGGTCAAATGGTGGACACTGATATAGCGCTACGAGGCCCAGAGCGCTTTACTGTCCCATTCACCCATGCACACGCACATTCACACAATGATGGGGGCTCCACTGCCTTACAATGACACCAACCTATAACCACCAGGAACAATGTGAGGTTCAGTTTCTTGCTCAAGGACACTTCGACATATGACCAGGTAAGGCAGGAATCAAACCTTCAATCTTCCAAACAGAGATCGACCACTTTCTTCTGTATCACAGTCAACCCTTTCACTCAATCTAAAAGTACATCATTGAACGTAATACTCTTCTTTTTTTTTCATTTCTATGACCCAATTTAAGTACTATGACAACAATTCTGAGAGTATAACTTTATATACCTTTTGACTACTGTAACTTTTTCACCATTGACGTAATTCACGTAATGTAGCCTTACCGTGATACGCAACAGGTTTTAGTAGTGAAGTGCTCTTGCAATCAATGCTCAGAGATTTACGGCATGTCAAAGAGCGTGGAATTTAAGCGTCACCAGCAACAGCTCTGGTGTTTAAGCATCAATAGCTCCTTTTCAATCATCAAGATCCACGAAAGTTGGTTGATTTCCAATGAATCCAAAATGTCAAGTTCTTTTATTCCACCTGTGAACCCATTTTTAGAAAGTGATGAGAGCAGAGCTCTAAATTGGCTTAAAGCAAAACATTTGGTCAGATCCCTACACAGTTTGTCTGACTCTTTTACATTCAGAGGGTTACTTCAGCATTAAAACCCCTCCGATACTGGAGTCTCGAGACGAAAGGTACAGATAATCAGCACTCACCTTTCAACAAAGAGGAGGAGCGGGACAAAAGGTGCCATGATTTAAATGTCAGCTTGGGGGTTGTGGAAACTGGAATACTGCTGCACATGTGAACATTGAACTTGTTTTTCTCTGGAACCAGTTGAAGGAATTCCATTTGGCTACAGCTTCAGGCAATCTTGATTGATTGCATGTAATTGTCTTTGTTACAGGATAAAGGCCTAACTAAAACCTTCAGAGGTTCATTAAAGGGTGCACAGGGTTGTCTGTTTCTTTGCTCTTTCATAAATTATTGTTTGGTTCATCCTGTGTCTTTGAGTCAGAGACAAAGCTCAGCATCACAGACTTCTGTAATGTATTTGTTATTGACAGAGGAGGACTTCAACATCCCGACCTGTTCTGCAGCGATATTTTTCTGTCCAGCTGAACACTCATTTGTCTGTTTTCTACCTTATACTACTTTTTTTTTCAAATCTGGTCTTCTTTTTGTCCATCCTTATTTGCAGAACAATTCTGCAGAGAGCTCCAACAGTTTTATTCACTCAGCATGCAGACCAACTCAGAAAAAAATAACTGCAGAGCCTGTATATTTAATACACAAAAAAAATAAGCAACTATATTCTTAGAGATTGATTTTCCGTGTGAAATGTGCTTCTCTGACTCTAAAAATACTCTACAGACAACAAGAAGCAAATATTACCTTCATTGGTTCTTTTAATTCTTCTATACATCCAGAACGTTTTCTTCGAAAGAAAGAAAGTCAATAATGAATGACAAATCTAAAAATCCCTGTTTCTTCCTCAGATTTGCTTTTTTTTTCTCACTATGGCAACAGATTCTATCTAATGAGCTACAAAGCTAAAAGTCGTGCATAAAGAAATAATCAGAGAAAGATTGTAGGACTGTTATTCTTTATTTCATGACATACCAAGGAGATTTTAGTGGTTGCAAATGAAGTGACTCTGTGTAAATGTTGTTTCATTAAAGACTTGTATCACTCTGTGTGACAACATGCTTAGAAAATCAGATTGCGCATCCTTCCTCTGAATGAAGAGAATGAGGATGATGGAGACTGGTTGTGTAAAAAGGGTCAAAAAAATATTACAATTTAGAAATAAATCTATGTGTGTTGGTAGGAAAAATTAAACTTTTTTAACAGTATACTAAAGCATTTGGTGGAATATTTTATCATTTTAATGGTGCATTTAAAACCAACTGCATGAGAGCAATCATTAGAGCAGCAAATACTCTTCATTTTGCATTTATATTGATTTTTTAAAGACAACAAGGTTCACAAACACCTTCACAAAATGTTATATGTATTCCATCTAAATACATTCTTATAACATTAATATTTTTGATGCTTTACAATTAAATTGTGATGTTTTTTTTTTGTTGCTAAAGTCTAAAGTCTAATCAAAAGTCAGTCAGATCAAGTTGAACTGTTTTTCACTTCAAAACAAGCTCAGGCTCATGTCTCCATGGTCAGGTTTGCTTTAAGTGTTTCATCATCGTGGAGCAGACAATGAAGTGAGTGTCTGTAGTATTGTGAAATGTGAATCATCACTACAGGCAGCCTAGTTATCTGTAATTTTTCTGTTCTAACTCCACCTGTTTGCTTCTGCACTTGCTTAGGGAACAATGAACTGACACACCTGTGTGCAGGTGACTCAAAGACTGAAGTAAATGGCACCTTCTTTCACAGAAGCACCTAGGGGCTTAAAGACAGTTAGTGGGTGGTCCTGGTGCAGGGGGTGGAGCGGTGGACCTCTAAATGGAAGATCACAGGTCAACCTCCCAACCTGCATGCCTGTGTCAAAGTGTCCTTGGGCAAGACATTGAATGCCACATTGCCTTGGTGGTTATAGGTTGGTGCCAATGTCCAGCAGCAGAGTCACCATCAGTGTGTGAATGTGTGCGTGTGCATGGGTGAATGTGACTATGACTATAGAGTGCTTTGGGTCTTCATAAAAAGTAGTAAAGCGCTAAATAATATGCCATTTACCATTTAATGTATTAAATACTCTTTTCATTCATTCATTCATTGTCCAAACCGCTTTGTCCCTTTCGGGGTCATGGGGTTGCCGGAGCCTAACCCGGCTCCTCATGGGGACACCCCTGGACTGGTCGCCAGTCTGTCGCAGGGGCTAAATAATCTTTTATGTACATTATGAAATTAGTTTAGTAAGTAGTGGAAAATTATGTGAAATTATGTCATTGTAAGAAAACAATGTCATTATCACGAGAAAACACTGTCATTATTACGAGAAAACAATGTTATCACAAGAAAACAATGTTATCACGGGAAAGCAATGTCCTTATTACGAAACAATTTCTTTATCACAAGAACGCAATGCAATGTCACGAGAAAACAATGACGTTATCGTGAGACAATATTGTTATCACAAGAAAATTATGTCTTTATCACAAGACAAGGATGTTATCAAGAGAAAGCAATGTCCTCATTACAAAACTTTTTCTTTATCAAAAGAACGCAATGTCCCTATCATGAGAAAACTATAATGTTATAACGAGACAATATTGTTATCACAAGAAAACGATGTCCTTCGTAAGAGAAAACTGGCAAAAATAAAAGCAAGGTAGACTGTTCATGTTTTTTGTGGAAGCGAGACAAAGGGAGAATGTTTGTCTTCTGTCCGCTTTTTCCACTTTGAGTTCATCACTGGCATCACTGCAAAAGCTCAACATGTTATGAAGTCTAGGAGCATGTCAAAGAGCAGTCTTTAGATTGTTTTAAGAGTTTATTTAAAATAGAAAGCTGCAAGAGAACTAAGCTATAATAAAAGTTAAAGGAAACAAAATATTGGGCAGTTGTCTTTATGAGACTGTTCTGAGAGATCCCTAAGGGCAAAAGCAAGAGTGGTGGCAGATTTAGAGAAATATGCTTATGTTGAAGCCAAGTCAACTCAACTATTGGATGAAAAAAGCCTCTCATTAATCATAAGAAATGCATCAGAGGATGGGAGAACAATTCTAGGAATTATAAAGAGCTGTTGCAGGGGAAATCCAGTGTTATCAGCCTGTACTCCACATTAACGTCTCCAAGCACGAACAGACTCTTTGATCAGGGCAGAAACAGTTAACTTTCTTGTTGCTATTGTTTTAAAAGGACTGCCTGAAAGTTTCAAACTATTGGCAGAACATCTAACACAAATTTAGGCCAATATAGAAAGATGTCAGTGAGTTGAAAGCAGAAATATTGGAGAAAAACTAACCCCAGCTAAATTCAGTGACACCATCATGAAGATTGAGGGGACAGCCACGCAAGGGCACACTGATTCACGAGAATGAAGCAGAGACAGTATTGATGGGAAAAAAGATTTGTTTCAAGGATGGAATGAAGGTTCCATGTAAAAAAACACCACTGGTAGACACGAAGGCAAATGCATGGAGCTAGGGCAATTGCAGGTGATAAGGGGCAACAGAGCTGGAGTTCTGCAATCCTGAAAAACACCTTCAGGATTCAGGCATCAAAATCCAACTGAAGCCACCGTACAACATTTAGAAGTGGGGGTAAATGGTCTATACTGGAGCTACTTCACAAATGATCAATGGAATTCAAATGCCATTGATCCCACTCATCATTTTTGGGTCTAGTCTAAAAGCATTCCCAGTAGTCTTTAATTATGATTACAGGTATGTCATTTTTAGGCAAAATCAAAAAGGTTGTAATCTAACTGTTGGTGTTAATGGGATCATTGAAAGAGCTGGAACACACCCCTTGTTTTGGTGGGCCAAAAAAAGAGCGTGGCCATCAGACTTAGATGTGCCTCAGACTTCCAGAGCACATCTCTGCCGTCTGCTTCTGGCTTCCAGCCTAACGGACGGCTCTGCTGTGGCGCCACATAAACGACATTTCACAAGAATCCAACGTTGGCTACTGCAGGGAGACCGTGCCACACCCACCAGAATCAATAAACCATCCACCCACCTGCTCCTTGGTCAGTTTTTTTTTTTTTCCCAAGTGGATTCCTGAAAAAAAAACTGATGGCAAGCTACCCACCTCAGAACCTAAGATTCATGAACTCTCAACTTTGACCTGACAATCAATGAACTTTGTGGACGACACCCTCAACAACGTGCTCAACACCACGTTCCTTGACACAGAACAGACCTGTTGTTTATGTCCTGTCAACAGTTTTCCAAAAACAATCTTCATTTTTTAAATCAGACTGGATCTTTAAGAGCTTTCACGCTGGAGACGAACACTGTGGAGTTAGATGAAGGGACCATGCAAATGTGTCGCTTAACAGAAGTGAAAGATGTGCAGAATGAAATTCTGATTGATAGGACGCGACAGCAACGCAAAACAACGCTGAGAGGTGTGTTTATTCCATTAAGCCTTCTTTGCTGTTGCAAAGTAAGCACCCACATTAGGAGCAACAATCATCTTTAAACAGGAACAGGGCACCTTAACACAAAGATGGAACCAATTTTACCTTTGTGTGCATGGCAAGTTAGATCATTTGCAAACTGTATCGAAGAAAAATGATAAGTTTAACACCTAACAAGATTACAAATGTAGCACAACATTTTTGGTAATTGGACCTTTGAAGATGTGCTAAGATTGCAAAGCGTGGTTAGTGGAATGCAGATCAAAGGAAAAGCAGATCGGTTTAAGTTAGAGTGTGAGCTGTGTCTTTAGAGAAAGTTTGTACAAAATCAAAAAAGAAATGCTAGATTTAGCTGGTTCACTTATGGTTCTCTGGTGAATAATAATATGTGCAACATTTCACTGATATTTTTTAAGGTGTTTTTTACACGACAAAGACTGAGAGTGAGAAACAGCGAGCAGTAGAGGGATTTCTTGCAGATGTTGCCACTTTTAGAAAATTAAGGTGCATCAGATCTGATAACCTGTTAATAATTTTGACATTTGTTCAACTACCGTAACTCTTCAACCATTTACGTAATTCCAGAGGATTCTGAATAGGGGTGTGTATTGGCAAGAGTCTGGACGGAAAATACGTATTGCGATGTAAAAAGTATCCCATGACTGTACAGGAAACAAAATTTTAGAATTTTTATATTAAATTATGAGTTAGAACAAAACTTTATCTGAATAATAATGACATATATAATTGTAAAATACAATAAGCAGAACAATAAGAACAATAAGCACTGCAACTTTATCTCATTTACAAGTTCCTTTTGAACAAGCAAATTGAAGGTGCTTTTCTAAGTAATTTAAGATTTGTTTTTTTTTTTAAACACGGAACGTTGTCTGATTTTCACAATAAAACATTTTTCAGCATTGAGAAATACCCCCAAAAGAGGAAATGTGTAATGAAACTAGTAATGATCATAATGTACAGTTGAGAAAATTAAGTGCCGTTTATTTCTCACACTGCTAAATGTGGCCGGCGTGTCTCCATGATTTCTAGGTATCCAATCTGTAGTCGTGACTGATTACCTGGTTCAGGTGTGTCCAGCCAGTTAGAACACCAGAGCATGGTATTTTGGAAAACATGCAGGAATGTGGCCCTCGAGTTTCCTATCCCTGCTCTAGTGTGGCATAAAAAGCACTGCACAACAGCGTCTTCTGTACGTAATAAGTGTGTGTAACTTACATTATCCTTACAAATACTTTACGAAACACTTTCCACACACATGACAGTATATACGTTCCATTTTCATGACAATCCTCAAGGTGGCCAAATGAACCTCTCTGTCTTTGCTCTATAATCCATCCTTCTAATTTGTTGGTTGCTTTCTTTGGAAAGCAAAAGGAAGCAAAAGGAAAAGGAAACTGTTTGCTTGTTGCTCCTTTTATTGCAGCCGTTTTCACAATATCAGCCATCTGCTTGCACCATTCTTGGATACGTTTAGGATGCACACCAAAATGTGGTGCAGATTCCTCACCAGAATGTTCTTATGCCACCATATGAAATTCAAATGCTAAATCGAATGAGCGTTTTTTTGGCCATCTTCATTCTGGCTCGCAGCACAAATACCACAGACAACCGGCGTCTGCACGACTGTGCACAACCTCGGGAAGATGGGGGGGGGTTTAAAAGGAGGTCGGTCACTATTAGAAACTGGCATCTAACAGTAACACGCACCTGTTAGACCCTGCGGCTGTACAACACTACGTATGGCGTTAGAGACGGGACACAATCAGAAGACAAAGGGTATGCACATCCATCTTTGCAAAAGTTTGGATGTTGTTTGTTTTCATAAGCAAAACGCAAGCTCGCCGCCTAGGCCGGCTCTAGGTTGACCAGATGGGCGAAAGGAGAAATCAATGCTTCAGAAATCAAGTCATCTTACTCCTGGGTAGGAAGAGTTCACAAAAATAGCTCAAATTGAATTATAGTGTGCCAATCATATATATGGATATAGCTTACTGTGACAGGCTTAAGAATAGCATGACATAGGCCCTTGAGGGTAATTTTGGAGCCAAAATGGTTAGATGATAGCTTGCATCATTAGGCGTCAAAGGGTTAAGATCTACAGTAATTAAAAGGAACATTTGCTTACTATATTAAATATACAAAGGAGGAGGTTGCTGGTGAACTTAACCTGCTTCTCAATTAAAATGAAGGAAGATTGTGGACATCAGGTTAGGTGTCAAAAAAAGGGGAAAGGGATCCACATAAAGACTTTATTTTACTGTGTAACATTTGGCTTTGAATTTATTCAACTCGAGTACCAGTGGGGGTCTTAAGGGGTTTCATTTGATGTACTCATTTTCTGTACTCTTCCCAAACGTGATGTAATGTTTTGTCTATGAAGGGCAGTTTTGAAGGTCAGGGACGTATGTTACATCACAGCAAAAACATGTAGAGGTGTAACCGATACAAGTCGTTGTGAATCGTTTACTCGCTCTCTTATTTCTAACAAATAGGAGGCAAAGAAAGATTTATTTTATTTCTATTCAGTTAATTGCTGGTGAAGCTCAACAAAAGCAATGAAGATTTATCTACCTCTAAACTTCTATTTATTTTGTCTTTATTCAAGTAAAATAAATGATTACTAAGATAAGTGAGAATACTATTGAATAGAACACAAATGGGGTCATTATAAATCATTATAATGTCTTCTGAAGCTAAAATAATAGAAATGTGTCTGAAGTAAGAATAGAGTTACTTTTTAGTGCCGTGTGGGTCTGATGTTATCTCATGCAGTGAAAAGCTCAGATTTTTATTCTTCCTTTTTATCTTTTCTTTCTCTGAGTTAAATATTGAACATGTGGATGAAGGACTGTGGTCTTAAAAAACAAGAATGCCAGTGTCTAAAATATGATCTTGTTCAAATAGATGAGGCTTGTCAATCTCTCTTGAACCAGTTGTATTTATATGCAGAAATACTCTGTGATTACAACACTCCTTGATTAGCACTCAAACAACACAACAGCTGTCTGAATCTCTGCGCGTCCACAAGCCTGTCAGTGTTGGAATTGATGCAGACATCTGGACTACCCCTCTCTCTCGCAGCAGGTCTGACTATTTGAAGTAGAGCTTTAGAATAAGACTTTTGATTGGACTGCGGGCTACAGAAAAATCCATTCTTCATTACCATGTCATCAGAAGGACGTTGTGATGATGAAAGCTTGTCTTTCTTGGAAACGTCCCCAGCGACATGTAAAGTGGATATCTTCTACCCCTGGATTTTTGTATGTTTAGCATAACAGTGGTGGATGTTTTAATGACTTAGCTCCCCATATTTGACCATCAGCACTCTCTCATCTTAATGCAGCGTCGAGCTCTCTATCTGTCGGGACTTCCTATTGAAATAACTATTTATGTGATAGGACCTTAAAATCGGATTTCTTGCACACATATAGTATGGATAATCACTGAAGGAGATTTTCCTAAGGAAGCCTTCAAAGACCTCAGTTTAAATTCACGTGCTTCATGAATTATTTTCTTTGTGGCACTTAGCCTGGATTGTGTGTGCCGTTTGACCCTCGGGGGCAATTCCTTGTCCTTTATCTGCTCCTGTACTTGGTCTTTTAATGGTGCACTAAACAGGTTACAAAAGATGTCCTACTTTTATAATAGCATTTGAACTTTAAATTATTTGGATTAAAAATGTAACTTACATGACACTTGTAAAATGAATTTAAATTTCTAATAGTATTCATCCAAATCAATATAAAAACATCTGTATTTATGTAGAAGACAAACCAAAATAAATTAGCAAACACTCAAACGATTCAATTAGTGTTGCTAAATTTTCAGTTAACTAATGGATCATATTGAATATATTTAAACAAAGCGTGTGTGACAATCATGGGTTCATAATTGTGTGAAAAATCTTTCTTAAGTGGCTCCTAAATGAAGCCAAACTCTTTGGCCAAAACACAAACAAAAATTATGGTGGTTATTTAGTTAGTTATTTCTCACTGTAAGTTAGTAACCATACTGTTTTTGGTCCAAAACTCACCAAAACGTGCACACAACTTACTACCCGATGAAAAGAAACAACCGCCTCCAAAGAATGATGACATCCCAGCAGGAAAAATCATCATCCAAAAAAAAAAAAGGGGTCAAAATCTCTTATGGGGCTGAAAAAAATAGAAATCACTAGCAAGACCACAACACACATCAAAAATACTCAAAGGAAGTTTTGTAATTATTATGGGATGGCCAAAGGGTCCATGATTTGGTGGCAAAATTGCACCAAGTGTAAAATTTTGCCATTTCTACAGTTTCCCACAATTTAGGAAAAGAAAACTGTTGTTCAAGTGATCTCGAAAGTTCAGACACACACCACCAGGTTGAGTTTACTACCACAACCACAATTTTGTTGACTTTTGACCTCCGGGAGAGAGACCGCCATCTTGGATTTAAAAAACACATCCCCTTTATGCCCACCTACTAGTTTAAATTCCTCCTAGGGATTTTGATCCCCCAACAATGGAAGCTACTTGGGAAGAAGTGTTGGATTTAGAAGGTGTAGAGTTTGAATGACATTAGCATGGAGTGGTTGCAAAAGTGGCGTTTCCCTGTTGCTCGCATATTTTTTACTGTAATATTGTGAAATTTAATACATGTTCAAGCTAAACAAAATAATATAACATACAATACAAGTGTGTTCAGGAATGTGGGTGTGGTTAACATAAAAGCTCAGTTGCCAAGGAAATTCAAAAGTTTACTTTTGCCGATTCTTCTATAAATTACAAAGAAACGTTTGTCATTCAAAAGTGACCAAAAAATACAATGGTTGCTATGGAGATAAAACTAAAAGAAAAGCTGCCATTTTGAAATATTTTTTTCATGAATTTGTTGTGTGGAGCTTTGACAGGCGTGGCAGAGGCTGACGGGGAGAGTGAGGAGCTTGTATCTGTCGGTAAGCCAGTGAGGGCATGCCAGGAGGGGGCCTTGAGGGTGGGGCCGGGTAGTGCCTGCAGGCCGATTATACGCTGCTTGCAGCTTTAATTCAATTGAGCAATTCTTCATCCATTTCTAAAAGATGTGAGCAAAGCACTTTGTTTAATGTGTATCCATATTTAACATGATGTAAAGGGATGTCAAATGGGCAGACCTTGATTTTAAGAAGACATCATATTGTTGACAGGCCAGAAGCAGCACACTTCAAATATCAGTTAAAAAACTGATGCCACACCGAGAAATCCTTGGAAAGAAAAAAAAAAAAAAAAAGGAATTTCATACACCATTCATAAAGCAATCGTATGAGATTGAACTGCCACCTTCTTTCAGATTCTAACTCAAGAAACAGCTCAATGTTTTTTTTTATTTGTTTTAATCCAGTTGTTTTAGAAGTCAGTAATGGATGTTCCTACACTCCTAAATGAACAAAGTTTGCTGAGACATCACAACACCATCTAGTTCCAGTGAGTGATGGTGAAAGGTGAATGGCATGATTAAGACAAACTATGAGCGACTGGATGTAACCACAGGGGAGGAAATTGACTCCCTTTGCTCTGAGTTGAGAAGTGTTGAAGCTGCCGTCGATGCTTTAGAGTTGGATGCTCTGTGTACTGAAATGCCTCATGCTGGCATTTTCCCGCAGAGGACATTTATTATTCTGACTTGGTTCTCCACCGTAAAGCCCTCCTTATTCCCAGGGTGTCAAAACATGCCACTATTTTTTTAATGCCCAGGATGCCTCTGCTCGGTGGTGAACATGCTGTTTTGGGTTCGTGTTAGCGTGTTTGAGGTCAGGGTTGCACTCATTAAAATATGTTTAAAAAGTGTTAATTGCTTCAGATTCAATTTGGGTATCAGCCACTTATTAACTGCTGTCATCTCTGTTTTATTTCCTCCTTTGGCTGTAAGCAGCTTAAAGGAACAATCTACACAGACGTGGCCATTAACATTTGGTGACGCTGAATTCATTCCAACTGTTGCCAGGAGTCCTGGGGAAATCTGAGCTCAACGTAGTTTGAGGTTCATTTGCAGTTTGTTACATTATCTGTGTAGGGAGTAACTCACTACAAAGGGAATGTGTTTCAGTAACATAGTTTTCTCTGTAGTGTAAGGGCCCCTGCGACAGACTGGCGAGCTGTCCAGGGGAGTCCCCTGCCTTCGCCCATGAGTGACCGGGTTAGGCTCCAGCAGCCTCGAAACGGACAAAACGGGTATAGAAATTGAATTAATTTAGTGTAAGGCATTACTAATACATTTCAGAAATAGTTGTACTCATAACGTGTTCAGTAATTTTTGTGTTAACAGCAGGAGAACAGCTCAAAGTGTAATTGTTCAAAGCAGCAAGACCACAGGGAATTAACAGACGGGAAAAATGCCTTTCTGCTCATTTTTAGTCACCAAGCCTGTCTTTTAATTATCACGAGTTACTGAGCCAAATTTGCTAGAACTTTTATAGACACTAACTTTTCTTTGAGTGTGTAATTCATTTCACAAATGTTTTGTCCCATTTTTTTTTCGGGGCCAATACCTGCATGTTCTGTTTTTGTTGAGGTGCTTGTAGTCAATGAATCTGCTTTTAAAAGACAGCATTTTTGTTTTTTTTTTTGCATAGGCTTACATTCTTTATTTGGTTATTGTTCTATAATTTCAAAGTACATGGTCTGCATCTTCAATTTTTGGACAAACTAAATGAACCTGAGAGTAAATCCAACGAATGTGTTTCCTGTACATTCATGTTACAAAAAAAAACAGCATTAATTCTAACATAATTTACACCATGTTGCTCTTTTTTTAAATGTAAAATTAATGCTACCTTATATGATATACTTTTGCAGGTAATACAAATAAATTACCTTAAAGGTAATACAGGTGTCATGTCGAGCCTTATAACTCTGAGACAGTAACGTTGTAGATAAAAGAGGACTTTTGAACAACATTTATTATACAGTGTGTTATAGAAACAAGATGCACAACACACTTCCTGTCAAGAGTTTGTCTCCTCGCTTCTTTTTGGTCCTCCTACTGATTCTGCTCATGCTAGTCACCCAAGTCCAGCCTAAATATTCTCTGTATCAGTACTCTGTCAATACTATGTATCAGTCAAGTTGCCATCTTGTAGTAGATCTTCTGCATTTACTATAAAAATCAGTATTCAGAATTCATTCCAGTGGTGTCTAGAGTCTTTGAGCTGGAAGGCTTCTCTGTTACACCATGGCGATAGGCACAGGTGTGTGTATTTATAAGTGTGGTGAGTGGGCAAAATTAGTGCTTTTTTGGTCACAAGCTTTGTTGGAAAAAGTGGGAACGTTCCACTACACTATTCCTCTTTGAACATAACACCTCCCACTTGAGCTCCTGGATCGTATCTCAGAGGAGGTCACACACTGCTTCCTGTATTCTTGATGCACCGTTGGTCTTCAACTGGTAGAACCATTATGACAAACATTATGTTCTGGTGAAGAATTGTAGCAAGAATATTTATTGCAAACTTCTTTCCCTTAGATTTGGTCTTTTCATACAGTAAAGCACAGCCGGGGAATCTTTTTATTCTACATTCACACCGGCCTCTGCAACATGCATTTAAGTGACCACTTCCAATGAAACGCATGTGCAAGAGCTTCCTTGTTCAAAACTGCAGTGCTCATGCATCGCTATGCAAGTTTTAAGTCAGTTTTTCGGGCTCTAAGTACAAAGTGCGAGGCCATTTAACAAAAACTAAGTCTGTATAGACATCTCAGAACACTCGAATCTGCAAACCAAAAAAATCACGTTTCATGTTTGTGCTCCTATAAAAAAGTTTAGTCAAGCTATTTGGCTGTATTTTTTGAGCATGTTTACAAGAGACTTTTTGTCTTTTGAACGGGTGTCCCATGAAGTTAAAAGTAGTTCTTCCTAATAGTGAAGCGTTTGGTCAACCTGTTCTCACTCCCAAGTAGTCACATACTGACGTATGGTTAGGATCTCACCACATCAAATAGTGACGCTTCACATGTACCCAACTCATCCAATTAAATCAAGGCTCCCCAACCTCCGGGGCGCAAACTGATGCCGGTCCGGTACCAGAATGCACCAGTACCCTAACCGTAACCAGGTACCGCAACCATAACCTGATACCGGACATGGTACCGGTTCCGAACTGGGCTAGGGTAGTCCACAGGTTCAGTCCACATTTGGTACTGCGTCTGACAAAATAACTGGACCCCTGATTTAATTGGAACAGCCGGAGCATAAAAAAACGAACAGCTGGTGTCTCAAAAAAAGGCGAGTTGGGAGCACCCAAAGTAACTAAAAGGTTGTGCCCTATTTATCAACTCTGGAAGAAAGTTGTCCATAATTGGTATTTTTTGCTTTAGCCCTCATGCACTTCAAAAAGTTGTCAAACATCTTTTTAGCCATTTATCTTCCCTAACGACCCAGGCTCTTTTTCTCATTCTCATAAGTGGTCCAACAAAGTCTTCATGGCATTCTGTGTGTGGCTGTAGAGCCAGGAGTGCTGATACCTAGAAGTCATTTGGTAAAAGAGGAACCTCTGTTTCAAAGCTTTGGATTTTTCCATTGCACAACTGAAGTCCTGACTCTTTCACTTTATACACACGTCTGTTTAGCGTGACGTCATCAAATGTGATCCGGTTTAGTGCAGCACAGAAGACATCTCTAGAGCATCTTCATATTTCTTCACCATAGTGTTTTCCATCTTTTTCTTTGTAAAGGTAACTTCGATTCATGATTTCCTATCTCTGTTTCTGTTGCTTTTTATTTTTTTTTATTTCCACATTTCACCATGCAAGACCCATGTGGCTAACTGAGTTAAACTTTTGGTTTTTGTCACATCAAAGACTTGTTTGAGTTGACTGGTCAAGATTGGTGTCCACTTTAGGGTCACAAAAAGCCCCTTTGCAATTTCCTCCCAATTTCCCTGTCAAGTGTGCCTTTCTTGATTTTTTTTTCAACTGGGCTGTTCTGAAAGCAAATGAAAAGGTTCTTCTTTAGAGGTTATTTACTTCCTCTTTTGCCTTGCTCTCATCTTCTGTTTCTTGGAAAGCTTTTCTGACAAGAATGAGTCCCTTCTGATTAGTGGGAGTAACGAGACCAATTGGGTCATACAGACTGGCAACTTGTCACTGTAATTATCTGCTGGGTAATGTAGAAATCTCTCCATTGTGGGACAAATAAAAGAGTTTCATATCTCATTTATACCTGGTCTTTTCTTTTATAATCTTAGGAGTTCCTGCTCAGTTATTATTTTTTATCTTTTTTATTTATTTTTTGGATAAATTGATGGCAGTCATTGTTTAAAGTCTGTCACCAAATAACCAATTCCGAAAGCTTCATTTTTCTCTTCTATCATGTGGTTAGAAAGCATAAGGACCTTGTTCTACTCTGATGATGGAAGAGGATCTTCAGGCCTGTCCTGACTCATGAATCGAGAGAAAACCAACTTTCAGGATCTTCAACCGTTTTTGTGCTTTTATTCGGCTCACCGAGTCGTTATTGGATGTTAGGGTATCATCAATATACCCATCTTCTTCAGTGATTTGTAATTCTTTTTCTAAGTTGCCCAACATTTAAAAATTGGGAATCTTTTGCATTCCCATTTGTGCAATACAATCTGGCGGTGGATCACTCATGTTGACTGGCTGTGGCATAGTCACCAATCTCCTTTTTTTGATCATCTCTCCAGAGAAAATGGTGGAGATGCATCATTTATCTTTGTCCTCCAATCACACAGAATTCAACATCTTTTTTATACTGCCCAGAGATATATGCACCCCTTGTCTGAACCTGTAAAGCTGCTCATATGAGATTCAGAACATCTAGCCCTTTTGGCCCAAGGCCATTCATGTCAGCTTGTTACATTTCTGGCTACAGTTCCAGATGATGTATTCCTGGTTTGACTCAGAACTTGGATTTGGTGCTTCTTGGTGTCTCACATACCTTCCGAGCCATTTTTTGCCCTTCAGTTTTTTGTTATTTAATCTCTTCATCATCTCTTGAACTTGGACAACATAAGTGACCTTTCATTCAGGTTGTCTGTTTTGCAATGTTTCAGGTGTTAAAAGAGTTTGTTTTACTACTTTTCCATTGTTTCCAAGCGATGCCTTGCCTGTCCATGTGTTGAAGTGTCCTTGGGCAAGACACTGAGCCCCACATTGCCTCCAGTGAGTTTAGGTTGGCGCCAGTGTTCTGCATCAGTGTGTGAATGTGTGTGTGAACAGGTGAATGGGACTGTCACTGTAAAGTGCTCTGGGCCTTCAAGGAAGGTAGAAAAAGCGCCATACAAGTATAAGCCATTTACCATGCTGGGTCTGCTGCATTGTGTCCCAGTGTAGAGCATTACTGTGTGAATCTAATGTGACAAAGGTGAGGCCCCGTTTCATCATTTGAAGCTCTTTTTAAGACGCCAATCTCTGAGCCTGATCAAGTCAATGGTGTCTGGTCTTTTCGGGTCATCTGGTTCAAACTCTGAAAAGAATTTTGACAGATTCTTTGTTTTAAAAGCTTGATGAACATTAGCTGTTTCGTCAAGACAATAGCATGAGTTTTTGTGCCTTTTATGTCATTGAGGGGGTTTGAATCTGAACTCTGAGAAGGTACTTTTTTCTATGTGAGTCACCTACGCGCACATTCTGTATTCTGTGTGTGATGTAATTTGCGTCAGATGTTAAATCTATCAAAGTGCCTTTTTTTTTTTTTTACCTACATTGACAGTAACTTCTAATACCACCAAAATTACTCTTTAACTTCAAATTCTCCCACAAAGCTCCTTTTGTGATTTGTTACAGAATCAACATTTGAGAAGACTTTTTGAAGTTTTCTGTCATTTCGAGTAAAAGTCTACCAATTAGTTTTTCTTGCTCTTTTGTGAATGCTTTTTCTTGGTTTCTGTCTACATTTGTCATCTTTACTTCAATCTTCTTTTTGAAGGAGCTTACGTTTTTGCAGTTCTTCCTGCACAGGCAATGTGTAGTTAGGCATTCCATACATCTTTGATCCTATTTCAAACAGTTTGGGCATATGCCTTGCTGAATTTCAAATTGCTTCAGTGGTCCCCAATCACTGTGCCACGGACCAGTACCGGTCCACTGATCAATTGTCACCAGACCGTGGAAGAAATAATGAATTATATCCATTTTCATCTTTTGAGTCTCAACAATCTTTTATTTTGAAAAGTCTTTTACTTTGAAAATAACCCGATTGTTTCAGCTACACTTTTGAGTATTTGAGCAGTAAAGTTTAGTCAGGGGAGCAAAATGACAACATCTGAACAATCTTTATTCTGAAAAATCTCTTGGTTTTGAAGATGACAGGATCCTCTTGGTTACAATTCAATCACTTAAGTGCTAAAAATAGTCCGGTGGCGTGCAACACGAGGACGTTTGTGGAACCTTTCTTTGCAAATTAATTAGTGCAGGGACAAAAGAACAGATGGAAATGACTTAAAAAAAGAAAGTGTCTATTCATAGAATATTTTTAAAATACGTGCAGCCAGTGCTGAACTTTTTGCTTGGTCGCACGGGCCCAGAGGAAGGTTAAGCTTACAAATACGGGTTACGGCTAGGTTTAAACCACTAAAGTGTTCTTGAGTGCGAGTCTTTCTTCAGCTCACTGCTTCCCCAGGGGAAGGATCAAATCCAGAGAACACATGTCACACACCTTGCTGCTTGACAGCCAATGAGACTTTAAGCTAAACTTTAATTATAAATAAGTGTGATCGACAACAACAACTTCTTTTCTGTGTTTTTTATCAGCACAGAAAACACATCCACAATATTTTCTTGTAAAATGAATAAAAGTATCTTTTTTGCATGGTCTCCTCTCTGACTTGTCAGACACATCAAGCTGCTACAATCTTTTAAAAATGTCCTCCCAATTTTTCAGGAACTTGAGCAAATGCCAAAAGGGTTGTCTGTGGGACTTTTTTTGCACAGTTAACCATTGTCAACATTTTCACCATAAGCAGGTTATTCAGTTTTCTTAAATGTTCACGGTTTTTGAGGTTGGCAACAACTTTTTCCACTGTGATTAGGTCAATGACTTTGCTGTAATTTTTATGTTGGTTGGGTTTCACATGGGCATTCATATTATCTACAAAGCAATGGTTAGTTTGTTTGCCAGTTGCCATGTATTTGTTTGTACTGCCAACTCTGAGAATGTCTTCTGTAGTAAGATACATTTCTCTCCAGTTTAACCTCCAAGGGATCTTTTTTCCTAATAAGCTGCAAACACCCCCTGCAGTTCAGAAAATTCCGTAAATGAGCGGAAAAAAGTGTTCCGAGCTTGCATTTTCAAAGTTTTTGGCTCTTTGTACTAAATGCGTGGCCACTGAACGCACATTGCAAGTTAACCAGGTTGAACTTTGACCAATCGGGGACTTGGATTTGGTAGTGAGGTATGGATGGCGTTTTTTTTTTTTTTTTTGCACAGAGGTTCCAACTGTTTGGAAATTGGTCATTAATAATTGGAAACTGATAATTACGGAATTATGTTGGAATGATATGACACATCTTTAATGTCTTTCATTTATCCGAATAGAGCTGTGAAAGAAAAAGCCTGGAGTAAGACTCACCGCTTTGACAATACTCTTGCAACTGCAGGTGACAGACATGCGCTAGTAAACAGTAAAAGAAAAAAAAAGAAGAAGAAGAAGAAGCTCCTCCAAGCTTGTCCAGTGTGAACACCATGGGCTAAACGCGCTGTCACTACCCGATTTGCATGCGGTACTCAATCTGTTTCTCCGCTCAAGACTTTTGTTTTTTCTAACATTTTCTCTAAATTTAAACAAAATTAAATGAAACAAATTAGAAATTAATTTTAAAAAATTGAGCAACTGGCACACATGCGCACCTATGCGTGTGTGCGCAGAGTGGGGGATCGGTCAAAGTACAGACATGCCTTCATTGCTGCAGTCACAACGCTTTCCAAATTGGCTCAAAGATGAGACAAAAAGAGATTCTCCAAATGGTCCTGTCATCCTTGAGGAGCAGCAGGTGAGTATATAAATGAATATATAAAGTAATTTAACAGTTCCTTGTGTTTTCAAAAGACTGGCTTAGTTTGAGATTTGATAGAGATGAATCTAGACTTAACAGTATTTTTCCACATCTGACTTTGAGCAGTGGGATAGACCACATATGTTGTAACACTTACTTTTGTGTCATTTTTCACACTGTTGTCTGAATTAAAATGAAGCCTGGTTATTTAAACCATGTGCATACCATAGTTTATTTTTAAGTATTTGCCTTTCTTGAACCACAAAAGTCCTATTGAAATGAACAATCTCTTTTTCAAAGGAGCCCTGTTAAATGAAAGACAAGAGGATCTTGTTTGTGTAAGCTGCTCTTCTCTTGACAATTTGTACGAGTGGAAAAAAGTAAAGTAAAGTAATCAGTTACTTTTTAGAAGTAACTTACCCAACACTGTAAGTTATAAGGTGTCTACTTTTCCCATTCCCATAAAGTTCCACTTAACTTTCCACAGCTGTTTTCAATGTGTTAATTGTCCTCAGCAAATATAATTGTCTGGTTTCCAGTTCCTTATTGTTACATCTGTTTTGTCACTCTTTTGTTGAGCATTTACTCCAGGTTTTGAATATTAAACGTTTGGGTTTCTGTTACAAGCATGGTCACCTGTATTTTGGGTCCTTCTGCCACTGCTTCTTGACAATATGTTCTACAAAGACATTTTCTTGATGCTAATTGTTGAAAAAGATTAACTAAAGAGGTTAAACCAACACTACAATTGGTGTAATTAAACTTTTTTTTTTGTATAGCTTCCTAAATAACTCATATTTTATACACATAAAAAACCTCTTCCTGCCTGAGTGGCCACCAAATGTCTTTTTCATTTGTCAAATTATACAAATGTTGGAATGATGATCTTTAATAACAGTCTAATCCGACTAAATCCATCTAAATTAATCAAGTCAATTTGGAAAATGACAAAGCTGTTTGAACCTTGGAATAACCTCAAAATGACAAGACAGATGACCTGACACTGGTTAACAAAAAACTGTGAACTTAAACACAATGAGGGGCTATGAGCTACAGGGGAAACAGCTGTGAATCAATCAAGTCTGAGTACAATGAAACATCAGATCATAACTTAAACCCATAAAAACATAACTTAAAGCGAACTTGGAGAACTAAAGCAAAAAGGCGCCAGTTGTCACAGGTAATAATGGTAATGATGTTGCTGTTTCATCAAGTTTTACACAGGGAAATGAAAACACCACAAGAGCTTGCCAGCATTTTTCCTCTGGTTTGCAAAATGTTATCCATGACTTCTGGCACCAAATCCAGTAGAGACAATTCGATTGTTCATGTTTGCTGGTGGACAGATAGTTTTCCAATATTCACTCAAATAACAGACTGTTTGGCTGAGCTGAAAAGGCCATGGTCTTTGCAAAAGATTGCTCTGTGTAGGCTGGATGTCACTGAGTTTACAGAAAAATGTCAAAAGGTGAAACTTAGAGAAAAAAAACATCAGAAGACAGCTGGGTTAAGGGTTTTATGTGTTATCACTGAAAAGTAAGAGACCCAATGGTGTTTATTTGATCATATAGGAAGAGTATTTGTTTGCTTGTTTTGGGAAGCTGTGGTGCAGATCAGATCAGAAGATCACAAGTTTGGTTCCTGTTATGTATGCCCATGTTCTGACGTAACCTTGGGTAAGACACTGAACCCCGTATTGCTCCTGGTGACTTTGCTAGAGTCTCGCATGCAACCCTGAAAACATCAGCATGTTACTTTGTGTATAAATGGGTCTTGTGGCTGCAACGTTTACCATATTTCCTGGACCATAAGGCACACTGTGGTTTCAAAAAAACGCCTTCCACCTTTGCAGGCTTCCGCGGCGTGCGTCAATTTCTGAAAATGCACAAATGTCGGGCACAATCCCACTTGTACCATAGTCACTTACTAAAGAAATAAATATGCAAACCATTTTAAGTATTTTATTCTTGTTATTTCTTCGGTTTTAATCGCTTTTTCACAAAAGGCCGACTATTTGATTCGTAATGCAGCCTGTCATGGTAACGAGTCAATGCATCGCTGAGGCGGCAGCGACCTTGAATTGCAGCGGCAAAGGAAAGCAATACATACATGTATATATGTATATACACACACATACAGGGCTTTAAATTAACACCCGCCTGCCCACCAAGTGCGGGTAAAACTTTTATTTGCCTTCCCTCCCCACTTTGCCACCACAAATATCCATCTCAGAGTTTGTTTAAAACATTTAGTTTTGACTTTATTGCGCAGATTTAATCCTCACATTCGCCGCAGCAGGAGGTGCACTCAGGGGCTGCATGGGATTTCCGCACTCATGCTCTTTCCTTATGAGCTAGTTAATGCTTCATTCAGGTGTGCTGGTTATTTCTAGCATTTGCTCACACTGATCTCAGCCAACACATACACACACTCACATGTTGCTCCATGTCATTGTGACTCTTTGAAATGACTAAGACTCACAACTACAACACACTGATCATTGTGTGAACATTGTGACTGGAACTTCTTTCAGAACACCCAGCAGCCAATCAGGATAGAGTATTCACCCGGAACATGTAAAGTGCAGAAAGACGATGTTTGCTTCTTCTTGCTGTATATCAGCATCTTTGTTTTCTTGGAGTAAAACTGCAGACATTAAAGTCTTTACAGTTCTGCTTATCTTACTGTTGATGTGTTTTGTGCACAAATTACACTTCTGAGTTAACACTTTATAAATGTAAACACTTTAGACAGTAAAAATGAAGGAAAACATTTTCTCTCTGGCCTTTTTTTTGTCCAAAAGCTGCATATTGTCGTATAAAATTCAACTCATAAAACATTGAGATCAACCACAACCCAAAAGTGCGATTAATCTGATTAATTTTTGTAATCGATTGACAGCACTAATTCAGACCCAGTAGAATTAAAACAAGCATATCATAACTTCTATTATGTTTTAACTATACACAAACTGGGGCAATTTTAGAAGTCCAAAAATATAATTTATTTTTTCTGAGTACCAGTTGCCATTCACAATAACAACCTCAAAAGTTTCCAATCATTTACATGAATTATGTGCAATTTGGTTCAATGACTTTGAAGGTGGAGAGAAAAAAATATCTTCATCTTGCGATATAAATTGGGAACATTTTCTAAAAAGAAAAGCGAACAAACTAAAGCTTTTGCAGCTTCTTGCACATATATCCTGTCTGCTGACGCTGAGATCTGAAAGGAGAATATTAATGTGTTCATCAAAGGTTAAGTGTCATTAAACACCCACTTTTTTAAAGTAGTGAATTCTGGCAAAATCAGAGCCATTTGAGTAGCAGCTTTATAACAAAACACTTGTGACAGAAATCTGTAATCTGAGACCCGGCATCTCTGATTTTAAATATTTGTTAAATGCAGCAAAAAAAGACAGAATACATTTAAATATATTAGTTACTAATAAAAATATATTTCATAATCATACAAACCCATAAATGACCAAATGAAAACTGATGGGTCACAGTAGCAGCTTTGGAAAGACATATACAGACTGTGTGTGTGGCGCATTCAAGAACATGCCAAATGTAGGTTTTAGTATATGCTTTTAGCATAAGGTGTTCACACTGGACTGTTGCAACCTGATTCTAGCTTGTTGCAAATTCTCATAAATCCTACTCCAGGCTTTTTCTTTTACATTTCTATTCTGATATATGAAAGACTTGGTTTCCGGCCGGGCACAAACCGTAAATATTAATTTCTCCAGTTGGTACATTCATCTTTTGAAAAGAACATTGTCATACTGTATCCTAGTAGTGATTGGTCAAAGTTCGCCTGCTCTAACTTTTAGCATGTTTTGTAGAGCCTGAAAAAGGACTTAAAAATGTTCGTAACGACGTGTAAACATGAACATGGAAGCCCGAAATGCGCATATGTGCGCATTTACTTACACTTCTCATTGAAGTGGTTGCTGAAATGTGCATTTCCAAGCCCGGTGTGTGTGTAGCATTACAGAAAAAAGCCAAAATAAAATAAGTGAAGCACAAAATTGTTGAGAAGAACGATAACACTGACATCTGATCTGCCTTCATCCTATTTTCGTTGACCATAAGTCTCGCCATCATTTCATGGCTGGAACTTCCAAATCTCTTTCAGTTTGGGTTCTGATCAGTGGACAGAGAAAAGACTGAGGTCATTTTCTTCAAATTTGACTCCAAATAAGTCGAAGAAATTGCCTGCTTAGGCTTGCGGCAGTTCAGAGTTCCACTTCAGCAGACTCTGGTCTGATCTGACTATCGCTGTTGCTGCTGTAAAGCTGCTTTTTGTGGCAGCTCCACTTCTTCCTGCCTTGCAGACGTGCTCTGCTGTGACACCAGACTTCTTTCAGACTTTTCTGCAACTTTTCTTGCGTGTCCAGGTTTTTGTGCTCATTGTGGGGTTTCGTTCCACAGAGCCTTCCCATGTTGCTTAATTAAGGGCATCGTTTCTGAACAAACCAGGCAAACAGGCTTGCCTCTGGTATCAACATGCACTTCCTCTGCCTCCCAGCTGTTTGCAAAGTTTCTCTTTTTGGTTTCTGCTTTTCCCCCCATTTTCTTGGGGCTGGCTTGAATATCAGCGTAAAAAAGCTGACCCATTATTTCTTTTACTAACTGCTCTGAGTGTGATTTAGATCAAAAGGAAGAGTAAACTGGTGTAAGGATGCTTTGATCCAAACAGCTTTTGTTGCAGGCCATCACACATGTTGTAGTTTTAGTGCTGTACCAGCACAGAGCAGGAATAATAGCCACTTGAAATTATGTCATGAACCAAACATACAAACAATTATTAGCCTGTGGCCTTAAGTTTAAAGGGATTTTTTAGATCTTCTTAGAGATCAAAGCTCTCTAATATGTTTCTTTAAGCTGTTTGGTGAATCTGGTCATTTTGAGGCCTGGGATGCAGCAAAAGAGAAAGAGACGAGACACAAGGAGGTGGAATCAGAGGAATTGAACTATTTAGACTTTGTTTCTTTGAAACAAACTTTTGCTTCATCATCTGGACAAAACAAGTTTTAAAAAGTGAACTTTTCTTCTGACGTGATGCTTTGTTTCACTTAACATGACGCTAGGCATTTACACTACCATCCTCCGCTGCTGCAGAGTGAGATCTGTGAAGGCTCTGAAGCCGCTACTATGACAATGTATTGCATCCTATTTCTAATAGTCCGCTTGTTGTGAAAAAGGATTTAAACCTGCAAAATAATCAGATTTACTTACTAATAATGGATTTAATATGTATTTATTTCGTAAATGGCCAATGTATAGGCGGGATAATGCCCTGAATGGACTTTGCAGAAGCAACCATCTGACGCTTCAGGCCAGTGCACCATCCTTTCATTTCTGATAATGCACACATCATCAGGGATTATCCCTTACATAAATAACATCTGAAGTCATCACAAGAATATGTTTGACTTAACAGAAGTTGAATCTCTCATCCCCTCTCGCCTAAGGTCTGTGGACTTTCTGCTTTAATGTTTTTGATAGCAGCAGTTAATGTTCTTTATGTCTGCATTTTCTGGTACTGAAAGTGGTATTTCTCTTTATAGTTTTCTAAAAACTTCCATTCATTTTGCTAACCCACTGGGGCCGCTGAGTTGCCAGAGACTCTCTGGTCATTGTTGGATGAAGGTGGGTAACGCCCAGGACATGTTGCCAGCCCGTCACAGAGTCCATGGAGCTTAAGCAAAAGAGCCCAATATGCTACCCAGCCGCCCAGTGGACAGCATAGCGGACTGCACTGCACAAGGTCCAGCAGGGCAAGCGATCCCTGTAGTCGCACAGGGCGGCAGAGCTAGCAAGACACTCCGCTGCCTGGCTCCGCCAGTGGGTATCGTAGGAGTGGGAACGATCCCCTCAGATCCATGGGCTTGGGATTTTTTTTTTCGTCATGGAGACAATAATAAAAAGATCCCCCAGTTTTATTTTCCCACTCCAGGGTTAATGCTGAAACTGGGCTTCGGACAGAAGGAAATAATACTTAAAACGGCAAAATAATACTTAAAACGGCTGTCAGACGCAGCTCCGCTGCAGGAGTGCAGCACACTGCACCGGGAGAGACTCTGGTAAACCCAGACACAGCAACATGCTTGCTGGCACTTCTGTAGAGCTCTCCAACACAAATAAAGCCAAGCTCCTTACTGCCGTGGCATCAAGGTGTTGACCAGTAAATTTGACGCGAGTCAAAAGAGAGGCGGCAGACACAAGTTTGACGCCTTGACTGGTGTGAATGTAGCACTAGGCGCACCACCAATGGATGGGTTAAAACATGTCATAGGTGCAAAAAGTGAGAATAAGAGTTCAGCTATGTTCACGCCCCCCTCAGTAACGCACATTTAAACATTGGAAGTCTACAAATACGCATGTTTCAGGCTTGTTTAATGAGCGATTTCGGCCTCTCCGTCCAATCCTTGTGGCTATTGAACACACATTGCAAGTTAAACAAGGTCTAACTGAACCATTTGACTTTGGTAGTGAAGTATGGATAGCGTCTCTTTTTATTCATGGAAGTGACAACCGTTTGAAAACTGGTCTTGAAGGAGAAATTAATCATTAAAGTTTGTGCCCAGCCAGAATTGTATGACAGCAAGTCTTTCACATGTCAGAAAAGAGCTGTGAAAGAAAAACGTGGAGCAAGATTTGCACTGCTTACGTTTGCTTACGTATTTCACACCAAGTGTACCTTTCAAAATCACTTCGATAACAGTAAGGACAATCAGAATTATCCCATAAGGCACTCCGGAATATGAGGCACAACGTTATTTTTATTTTATTTTTTTATTAAGGCTTTGAGTGTGCTTTTGAGTGCGGAAAATACATTAATTCCGACTGATTTTGATTCATTTCTTTAGCTTTTGTACATAACATGACTCATGACTCAACATTTCATTGTTCGTCTTAGTCTCCCACTATTAAGGGATTGGTTCCCGAAGAACCATTTGATCAGTTAAGTAAACATCTTTTCTGGCATTTGTGCTCAAAGAAAGAGCTAAAGAAGGAACAAAATCTTTGATCTTTCAAAAAGATGATTCAAAGGAAGAACTTTGTTAAACATAAGTGTTTATCATGTATGATTTAAAAAATGAAGGTAATAGAGGAAAAATCCTTGTTTCTCCATCATTAATGTGACCACTGTTTCCCCCCAAAATAGTATTCACTTGTTTAAGACTAGATATGAAATTATCAGGTTGGTTATTCAACGTTTCAGCTAAGCTTATGACACATTTTCCTCAGTATCACAAAAATACTGCAACTGTGTGGCCAAAACCATCATCTCCACAACCTTTTGTTCTCCTTTATGACAAAGATAGCATGACCAACAAAAACAGAGTCCATGTTTGTGAGTGACAAAGTCTGCAATTAAGGCTGTTCTGCAGACAGGTGTGGGGAGCACTGCTTTCTGCCAGTTCGTATTAATGGCACTGCTGGACATCTGATCTCTAAAAAGTAAGGATTATTTCCTTTTTTTACACTGCAGAATATCAGATTCGCTGCCTTTGAAACAGCTTGCTGATAAAGAACATCTAAGTGTCTTAGGCATGCCTGTATGACCTGTGACATAAAACTGTCTCCCATGGTTTCACCTTGGCTTCATATTTTTGTTCAACACTCTGATTCAAACCTGCTGAGAGTGATCTTAAGGTTCTACACGGTAAATGATTCCGCTGTCGCTGAAGATATAAAAAGAGTTGTTTAGGTATGCCTTTAAGTTGATGTTATTCTTACTAAGAGAAAAATATTACAAAATATAGAATTTATTCTTTCTTTGTTTGCTCAATCTGCATTTTATGAACATTAAAAAGGAAAACATCATTTCTTTTGCTATAAATGCTATGTGTTTTTAATTAAGTCACTGTGTATACAGGAAAATGTGCCTGACCTGAGGCTTTCTGCTTCCATCTGATCAGGGATTTAAAGATTTGAAGCATCCTGTCCCTTGTTGCAAGAGAAGAGCGCAAACACCAAACTTCCCTCTGGCTTCATCTCTTCTGGTTCTTCATGTGGCACTCCGATGAGAGACTGTAAACCGCAAATCCATGCAGCTTGCAGCTCATTAGACTGCTGTCACCAGCAAAATATTCTGCTAATTAAAACTCCTAATTAAATTATAGCAAACTAACACATTCTGGCAGTTAAATATATGTTTCTACAGTAAAATAATTCTTTTTTAAAGCGTTCTGCTAATATGTTTCCTATTTACACCAGGAGTCATTTGTGGAGACAAATTATTTAAATGATCAAATTGAATTCAATTATAAAATATTAAATCAGAATAAATGTGCCCACCTCCTTCATCTGTCCATGTTTATGAACACATTTCACAGGAGAGTTTGCAGGATTTCATTCTTGAATTCCCCTCAGGACATGAAGGACAGAAATTGATGCACGCTGCGGAGGCCTGAACCGACGGAGGAGTTTAATTAATCAGCGTTAATATATATTAACGTATTAATTTTTTTTAATTAATCGCACGTGTTTACGTTGACAGCCCTAATATATATATATATATATATATATATATATATATATATATATATATATATATATATATATATATATATATATATATATATATTTATCATTGTTAGGAGTGAGGGTAGACACACATGTTTAAGCGGTATTAGTCTGTTTTTTTACATTCTACTTAGGAGTTAGCATAGACACAGTAATGTGCTGTATCATTCTGTTTTTTGCGTGTTGTAAACATGAGTGGGAGTTAGCATAGTCACAGCGGTACCAGTGCTTTAAACCACAAATGGTTACTTTTCAAAAATGTTTCCTCAAAAGAGTTAGGAAAATCTATGCCTGTGAGTCTATAAAGCTGTTAATTTAGTCAGCAGTGGATGTCTAGGCCAACCGAGCGTTAGCATTAGCCGTTCTATGGGAAATTCCATTTTACGTTAGCGTCAAGCTAGCGGGCTTTGATCAATCTCTACTAATGGACTGATGATTGATTTATGAAGCTTAGGATCAATCCAGATCGATACTCAATTTTATCAACCCAGCCCTCGCTGCAAACAAGGTTAGTAGTTACAGATATTAGAATGAATGCTAACGTAGCTATCATGTAGTGCATCACAACCAAGTTATAGAATTACAGCAAACGCAGTTAAAAGGTCTGAGTGACTGGCGAACATTCTGTCTCACTTTTTGCACCTTTTGTTTGGTGCACCTCATATATGACACAATATTTGAAAATAGACCATTCATTAATGGTGGCCCTTATGGAAAAGCCTACTTGGTAGGAAAAGCCTATATGGTAGGTTTTGCCAAGAAAACTGTGCCTGTTGGGTCTTGAACAACTAGTTGTGCCAATGTGCCAAACTCACTCAAAACTGTTTTCTGGCATTTATTTGATATGTTTCAAAAAAATCTGCTCACAAAGGCTCAGAATGGTCCAAACAGACCTCTTTTACATCTTTTGCCTGTAGCGCGGTCATACAGAAACGCAAGATAAGATCACAAAAATATCATACCAACAGCTTTGAAAGCAGCAAACATCCTTTTTCCTATCTTGGTTAGGGGTGTTGGGAGTTTAGCCTGAGGCGAAGAAGCACTGCTGTTTTGAAAAAAGTGAAGAGATTTAACAGCAGCTTAACTCTCATGCTTAAAAAGTCCATCTCATGTTTTTCTGATGAGGCTAGTGAAAAAGCCCTCATCTTGAAGGATGCCTAATTAAGATTTTGGAATTTTCTGAGCTAAATGGCTTGCCATACTGCTTTGTAACAACAACAAATGTTGTCCAAAGGTAAAAATCGAAGTTGTCTGTGATAAAGTAGGATCCTCCTACTTCTTTTTGAGTATTAACCATCCTTCTAAAACAAAAACATAAAACGTACAGCACAAAAACCACCACATAACTTTGCCCTGACATCAATTTCATGAACCAGCTTGTTTTTATAGCTACTTTTTTTTTGCTTACGCCAATGAATGCTGCCAATCGTCTCTCTCTCTCTGAATAAAACCAACTGGTATCTAAGTTTTTTAAAAAACTGTTAAAAGTCCTGGCTGTGAGATCAATAGATTGTGCCATGTTTTACATGTGTCCAAGTGGAAGAGTGTCCAACCCCAGTCAAGTAATAGCTACGACTCTAAAATTGAGATCCGACTTCTTCCTGCTTCATACTTTAATTTACACTTGAGGGGGTTTGAATGGTAAATGACAAGTACTTATTTACAATCACAGTCCCATTCACCCATGCACATACATTCACACTCTGATGACAGCTCCGCTGCTGAACACTGGCGTCAACCTATAACCACCTGAAGCAATCTGGGTTTCAGTGTCTTGCTCAAAGGCACTTTGACACAAAATCTGCAATCTTCCGACCAGGTTGTCCGCTCTACCCCTGCATCATGGCCACCCCATTTTGCTAAATTAAATGCTACCTGGGCGTTCGTCTGTGATTGCAGCTCACCTCTCTCTTAGTGGGAACATCATTGGTGGACTTTGTTTTTGTCATTAAACATGTTCAATTTCCCGTGTAGAAGTGTTTGGGGTTCACTTCTGTAGGTAATTAAAAGTTGACATTGTTTTCAGATTTAGCCAATTTCAAAATGACCTTCTTGAATTTTCAATAAAAACCTGTAAACCTCTCGCTATCTGCGTTTATACGGACACAAGTTATGAGAGTGAAAGCATGATCAGAATAAAAATGAGTCATGTCAACACGACATTTGGAACACTCTATCAGACTAATTTCATTCTAGTTGAGGTGCATGGGTTACGCTGGTTGTTGAGCCAATCATGGTGAATGAGAATAATTTATTCTGATTGTGAATCATTACTAAGCTGTGTTTTACGTTATGCATTTTTTACACTAACTGTAACCTTAACCCTTCCTCCGGGTCCCTGCGGCCAAGAACAAAGTTCAGCATGAACATTTTTAGAAAATGATGTGTGAACAGCCACTTAAAGTGAAAAAATACTAAAAGTCTAAAAAGCACGCTCAGAAGATCATCTCCCTATATGTAACAGCAGCCCTGTTTGTGCACAATAGAACTCCATTACTTCTTCTACTATGACCGTTTCTGGTATTTTGGAAAGTTCTGCGCATCTCAAAATGATTTATTCTGATGGAACGTGTGGCGCATGTACACGTTTTTCGTAACTGGATAGAGTTTTTCAGGACGATGTACACAGTTCAGTCCTAATCCAATCATTGATCAGATTAAAGATGTTTTGCACATGTACTTGCAGCTAGGATTGAAAGAGTATTTAAATTAGTATTTCACTCCAAGAGAGGTAAATTGCAAAATGTACAAAGATAAGAGGATACAATCATGAAAACAAAAGTAAAATTTTAAAAAGCCAATTAAAACTCATAAAATGAGGCCATTAGGACTACTTTGAATAAATGTTCGAATGGCTTCAGAAATTAGAAGCTTTAAAAAGATGAAAACAATGGTAAAGGTGTAGTGAGGTCTGTTTCTTTATCAGTTTGTCGAGGATTAATTTTTTTTCTAAAGGCTGTCAAAAAGGTTTTTTTAGTTTTTTACAGTACAACAAACAAACCTTCAACTCCATAAAAATCAATAAATGTCAAAGGCTGTATCAAAAAGGTACAACTCAAAAACATAAACCGGTTTTATTCTGTTAACACAGTATCAGACATTTAATTTGACTCTTTTTTGGACCTTTATGATTTTTGGAAAACTGTTTCCCTAAAAACCAGTTTTCTCCTGTTTAAAATCTTGGTCCTTTAAAGCATAAACACATCTCTTTGTTTAATCATTTTTTTAGTCTTTGTAGTTGTTTTTTTTTTTCTTTTTTACGGCCTAATTAAATTTTGGGATAATGGGCTGTTGTTTGGAGCTTAAAGAGCCTGAAAACACATTTCGAACATTAGCTTTTTTAGGCTTCACTTGCTTGAACAAGTGCAGTCTGTGTTTCCTTTACATCTTCGTTACTGAGTTATTAATTAAGTTAGGAATAAATTTTGCATTACTACAAACAACGATGTCGTGAGCTTAAAAACCTGTTCAAATAATTATTAAGACATTAACTTTTTAAAAACTCCTATATATACTAACTAAGATAGCCGGAGAAGTTAGTATATCAAACTTCTCAAATATATATCAGTATATCAAAGATCATGTGCCCTCTGATTATAGTTTGCTGTGTTGTGACTCCTTCCCTTTTTCCACTTGTCAGATAATAATAATAAAACTTTCATGATCACATTATTATTTAACTGCTTACTTGCGTATCTATTATCATTTGTTAAGGCTGCAAATAATGTCTTTCACACAAGGAAGTTGTAATTTTCAGGTAAGAAAGGAAATTACATGACAAAGACAACAGTTTGTTGAGCAATAATACTATTGATGCTATTATCATATGATCTTTAAACTGCAGTTTTTCCTGCTAACAATGTTTAAGTTTTGCTATGATGAATATTTCTATTTTTTAAAACGTTGAGGAGTGGGTCAGTTGAAGGACATTCAATGTTTTTCAAACAGACCAAAAGGATCTCCATTCATCCTTCTTCTGACCCCACTGAGTCCCTTTAGGAGTCACAGAGTTGCTGGAGCCAACCCAGAAGCAGTTTGGTGAAGGTGGGGTACACCCTGACCAGGTCACCAGTCTGTTGCAGGGCCAAACACACACACACACACACACACACACACACACACACACATCTAATAATGACAATGCTGAAAAAGTTCTTTTGAAACTGTTGCAAATTCATTAAAAATGAAAAACCTGAAAATGACGTGTACATAACCTCAGCTCCAAAGTGAGCTGAGGTTTATTCTGTTTCCACTGATGAGCCTTGAGATGTTTCAGCTGCTAAATTGAAGCCAACCTGTGGGGAATCCAGTGGCTTGGACAGGATTTGGAAAGGTACAACCCTGTCTGCATAAGTTCTAGGATTGATAGTGCATGTCAAATCACAAACCAAGCATGAAAGAAAAGGAATTGTCTGTAGACCTCCGACACAGTTTTGTCTTGAGGCACATAGCTGGGGAAGGGTCCAGAAACATTTCTGCTGCCTTGAAGGTTCCAATGAGCACAGTGGCCTCCATCATCTGTAAGTGGCAGAAGTTTGGAACCACCAGGACTTTTCCTAGATCTGGAGGACATCTAAGCTGAGTGATCGGGGAGAAGGGCCCTGGTCAGTGGGGTGACCAAAAATCCAATGGTAACCCTGTCAGAGCCCCAGCGTTCCTCTGTGGAAAGAAGAGAACTTTCCAGGAGGACAACCATCTCTGCAGCATTACACCAATCAGGTGTGGTAGAGTGGCCAAACGGAAGCCCCTTCTTAGTAAAAAGTACATGGAAGCCCGTCTAGAGTTTGACAAAAGGCACCTGAATGACTCTCAGACCACGAGAAACAAAATTCTGTGGTCTGACCAGACCAAAAGAGAAGTTTTTGGAGTGAATGGCAGGCGTTATGCTTGGAGAAAACCAGGCACCGCTCATCACCATCCCCACCGTGAAGCATGGTGGTGCCAGCATCATGCTGTGGGTATGTTTTTCGGCAGCAGGAACTGGAAGACTGGTCAGGATAGAGGGAAAGCTGACTGCTGTACAGAGGCAAAATCTGCTCCAGAACACTCTTGACCTCAGACTGAAGTTCATCTTTCAGTAGAAAAACAATCCAAAGCACACCTCCAAGATATGGAAGGTGTGGCTTCAGAACAACTCTGTCAATGTACTTTGATCATCTGATCATCTTTTGATCTATTGTAAAAGTGTTTCCAGTGGTCTTTTAGTTATGATTGTGCTGTTTTTAGCCAAAATCAAAAACTTGTCATTTTCTAGGACATAGTTACTGCAGTGAAGCAGTACTTCATTCAAAATTCACTTCTGGGTTGTGGGCGGGACTTTTGGCCTGAAGTAACACCACGCCCAGTTCCCATCATCACTCACGCACTCCTGTTAGCTTACAGTCCCTCACAAACACTGCCTAACAAAAGCAGTGCAACAACAATGGCGAGCAACAAAGAAATAGCCAGAAATGCAATATTAAGCCTAATTTTCCAAATGTATGTCCTCCATCATGAGAAAAGGCCACAGGAACACGTTAAAAACCAAGAACAAAACAGCCTTTTCAGTACATTATATAATGTTAAAACAACATATTTTCAAAAAGAAGCTCTGTCTGCAGAAAACAGGAGAAAAAAAATCCAAAAAGAGTTCACTTCTGCCCCAAGGCAACAACTGCACACAGCACACTCTTTGTGACTCCGTATTCCTAAAATTCACCTTGTAATGAAACAAAACAAATCCTCTGCTGAGTGTCTCTGAACTTAGATTGAATAGAGACGTATAATCCTTGCCTTCATTTTAAAAAGAATTTTAAAACGACAGAAGAATTTCGAGAGGAAATCCGGCTTCTTCAGGGTGTTTTGTCTGTTTTTCGCAGAAAAATAAAGTGTTTTTGTTTTCTTCGGTGAGCTATGCCAAAAGGAGGGCTCGGAAGTCAAAAAACACTGAGCATTTCATGTCAGCAGTGTCATGCCGAGTCAACTAGACTATTAAAATGATTTTCACAAAAATCCATTTAAACAGATGTGCTGTTTTTCTGACTCTGAATAAAAAGTATAATTTAGAGAAAATAAAAAATAAAAAAAGGTCAAAGTAAATGTTTCTGACAAACACTGGTTTTATTATTGCATAGCAAATGTTTCCATGCAGTGACTCCTGCAAACACAGACAGGAATGTGTGGTGTCTTTTTATTTCTTTTTCTGACTGAACTACAACACTGGCAGTTTAGTGTAAGTGGTGCTGTATTGAATACGAAATAATGGAAAGGAAAATTGAAGATAATCTTTTTCAAAGAAATCACAAATATTTCAAAATAAAAGCCTCACTACAAATGCTGAAATTGCAGTGATTCTACAGTCACACCAGGCATGTAACACCTGCTAAACATATTTACATTATGGTGTTCAAACTGGACTGTTGCTACTCGATACTAGCGCATGTACCTAGAGGCTTGAGACAGTAGACAGTTATTCATTTCCATGATCAACTTTCAATCGGTTGGCATTTGCGTCAATCAAAAGAGTGGCCATGCAATAAGTCACTATGGAATCCCAGTTCCTCATTGGTCAAAGTTCGACCTGGTTTAACTTTCAACGCACATTCAAGTTGTGTGCTTTGTACGTAGCGCCTAAAAACATTTGTCGCCTAGCGACACGTGAACGCTAAAGGTTTTGAACAAGGAATCCTGAAACTTGCACATACGTGTGTTTACATCGACTTTTCATTGAAAGTGGTCACTTGTTGTAGAGGTCGATAAAAACACAAGGCTATTTATTATAAAAGTTTGATGCTATTAAATCATTAAGCAATGACTCAACGATATATCATTAAACACAAATTAACCTTGACTTCAACCTGTTTTGTTCAAAAGAATGATTTCAACCTTTCACATACAGTTTGTGTTTGAAGATGAGTTCTGCTGTGGGACTTCAGTGCCCTTCAGTGTGCAAAGAATAAATGTCTGAGGCAAGCAGTGTAGTCTAAAAGCCCAGATGACTGTAAAAAAAAAAAAAACCTAGCACAATCAATGGCAAGCGTGACATTAGGTACAAAATACAGAGTTGCAAGGCCGGAGTAGGGGTAGAGGTGAGCTGTAAAGCAGCTTGAGGAGGAAACGGCCAATGTATCCGTTGATGTATTGATTTCTTGGCCCAGTTTGACCACTTTACCTGCCTGAACTAATGCGCTCAGCGATTATGTTGCTTTCCTTGTCCTGTCCAATGATCTCAGTCAAAAACATGCCTTTGTTTGCTCATGCATTCATGAGACAAAAGGGGGACTCTAAAAACACTGAGCCAGTACCGACATGAAAGCTGACAGCCTCTGCAGAAACCGGCAGAAAAGCAGTCGCTCTCCACAGAGGAGCTCCGAGGACCAGACAAGACACAAGATCTGGTTTGTGTCGGGATCACACTGGAACACTGGATCTCTCTTGGTTTATCACTTAAAGAAATTATAAATTCCAATCAATGCCTAAAAATCCATTCTGATGAAAATGGTGCTTTTGGTGTTTTTACCTTCTTCTGTTTTATTGTAAGCATGAGGACATTGGAAAGAAACTGCAGGAAACTGGGTCTCTTCAGAGAACAATTCTCGACCCACAAGGAGTGGCTTTCTGGCATGCGTGCCGTTTACATCATTGGCAGATTAGCCAGAGATCCGAATGCGTGATGGTAGATACCAGTGGATTCCTCTGATAAACTAAAGCCTTACGGCATCACCGTGAATGACTCCACTGATAGATTTAGTCAGCCCATAATATGGATGCAGGCTTATACAACATTAGTCTGTATTTTACGTCATATTTTATGTCTTAAAATATGTATGACTTTTTTTCTCATAAAATGTATGATTTTACTCTTGTAAAATTACGACTTTTTTTTTATTTAAATTTGCGACTTTACTTTCGTTAAATCAAAACTATTTCCTGATTATTTTACATTACATTTGTTCTCTTACAATTACAACTTTTTTCTCACAAATTTACCATGTAATTCTGTGAAGTTATGACCTTTTCTCCAAAATGTATGACTTTATTCTTGAAGAATGACGACTTTTTCTCATAAATTTACAATTTTACTCTAGTAAAATTACAACATTTTTACTCAAATTTAGGATGTTTTATTTTTTGCAAAATTCAGACTTTTTTTCTTTTAATTTTCTCTTAATATTTTTTTCATTATGGCCCTAACACTCCATTGTATCTATCCATTTTGTTTGCAAACAAATATTTATATGTTTTGCATTTATGATCAAACAGCTGAGTTCTTCAAAACGAGAAAATGAAACACTCATGGACTTGTTTTTACAAGAGCCAGCAGCCTCATCTAAAACCTTTTAATATGAATATTTATGATGATAGTCAGAACACACACAGTGATGTGATGTGTGGTGCAGTCTGAGCAATCAATCTTTGTGTTTGTCTACTACATAACCTAATTTCTTTCGACTAAATCACCAAGGATACATGTTAACGTCTTTACAGCCCAAGCCTTGTCTGGTCAGCAGAAAAACAAAGCTGGTGCAGAAGAAAAACTGGCAGCGTCGGTGTAAAAAAATGAAGAGCAGGAATGGTTGCAGCTTAACTTACAGCAGCCTCTGTAAAAGTCCTTCTAAACTCTCTTGCCCCCCTCACACCTCTCAATTTCTCCTTCTTTTAAAAGCCTTTCACATTTACATTTCAGGCTCCTGGGAGAAGCTCCATCTCAACACAGAGTGATACAACGTGAACGCCTCAGTTATAGCAGGATTCACAAGCAGCCGTGACTGGTACCGACCTCTAGCACAGCCTTTTGCAATAAAAAAAAAAGAAAAATCAGCTGAAATGGTTCCAACTCAGTCTCTCCCAGCATGTCAGCTGCAAAAGGTGTTCAGCCTCTAAGGCAGAGGCGTTAAACTCCACGCCTCGAGTGTCCTACATGTTTTCCAACCAATCTGCCGTTGAAGCTCCTTATTGGCTAAACACACCTGATCCAGGTAAACAGCAGCAAACTCAGCAGGATTTCTTCCCTTGAGGACTTGAGTTTGACAGCCCTGCTCTAAAGGCACAGTGCTGGCAGTTCATTTGCTGTGTACCTAAACAAACTGAGATTAAAGTTTGTTTGTTTTTTGCCGGTCAGCCTAAATCAAATCCTTGTAATCTCTGTCAAAGTGTCTGACTTTAATATTAAATTGTTTTTTTAAGGGGCACATAAATGAAAATACATATAGTTCTTGTTCTGTGTTTAATGTTCCAAAAAAAGATCACTCTGGAGCTCCTGCTCAGCCTGTGAAGAGCATCCTTCTGCTATTATCGTCCTCCTCTCACTCTGATAGTCTGAGACACACTGAAATACTCATTTGGGCTGGAAGTAGGCTCCAAATCTGGCAAGTGTTCCCAATGGAGAGAAGGCTATATCTAAAGCCGAAGGGTGTTTAGATGGATTTTTACTGACTCCTTCGACAGGTACGAGACTCAGCAATCTCCCTGCAGTACAATGAATGAGATGTTCTTCTTTCTGTGGAGGTTGTTTTTTTTTCTTTGTGGCAAAAAAGAGACTCATTCAGAGGACAGCACCACCTTAGTCTGTCTGATTCTGAGGCGATTTTTTTTGGCTCCCTGTTCATAAAATTATTTACCAGAAAATGGAATATCCATCCATCTATTTTCTTTTATTCATCTGGGACCAGGTTGCTAGGGCAGCAGTCTATGCAAAGTTGCCCAGACTTTCCTGTCCCCAGCCACTTCCTCCAGCTCCTCTGGGGGGACCCCAAGGCGCTCCCAGGCCAGCTGAGAGACTTAGTTTCTCCATCCTGTCCTGGGTCTGCCCCAGAGCGTCCACCCAGTGGGACAGACGTTCCGGGAGGCATCTGGACCGGATGCCCGAGCCACCTCAACAAGCTGTCCTCAATGTGGAGGATCAGCGGCTTTACTCCGAGCTCTCTCTGGGTAACAGCTTCTCACACTGGCCTTGGAAATGCAGGTTCAAGCGACCACTTCAATGAAAAGTCTATGTTAACGTGGTATATGGACGTTTAAGGCTTCTGCATTCCAAACTCTTGCAATCATGTGTCAAAACGTCCATTTTAAAGTCAGTTTTTGGGGCCTACGTACAAAAATGTACATCCACTGAAGGTGCATCAAAAGTTACACCAGTTGAACTCTGCAACTGTGAAAACATGCACTAGTATAGGGCAGGGACAGACCTGTGTGAACACCATATACTAAAAGCGAGGGGGAAAAAAACAGCATTCATTTCATTCAAGAATGCTCTGAACGCACTTTTTTTGAAGGAGTTTCTCATCGCATACCCAGTATGTACGTAGCATGAAGGAGCGCCCAGCTACCAGCTCCTCATTTCAGCTGGCTGAGGCTGCTAGAACCTCCCTGGCAAAAACACTGGTCTGAAGTGTCAACCATGTTCTGGATTTGAAGTAAACAAACAGCAGTTGCTAAAAAAGAGTTTTGTTTCAGACTATGTTGAGTTAACAAGCTCTGTGATTAAACATATGTAGTGCCTCATCCTTTGACCACCATGAAATTACATCTATCTATCTATCTATCTATCTATCTATCTATCTATCTATCTATCTATCTATCTATACACCCACTTCTCCTGATGAGGGTCACTGAACAGGTTGGATGTTCTCAGCTGTTTTAGGGTGGAGGTGGAATTTATTCCAGACAGGGCTACACACCCATTCCCACTCTTAACGGACAATTTAGAGTTACCAAATAACCAGGTTTGGGAAAACCTGGCTATGACTGTGGGTGGAACACGAAGAGCCGACCGTACACCAGCGGACAGACTGGAAAACACGCAAATTCAACCCAAAAAGGACCAATGACTACTTACTATAAGGTAACCGTGCAAAAAAAACACACCACCATGCAGCCCTATTGATATAATTGATTGTGTGTTGCTGCTCCATAGTTTAATAGAAAAGCTTGAGTCAAATGAGTCAAAAAACACATACAATATATTTTCGACCGGGATGGAAACCTTCCAAATGTAAAAGTAAACTTTTTTCTTTTTGCCTTTAAATCTGAACACAATAAGAACAATTCTTACAGCTGCAAAAGTAGCATCATAAACAACAGTCAAGGACTATACTATTGAGTCTGCTCAAATAACAACCGAGCCTCTGACTCACGATGGGAAAAATCAAGGATGAAAACAAAGATTGTTGTTCCAAAGACATTACAGTTAAGTCACATTTGATTAAAAGTGCACTTCAACTTACCAAACCTTGCCTGACTTGATCCCAACAGAGTACAATCATGTTATGTCTGAACCTTTTCACAGACATATATTCTGTGGTTTTATTACCAATGCTGTCATATGATTAGTTATTTTAAGCAAATAATTAATTACGACCTGCAATCAATTATTCGAGGTAATCTTTTTCAGTCTAACCTAATAATTGACGTGAAAAGTCTCCTTTTGAGGGATTTTTATTTCAACTTGTGACATTGTGGCGCAGTTAAAGGTCAAAATACATTAAAAACAAAAACAAAGGGATTTTATAGTTTTCTTTAACCTGTTTGGTGCTTTTGATCATTTTAAAGACTGGGATGCAGCAGAAGAGAAAAAGAGAGGAGAATGTAAGAGGGACGAGATGAGATACAAGGAGGTGATACTGGAGGAATTGAACAGTTTAGACCTTGTTCCTTTGTTGTGATTGGACAAAAACAAGCAGGCAGAGGCATCATTTCCTTCTAAAGTGATGCTTTGTTCAACTTAAGACATTTAGAACGTATACCATTTTCGTCCACTGCTGCAGAGCGAGGTCGGTGCAGGCTCTGTTGTTGTTACCATGACAACGTATTGCACCGATTATCAAATAGTCCACTTTTTTTGTGAAAAATAACTTAACCATTAATAATATAAAGATTAAATGACTAATTTTAAGGCATTTCTTTTGTAAGTGAACATGGTATAAGCGGTATGACTTCATCCTTTGATTTATGATAATGGACACCATTTTCCTTTACATAGTAGATAATAATAATAGGTTAAAATAAATATGCCTGAAAAAAAATAAATAAATAAATACTGCGCTGATTTATTTGTAATTAATTACTTGCATTTAACCCGATGATTCGAAACCCCTGATACCAGCCATGTTTTTTTTATTATTTTTCCACTTCGCAAGATTTATCACTTTGATTTGGAACCATCTTTCCATCTATCCATTTTTTAAACCGCTGTATTGCAAATTAATTGAAGATTTTCAGAGTTCACAGATTTTTGTTACAAATTTCAATTCACCATCAAGTCTTTACGTAAATGTTTACTGGCATCTCACTTTGATTGATAACCTCATCAAATCTGCAGAAATGAAATTCGCCTGCCCCACATACACGTTGTTCTGTTGTCTTAGTCAAGGCCGGCAGAGCTGCCATGACGGGTCCCATCATTTTCCAACGACAGGCTTTGTGAACGTTTGAATGTTGGCATCAGAGCAGCTGTGAGAGACAGCACACAGGAGCAGGCAGCAAGATGGAAGAGATTATCGCCTTCATGTTCTCTTTACACTACATGGCAGTTGCAACCATGTTTCAAGAGGAGAGTTGCTAAAAGGGTTGTAACACACGGAGAAGCCAAATTTCCGCCCTCCACAGCACTATAAATAAACTGGCAGAGAATGGAAGACCCAGAGAAGATAGAGACGAAGAAAGAAAGGAGTTAGAGCGGCGCAGGAGTAGAGGGGGTGTAATCAATAAATCTCTGATCTCTGAAGTATTCTGTCCTCCCTCTTCCTACTGAATAGCCAGGAACACACACTCTGGATAGACTTATGCCCACACCACTCCCTTTAGGTCTAACCTTATTATATGGACTTAAAATGGAAAGAGGATGATTTGTTGCTGCAGTGACCTGTTTGTCAGACACGGTGACACCAGTCATCTCATTCCAGGGCAAAGTCAGAGTCAGGGGACCGCCTCACCCTCGCAAATGTGTGACAGAATATATGTCTGACTTTGTGAGCTAAAACTGTCAGCAGCTCGCTGTCTGAACGTCTACATTGGCGAGCAGTTTCCAGCGTGGAAAGTTTGCAGTTAAAACTAAAAGCTGTCCACGATGAGGTTTTACATTGTAAGTGGCTGCGTCGTGCTGTTTAATGAGATCTAATCTTAGTCATTAAAATATTCACAGCAGCATTGTTTTCATGCAAAATGCTCATAAATATTGTAAACTGATCATCCTTGCTTTTCTGGCTTCTGCTCGTCTAAAACGAGATGCAGAGAGAGAAAAAGCCCTCCTGATTAGCGACAGAACTACTCTGAAACCTCACACTGAGGGCTGACTGGATTTTCTCTCATACACTCATTTTCAGAGGTGGGTCACAGCGTCTTTGGAATGCACAGAAACACAGAACGTGGGGGAGGTTTGTAAGCAGCCCTAAAGTGCAAACCACACCAACAAGTAATGCAAGATTTAATAGACAAAACACATAAAAAAACAACATTACATTACGGAAATCAAAACCAAATTCCAGGAGCTGAAGCACAATTCCTAAACAATGAAATGAAATAAAAATTCTGGGAAACATAATTTTCCGTAATGAGGATTGGGTTTATTGTTATTGGAGATCTCTGGTTGAATGATAACATTTGTCCATCTTTTCAACCCAAAGCTTATTGGCATCAAGCGATACTTGAAATGCTCCGTTCTAATCACAAAACTTTTATAAGTGTCCGGACATTGAAGAAACAGTGGAAAAAACTCAAATCAACAGCATTATTACACCAGCGATGTCCAACAGTACCTACTTTTTCCTGTTTCTTCTGTCATTTTTTTACATTTTATTTATTGTTTATTGTTTTTGTTTTGAGTAATTTGTTGGTGTGAGTTGAACTTCAGGGCCACCGTAGACAGAGAAACTAGGGTCCAACCCTCTAGCTTTACCACCGTTTGCGTCCATTGGGATACCTAATGGGAGATATACACATACTTAAAGAAAAGTGATATAAAAAAAACACACAACAAACAAACGGATAAGAGAAACTTTATAAAGAAAATTACAGTTTTTCTTGTCTTTGTGGTAACATTACCACTGCTACAGTTTCCTTATTAACCTGGCATGATTAAACACGCTTCCCTCTATAGAGGTAAATGGAATTAAGCTTTTAAAAATACAAGAACATTTGGAGAGTAAAACATTTTTCTTGTTCCCACTCAATTAAATATTCCTTAAAACATTTTCACTCATCTCATATTTTATGTAATAACTACGAAAGTCTGCTAATCTGAAGATTGATTTGCTTCAGGGAGGAAAACAAAGTACTCAACTTTCTTCTTAGCCCAGAGCCTACTAAATGAAAATATTTGTAATTTTAAAAAAAGAACTGGTAAACATGTGTTTTGTGCATGAAATTGTCTATTTCTAGTATTCTGTGCCATGTCAGCGTTGCAACTTAAAAACAAAAAAAAAAATGTTAACATGTTTTAGCATTTAATCTGAAGGAAAGTCTTTTTAAGAATGAAAAAATATATTGTTTGAAAAACATGTTGAAAGAATGTAGATGTTTACACATTTGTAGCACTTGGATCATAGGAATGACCCATATATTTTTCCTATGTAAATTAGCAACGAAGGAGCAAATAGAACATTTCTAATGAGTGACATTACTGGGAAACTTTTTTTTGTATTAAAAAAATTCCTTTTTGATTTTTAAATTCTTAAATTTAAGTTGCAAAGCACATTAATACAGTATTTTCTTTTTCTAAACACCTCTCTACCTCGTGGCTGAAAATAATAGCATGTTTTTTCTCACGTTGGTCTTGGCACTCATTCACTTTGTCATCTGCAAAATGGAAAAATTCAGCCGGCAACCAAGGAAAAAGATATCTTCACAGATTTACAACATTCCCAGCCTATTTTAGACTCTTCTTTAAAATTTAATTACCTAAAGAGTTTCAATAGCATTACACTATTTTAGATGTCAAAACCTTTGCTGCCTTGCCAGGAAATATGCTCACAAACTGTTCTTAGTCATTCCTAGACACACACAGAGGCGACAGCGGTGCCTGGTGATGTTCCCGGGGAAAAAAAAATAACCTTTTTGCATTGAGGCTGCTCAAGTCTTTGATTATTTTGAATCAGTATTTTTTTTTTTTAAAAACCTTCTCAATTCTAATAGAGCAGCATATCTTACATTAAAACAAGGGATTATATTTGGTATTCATTTGATTTGTTCACTTGTATTACTGTCAAGCCCCCACGTTCTGTTCCTGACGTTAAAGCCAACCAGAAAGAATCAAATGTTGCAGTAACTAAAAACACAACCAAAGGCAGCACTCCCACTTCCTGAAGTCCAATGTCATTTTTTTTCAACAAAACAAAGATTAAAATAAAAAAAATACGTTTTGATGCCTTTATCCTAATTTTCTATTCATTATCAATGTTTTTATTTTACTTTTGTTCTGTTTTAATTCAAAAAAAAAATTTTTTTTTGTAAGTTACAAACAAGGTTTGGAACTACATATGCTAACATGGCTAAAACGTGAAGTGGTGTCAGACTGATTTTTTTTGTAGTTAGTAAGCAGGTAAAGAGTTACTGTTAATATACTTGCGTGGTTAATGTGTATTGGTGTCAGACTGTTTTTGTATGTGTTTGTATAGGTTGGGAATTAGCCGTTACGTTGGTTTTAGTGGCATCATCCTTTATTTTATGTGTTACTAACAAGGATATGTTATTGTAAACACGCAAACATGGCTAACACATGAGTTTTTTATGTGTTACTAACAAGGATATGTTATTGTAAACACGCTAACGTGGCTAACACATGAGTTTTTTATGTGTTACTAACAAGTTTGGAAATATTAACATTGGGAACAGTAATGTTTGTTTTAGTGGTATCTGTTTTTTATGTGTTGCGAACAAGGTTTGGAGTTACAGGTATTGTGAATACGCTAACATAGCTAATGTCATGTCACAAACGAGTTCTAGAATTACAATGAATACAGTTAATGACTGTCAGACTATTCTGTCTCTCTTAATGCATCTAATAGTTTGTTGCGCCTTATATATGATTACAGATCAAAAGTGGACCATCCATTGATAGTGCGCCTTTTAATCCGGTGTGCTATCTACTGTAGAAAATATGATACTTCAGCATTTTCCCAGTTGTAAATACATCCAGGTAAATAAGACAGCTGAACAATGAGCCACAACAGTTGTAGCCTAAATAAAAATGTGACATTTTCAGTTGCTGCCTATAAACTTTGTCCTTCCATGTTGCTCAGGCCCAAAAGGTTTTCACTGAGACCCCTGGAAAGTGAGTCTTCCTATGCATATAACCATGATGTATTGCCCTTGCTCCAATGCATTTTATTATTACCTGAATCTATAAACCCTGAAAAATGCAGCAATTTCAGTTCAAATGTTTACTGGAGCTTCAGTGTGCTATTGTGAGGCTTTCTGTATGGTTTGGAGGATTGTATAGCAGTGTCATTAAGTATGTAATCACGTTCTGATGGGAAGTTGGGGGGAAAAAACTGTTAAAAAGGGATATATTTTCTTACTTCCACATTCTACTGTTCACAAACACAACAAAATCTCTTATGAGGAGAAATTAATCACTCACCAGTGTTTAGATTTAGATTGAGTAAGCTATGAAAGGCAGTGAGTGCCTCTGAACCTACCCATGAATCTTGTTGATTAATGATAAAAGCAGTGGGAGTTAATAACTATAAAATATTAAGACATTACTGGGGGCTAGTATTTGCTCTTTAAGACACACCTGGTGCTGTTAACTGCCCTCATGTGACCTGACTTTTACAAAACCGCGCAGAACAATCATCAGGTTTAATGACTTTGAAATGATGGACACGAACGCCAGCACTGATCGCAGCCCCTCACTCACTACTGCCACAGTGGCAGCAGTGAGGGGTTAATAGAGGTTTATGCAAACAAGAACTAGCATGAAAACCAATCAACTGTTTTTATGTCCGACTGTATTTCAGCAGCAAATTCTATTTACCAAACTACCTGAGCAGTTCTCAGCTCTAGACAAACATTGTTGTGAACAAAAACTTACCAAATCACCCAATGTATCATATCTATATCTGATGATAAACAATGATATTGCAAGATTTGTTTGTGGATTGCATCAAATTTAAGGGGTTTTTTTTATCATTTGATGTAATGAGCCTTACAGGTTAGGCTTGGGAGGAGCACCAATGGCATCATGTTGGTTTTAGACTCCACCTGCTGATCACATCATCAACACTTCACTATCAAAGCTGAGGTTCTGATTGGTTGACAGTAATATTTCCCCAAAGTTGAGGTTTTTTGGCGCTCCAGGTCCCTTATGAATTGCTAAAATCAGGTCACGGGATGTGTATTTTTGTTGGTTTCTTTTTCTAGATTGTTTTTGTCTCTTTTGTCTGTGCTCCCTACTCACCTGTTCCAAATCTCATCAAGCTCTGTTTGAATATGGGTCTCTCCGCACACATTGCCTGATAGTTCCCAGGCAGGTTTAGTGGGTCAGACCTGCTTTCTAGTCCCTAAAGTGCTGTTTCTGAATCCAGTCAGTTCTCAGTGGGCCATGATGTCCATTCTTTCTACTCGCCGATCACCGTTTATGAACGAGTTGTCTCTGCCTTCTCTTATCAGCCTTATTCTGCTGCTATAAACTTTATATAAAACATTACTATTAATGAAACTATCACAGTACTCCACATCCTTCATGTGAGTTGCTACGCAACGCACCAATAAAAAAAATAAATAAAAGCCATGATAGAATATTTGTTTTATTGATATGATTTGTGTCTGAGTTGAAGGTTGGGAGTCTTGACCCTGAAAATAGAACTGCTTGGGGTTAGTTTTAACAATTTATCACAGAGTTTAGATAAATAGTCTCATCTGAATCCATAAGTGCACATGTGCACACTGCTCTTGGGGGAAGTTGCAGTGAGACTTTTAATCTGAAAGGCAGATCAGGAGTCATTAAGAGAAGAGATATAAAGTTACATTCTAGTAAACAGGGATTTTTTTAAAGAAACTTTCAGTGAAATTGATTTGCATTTAATGTGTGAATTTCCATTCGGAGGACGGCAAAGCAGCAAGAAGGTGGCTGGCTGGTAGAATGAAAGGCCTGAGGTCATAGAGTGACAGGATTTGTAAGCCATATGAAGGCTCAGCTGCAGAGACCTGAAAGAGCCGGTTAGTCTCATGCACCATTTCGGTTCCTCTTCTTCTCACTCAATCTTGCAATCAGTTCTCACTCAATCTTCATCTTTCTACAAAGTTTCTTATTATAAATAATCCTCTTTTGTTCAGACTCCTCTTGTTCCTGGTTAACACAGTTATCCAGATAATTCCTTTAATGTTGATCCTGTCCCAAGTTTAAAGTCAAAAACACTGAGAAGCTCACCAGAGCACAGCAGAGGTGCAGGGGCAAGCAGTCAACAACAACCAGCAAACAAGTTCAGGACAGGAGGAGTGCATGTATGTATTAGATTAACTACATTTTTTTGTCTTATTTTGACATTTCTGACCATTCTTAGTTGTAATTTTTTCTCTTTATCGGCAATCTAAACCAGTCTACTAATTGATGTCATGTGCAGCACAGCACAAAGGGTGGTCTTTTGATATATCTTTCCAGAGTTATAAGCATTTGTTGGGATTATGCTTTAAGTGTTCGCAAGCTGAAGCGACAGGAACCTTTCCTGTGCCTCGTATCCTGCTGATATTGTGATTGCAGTATCTCACCAGCCACAGCAGTCTGCCAAGAAACATTCTTAGCAGTCACGCCTCACCATCCGCTTTGCGCATCACCTGATTTTTTTTTTTGTGTTTATTAAGCTCATAATTTACATCATTGTTGGTTTTTAAGACTTCACACCTTGTCCCAGGAAAACAGAATTGTTTCTACATGCTGGCAGCATTAGACCTGTTGGATAGCAGAAGAGTAGCAATAAATGCATATGTAGAAGGGCAGCGGAAGCATCACGGACGCTTGTAATTGCATTGGATTAACAATGTGAGCCATTCTAAAGGGCCACCACTTTATTTAATTCAACAAAAGACTCTCATGTTACTTTAATGACAATTTTTAGACATACACTACTCTCAGTAAATTAGGAATATTGTTATTGATGTGAGTGCTTCTCCTATTTGATCTGAATTTTAATGAAAGACCTCAAATTTTCCTTTAATATTTCTAATAATGTCTTTAGTTTGATATTTATTACCCCAAAAATTAAGACAATAAGAAAGATTGCCCCAGAAAACATAAACCATGTCAATAGTTGGTATCTTCACCATTTCCTGCAATGACAGCTTGACAGTGACGTCTCGTGCTCCTCACTAGACTCATGATGTTCTGAGGAAATGCGTTCCGCTCTTCCATGAGGACTACATGTAGTTCTGCCAGGTCACTTGGAGGTGATCATCCAGTCTTCAGCTGGTCCCAGACGGGCTCTGTGGGGTTCAGGTCAAAGGTCATTGCTGGCCAAACCATGTGAGGCACTCCCACTTCCTGAAATCCGGCTGTGAGGATTCTGCCACCATGTGGTGGAGCATCATCATCCATGAACAGAAAGTTGGGGGTGTGCTGGTGGAATTGGATGATGATGATGATGGTTCTGTGATGTCTCTGAGGTAAAAGAACGTGCGGTTACTGGACAATCTACAATAACCAAATGGGTTTGGCGCTGACTGGTGACGCCTGCTCAGACTGTTGAACCCTGATGACCACGTTTGACCTTGGCCTGTCGCTCACCTCCTCTTCTCCAGCAACGCTGTTGACCATCATTTCTGTGCGAGGTGACGTGACACTCATCAGTGAACAGACGGCAGACCATTGCTGCCTGATCCAGGTCACTAATTGTAATGCATTCATCCAAATGTATTTGTTGATCTCCCTTTCCTTTCCAAAAGGATTGTGTGTTCTTGCATGTTTGGAAGTCAGATCATTTTGAATGAAATAGATGATGAACATGCTTTCAGTCATTCTTAGTGCGTCAAAGTGAGTGTTTAAAATAACACCATCAGACCTACTAGGAGTAATTTAAGGACACTGAGTAAAGAGATGATGAAAAGAAAAATGATTGGATCAACTTTTAAACCAAAAAGTCTCAGATTTGCTGGAACTCTTTTGTCAGCATTATAGTCTTAAAATGAAACTTATAAAGTCTATAAGTTCTGCTGAATACGTGGTTTGGAGTTTAGAAAACACCCTGCCTGCACTCGAAAAGAGTCACTGTGGAAATTCACTGAAAGATGAAAGTCGGGGAGAAACTCAGAGACTTCAAATGACAGCACAGATGACAGGCACACCGGAGACAATGATACAACTCCTGCCACCAAAGGCGTCCCCATCAGGGTTTACTCCTGAGACTTTTTCAGTTTATTGCAGACTTGGAAATGAAATGAAATTTACCCCCCAGAGAGGGAAGTATATGATAGCAACCACTGTATCACTGTTGTTGTAAATAGATAATTGAAAAACAAAATCTAGGCTGCAATCCAGTTTGTGTTTGCCACATATGCCACATATATTTTTTGCTAAGGCCTTGCAAAAAAAAGTCAATTAAAAATCACAGAACACACTTCTAATAACACGTGTGTGAGAGAAAAATCAAGAAAAGGATCTAATATGACTCAACTCTACAGTAAAACAACTTTGGATCAAACAGACTAAAAAAAGGTTTTATGGATTTTTCCTTTTTTTTGTTTTTAAACCGGAACTTAGTTTGGTGCTAAAGTGACAAAAAGACAAACTGCGACCGGAAAAATCTTGTTAAAGATCAGCTCAGATTACATATTGATCTTTGTAAAAGCGTTCCCAGTGGTCTTTTAATTGTAATTGCGCTGTTTTTAGCCCAAAACATTAAAAGTTTTGTCGTTTTCTAGGACATAGTTTCTGCGGCAGTTGTTAATTAGAGTTGTATGCAAGGCTGTTGGCATGGGGCAGCACCGTCCCCTCTTCCCGTCACCCATGGTTTTACTCTCTCTCCTGCTAGCTTACAGGTCTTCACACCCCGACCTAACATTGCTAATGCAAAATGTCGTATATGTAGTATAAAATGTCGAGAAATATCAGAGATATCCAGCTCTACAGTTTTGAGTCAGATTCCAGCTCAGACTCCGAAAACAAAGACGTACATGGATCTGGTGGTCTACATGTGGATGCATCAAAATGGAGTGGGCAGCTTGTCGTACGTCCAGCATACAAACTTTTTCCAACCGTATTGTTTCATCTGCTCCTGATTCACAACGATTTGAATAAAGGAAAACTCAGAAATGCAATTTTGAGTTTAACTTTCTATATATATATGTCCTCCATCATGAGAAAAATGCCACAAGAACATGTTAAAAACATGCACCAACAACGTTTTTCATTGGAGTGGATCTTTAAGCAAACTTTACAAAAACTCTTTTGCATGGATTGGAAATATACCATTTTCATTAGTGTGTCTTTAAAAAGAACAGAATGTGCTTTAAGGAAGTTGCATTCATCAGTGAAAATGCTATTAGTTAATCGCCTTTAATCAAAAGCAGCCTCATAACTGCATGTCCTCTTTTCCTGTTGCCCACCCTCCAGTATTTTGTTTTTCTATTAGTATATTCTTTTGCATTTGCTTTACTATCTGAGCTTTTCAGTGCTGTCTAAAAAAAGAAAACGTTCTAGGTTAGTGTGATTCTTCTTTTGTAATGATTGCACCTGTTCTCTATTTGCAAAAATAGCACAAACAGTAAATGAGGGTGATGCAAGTGAGAGGACAAGAGGCGAAATCCACATATAACTTTGTCTTCAATATATTTTCCTTCCTACACACAATCAACACATTGATTTCCCTTTGATGTCTTCTTTAAATGTGTCGGAAAAAACATTGCAGGGGCTTATCACGCTGTCCTGAACATCATCACTGGGGTGACAGTTCACTCTATTTGAATTTTTCGATTTGTGCATAAGTGAGAAAAACATTCCACATTTTTGGGCACATCTCGTTTCTCAGGGTTTGGTGGAAACTCCTTAAAAAAAAGTGTTTTTAGTGGAAGAATTTCAAAAACACTGCTCTTGTTCATGCAGGGACGGAACTGGGAGATGAGGGGGAGGAGCTTTGCCCACCCACTTGACCCCCAATTTTTGAGACAATATTAGTACCATTATTGACAAAGACATAATCAATACAAGCTGCTTTAAGCAGCTTCAAAATAGCAATTTAAATGAGAAATAACATTAGAGGAACATGCACTTCTGGATTCAAAACTTACAGCAAACAAGTGCAACATTTTGCAAAGTACACGTGTTTCACAGAAACTATACATCTCACCTACTACTTAAATGTCTTTTAATGACTACACTACGACTGACTGCAATGGTAGTACCTGCATGCCCCCTACACACACACACACACACACACACACACACACACCCCTACCGAGTAATAGAAGGTCCCCTGCCTCAGAATCAGCCCTAACCTGCAGCTCATCTTTGCTCTTTACAGATAAAAGCTTCACAGATGAAATGCACATCATGGTGTTGGGAGAAACAAATATCTGGAAGCAAAAAGTATAAGATCAAACAACATCAGCCGGGGGAGAAGAGGGCAAAAGGCGAGCGAGAGTAATGGAAAGCTCAGCAGACGGTGACCAATGAGACGTGTTCGAGCGAATGGCATTGGCATAACGAATCAGGATCGGCCGACCGGGGGAAAGAAGAGCGGAAAGACCGGCACATAACACAGCAATGAGGACGGTAAGGAAAAAAACAAGACCGGCGAGGGAGACAAAGATGGTCCCATTACAAGGAAATGACAATGTGCAGTGCTGGGAAGCCAACAATATGAGGAAAAAAGTGTAATGGATGGAATCTGAAAGGGGAGGGAGGGTAGCTGGAGGGAAATAATCAGAGAGCATCAACAAAGCCGAGGGAGGTGACAAATAGTCCAGGTGGCTGACTCAGTCAGTGCTGTTGAGCAGCAGGCAGCCCCCCTGAGACTGCACTTACAGTAACAGATGTACCACTTTCCACAGTCCTTCAGCATAAAAATACCCTGACATGTGTTGCAAGTGTCTCAAGAACCATGTTTCTATGAGATGATCAAACACATCGAAGATGACAGGAAATTAAAGTGCACCTTAAAAGATGGAGCGTGTCGGATCTTTGTTTTTTTTTTCTCAATTTGAGATAGTTTTTGCCATTGTCTCACATAAACACACACAGCACACCGCTGGAGGCTCATTAGGCAGAAACATTCAAATAATCAGACTAGAAAAAATGAGACTTTACTATAAAACCATGGAACCCTGTAATTTATAAAGATGTGATTTTCAAAGTAATGAATACTGTGATACAGAAACAGTATGAAACACTCCAAGGATCTGGGCTGTGAGTTCAAAGAAATAAAACATATTTTAGCCAAAAACCAACCGCCAGAGCTCACACTGATGATCCCAGTAGCAACAGGAGTCAGAACCAATTTGAGCTACAAATACTTTAAATGTAATCCAGCCAGATTAACAGGATCAAACCCTTAAAGAAGTTTGATTTTTCATTCAAAACTCAGCTTGCGTTCAGCGGACAAAAGGCACAGCCATTGAACGCGCATTGAAAGTTAAATCAGGTCTAACTTTGACCAATCAGGGACTTGGATTTGGGGGGTAACGAATGGATGTCCACTTCAATTCACAGAACTTCCTACCGGTTGAACTTTCATGAAGGATAAACTAATAAATGCGTTTTTTGCCCGGCTGGGATTGAAAAGTGTGAACGTAGTGTTGCTCTTATTCTGGTATATTTGTCTGGCAGATTTAGACCAGAACTGCTGCTCAACCGGCTGAGTCATGGGAGAAAGCAGTAACCATCTTAAAACATTTTGTTGGCTTTCGCATTGCATCTTTCAGGTACATGGACATCACGCTGCAACAAGAGCAGTTTCACCTTTTAAAACCAACTGGACGGACTTATTCTGGTTCCAACATGGTGACAGTCGTATTGCCAAAAAAATGGTGAGAGAATTCACTTCCTTTCGTTAGAATTGGAGGTAAGTTATGTTCAATGGGTCACACGTCACACTCACTCGGTCCAGTTCTCTTATACAGTCAATGCTTCAACCCAGAAATGTCACTGGGGATGCCTAAATAATACACGCCCTTTGACCCATGACTCTTTGACCATTTACACATTTTACGTTATCCCAACAGATTCTGGCGCAGAGAAAAACACATTATTTAGTGTTTGACTTTTTTGTTACGATTGTACGTTTTTTCGGCAAGTTGCCACAACCCTCGCAACTGCATAATATACAACTTCGTTTCCAGCTTTCACAGCTGTTTCTGCTCTAAGCCATCAACCTTTTAAATTCTTTGTGATTTCATTTCATTTAAGTCAGATTTTCTGACCTTTTTGGTTCGTTAAAGTTTTTCAAACTTCTAATTTAGTTTATAGCTTTTTAAGTTTTGGTGAGTCCGTCATGTTTGTTTTTCATTAAAATGTAAAAGTTTTGTCAAGTTTTCCACCAGTTTCTTAGTCTTTATTTTCATTCAGTTGACAAAGTAGTAAGATTTGTTGTTTGAAAATTGCTTTTCAACGAACCATTGACCTCCTCACAAGAACATTTTGCTTTCTTTTCACTGTTTCATTGCAAGCTCTGAATGCTTTTGCACTCCTCGACTTCAAATTATCTGATATTTTTCTTTCTTCCATAATTATGTTGCTCTTTACCTTCTATTATATTCTGAACTTTTTCCTCTTCATCCACTCTGTTCATTAACTTTTTTTCGTCTCCTTCCCCTCTCATCATTAGCTCTTTTCAAATGTGACTCCAACCACACCTCCAATCATTATTTTTTTTTTCATTACTTCTTGTTCTTTTGGCATTTATTCGTGCCTGCTCTTTTTTCCACCCATCCCCACCCATCTCCAGCCTCCATGCTAATCCCCTCAGGGTGAGAAAGGCTTTTGTTTGAGCAGTTTCAACCCGGATCAGACTGGCAAGCCAGAAAAAGGCGGTGGAGATGAAAAAAAAAGGAGGTTTTCAAATTGCTTCTCCTGCATACACACTTGCAGTGTCATAACAGAGCAGGGAACCTTCTACCACCGCATCTCCACTTGGATACACAGGTAAGGAGATGGAATCACTGAATATTTTAAAAGCCTTGTGCACCAAGTAGAACAAGCGGGGCCAAAAAATGTGGTGGATTTAAAAAAAGAAAGACAGGAAAGTAGGTAGTTTGCAGAATCCACCGCTTTGAATGTGTAGGGCATGCAAAACCTGTGAACAGAAGAACGCGATCAAACACAGACCTGCCCGCAATCAGCCAAGAGGTGGGAGCTCTGGCCCTGTTCTAAAAAAGGCATGAAAAAAAACAAATCCATCCTCTGCAGACCAGGTGCTGGGGATGGAACTGAATTAAAACTAATTGGGACTTTTTGATACACAGCATTTGGTGTAGCTGCTTCATGAATGAAAGCTCCATCATAGCTTTAGGGGTCTAATTTGGCACTGGAACAGATGTTTCCATTAGAAAACAGACAGTTGATTAAAGACTGCATGTGGCTCGTTCAAGTGGACAGGCTTTTGAGACAATAACAGACCTCATGCAGAAGACATTTAGTCATTTTGAGACCTGAATTGATAGAAAATCTATACTCAGACAGGATGACACCCTTTTAGCTGACCTCTACTTTAAGTAGTCACTGCAGCTACACGAATGTCAAGAAGCCAGTCAGCATCCAAAGTAATTGCTTAGCCTCTTTCTAAATAAAGAAAGGCCCTTCTCACCATCAAATCACTACTTCACCAATTATCCAGACTGGAAACAATGAGAGGTAGGAGTGTCGGGCGAATCTGGTCAAAGCTGAGGGCATAAAAGAAAAAAAATATCCAATAACATAGTTTGTGGCAACCTGTATTTGTATTTCTGTCTACACTTGTGAAGACTTGCTCACATGCGTCGCATGTTCAAGAACGCACTAAACGTTCTTTCTTCAGCATTCTTTCTGCTAGAGCTGGGCGATATGACCAAAAAATAAAATCTATTTTTTTACACCAAAATTTTTTTTAGATTTTAATGGATTATTTCTTCCTCCTTTTACTTTGTTTTAAAAAAATGGCAGAACACATTAAACAAAAACAATTTCATTTTATTATTTCTTTTGGAAATCTGCTCAATCACAAAGTTCACCTAAATACAAGCTGTAAACGTTTGTAGATCAATGCAGCAGATGTTTTGTGAGTTAGAACTAGCTTGAGCATCTCATAAAAAGAAACACTTCTCACACTTGACAGAGTGTCTGCTCCAGGTATAAAATGTCAAAGGGATAAAAATACAGTGAATCTTGCTCTAGGTTTTTTTTCTTTCACAGCTCTATTCCGATATATGAAAGACTTGGACTTTTAAATGGTTGGCATGTGTGAAGCAAAAGGGACGCCATCCATTCATCGCTACCAAACCCAAGTCCGTGATTGGTCTAGGTGAGACCAGGTTTAACTTTCAACATGTGCTCAATGACTTTGCTTTTTGTGCATAGAGCTCAACAATAAAACTAGCTTAGCGACACGTGAACGCAAGAGTTTTGAATGCAAAAGCCAGAAATGTGCATAGACTTGTGTTTACATAGACTTTTCATGGGAAGTAAGCACTTAAACGTGCGTTGCTGAAAGTGGTGTCAACATACCATTTGTATTCTATGCCTTTTGGGATTTTTTCCTACTTTACTACAATTTGCTTTATGAAGTTATGCTTTATTAATCTTAAAACAGTTTTTAGAGGCAGTGCTGGATGTCCATGTATTTAGTGTTTTTTTTGCAGATATACGATATGTTTGATTATACTGCACATTCAACTTGACAGTGAACATGAAACTGTCCAAAAACACAATTTCACACAGTATATTTTGTCCTTTTTTTTACTGAAAAAGTCACCAAATTTAAAATCAAACCATTTTTATGTTTTATAGCACAAGATCAAACATAGAGAGAAAATAAAAATGTATAAATCTACAAGCAAAGAACAATGTGAAAAATGCCCAAAAATGAAACAGTCGAACCTCCATTGAGTCACAAAGATGTATTCTAAGTGTAATCATAACTATGTGTCCTAACTCTTGCTTTTTTAGTTATAAAACAACATTTTCTAAGCTAAAAATCTTTTTCAATCATTCATCTCAAGTTTTGAATGAAAAGAATGCTAACAGGGATCAGTTTCTTTTCTTCATCTCTGTAAAAGGCCGATTTGGTTGGTAAACTCACCGGTGAGTTCAGGGACTAATCTTAAGTGAAAAGACAAAAAACTCAATAACTTTTAATATGTAAGTAAAAAATATGTAAGTACTAAGTATAAATGTAAGTAAAAAGAAACATCCGGGAAGAAGACTGTGCATTTTTTGTTACCTAAAACTTGCTTTTTTTTTAGGCCATTTGGACAAAAAAAAAAAAAAAAAAAACGTTTGGACTATAAGTCGCTCCAGAATGTAATTGGCAGCAACAGAGGCTGCGTGGTGATTCTTCTTCTGCATTGCTGTCTGTAGATGACACGCCTACAGTGCCCTCTAGTGGCTGTTGTTAATTTTAACCATTTTAACCTAAGTATTAGTCACACCCCCAGCATCCTATGCAAAAAACTGCGACTTATACTACAAAAAAATACAGTAGTTTGAACTGTAAAAAACTAAAAATAAATAAGCTGACACACTGTCCATCCACTGAGTGATTAAATAAGTATATCAGAGACAAACAGATGCAAATGGGATGTAGTCATAAAGCCAGATAGAGGAAGTTTTTTTATAATTAAAAACAGAAACTCATTTTAATTAATGAGAGCTGAGTAGGAAAGCAACGTTTTCTGTTTACTGGTCAACCCATGTTTCTAACCTCACTTGTTGCCGTGAGCTGTGGACTTGGGAGGTATCAGATCATGGATAAAAGTGTCGGAAATGAGCTTCCTTCACTGTGTGACCGGGGTCTCACTTTGAGATAGGGTGTGAAGCTCGGCCATCTGGAAGAAAATTCAGAGTAAGTCGCAAGTAGAGGCAGTTTGGACATCTGGTGAGAATGCCACGCAGACGCCTTCCCAGTGAGGCACAGCAGACAAGTCCAACAGGGAGGAGGCTCCGTAACATGAATACGCTGCAGAGATTATACCTCTCAGCTGGCCTGGAAAGGCCTCTGTTTACTCCCACAAGACTCCCCTGGAAGAGAAAAGGGAGATCAGAGTGTTCTCATCAAGACTTAGACTCCCTGGATGGAATTGTACGAAAGTTACTATTAATTTTGTTGAATAAGAACTTTTACATCTTCATAATGTTTGGTACTATTTCTGTTTCAATGTTAGATTTTTGATTTGACACTGATGCATCTGGACAGGAAAACATAGCTTCACCCTGTTTTCTATAACCCCTTAAGGTCCACTACATCAAAGAATTGGCATGAAATACTTCTTTTTTTTGTTTTGATGAATTTGATATCATTTTAGAATAAAATACGTTAAGTATTTTGGTGAGTTTTTGTTAGTGTTAGTTTAAGATGCAAAAATATTGGCATGAATGTTCGGGGGAAAAAAGCACCTTGTTCACCCATTGTCTCAAATATGATGCAAACAATTTTGCATTTTTTTCAATACAGCAAATAGTTATTTAATAAAATGAGTAACACATGACGTGAATTATTCTCACCATAAAGTTGATACATTAGCAAAATCTTTCCCACCAAAGCCATCTACTGCCCCTAGTGGAATGATGATGAACTACATGGCAAAAGACGTGGATCAAGTAAAACATAACAGGCTCAAACTGAGTCTCCCTTAAGCCCGAACTTTGATAGTCTAAGCTGTCTAAGCCTAATTAATTCATGTCAATGACTTTATTTGACCAGTAGGTGGAACCTGTAAATGAAAAAGGGCCCTTTACAAGCACTTATAAAGATGTAGGGAAACATGTTGAAAAAATCATTTGCTCACAGATGCTGACACGAAAGCAAATAAACAAGTTTGCACTCTCCATTTCTCATTGTTTTATATAACAAATGTATAAACCATTATTAACATGATATAGAGCTAACACTAATGAAAAGATGGCAAATTTCTCTAGTTTAATTAGATCTATATTGGCACGGTAGATAATGCTGTTTTAGACTCATGCGTCTTGGGCAGCGTTGTCATTTATGAATGTTTGTTCATGTAAATAAACTTGTTTTCTCAGAGAGCTGCAGGGAAAAGTGGAGATAGTGCATGACCAGAATATCATTTGTATTATAAAACTTTAAAAAATGTTAGATTGAAAAAGCAGAATGTCTCACAGATCTCTAAACAACATGTTTATAATATTCCAGATCTGTAATAAGTTAAGAGAACGACAAATCAGGTATTTTACGAGAAAACTTGTTTAAGCAAAGTCAGTTGAATCTGTGTGAGGACAGATTTAAGGAATATTGTATATAAGTTATGCCATGTTTGTATGTTATGCCATGTTCTATTTTCAGTTATTCAGCCTGCAACAAACTGAAGCAAGAAGTTCCAGTCTGCGGGCAACCTGCACATAATGAGCTCATCCTTGACCCATGTCTGAACTGAGCACACACACACAATTTTACTCCCCTTTGCACACATGGATGTTCCTTCTTCAAAGCATGTTATGAAAGATGACTTCGTCCTTGTATCGAAGAGCTGGTTTCAACTGACTTTCCTACCATTCCCTTATCAGTTGAAACTATGTGTAACCAGGGCGTTCCTATCTATCTAAATAAAAGGCAGGAGGAATCACAGATTTAGCAGAATATTCATAGAAGCTTGTAAACGAGCGATCTGTGATATTTCTCCCTGCAGGTGAAAAACCTTACTCAAACTCTCCATTGTGTTTTTTGCAGATTTACTAATGTTTGGGTTTTGAACCTAACATTTATCCCATGTGCTTTTTAGGATTCCATTTTATTGACATTTGAGGAATAGATTGACTGTAAACAACTTTTAAGCACCAACGCATGTATGGAAACTATAAATACAAATAAGCTCATTTTTAATCATGTCTTTTTGAGTCCCTCTTTTTGAAGGGCTTTTTAAGTCCAATCTAAGTATAGTTTCTTCCATAATCTAATAAATATCTTCAGTGACAAAGAAAATATGGACTCCTAGCCTCACATGCCAGACTTCTACAAAAATCTATCGGCACACAAGGAAATGCCTTACGCTCAAGTCAAACGAAGCAATTCTTATCTTGGCTCTTGCTTTGCCCACAGTACTTTGTGCCTAACTGCCCTGACCAATATTTAATATACCATATTTTTCCACCTTACGGAGCACCAGATTATAGGGCGCATTACCCGTCAAAGACAAGTCCATCAAGCAGACTTTATTAACTGCATTCACAGTAACTCTAGAACTTGTTTGTAACATGCTACACATTAGCTACGTTAGCATATTTTTAACACCTGTAACTTTCTATCTTGTTAGTAATACATAGAAAAACAGATGGATACAGTTAAAACAAACATTACTGTCATACGCAAACTCCCAAGCCTGTTTAAAAAAAATAAACAGTCTGACACTGCTACACATCAGCTGCGTCAGCTGGGTTAGCATACAATTACAATACCTGTAACTCCCAACCTTTTTAGTAACACATAGAAAACAGATGGATACAGCTAAAACAAACATTACTGGGAAACATTACTTAGACAAACACATTGGTACTACTAAAACAAACACTACGCTAACTCCCAACCTTGTTTGCGACACGTATAAAGAGTAAACACAGTCCGACGCCACTACGCATTAGCAGCATTAGTGGATTCTCAATAACACTCAATTTTGTTAGCGACTCATACAAAAAAAGACTGGCATTTTGACAGAGCACCGTGTATCTTTCAAAATCGCTTCAACATCAGAATATTTAGAATTAATCCAGATGTAAGACAACTGCACATCGTTGTTTTATGAAAAAAAAAAAAGAAGACTTTTAAGTATGCATTATAGTGCAAAAAATTCAGTACTCCATGAAACAAATCATCCAATCTTTTGGCTGATTTGTAGTTAAGCACTAGTTTAAAATAAGAAGGGAGAGTGGGAAAAGAGGAGATTTATGGAGTCAAATTTTGGGGTTTTTTTACTCTACAAATATCATGTGGACCATTATGTTGGTTACAGTTTTAGCTATAGACACAGAGTATTGTATAATTATTATCCAAGCTTTGGGAAATCATGCTCCAGCATATTCAGACATCACTGGTCGCTGGTGTACATGACAGAGTGGATAATTTAGCCAAATAGGTGCACTTGGGGGTCAAAGGGAGACATTTAACTAACTTTAATTTAATTTCTTGAATGTGTTGTAGATTTTTTTTTCGATGTTTAAAGCATATACCACTAGATCCTGGAGAAACATCATCTCCTTTAACTATGTGCTACATCAGCTGTTTGTGACAGCCACACGACTGCCGCCATCTACATTCATGACCTCACCAACCATTTTCAAATAAATCAGGCGGTGGCATGAAATCTTGAAAATTCTGCCAATGCCTCCACATCGCGAGGTGGCAGTTGTATTTGTGACCGTAGCATTATTGACATTTTAGGTGGTAACAAAAACATGACTGACACAAAAGGAGGATCGCAGTGTTGTAGAGATACGTTGTTTGACATCTTGTGTATACAGGAGCATCACATCTAACCACTCTTATAAGACCGACAGAATGAAATAAATACTCTTTAATGCTTAAATTAATGGTCAAATTCCATCAGATGTGACCAGTTGAGACACCAGAGAATGACTTTCTCTAAGTCATCATTTCATTATGGTTTGACTAAAGCAAACAAGATCAAAGTTTGACTCAGCATGTGCTCCTCTTGCTGGCATAGTAAAAAGTCAGCAGGAAATGTTCAAAAATACATCAAACCATGGGGGAAGCTACAGGCAGACGCAGCAGCTGAAGTAAACATCCAGATTCCAAAGAACTTTGTCATTATGGCCACAGCAAGCAAATTGAGGAAACAAGGCCACTGGTGAATTCTGATGTTTTGGCTGTTAGAATACAGAGTCTTTAAGATAAACACACCCTATATCCCTTCATGGAGATCCATATTTCATGAGCACATTTGGGTTTGGTGTTCATATTATCTTGTCACCAGTTAACAAAGCTGCCTCTGAGCCTGTTTCACCCTGCAGCCTCAATTCATTTCCTGCTGTGCACCCACGCGATGCTTCCCCCAAACTCTCAAGCTTGTCTCAATAAAAGCAAAGAGAGGACATAAATGAATTGATGTACTTCATTCTTATTTAAAAGACGGTCTTTGATCAGTACACGACCCTAAGGGGTTCAATGTGGCTTCCACAATGTGCGAGAGGGCAAAGGTGCCTCTTAAAAATATTAAGACAGCACTGCACTTTGTTGTGAGGTTAAAAGGAGGAGAGCTTACTCTTAGAGAAGCAATTGCTCAGTTTCACTAGCTCTGACTACTTTCCAGGTCAGAATAAAGTGCATGGGAATAATGATGCAGGTGGTAACACAGAAAGCAAGAAGACACTTGAATAAAAAGTGGAGCATGTGTGGAGCTGCAGAATCTCAACCTTGTGGCCCTGTTCCATCCAAATAAGAAAAAAAGGAAAGGAAAAAAACAGATGGGAAAAAACACTACACAGATATCGCAATAATCCAGCAGCCTACGCACAAATCGAAATGTTAGGGATTGTGCAGAAATTACTGGGAGGACTGCATGTCAAAAAGACAAAGGGGGAAAGCTGGGTCTTTGTTTTCTAGTCTATTTTGTTGCTTTGGCAAAATGGCACATGGCTTCTCTTAGAGAAATGATGGTTATTCCAGCCCTGTCTCTTTACATTTCCTCCAAGGACCAGTGATCCACATGCCTGTATGCTGTGTTTCAGAATTTGTCATGAAGCTTTCAATTCTTATTGACTGGTGTAAAGGGCACTGAAACAAAATGCATTTTAGAAGACTGAACTTACAGGCAAAAAGACAAAGATGGATCATGGAAGCACAGCATGTGAGAGCTTTGCTCCTTTGAACAATGGATCTAACAGGTGTTGTGAGAAAGAGGTGAAAGATGTCATACAAAAATGTATTTGATCAAAGAGTGTAAAAGCACTAAAGACTTGTTAAAACATCTTCCGATTTGCTTGATCAATAAACCTGTGGTTGATATGTAGTTTACGCAAAAATGTTTTTAGCAAACAGCTTAAATCTGAGACACATTAATTCTTTTTGTTTTACTGTGTACAAAAACATAACTTTGTAAACAGAAAATCAATCACTACTGTGACTTCCACACTATAAGCCTCATGGCCTTATTTATGGATTAAGTATGGGATAATGCACAGCTTGAAGGGCATTATACGATGGGGACTGACGAAAGAAATAAATATTCAATCGATTTTTGGAACTTTCTTCTTGTTATGTTTTCATTTTAGATCGCTTTTTTTTACAAAAAGCAGATTATTTGATACTTGGTGTGGCGCGTTGTCACGGTAACTTGACATTGTGTTGCTGAGCCGGCACCAACCTCGACTGTAGCGGCAAAGGAAAGCGATATACATGCTGATTGCCACGATAGGTCAAAGTTCAGAGAGACACCTCTTACCGCTTGTTTTTGTTCAAATCATGAAGCAGAAGTTTGTTTTTAAATAAGGCAGTGAAAAAGAACATAAGGACTATGTGACCAGAACTTCTTTTTTAGGTGAGTATTATCACTGGATTATCACTTTATAATCCACAGCCAGTAGCCAATCAGAACTGGGTATTCACCCATCATCACAATATAATTCTAGTTGCCTTTTTACTGATGTTGAAGAGATTTTGAAAGGCTCACGGCGCTCTGTCAAAATGTCAGTCTGTTTTTTGAGGTTTTATTTTTTTTATGAGTTGCAAACAAAATTATATATTATTGCAAACATGCTAATGTGTAGCTGGGTTGGACTGTTTTTCCATGTGTTAACAACATGGTCGGGAGTTAGCATAGTCTCAGTAACATTTGTTTTAGTGGCATCGTTTTTTTCTTTTTACATGTCGCAAGCAAGGTTGGGAGTTAAAGACATTGAGAATATGCTAACATGACTGACACGACTAACATGTAGTGTGTTATAAATGACTGTGAACAAGGTTAACAAAGTCTGACAACAGACAAAATTATCCCTGACGCTTTTGTCTCACTGAATTCGCCTTATAGTTCAGTGCGCCTCAAAGTTGACATGGGTCAAATATAGGTTTCCCTGAGGTCTGAAGTTTTAAAAACATTTATGATTTTGAAAAGAATATCTTAAAAAGCTTTTAAAATAGTCTTGAATTTTGATATCTGAGCCTTAGAAATTGTGCTGTTTGAAACGTCTCCCTTTCACATTTCTTCAAAGACCAAAAAAAACCATTCTTATTTTGACATTATTTATAAATGATGAAAAAATATAGTTGGAAAACCAGTCATTACGCACCAATATGCGTGTGACGAATAGATGGAGATGTGTGGATCCATATGCACATGGTTTAATGACTTCAAAATAAAACCTATGTTTTGCTGTACTCGTTGTTTTCACCGTGTTGTAAACATTACGTAATTTCTGCTGGGCTGAGATATCGCTGGCTGATGGACTTGTTTGTGTAATATGGACATTCACACTCAGGTTAGAAAGTTAACAAAAGTATGCCCACCTTTGTAAATCCCTTGATTGAAGGCGAGTCACACAGATAAAGAAGTGTTTTGAGTATACTCCAAAATCACGGTGGAATGAGGGTTTGTTTACTATGACGTCATATTTAAATGACGGGTTCTTGCGAGAACCTACGTGAGTTCAGAGGTCAGCGAGGTTTGCAGCACAGACTGCTTGCAGCAGTACCGCAAGCCATCCAGTCAGTGTGAGTTACCAACCGTAGCCAGACCGCTCTGCGGCCGCACTGGAGCCGGACCGCATGCCCGGGGTGACAGTTTGGTTTCAGCAGGTACATCCTGTTTGGAACGCCAAGAGGGCGGGATCAACCAATCTGGTTCTTGTATGCAGTGAAGAGGTTGAATGCATAAAGGATTTGGAACTGTCAACAGATGTCAATGTCCTAAGTTTATGCTGTAAAACACGACTACTGTTAAATGTTTTCTCTTCTGCTTTTGTTCATCTGTGTCAACAAGACATATTAGTACAGCTAAACAAAAGGCTCGTCTCAGCTGTGTGTATCCAGTCCTCAGCTTATCACACATTTCTAATGGGTGTCATTGTATTTGTGCTTTGGAAAATAATTGTTGTGGCAGACAAAGATGAGCATGTCATTGCTCTGATTTCGCTGCTTGTTGCAATTGCATCTCTATTTTCCCATTGATTCAGAAGATGACTATCGTCACAGCTGGCTTTGAACACTGTCCTCTCAGCTGACTGAAACAGAGGACTTTGAATTCTGTGTTTGCAAAGAATTATAACCATCGTACTGGCAACATTTTGTTGATATGAATCACAGTCTCAATTTAAGTGATCTGCATAAACCGCAAACAAATAAAAGAAACATGCAAACGTTTATTGTTGTGTTCGAATGTCGATTGTGGCCAAGCAAATTTTCTATAGAGCATCCGCCAGCTTTATGACAGCCTCCCTGTGCTGTTTTACCACAAAATTTTTTCATTACCCATCAACCCCTGCGGTTTCTCCTCCTGTTCTGTAAATCTGCACCTCTCCCCCTGCCCTCTCCTTTTTCTGTCAAACATCCCCATCCAAACTCCACTCACACAAAACCCCTTTTCACCTCTTCGTCCATCAATCTTTCAGCTCTGAAACTACCTGCGTTCGGCACAAGTCCCAGGGTGTGCAGGCATCTTCCCGTCTGCATTTCTTGCACCACCCTGCAGTTTTTCCCCTTCCCTGTTGCAACAAACAAAACGCAGAAACACAAACAAGGAGAATAAAGACAAACCAACTCAACACCACCAGCATCTTTCTCTGCACAATCGTACCTTCTTCTGTTTGCAGTGGTTAACAACCCCACCCCCCACCCCAAGTTCCCCAGACCCATTTGGTTTCTGTTTGTTTTGACCTCTACAAAGAGAGTCCCTCCCATCACGCCCTAGCAGCATCCCGATCTTCCTTTTCCTTCTCTGTATTTCTTGCTCTCACGTTGCCAAACAGCAATTTTATTCGAAGCAGCCATGCAGAGGAGTGCTGCGACCCTCCAGTCGATAAGAAGATGGAATTTTTTATCAATGTTAATAAAAGCCCATATCTCTCGCCAGCCAAAGAGCATGGCTTCATCTTTGCATCGCCTCACTTCAGTTAATGCACAAGAGTGTAAGACAGGGTTGTCTTGTTTTTAAAAAAAAAAAAAGTAAAGTGATAGTCTGAATGCTTGTGAATGAGGGTCTTAACATCCACACAAAGGACAGGAGGCATTCAAAGTCACTTAAAATGTGTTTCAAAAGTTTCACCTTAAATTTAGAGTCGATGACTGATGCCTTGCAAAACTACTTGACCTTGTATTTTAAAGATGAATTTTGTACTACTTGCTTTCATACATTTTTCTCTCTCCGAGGCAGGTTAAGTTAGTGAGAGATGTTGGAAAAAGATCCATAAAAGAGAGTTTTGCATAAAATTCAGTAAACCAGAGAGTCAAAAGAGGACTTATATTACTTCTTGTTGCATTGTCTCATGCGAGGCAAATGTAAAAAGCAATTATAAATCCTCTTAGGTTCTTTTTTGAAAGCCAAATAAAATATGCATGATTAAAAACACTTCACACTCACTGATATCCTGCTATGCAAAGCCTGAGCTTAACTCTAAAGTTTAAGAAAAGCATAGGCTGTGATTTAAAATAAAAATAGGAGAAAAGATCCAGGAAATAAAAAGAAAAAATCAGCTAGAAACAGGTGTGCATGTAAAAATATCACTACAAAATGGGAAAAAAAATAAAAAATCAATAAAAACAGAAACTAAGTCCAAACCTTATAGAATAGAAAGAATACACAAACAAGATGTAAAAGAAAAGCAAGTTAATAAAACCAAGAACACAGAAAATTGACCACAGAACTTCCAAAGAAAGAAAATAAAGATCTGAGGAAAAGCAGCTTTGAGGAAGCAAAAACAAAGCCTACAGCTCATGATGTGTGAGGATGCTCTCACAAAAAGGAAGGTTTCTTTTGCACTGAAGGACTGATAATGTTGTTGCGGGGGTGAATGTTCTGCTGCTGCCAAACTTCATGTCAGCATAGACCTGACACAAAGCTTCCTGGCAACACAGATTCACCGTTCACTGGGTCACGGTTTGGTTTTGGTTTAAAGAAACAGATAAGTGTTGATTCGAGCCCCTCATTTGGCGAAACTTTGACTTGGTTTAACTTGCATACAATTCCTGCGCATGTTGTACGTAGAGCCTAAAAACGGTTCTATAATCTTGCATAGTTACACGTGAGTTTTAGAAGCCCGAGATGCACGTTTACATAGATTTTTTTATTAGAAGTGAACATGTTTTGCTCTTGTATTGCACTGACTCCACATCTCTGTGCTGACCGTGTCTGTGCCATTTAAGCCTTCAGACCAGTTTACGCCTCGACTGTCTTTAGATCGGATCCTTCCCACTCTGGTCTCTACCAGCCTGCTGAATTAAAAACCAGTTTCCTGCCATCTCTGACTACAATTTCCTGGCTGCCCAAAGTTTATATCTCAATAAATTATTCACTCGCCTCCTGGGTTTGTTGTTCTTCTAGGTTTTCCGTCTGTAAACCACTACACTGTAAGCTTGGTGCACACATTTACAGAAGTGCGCATCACAACATGTGTAAAGAGGTGACTGTAGCAAAGCTACTACAGAAGGTTTGTTTTTATAGTACCAACAATTACTCATAGTGTGGCAGCAAACAAGCCATTTTCATTGCGACACTCCTGCCAGTGTGAACACACTGCTGCCTCCACAAAACCTCAAATCAGCTTTGTGGCATCTAAGAGGCTCATTAAGTCTGGAATTAGTGTCTTGTCCACGGCTCTTTTTCCATGACATGATGGGAAAATCTTATGTGAATACATGATAATTACATTTAGGTCAAACATGATTAAAGATCATGAAAGAGATGCAAAATGTTTACCAAAAAAAAGGTGAAGTTAATAATAGGTGAAAGCTTCATTGCTGCCAACAGCTAATGACAGCTCCTCTCCTAATGAGAATTACGTTCCTTTGTTGTCAGACATTATTTAAGCAGTACGGAAACTGACAAAGGAAACTCTATTTTCAAAAAGCCAAACAAGCCTTTAATAGCCTTTGTCTTTGGATCCAGACTCTAAGGAGATAAACAAGCCCTTAAGCTCCATCAATAAAAAAACACAACAAGAAGATGTTAGGACATTCTTAACAAAATGCTTTTTTTACCCAAAAAGAAAAATAAATCAATAATTCACCATAACAACAAAAGGATGCAAGGTTTTCATCTTTACTGGAAGATCCGACTTTAAAGAGAATTGTGTTTTTAACATGTTCTTCAGTCGTTTTTCCGATGATGAGGGGGGCATTTATGATGTAGCTCAAAATGGCATTTCTGAGAATGTATTCCAATCGTCGTGAATCAGGAGCAGACGAAAAAGCGCAGTTGGAAAAAGATCGTATTTGTGACAAAGACACCATAATCGTCTTTGTTTTCCTCGTCCGAGCTGGCATCTGGAACAAAACTGTACGGCTGGAAAGCTCCAATATTACTCGGTATTTTTGTGCTCCGCTAATGTTAGGTTGGGGATGTGAGCGGATGTAAGCTAGCGGGAGAACATGGAAACAGATGGATGATGGGAAGTGGAGAGAGGGTTGTTCCACACCAAAACCCAGAGGGGAATTTCTAATTAAGTGCTGTCACAGGTTTCGGGGATTTTGACTACAAATGACATAACCATAAATTAAAAAAACAAAACACTGGGAACACTTTTACAATAGATCAAAAGATGATCGGAGTGGGACTTTAAAAGAAAAAATATGGAAGAATGAACTTATAATGAAGTATCACAATTAACCATGAAACAATTTATGGTTTCCAAATTCAAAATAATTATTGTTCCTAATGGAGGTGCAATAGGAATGAAGAGAATGTGCAGCACAGTTAATGCTTTAAAAAAAAAGTCTACAAAAAGAAATGTACTTGAGTGTTGCCAAGACAGTGCAGACTCCTTATCTTCTTTACACTAATTAGTACAATGTTTTCAAGTTTGAATGGCTTTTAAGTGATTTTCTGTGAGACACATTCTGTTTTACTCATGCATGAAATGACCGCTATAAAGTCTGACTTATTCTATCTGTATAAGCAGCACCAGCAGGAATATTGCCTGAGACTGAACGACAACGCATAAGCTTTTACTCTACATAATAGAGACCGTTGAGAGAAAGGAGAATATCACAAGAAAGGTAGTTTTGCAACGGAAAGACTGCAAAGCATGTGTGAACATCAGAGCTACATATCAGAGAAGAATTCTGTCACTATTCAAATTGATGTTTTGTATGCGCTGCAAAGGGGAATTAATTACTTTCAACGCAAGGCTTCATCCTCCCCTTCCCCTCCTCACGTCGTGTTCGATTTTTCCTCGAAAGATCTCACGGAGAACAGCCTCGGAAAAAAAATCACACAGGAGCAAAACTGTAAAAAGAGATTCTTCTCCTTTTTGTTGTTCCTCAAACTGTGGATCCCAAGGTATTTCCTGTCATTTTCGATTGTAAACTCCAACAGCTACACAGATATTGACTTTGCCGTGATTTGCATGAGAGATGAAAAACTTCTGTCTTTCTTTTCACGTCTTGTTTCTGAAAGTGAAGGAAGTTTGAGTGTTTTAGTGTTTGTGCAGCCCACTTACAGCTCCACCAACTTGTAACTCAAGCACTTACATGGCACCGCACTGGCACTTAGGCTACTGTTTCTGGCTCTATTAGCAGGGTTGGTGGGATGCCTCAGCCTTGTCACCATTTATAAGAAAACAAAGCCCTGGAGACGAATGTGTTCTCCAGATCCAAATGAACACAACACTTTTTCAATTTCAATTGGAAATAAACTTTCCAGGTAAAACTTTTGGCCTGAATGTCATTAGTCCCCACTTGGTCAAACGGCCATGTAAGTACTGTATTTTTAAGACAATAAGTCGCTCCATAGTATAAGTCACAGCTTCGAAATGAAAAAGCATAAGAAGAAAAATTGTCCATGAATCTGACTGGAGTATAAGTTTCCCTTATGAGAAATGTTTTATCAACAGTCTTGTCCACAACTCACAGTGAATTTTTGATGAACTCCTACCGCTCTGCAGAAACTAAAACAACACAGGTTTTTGTGTTTTTTTTTTTTTAAAACATCACAATGATTATTAAAAGACTACTGGGAACGCTTTTAAAATAGATCAAAAGATGATCAGAGTGGGACTTTAGGAAAGGTGGATTTAGGAGTTCAGCGATGTTTCTATTCTCATCCAGTTTGGTATAAGTTTGCCTCTGTGATTGGAGTAATGGTGATTTGTAGGGCAGATTAGCAGCCTCTCCCTTCACAGTCTACAAAACTTTCCAGACAATCAGGAGTGATTTCAAAGTGCGCGGGGAGTGTTTCTCTTATTCCTTTCCACAAGTGTTTCATTTTGATTTTTGTACTTGGCCACCTGGTTCAAGTCAATGCTACTTTACCTGAGTCCAGAATATTCTGTTCCTAATATGCCATGAAAAAGCCTGCACAACAGAACAACTCCATTCAACAAGAGCCTAAAAGGAATGTGGACAATCAGAAAACCTGCAATTTATCATAATCACAAAGGTTCCTACATGTAACATGAACCCTGCACTTTAAGAACTATTTAAACCCCACTACATCAAAGAATTGACAGATTTTTTTTTTTTAATTGAGATGATTTTAAATCTTTTGATTAAATACCTAAAATTCACAATATCCTTTTTTAATGACATACAGATAGGATCAGTTACAATACTTTGTGTGATTTGGTAAGTTTTTGCTCCCAGCATTAGTTTCAGATACAAAATTATTAGCATGAATGTCAGGAAAAAAAACACCATAGCCTATTTGCCCACATTTTTAACATGCTTTAACTGCCTTATAAATAAATGGTTATCAACCAATTTTACTTTTTTTCAACACAGTAAATAGTTATTAAAAATGAAAAACAATTGATGAGTTATTCTCACCATAAAGCTGAAAAAATTAGCAAAACCTTTCCCGCCAAAAGTGTTTTTGAGATTTAATGAAAGCAGCCATTTTGAAATGAGTAGAAAAAGCCCTTCTACTGCCCCTAGTGGAGAGACGATGAACTACAGGGCAGAAAACATGAACTAAGTTATATCCAATACAGTTCTTAAAGAAAGTCTGGATCATATAAAGAGATAGGGGTCTCTGAAATGTGTGTGTGTCAAATATGACACAAGTGGTTAAATTGGGACAATAATAAGATCTGTTCATTTATCAACATAAACTGCAGTTAAATTTCTATACAAATCTCAAAATGATGTAAACTTTTTGTGCTTGATGGCAACCAGCTTTACTGCAACTGACATTTTACTTGAAAACCATCATGAAAAGCGGTTCTTGAAGCGGCGAGAACAGCCCTGCAGTCAGATCACAGCCCCCTGTGTACTTCTGCCCACAGATCCAGCGCATGTGGAACATGTACACTGATGCTCCTCACCACAACAGCTGTGGCTTCTCCATTCATACAAATTAAAAGAAAAGAGAAAAAAAAAACAGAAAACAATACCCAAGCACTAAAAAAAAGGCTTTGTGCTACAGATAATGGTCTTTTCTTTGGGGAAATGAAAGGTTATCTCTACTTATAGTGTTTTTGCTTCCTGACAGAGGACTGTGGCTCCTCTGGCAATCAAAAGAAATTATGATTTTGCTGTTCCATCTGTGTTGTAAACATTTTTGTGTCTTCAAATTAGCTATTGCAGTCAAACATGTTGAGGACATTCATCTTTGGTGACAGATCCTCCTCAGTGGTGACTCTAGATGATCCACTAAACAAGCAGACCAACAGATGTTAATAAAATAAAAAGATTAAGATTCTAACAACTACTATGCAAAAAGATCTAGCCTAAAATAAGATAAGAGAACTTCTATTCAAAAGAAAATCTCTAAAAATTACTCAAATTATTCATTCGTGCAGCAAGTCATTTTCATTCATTCATTCATTTTCTAAACCCTTGTTTTCCCTTTCGGGGTCACGGATCTGCCACTCATGGGCGGTCAAGTCGTTTTTATTTCAGAAATCCGGAAAAAAAAAAGAAGTCAAACTGTAGAAACAATGAGTTCCACACAAGCTTTGAAAAGGCAAAAAATCAGCTAAAATAGCTGACTTTTAGATACAATTACATCAAATTGAATGTTATACTGCCCAATAATAAGTATTTTTTAAGCAAATGTTTTTATTGTTTCAGTTTTTACCTACCAAATTGAAGTTTATATTGATTAAAGTGAAAAACTCAAGTAAAAAGCAGAAATAATCCATCCTACAACAAAAAATGAAAAAATGAGAATATTATTCTTAGCGCAAATGCTAATAAAACCTCACAAAATCTAAAACTGGCAGGTATTCTTACTACACAAATCAACATATTTGCTTCCCAAAATATTGACAATGAATGGCAATCTGACATCTATTGAACTTTATAATAACAACATTAAAACTGAACCATAAATGACAATTTGAATGTTTTGAGTATTTAAATCATTTTTTCTGTTGACTTGAGTGTAAAGCAAAAGGATTTTGACTCATTCAAATCGTATATTCTTTTGTTCTAACGAAACAAAACAAAGTCGAAACTGTGCTGATGTTGAGAAAAGTTTGGAAAAGTTTCAACGATTTAAAACCTAGTAAAATATATTCAATGCCCAAAAAACAAGGTTTTCAATCTTTGCCAATAGTTTGCAGTGTTCGTGTATGTTTGATTTAGAAGTGCAGCACATGCAACCTGTCTGTCTTCAGCTGCAGAATGCAACTATTGATTGATTTTTATTCCCAAATAGGTTTTGTTTTGTTCCCGTATTCCTACAATTGCTGGCATCTCAAGAAATGAATGTGTCTTATAGTTTATATATCTGCTAAATTTTTTGAAACATTCCTGACGTCCAAGCAAAGGACTCGTTAAGCATTGGTGCCCATCCAGACCCTTTGTGCTAAAATCATTAGACAACCAAATAAGCTTGGCAAAGGAGGCGTTCGCCGCCTGTCCTTGGAGGTATTCCTGTTTTAATGATGTCCTTCACTGCCACGAGCAATCGAGGCCGCCTGTGTACAAACAGCAGACTGGCTGCAGCCGTGCCAAACTGATGCAGTGGAAATAATTCACTGTCAGGGTACTGACAAAATAGAGAGCGCTGCTTTCACTAAGTGCCCCCACTCACTCCTGGAGCTGATATGGAAATGTGCTGGAAGAAATGACAGCTCCTCTTCTGAGTTAAGAGTAGTTAATGATTCAGTAAATAAACATTAACATTACGTGATGCAAGGTGCTAATGTGAATGTTTGCATGTCGAATGAGAGACCAGTCGTTGAAAAATGTGCGTTTCTGCTCTTTTTGCCAAGACAAAGTGAAGTGAAAAGTGAAGTTTTGGTGTAATTTCAATAAGGGAGATCTATTGCATTTACAGGGACGCTGTACACACCGTTATGAATTCACCTTAAACCAACTAGAACAAACAAATCATTTCAAAATGAAATCAATGGATTTTATCATCCTGGAAATACCATTTGGATTGGACAATGAAATGAATCGAATCGTTGTTCAAATGAATTGTTACACCCCCAACAGCCCGCCTTCCTATCAGCCAATCACAATGCATTTTTTTCCCCTTTAGGCTCATGAATGGTTGGCTCTCCTTGCATTCTAGATGGCTTTCCCCCTTCATCCCATTCTCCACTTTGGAGGAATGGTTTGGATGGATTCAGTATCTAGTCTCAGGGGTTTATTCATCTATGGTCTGAGTTCATCCCAAGCATGCCTAACCGCCAGAGATTATGGAATTTCTTCACTGCAAAAAACACCAAATCTCACCAATTATCTTTGTTCAGATTCTAGTTTGAGTATCTCCTTAAATTTGTTAACAGAAGGCAAAACTAACTTCGTAATAACTTTACATTAAGATGCAATAACTTATGTTAAAGATAATAAATCTTGAATATTATGTTAAATCAGTTTATCTTGAAAACATTTTGTTTTAAGACAAAATTTCTAATAAAACAAGTTTTATTTTTACTTTAAATCTTTAGGCAGAAGTTTTATATGTAACTGTGTTATTTCAAGAAATAGACTTGATTGATTTAGGAAAACTTGACTTAAAAGATACCACTTATGTATTTAACAATCGCAACTGAGAAGTCTGAACATCAACATACATTTACATTTCATTTTTTAAGTCATTTTTTTCCCTTAACATGTTTAATTCTTGTTTTACATTCAGAAATAAGGATAATCTGACTGTTGCAGCACTAAAAATAAGATATATTTGAGGGAAAAGTGTAAAAATATGTCTGTTTTAAAAATCTAACACTTTTTTCTAGCAAATTAAGACACTTCATTTACAACAATATTTCCAATTACCATATCAAAATACTTAAATGAGCTTAATAGCGGAATTTCGTCTAAAATATTTTATTTTAAGAAATCTTACCAGGACAAATCATACTAGTTGGCAGATTTTTTATTATAACAAGGAAAAAAACCCTTTCAGTTCATAGTGTTAACTTGCTTTGAGGACATTTTTCCAGGGTACATGCATGTTTTTCGATGACACAAGTAAATCTTTACTCATTTTCCTAATATCTCTCCTTATGAAAATACCAGTTGTTTTTGTGAAGACGCTAAATCTGCAAATCCTTCCTTAGCTTAAAAAAACAATGAAATATGAGAAACAATAGTCAGAGTCCTGTTTACAGATAACCTATCATTCACCGCTGACTTTCAGGCTCCTTGAGGATGTTTTTTTTTTGCTTTGAGCTTTCTTCGGTTCTTTGACCTGACCAAGTTCATGGCTCGCCTCTCCTTCCTGTCATTTCCTGCTGACGCAGAACGTTTTTGCACTGATAAAATATGTAAGAGTTATTTTTGTCCATAAATTTACAGCAAATAGTGCTCATACATCAGGCTAAAAGCGTGGCAATTTGAAAGTCTAAAACCACCAAACTCTCCCATGATCCTGACCTTGAACCTGCTATCAACCTGCCTGCGCTGCAGGATACATCTGTGCTTGGAAATACCCAGGCCTGCAAAACTGATGATAGACGCAAAGTGAGCTTTAAAAGAAGCAATGTGATTTGGATTGAATAAAAGGAAAGCCTATCAGGAAAAACAAGCTTGAGCAGGGCTACTTTTGGTTTGGCGTGCAGCTGCAGGACTTGGACACATTTCAGCCGTTTAGTCCAGCATGAACTCCTCTAATGTGAAATTAGGTGAAGAAGACAACGAAGCGATCTGTGCACCAGGACCAGGACCCCAAGCGCACCTGCAAGTGCAGGTCTAAGTTTCTGAAAAAGAAAAGAATCCCAGCTTTGCAGTGGCATGACCAAGCTGCAGACCTTAAAAACAAACTATTTACACAGGAATTGTGGAAAATATATCAATGCACACAAACTCCAAGTAATGCCTTCATCCCACGCACCCGTATGGGAGTTAACCTGTGGGGGTGCTGCGGGTTTCTGGGTTTTCTGTTGCATCTTAATCGAAGTGGAAACGTGTCTGGCGGTTCCCTTGAGGCTTGCCCGACTGTCATCATGAAGAAATGGAACATACCATTGTTGGGCGTGTGGTAAGTGTATTGTAAAGTATTTATAAAACTAGATGCACCAGGCGATCTTGGATGCACTTTTAGCATTTGGTGTTCACACTAGAAAAGTAGGGAGGGGCTTCTTCTTTTTCTACTGTGTACTAGTGCATGTCCGCAACCACAGATGGTAGAGGCTTGCTGTGAAATGTCAAAGCGGTGCGAATCTGGTGAATCTTTTTCTTTGACAGCACTATTCCGATATGTGAAAGACTTGGTGTCAAATAATTCCAGCACAAACCATAATTATTCACCTCTCCTCCATGATCAATTTTCAAACAGTTCCGTGAATTAAAAGGGGTTCCATCCATACGTCAAGACTAAATCTGAGTCCCTGATTGGTCAACATTCATCTGGTTTAAGTTTCAATGTTAAGCACGTGTAGAACCCAAACCCAGTCCTAAACATGCGTGAGAGTTTTAAACATGGAACCTCAAAACACGCATTTTTATGTGTTTACAGAGCCTTTTTAGGCATGCTTTAGAACATGCTTTGCTGAGAGTGGGAATGTTGGTTTAAGATAACGTAAGTTACACACACTTATGGGTATTGCTGTCATACCGTGCCCTACCGTACCCTAACGCAGCGCTCCAGTCTTTAGTGTGGAGCGCGTTCTGGCTTCTTACTGTGTGTATATGCTGCACACATGACATGTGCAGGTATAAGTAACCATAGGACACCCACACAAACTACATTCTGATTGTCAAATACAGACTAAGGTATACTTCCTTTCATGTTGTTAAGAAGAGCAGATTCATACAGATTATCCAGGACAGAAATGTATTATTTCAAGTGATCTCTGCAAACACACACATCAATTTGCAGATTTGAGATTTTTCAGTATGAATACATGCTTCTGTTTACTTGAGAAAGGAGTCAAATCAGATAGATTTAGATCTGCTTAAATGTAGAATAGTAGGTGGGTGTAGTTTTTTTCCTGACAGGTAAAGCTGTACTTTTATCATTGTTTTCCTATTTATTTTCACTGCAAGGTATTTTATTCCAAAATCAAAGTACTCGTGTTTATCTTGTCAGTTGAAATGTAAAGAAAATGTTTTATTTACCTTAAAGCTGTAGCAAATTGATTATCCTTACATAAGAATAATTTGCCCTTCTGCTCAAAATATCTTCCATACAGAAAAGTATGGAAACGCTGATTTTTATTACCATGGAAACATGAGGAAAGTGGATGTTCAAATGCCAAGTGGATGCCTCAAACAAGGTCATTGTCATGAAGATGCCAAAATCCTGTTTTTGTAAAAGCTAACAACTGCTGTCTGAGGGTTTTAAACCTTAAAGAAGCAGTCTCAATAACATGATTTCAGCATTCAGCCTAAAACGTGTTTATGAGCAAAGAAAAAAAAAATCTTTGCAGGGCTGCAATGAAGAATATTTTCAACAAATATTTGACACAAAATCCATTTTTTATAGAATTTCTAACTTCAAGTGTGCTTGTCCGTTTATTCAGTACCAACTCCACAGACCAGCACTATCTGCTGCACAAACAAGACAGTCCTGGAAGAAAACCTAATGACGTGTGGACAAGAAAATATGCCATCATGTCTAAATACAAAGTTGATATATGGGAAAGGGAAAGGAGGTATACATTCCTATTGTCTTTCTTATCCACTCGCTGAAATTTCTCCATGTATGAATGACAAGCATTCCTTCCTCAGAGATTTGTGCACAAACATGCCAAACTCAGCAAACTGCAAACCTATTATCCGGCCCACTCATGCCGTGCACGTCCGGCAGCAGCGCGGCTGCAAATCGATGGACTGTGCAGCGGCAGGGGATGGGCAAGGTGGAGCCGGCAGATCTCAAATCAGTACAAAGACCATTTCCATTGATCTGGTTAAATCAGTAGAGACAAATGCAAGCCGTTCATGACTGGCAAATCTGCGGCTCCTCCTCTGGGCTCTGACCTACATTACGATGACGAGTAAACAAAACTTCAGAGGATATGTCTTCTGTCGCTTCATTCTGCATACTCTCTCCCTCCATCTCTTCTTTGCCCCAGTCTCATCTGCTGATGTTCACATCATCTCCTCCACCCTCCCATGGTGTGGAAAACCAAACATTTATGCTAACAAGATTAATTGAAAAGTGACTGTAAATGAGAGTCTTATATTGGTGTTTTGTAGCTGAGGGCTGTTTTTTTCCAGCAGCACGGTGATTTCCGCTGAAATAAAAGTGCTGCCATGAATATTTTTTGAGTTCGCTCATTTTCTGGAGCAGTCTTTGCTCTTCCATTTAGAGTCATAATCGGCGTTTATCCAAGAGTACACAGATCATTTTCCCTCTTGCTGTAACGAATGCTGCCTTTTTACTTTAGTGGAGGTTTTTTTGTCTTAAATCACACTTGTCATGCAGTTTTCGCAAAAATGTCCCCCCTCGTCATATATTAAAAGTTCTGTTTCATTGACCTTTGACATGAGGAAGATGCCGTCATCTTGAACTAAAAAAAACAAAAAACGTTAGTATCAGCTACAAATCTAAACTCCTCCAAGTGATTTACAAACTCTAAGCTACTTGGGTAAAATATTGGATTTCAAAGTTGTACATTTATTATACCGCTGGCGTGGCCAGCTTGCAAAAGCGCCATTTCCTTGTCGCTTGCACATTCTTTACTTGAATCATGTGAAAATGTAATACATGAATCCCTGGTTCAAGCTGAACAAAACAACATAACATACGATCTAAACATGTTGGGAATGTAGGTGTGGTTATTAAAAACCTCAGTTGCCAAGGAAATCCAAAAGTTTACTTTTGTCGATTCTTCTAAAACTTACATAGACCTGTTCGTCAACATAAAATGGTTGCCATGGAGATAAAACTAAACAGACTAATACATTTTTAAAAATATCTTTTTCCTTCTTGAATTGTCAGCTGTGAATTTGTCGGGCTGTCGGCGGCAAAAGCTGCATCCAAGTGCAGGGTTTTCTATCACTTCCAGATGGTCTTAGCTTAACGTTTGGCACGACATGATCATGGCTAGCAGTTCTTTGACATACCTCAGTTCATTTATTAATTCAGTTCCAACCGTCCTGCTCTCCTGCATTCAGGTCCTCACAGCAGCCACCTCCCTGTCACTTCCAGAGACTTAATTTTTGACACTTTGTCTGGGGGGCAGATACACTCTGCCAGCTCTGACCCAAAGTTTAAATCAAACATGCCAAACTTAGTTGTCCATTCTTAGACAAATGTCACATAAAGCAGAAGCTCATTATACTGTGAAACTTGAGTGAATGAGATGTGATTGTTGCTTAATTTGTCTTTGGGCGCACATACACTCATGCCCTTACTACCAGGCTTGCGGTGTGTTACATAAAAAAAGGCTCGTTTCCATGACAGAGGGCACGCTGAAGAATATGTTAACAGGATAGAAGCCCACAACTATAATTCTGATGAATGTTTTTTTTTTTTTTTTGAAGGAAATTTTGCTTTAAAATGTATTTCCTAAAGTAAAAAAACACAATTTAAGATAAAACGACCAATTGGCCACCTTATTTTACTGTCGATTTGTTGTGGATTTTTAATGTCCTGCAGCAATCCTGAACTGTAACGACCATATTGCTTTTGCAACTCTTCTTCCTTTCTTTGCCTTTGAGCAAAAAATGTCACCTCCACCACATCCTGAAAAACTCACCAAAATTTGCACATACCTAGTGTGTGTGAAAATGTAGGTGAAAATTAGTTTTGGGCTTAGTGAACGACACCCCCCCCCAACAAAAATGAAAACATCACAGCAGGTGAAACCGGCAAAAAATGGAATGGGGTCAAAATCTCTTATGGCGCTCAAAGAAATATTTCAGAATCCTCTAATGAAAGCAAAAGCCTAAAGCTACAATTACAGCTGAGGTTTGGCTGACCATTGAGCTTGGGAAAAGGCTACCATCCTAAAAAAAACAAAAAAATCACCTGTTGTACCAAATCTGGACTCCTCTGGATTCCAACCTAACACCGCCTAACTCCTCTAGCATCATTACAAAGTTTCTTGGGAAAAATGTAATTAGATGCAATAGATTTTGAATAGTATTAGAGTGGCAAGCTTGCAAAAGGGGCGTTCCCTTAATGCTCACACATTTTTTTATTGTGAAAATGTAAGATATGAATCCCTGGCTCAACCTGAACAAAACCATATGGCCTACCATATGAACTTGTCAGAAATGTGGACGGAGTAAACAAAAACCTCCGTTGCTAAGGAAATCCGAATGTTTACTTTTGCCAATTCTTCTAAAACTTACATAGACCTGGTCGTCATCACCAGGAGACCAAAACATACAATTGTTGCTATGGAGATGAAACCAAAAGAAGAGCCTCCATTTTGGAAAAAAAAAAAAGTTTTTTATTCTTCAATATTTTGCAGCTCTGACTAGGGTGCTAGGGGCAGAGGGGGAGAATAAAGGACCAGAAGCAGTCACCCAGCAAGTGAGGGCAGGTGAAAAGGGGGTAATGGAATGCAAGGGTTAGGGCGAGTAGCGCCTGCAGCCCATACAACGCTGCTCGCGGCGTTAGTTTTGCATTTAAATTGGTAGGAAAATTTGAGATCTAGTGGAAACTGGTTTGTGCATAAAAAAATTGTAGCACAACCAGGTAGATCCATTGCTAGCGCTTTAATTCATCCTTTTACTCACTCTCCATCTCTTTTTCTTGGTGCAAGCATTGTCTGAGCTCCCAGTTCTGCAAGAGGACCTTGTTTTATGTAATGAGAGGCAATAAGAGAGTGCAGTAGAGAACACAGCTAGGTTGCCTAGGGACATACATTCACAGTGGAACTAATTTTAAACATATCTGCCCCTCAAAATAACATCTCACAGCATTTGATGGAAAATAGATTAAAATGGATTAAATAAAACATTGCATCAGCTAAGTACTGGCAAGCAAGGAGAATAGCAATGTCAACAAACACCAGAATTCATCCTCATTCGCTTTTATTTTGTAAAATATGACACATTTTTTTGGAAGACTGTGTAACCTGTATTTTTCCTGCTCCGAAGCCTTCATGATGCTTCGCTAGTTTACTGACTCATCTCTGGAGCAAGAAATCTCATCTCACTCGTCATTACTCCCTGGGTAGCAACAGATCAGCAGCTCTGACCTCAATCATAATCATTCCCCCTAACTCGTCTCTTTTTGACTCCCTGACATCTTTCCCTTGCCTCAAGAACAAATGTGCTTGTGACACCAATAGCAGAATGCTGTTTTGTACCAGAAGACCTTGACTTGTCTGGTAGCTGCAGTGTCTTAACTCAGCTTCAGAACTTTTCAAAAAACGATTCGGTTGATTCGCACAACAGCACCTCGCAACACTTTTCAAGGTGCTACACAGGGAAGGTAAACAAGTTAGGCAAAAATCAAATCACACAAAATCCAATTCAATCCAGCAACAATCCAGTTATATTCCACTTCAGTTCATATTATTAGATCCATTTTTTCCAGTTTAATCAAATTCAAAACAATTTGTTTTAATTGCTTTGGTGCCAACAGATTTAATAATATATATAATTCCAATCTGTCCCCTTTGCATGATCTTTTGCACTCTTATAATAATCATGCAACATTTTTACAATATCTTTCAAAGAAAAGCTCTTAGCTGCAGAACACAGAATCATACATTTGGAACTTTTGGTTTACCAAAAAAACAAATATTGCCAAAATCATTAAATGTCTTTGTTTTGTTAACAGATGGCAGTTTTTTTGGCCTTGCACCCCCCTTTTTAAAGTTTGTAAGGTGTGGTACACAGTCAAATAATCAAGTAGCCATGCTATTCAATCATTTGCATCTCAGACTCAAAGAAAAAAGAGTCACCTGTCCATCAGAGAAACACACCAAATAATGAGTTTGCATCATCGTTGTTTGAATCTAAAGAAAAGAACAAACATTCTGCTCTTGTCCAGAGCCTTGGTCTCCTTTCCACCTGGAGCATTAAAGCACAACTAACTGGTACTTTGTTACAAACCTCAAAGGAGCAGCAGAACAATGCAGGATGGAAGCCGAGCAATGGCATGTAATGCCACGGTTCTGCATCTATAAAAAGCTCTCTGGGAGAATTCACAAGGCCTGGTTTTAAAAAGGTTTAACTCTCATCCCTGTAGGCACCAGTGTTTACATGTGGATAAATGCAGTAAAACTGAGAGTGGAAATAAACAATATGAAAACATCTAGGGTCACAGGCAGAGGTCATTCCTGAGCTGCACGCAACCTGGGGTAATGTTAGATTCAGTTTATATCTTCTAAACAACAGACAAGCCATCATTTTTGTAAAGTTTTAACAACTCCAATACTCTACATATTTTAGTAAACACAGATAGGAAGTACCATTTTTTGAGTTTCTCTGACTCAGAAACATTAAAGACCCACTCCAATCATCTTTTATTCTATTTTAAAAGCTTCTCTATTGGCACAGAGCGACCCCCTCACAAGCCCAACTTAACATTACCAGTGCAACAAAAATGGCGAGCAACATTCCAGCTATCCAACCGCACAGTTTTAAGCCAAATGCCAGCTCAGACGAGGGAAAGAAAGATGATCATGGATCTCATCATGTGGGTTTTTTTTCCGGGCACTTCCACAGTCCAATGGGACTGACTTCATGGGATGACTGATGACTAATGGTGCTTAGGTGTGATTGTGAGTGTGTATGGGTGTGTGATAGTGTGGCCCTATGACAGGGTGGAGACCTGGGTGTACCCTGCCTTTGCCCAACAGTAGCCAGGTTAGGCTCTGGCAACTCCGTGACCCCAAAAGGGATCATGTCGGTTTTCAGAAAATAGGATAGAAATACTAATTTTAAGCCAAATATTAGGGGTGGGCGATAAAACAATCGCTATCGATATCGCAATAGCACTTTTTCTCAATAGTAAAATGAGCCTTTTATTACTTTTATTTTAAGGGTCTGAAACTAACATTCGCCAGTCATGGTAATTTTCTCCTCTTTGGCGAGTAAAACTTAGAGGACAAGTCACCACATGGCAAGTAAATGTTTGTGTAAACGTAATTATGTTTATTAGCTCTTCTTTCGGTGAATTTCTTTTTGCTTTCTCCTCCTCTTCTGTCTGCGCCAGAGGTAAACAAAACACACCTGACCCCAGACACATCAATCCACCCCCGTGGTCACTTCACAGCGTTTAGTTTGGCTGATGAAACAGCAGAATATGTGGCGATTTCTAACAGGATCCAGTCAAAATTGAAGGATAAAGCTGCTTCATGTAAAGCAGGAACAGACAAATGAAAAGAATCTGTTGATTTGGAGACAACGCTGTTGTTAGCCACTAATGCTATGATGCTAGCTTGTTAGCCACTAATGCTATGATGCTAGCTTGTTAGCTGCTAATGCTATGCTGCTAACTAGCTGTTCTGAATGATCACAGAGCAGTTTAAAGTTGGACAGTATTTTCACGGACCGCCCTGTAAGACACAGCGGATAAATACAACAAGATTAATTCATAAAAACTGTATTTTCTAAATAATAACAGAATTGAATGCACTGTTTTAGCAGCGTCTGTGTAGCATAACAGAGTCTGTGTTACACTGAAAACTGTGACCTGTCAGATGTTATGCTCAATCCTTCTTCCTTCTTAAAGCTGCAGCTTTAATTTCAGTAACGGTATATAATGACAATAACCCAAAACATTACACTGTTTTCAGCCATTTTTTGTTATAATTTAATATAAAATGTGATCAGCTTATGGAATCTCTACTAAATCTGTCCTTGTTTTCTCAGCATGTTTACACTTTACAGTTAGATGACAGTAAAGACCAGTTCATACAATTCATAATTAACTTTTTTTTAGAAAAATGAAATACCGTAAAACTGAAATTTTTCAAAATTAAAATGCCTAAGACATTTCTGTGTAAAACAGTGTTAGAATTTGGCTCATAAAATATGTGTTAGATATTTGATATAATAGTCAGTAGATTTTTTCTTATTAACCGACCAACTTGGCCGATGACTCGCATATTAAATTTTGCCCCATCTGTAGGTATTTTAGTTATGTAAAATCTGACAGAAAACAGAGTAACATGCACTGCAAATTGTGCAGAAGTCATGTTCCTTCTAAAACTGTCACCTGAAGCAGTGCTACCAAGCATGCTCAGTCTCAGACTGAATGATAATTCTCCAGAAAAACAACAAAGTTAAGACCTTTACAGCAACAGCAGTCTAAACTACTAGAAGAAATTCAGAGAATTTGCTTTTAGTTCCTAGTTTAGTCACAGGATGTTGACAAAAATCTTTGTAAATTGAAAACAGAATTTATTTGTAGAATGAATGCTTTGTTTTTAAATGGAACTGATCAAGCAGTTTAGTGTTCTGTTTTATTTAGGTTCTCTTTCGAAACTAGAAAGCTTTTGCTTTAATTTTCAGTTTAGTTTGTAAAATAATGCTTTTTTTAGTTTTCTGAGGAAAAAAATCTGTTGCATCATGTTCCTTCAGTGCATCTGTTATAATTAAAGTATGATAAGAAATAAATCTTTAAATCTAAACAACCTGCTGATGATTACAAAGTTCTCTAATGAGCCATAGAGCCTTCAAATTTGACAGATATATTTATTTGGTTTATATTGTGATATGTATTGTTATTGCCTGATATAAAAAAAACAATATTGTGATATAAAATTCACTATCGCCCAGCTCCACTCAAAATATGTTTTAATAAATGTCCTTAATCATCAAAAAAGACCCCAAGAACATGTCAGAAACACCAGAAACATCATTTTCATCAAGTGGGTCTTTTTGTCACTTTCTCTTGTTACGCATCTTTAGACTATGCTTGTTGACGTCTGTTCCTTTAACAACACCAGATTCCTTTCAACAGTTCATTGAAAAGTTTTAGCTACTTTTTCAAAGAAGAACACATCGTTTTGTCTTTTACAGACATGAAACTAAAAGGTTGAAAGAAAAATTTTGATCTATCTTGTGTTGGACCCACCAAAAGGTGGTCACGCTGCGATCATTACTGATCTGAAGCAGAATGCCAAAAATCAATATTATATCACTTTTCCTACAAAGTGTGGAAAACAACTTGTCACCTTTCAAGTCTGCTGTGCTGTTATTTGTTAATTAAGTCAGATTCCCAACAGTATTTCCTCATTTCAATTAAGAACAAACGCAACATGAGATTGCTTCTCATTTCTGCCTAAAAGTTCTTTAAAGGTTTATTATTTGTTTATGTTTTATTGTTAGGCTTGCTCTTCTAACTCAGGATTTAAGGTGACTTAATATTTTTAGCAACAATGTTAGAGTTTTTGATGTGCTAGTTTTTTTTATTTTTGCAACTGCAAATATTTTAGCTCTAATATTTAAAAAAAGAAGCTACAATGGTATAAAAACTATGTAACTGAGTAATTCTGCTCAGCAAATTATTTTCTTCTTCTTTGCAGGTAATTCTAAAAACCAAATTAATTGCATGAAACTAAGTTATGTTTCTGATAATTGACTCTGAGTTCTAAATGTGTCCAATATTACCACTGAAGGTAATAAATGTAACTATACGTTGTTCAGTAAAGGAGTTTAACACCAGGGTTTTACCTAAAGTAGATCAATGAGGCGACTTTTAGAGCCAAACACTAAAAAGCAAAAGGCTCCTAAAACAGTCAGTAAAGCAGAGCTGCAATAATGTGACTCCCTGGGACACCTAGACAAAAAATTAAGTGAAAAAAGGGAAGATTCTGAGCAGAAGAACGTGGATCAATACTCTATCACAGAGACAGACTACTGTTATATCACTTCAGTTAGGCTGTCATCATAAAATCTTTACAAGAGCATTTAAACAACATAGATAGGAAGCAAATAACAATAAATGTATTGATTCTGAAGAGAGCAGAAGCAGTGATTCATCATAAGACAAAATTACATGATGTTCAGCTCGTATTATCAAGTCTTTATCATATTATAAGAATTAATCCCAGCGTTCATCTCCCCGTCCACCAGCGCAGTTTGATGTCAACAGTATTTACTGAACTTGTTGGGTCTCTGTTCTCAGCATATTGTCATACATTGACTGCACTTACACTACAGACAAATCATAGCCCTAATTATTTTGACACTGCTTGCCTGCAGTAGCTGAAACTCACTAAACAGATTTATCAGTTCAGTGACTCTACACTGAAAAAGATGCTGCTTTTTCCATTAATATTTGATATTAATGGCGGTGTCAATGGAGAAGGCCGCTTCTGCCGTGTCTTTATCATGAGATAGTAGTTCATCCGGGGCTGCACTGTTAGTTTGTTGCCATGGCAAAGGCTGGAGAAGCAGCTTGTGGCTGGAAGGTTGCCAGTTGGCAAGATGTTGGATGGAGTTCCCAAACTCATCCACTTTTTTAGTAGTCCACTTGGGCAAGACATGCAAGCCCAGGATGAAGCACGTAGCTACTCTCTCATTGCTATTGCAAGCTAAGTACACTTTTCTAATTACTTGCCTCACAATTATGCATTGTTTTATCTTTTTAAAATCTGAGTGGTTGCTTATCCCCCAAAACATTCTTGTTTTGATTTGGCAGACGTGCTCAAAGGGGACCTGAAACAACAGATTTAGCCAAATTATCATCATTATAAATCAAAGTTTTAACCAGCGCACTTAGAGACTTTACCCAGAACAGATCTTTAAGGACTCACTCTGATGAAAATGCTATTTTGGGTGTTCTTGTGGCATTTTTCTGATGATGGAGCACATATATACAGAAAATTAATCTTAAAATTGTATTTCTGAGTATTTCTTTATTTAAAGTGTTGTGAGGAGCAGAATTAAAAATACTGGTTGAAAAAGCTTGTGGTTGCAACATAGAAGGTACAATCTGCAGGCCACAAGCCTCTGCTTCGCTCCATTCTGATGCATCCACTTGTAGACAAAGAGATCCATGTGCGTCTTCGTTGGCTGGTATCCGGATCAAAACTGTACGGCTTGAAAGCTCCAATATTGTTCACCATTTTTGTTGCACCGGTAACATTAGGTTTTGGTAATGAATGGATGTAAGTAAGCAGGACAGTATAAACAGATAAATGACAGGAAGAGGGGCGGGGTTGCTCCGCACCACAAGTCAGAGCTGAATTTTTGATGAACTCCTGCTGCTCTGCAGAAGCTATGTCCTAAAACAGCATAATTCTAATTAACAGATCACTGGGAACACCTTTGCAATAGATCAATCAGATGATGACGGTACTTGAATTTAAAACTGCACCCAAAAAACAGAAGCAAAGAGAGGATCCTGCAGAGGTGTTCATGTATTTATTTTAATTAGGTTGATTTTGATGCCAACATGTTATAAACTCCACTGCACCAGACTTCTTCAGTTCTTCTCTTGATAAAAATCTTCTCCCAACCTCTGCTAAACATGTCAAGCTCTTTCAAAGGAGGCTTAGTTTTTTTTCTCATTGTGAGCCATGCTTGTTTTTGGGTCGTGTCAATCCAGTTGCATGGCAGGACTAACATTAATCAACTTCTGCCACCAGCTGGTTAGTTGTGTCAGTTCCATACAAGAATCCTTTTCCCCTTGACAGGCTTTACGCTGCTGCCAGCTGTCAACCACAGCCTTTGATGTGTCACATCCTGAGTATTTTCACAATTCAGCAAAGACACGGACCCAGATTTTGTCTGAGAGGAAAGAATCTTTAATATATTTGGTGTTTCGACCACAGAATGCATGCAAAATGTTAAATTAACAGCATATGTTTTTGCAATTACACAAAATGCCAAGAGTTTTAATTGGTAGAGTTTGAAAATGTTTATCTTAATCACCCAAATTGTACCCTTTACTAACATCATTCTTACTTTTTTATGTCCTGCAATTGCATCAAGCTTGATAAATATCATCAAACCTTCCAAAGGTTGGCCTCCGATTCCTTGTTCTGAGCTGCATTCCTGTTCCTGGTGCTCCCCACAGACTTTGACATCAGTAAATAAATGTAATGAAACAAGAGCTTCAATAAAAAGAAAATCTACTCCTCATTAAATGATTATGGGAAGTCACCAGTAAAGCTACATAAAGAATTAATTTTTTCCCTGAATCAATTTTTCATGGACTGTGCAGAAGCCTGAAGTCTCAGGCGGCGTGGGTTGTCTAACAGCGGATTGCACGAAAAAAAATCCATGTATGTCAACACTGTTCGTAAAAGTCGAGCTCAACCCCGTTTTTCCCACAGCAGAGAAGTGCAACAACTTCATTCACAGAGAAACCTATGGCGTGTTCCAGTCAAATTACATTAGTGCTAATTTTGCACTACTGTAAAACACACATCTTTTTAAAACTACTTTTAGCCTCTTAATTGTACCTTATTAATATTTATTATTTGTTTGTACTCTCTACATTGTATGCTGCTTCTTATTGTTTTTATCATATTGTAATTGTTTGTTCTTGTTAGCGTCTTTGAGTATCTTTAAAAGCGCTATATCAAAAAAATTATTCTTATTATTATTATTACTACTCTTATTCTTATTATTATTGTTATAATAATAATTATTATTATTATCGATCACTACATATATGCTATTTTTTTAAAAAGCAGACATTTCTAGAAGATGCAGGGAAGTTAGGACGGGTCGCCTGGACTTTTTACGTTCTTTAAGCTGAAGAGCCCACAACATCAAATAATTGACGGGAATTAAGATGTTTTTAAACCCTTCGATCTAATCCACAGAAAACTGTTTGCAATATCATTTTTTTATTAAATATAGGTAGTATCAATTATGAAACAGTGATTTTTTTTTTTGTTTTGTTTTTTTTACAGTGTTCTAAGTTGCTAAAACATTGACTTGAATGTTCAGGAAAAAGAACCTTATTTACCCACTGTCTCAAATTTGATCCACACATTTTTATCACATTGCAACTGTATTGGAATCAATAAATTATCAACAAATGTTGGATTCTTTCATTACAGCTAATAGTCACTTAAAAAATTATAGCAATAGATGAGTTAATCTCCCAATAAAGCCCTAAAAATTAGCAAAAAAAAAGGTCGGATTATGCTAATGAGATAACAGATAGGGGTCCTAGAAATGTGTTTATTATATGTGATACAAATAGTTGTAAAGAATTAAAACTATAGAATAAAAACTTTTTCTGTCATGGAACCATCAGGGATGAATGAGAGTCTTTACAGATAACAGAAGATCATAAAGTAGTGGAAGGTGTGAAATGATGGGTATGAACAGAAGGGTACACCTTAAAGATGGTATGTTCAAATTACATTATTTAACTTTAAAGATGTTGTATTAGAATTAGTTAGTTGATATAGTAGATGGATCCTATATTTTTGTTATGTTTGTCAAAATGTAAATATATTTTATGATATTGCTAATTGACTGAGATGTCTTTGGGAATATTCTGGGATCGATTCGTTATGACTTCACTCTCTTAACCTGTATGAAAAAACGTGCATTTTACAAGTTTTGATTGATTTAAGTCTATGATCATTCTTGCGTAAAGCATATAATCAAGGGTGGATGAAGTGATGCTTTTGTTAAAAAGGAGAATTTTGTTCAAACCTGTGTCAAAATCTGACTTATTTGGCATTTCATTACAGCTCCTTTAGCTCAGATTTATTGGTTGTAGTGGTAGGTTTGAAATTATAGGGCATGTTTCTATACCTGGAGGAGCATAACACCCCTGACTAGTCCGGGTGAGCCGACTGTAGCTCTTTACAGACATTATTTATCCCCAGTGGCGAGTCACACACACAGAAATCTGGCATAAAAAATAAACACACACACCAAGCTCCCTTTGATGGCAGTTTAGCTGACAGGATTTGCAGGTGAAGAGGTTGCCCATTCCTCGAGGGGGGCGGCATTTTGGAGGCCATTGTATTTCAGAGCTGAAGCCTTCATTTCATTCTGTTACTGATAGGAACAGACTTCTGACAAATCAAGTGATCCCAGAGGGGCAACCAGAGGCTCTAGATTTATTTTAACTCCAGTAATTAGCCAAGGAATGTGTGGCCAGTAAAACAAAAATCTGTCCATCTATAGATGCAAAGGACATCAGGGGGGACGGGGGGTATCAGACCAACAAAAGATCATTGGAAATGAAAGTGGGGCTATCCGACTTGTGGGACTCCAATATCCCCACAGCAAACAGATAAGATCAGTTGGATGGATTCTTTGATGGAGCGAGAAGAGCAGTTGCGCTGGAGGATACAGCAGAGGTAGGTGAACTACAGCACAGAAGCAAACAGTGTGATTAGAGTCTGCTCACAATGCAGGATCTTAGTATGCCACAGCTTAACACAGAAAACAATGCAGCGCACTCCCACACTCAAACTCCTGCGATGGGAACAAAAAAAACCTTCACCCACCCACATTGTGGGCTTTTTACCCTGTAATACATCTCTGTTTCCAACTCATCCATTATCTGTGATTTCAAAGAAAGATGCAGCAAAACTCCTTCTGAAGCAACAAAAAGCGCATTCAGTAGAGCAACAACAACAAAAAGGCATTGAACTTACCCAGAAGAGGAGATTGAAGAAGACCATTCCATATCGCAGGGCCATCATGCAACCCTCAGCCATTCTGCAGCGTCGCAGTTCTAGAAGGAAAATGAAGGAGAGGTCCAGGTAAAACACCACATACTTCTTCCCCTGGGTGTAGCGCCCCTTGGAGTTCTGCGGCCCCTTTGTCGTGTGGAAGCCGAACGCAAACGGCGGCCGCTTGTACTCAAACTCTCCACTGAAGCGGTGAAACCCAGATGTGAAGGGCGGTGTGTCGGGTTTGCTGTCCAAAGATGGACTGCGTCTGTACGGAGTCTCGTCTGTGCTTGAACGTCTCATTACGGGAGCGAAATTGACTTCAGGAAGTCTTTTATAGCCACTCTGTGTGTCAGGTCAGAGTTTTTGAGGTACTCCACCGAGGAAATTCAACGATATTCCAACCTCAGTTTGTCGACGAAAGTTATTACTGCCCCCAGTCTGTTAGAGATAATGCCCCTCTGGTTAGTTGGCTTCAGTTACTGACTCCACTCCGAAAGTGTCATTATTTTCTGTGTATTTAGGAGACCAGACACACATTCATCTTCCCATTCCTGCTTCCCTTTGGGTAATCCCTCAAACACAGGTGTCATGCTCCCTCAGCTAAGCTGGTTTGCATTTTCATCTCATTACAATCCAATCCAAGAGCTCTATCTGTCCAGTCGCTCAACGTCGACAAAAACGGATCTAAACGGATCAAAGAGAAGTTCCTAAATTGGAGCTCCTGAACCATCAGATGATAAACTTTCTAGAAACACATCCGCCGAGAACACGGCACCTTTGTGGTCGTAGCTGCATCTGAGAGTTCAGCGTGTGGCTGTGGCCGGTGATGTGCTTCTGCTGACATGCAGAAATTAGAGGACTAAAATAGACAGCGAGATGAGAGCATGCTGTCACGGATGAGAGGATAAGGGAAGAAGAAGAAAAGGATGAATGAAACTTTTTGATGCAACTGTTGGATCAGTATCCGTGTGGAAATGCTGATTTGCCTAATTTTCTTCTTGTTTCACGCATCCTGGCTAACTTGTCCTCATTGCCTGTAGAGGTTACTCAGCTTGTCCTCCACACATCAAGTCACCCCTCTTCAACTCTTTAACTCTGCCCACTTTCTGATCTCTCCTCCTCTGTGGCAACAGCAGATAATTAATTTCCAAACTCATCGGTGAGCCAAAGTGTGGTGCTGCCTCTTCTCGTCTCCCACTCCTCCTCTACAGCAATCTATCCTCTTCTTCAAGTGGGATAGGAGAGCAAGACGTCCATCAGGCTCAGTGCAAACCAGCGGAAGAAGGAGCGAAGGAAGGTGAGTCAGGCAGCGGGAAAGAAGAAGACTGTTCCTCAGAGAAGCAGAAGAAAGACTGCAGTGTTTGAGCGCTAGTCCAGCCTCGCTACCTAAAGCTCCCTCCCTCTTGCTCTTCACCAGCTTTCTCTCTTTTTCTTTCTTTCCCTCCCCCCCGCCTCTTTCCTCGTCAACCTCACACGCTTACAGAGAGAGAGCTTCCACGCTCTCCCCTCCACACACTTATTCTAGAGCACCCCATCCCTTCTCGGCCACTGTCCCCCAAAGCCTGAAAACGAGGCAGGCGTACATTCATATTCTGGCCACACCCCACGAAGGGTGCACATCCAATCAGAGTCAAGCAGCTCCCAGCTCTTCCCACATCCACACAGCCCCCCCATCTACCAGATAGCACTCACACATGGACACAAACGCACAATTCTCATGTGCAAACACATACCCCAGTGTGCTGTTGGGATACCGGCGCCGGGAAGCCATGTGTCCCTCCCTCCCCCCGCCGCTCCTCTTCCTGCACGGGACTCATTCCCCATGCAGAGGCTGTTCCTGCACACAACCCAGGCGGCTCTCTGCATATCGAGCTTCAGCCATGTCTCTCCTCCACTTGGGTCACCCAGAAACCGTACACACCAAACAGAGCGTCACCCTGCAAGCTCTTCACCTGCTCTGCGTGCTGAAGTGAGGAAGAGCGCTCATGACATTGGCGCCCGATAATCACAACTCTGTTGCCATCTGGGTCACTGGTTTTATGAGTCCACAGGCACAAAACAAGACTGCAGGAGGTTGAGATCATATTAAGATACATGGAGTATTTAATGGATCTTTTGCTTTCATCTCCTGCATGTATGTTATCAGTGGAAAGCTGAGCCAAAGCAAGAGTTAGAAAGCAGCCATTGGGGTTTGCTTGCAGAAAATTACCCTGGATGGGGTAATATGAAAATGATGAAAGATTTCACACTTTGGTCAAGCACAGCACTGATTCAGCACAGAGGTTTTCAGCAGCACTGCAGCATTAGTGCATTACATTACAGCTTGTTAACTGCTGCTTCTGTGCTGCAGATGGAAAAAAGCCCTTACTGTTTTGCTATTTTATCAGTCTATGATCAATAGCAGCGTGGAAAAAAGAAATTACAAATTTTCAGACAAGCAAAAAAGTTGAAATAGACCACTGAAACGTTATTGGGTCAAAAAGAACCTTTTTTTCAAGCAGGGGATTAGAGCGTGTCCAAAATTATTATTTTTTTAAATAATGCAAATAACATTGCATTATTTTCAAGTTACTAACCATTAGAGTATATATTAAATAAACAAACTGAAAGATAGCAGATTTTTTTTCAAAATTAAAAACCGTCAGATTCACTGTTCCACATTATTACACACAACATTTGATCCACTCTAAAGAACTGGAAATGGTCATGTGTTGGATTTGCTGCATTAGGAGGTCATCAAATCCATCTTCATAGGTGCAGTTCCATTTGAACATAGAAGCCCTAATTTTGTAACAGCTTCGCATTTCTTGCATCCATTGAACTTGTGAGATTTTGGAGAGTTTCTCCAAAAAAGTTGATACTTTTCAGAGGTCATCATCACACTTTCAAGGACCCTAAAGCTGCCTCTGGAGGATCCTACACCTTGATTTTTGTGGGACTCCAGAGACACCAGCAGCTTCAAATATGTGCTTGTTGCTTTGTAATAGTATTTTAGCAGCTGCTCTCTTAATCCGATGTATTTATCTTCCTCATTCTGCCTTTATCTGCATGAACCCGTACTCTGAATCAGTCACAAATCTCTTAATAGCGCGATGATCAGACGCAAGTTTTGGTGAAATATCCAAGGTTTTCAAACCTTGTCCAAAGCATTTAACTCTTTTACGCATTTCAGCAGCAGAAAGACCCTTTTCTTTCCCATTTGCAGGGGTGTCCAATTCCAGGCCCCAGGTTTTTCAACCAATCTGCCATTGAAGCTCTTTATTGGTTAAACCCACCTGATCCAGGTATTCAGCAGCAGATGAGACAGGATTTCTGCAAAACCACCAGGAGGCCGGCCCTCAAGGATTAGGATTTGGACAGCCCTGAAATACTGCCTGAAAATGTTGTTCTGCTTAAAAATGTGGAACGCCCTTCTTTAGTCGTTTTTCCTTTAATTAAGCTCACCTGGCAAACTAATTATCACAGCTGTCTGAGATTGATTTCATTGATCCAAAGAGCCCTGAGACAATATCAAACAATAGTTTAATTGAGAAATGAATATTTTTATCTTTTTTCAACTTAAATTCAATTGACATAATAATTCATTAAGTCATGTGTACAGACTGTACTGTCTAAACTTATCTCTCTGGTCTTTCAATAAAAACAGCAACAACTTCATGTGAAAGCTCATTTCTAAAAGAAGAGCCAAGTTGTATGTATCTTTAATAATAGCAGTCGTGTTTCTGCGTCTGTACATATGGTGTGTGGGGTCATGGGCTGTATCTGTCAATGGAGGGGAGGTGGGTGGGACGATTTTCATTTTTTCTTTTTCTCATTTTGCTATTTTAAACTCTCAAGTGCTTTGAGCTGCTTTACATAAGAGGTGCTTTTTCAAAAAAAAAAAAAAAAAAATCTTGATTGATTGAAAGAGTTTCACACTTGGATTAATGATTACCGTGTCTTTTCCTGATGTGTATATATATATATATATATGTATATATATATATATACATATATAATTAAAATATATATTTTTTAAGTAAAATTATAGATTTCAATGTTTTTTTATTAAATAGGATAAAAATTGAGTTATAAAATTATAAACCATCCAAAAATATTCTCGAAAGCTCTAAAATCACATCTTTGTTGTAGAGAGGCTTTGATCAATATTCACCCAGGGGAATTTACTACTGTGTTCAATTTGCTGCTAAAAAGAAATAACGTCACCTCATAGATTTTTAACGATGCATAAGCCTTTTTTTTAGCCGCAAAGGATGGCAGAGTTTTTTATTAGTATTAACAGTATTAACAGAAGGCAGTGGATGCAGTTTATTTATAAAACTTTGAATTCTTTTAAAATCTTATAATTATAATTTATTTCCAGCTATGAAAAAAAAAATCACTAATGTTTTTGCTTTTTAGTAGATGCTAGATTAAAGTAATTTTAGAGCTGAAGTGGTTTCATGTGTATTTGCATCAATAGGGGTTAGAAGAAAGACAGAAAGACACCTGCTGATGGTTTGTCCTGAAGGACAGTTTTGGGAAAAAAGCTGGTTTTAAGTGAGGCTTTAAGGATGCTCTCAAAAATAATGTAATGTCTTCAGTACTTAGGTGCCTAATTCTAGCAAACAGTATAAGAAATGAGTCCTATTTGAAACCGTCAATTTGATTGTGATGTGTAACAAATATGAAACACAAAAATGTAGGATACAGGGATTTTAAAGCATTGAAAAAGCATTCTATAACCCCTCAATACCCCAGCTTTAGCTTTTTCTTTTGACCATCCTAACTCTTCAACAGTTAATGCATTTGATGCCATTTCAGCAGATTTTGAAATGGAGAAGTCCAATAGTGAAGTGTTTACGCAGTCAACGTGGAACAGCTGATTCGGACACGGAGAAAAGCGGATTTGCAGCACTTTATGTACGTAAAATGTTGCATAATTAACTGGTTCACGTTGATCACATAAATGGTCTTAAAGTTTATTGTATGTCAAAGAGCGTGTGTTATTTAAGTGTCACTGTTGACAGCTCTGGTGTTAAAGTCCTATTGTAATCTAAGTTCATAAGTCATGCAATGGTGTGATGCTAGAAATCGAGTTTGTCTTTAAGTGATCTACAAATCTAACAAAGCTGAAACGATCATATTTATCTAAAGCTGGAAAACAATGTCCCTTTAACTTGACAAATTGAAATGCACAAATACAGTTTTTGTCCCATGTTTCAGTCCTGCTTGGTGTCACCATGTGATGACTTAAAAAGATCCACTCAAAATAGCATTTACCAGATCAGAGTAGAGTTGCCGGCCTGCAGCATCAAAAGCTTTTGAGGTGGCTCGGGCTTCGTGTCAAAATGACCTCTGGAGATGTTGCAGACTGAGGATTGAACTGGAGGATTAAAACTCTTGGCTGGCCTCAGACCGCTCTCCTCTTCAAGATTTGAATAAGTTGCTGGAGAGAAGAAGGTCAAATGACCTCAGCTAAAATCAGTCTACAAAGTCACTGAAAATGGGTGGACAGACATTCCTAGCTGACATGAACTTTAGTGTTAAGTTGATAATTGTACTGCATTCGACATACTAATGAGAGGAATCAACAATGCCAAAAAAAAAGGAACGGCATTAAGCTGAAATTGTACTGAGACACGTTTACACTAAACTCAGGAGAATTACCTGCTCCACTCTCACATGAGCTTTTCTGGGATTCATTAGTGAAGAGTTGTTTTCTGTAGAAATTAATTATTGTTTCCCTACGGAAAATATTTTCAGCATTTCATAGCTGAAGGGAATCAATAAAAAATAAGCTTATAATGTCTCATTTTAAACCTTCCCATCAGTCATCATTAGGTGCGTTTACTTTCTTAACTCATATATTGTACTGCGCACATGTATGAAAGGATAAACATAGACATGGACACCATGACTGCCCCCGAAATCCTAACTTAACAAAAGACCAAAGAAAACCTCACAAAAAAAACAAATGAATAAAAATGAAAGACAAAAAATGTAAGGATGGACAGATGGACAAACATAAAAGAAAAAAAAAAGATAAATGCAGCCTCAACCGGGCTTAAACCGGTGACCTGCTTGTGCCTGTCCCAGGCCGGTGAATGCAGAGTGTAGTGTCAGAAAAAGCATACTTTTATAATCAAAAACGATCAAAGGAGACGATGAATTTATGAACTGATAGGAGGATTTTTTTTCAGCATTTTAGGAGATCCTACCTCCACCCTAAAGTGGAGGCTTGAGTGTATTTGTTTGATGAGGGTCTTTACTTCAGGAGTTGCTATATAATTCTTAAAATGTATCAATAACAATGTGGAATTTAAAAAAAAAAACAACTTTTGCTTTTAAAAGAATATAATAACTTGCAACTTTATTGTCAGGATGTGGTTTTACTACAGTGATTTAAAACAGCTAAGCCCACCGAGGGTCTTTTAGTAGTTTATTTGATGACACAATAAGGAGGGACATTTTCCTGTCATTTCTGACCTCAAAATATATCTGTGCCTGACATAAACAAACATTTTAACATATTCATATCAGCACACAACCAAAGAAACATACTGCAACACGCTGGGGATGAGAGCAGCTTTGAAGTCCAGGGCTTTCACACAAATAAAAAAATAAAAAAAAGTCAAGGCTTAGGCCATAACTTCAAAACATGAAACAAAACATGCTAAAATTACTTCCTGTTAGTTATGTAAATGCTGTTATCAAAAGTTGTACTTTGCTGCCTTTGATTCAGTAAAAATATGAATCTGCTAGATAAAACCACAGGAAAAGAGGACGACTGTGTTCCATACTCAGGCTGCCATGTGAGCACATGAATTAAGAAAAGATGTCCAAAAGACTGTCAAATTATTTAGGGCACTTTGCTTGGTAAGACTTGGTGGGGAAACACACACACACACATAAACCCAGATCTTATTTCTTGCATAGCTCTGTTTTATCTTTTTTAAATAAATCTTGTTTAACAGAAATTCCTGATGTTTGTTCAGCAAATTAGATTTCTGCATCCAAATGACGGATAAAACAACAAGTTAACAATCAAATTAAGAGTTAGCATAAACAGTGGAGTAACTTTTTAATATGACCACATTTGCCGCACTTTAGGGCGCATTGGATTATCATGTGTACCACCAATGAATGTTCTATTCATGCATGAATGGTTTGGCAGACCAAACAATAAAAGCAACACAAAAGAGTCAGAGATGAGTCTGTAAATATGCATTAGCGAAAAAAAAACGTGTGATACACGTTAGCCATTAGAAGCGTTAGCCGTGTTGGAGTATTCATTCTAAATTTTTTTTACATCGTGTGAAAAACCAGATACCGCTAAATTACATGTTAGTGTGACTATGCCAAATTACAATCTTTGTCATTAAGATGAAAAAAAAAAACACATTCTGAAATCACTACACGTTAGCCACATTAGAAGAGTTAGCTGCATGAATGCATTTACATGAGCCTAGCAATACCCTTTACAATACCCTTGGAGCTCGTAAAAAGAAAAATTGACTAATACCAATAAAATAAATCTTATTGTTACTATGCTAACTCCAAACTTTGTCAGTATCAACAGTAAAAAAAAAACTACAGTCCAACATGCTATGTGTTAGCCGTATTAGCATATTTAAGTGCAAGCAGAAATAATCCATATATAAGACGTTCTGGGAAAAAAAAAGGGTTTTTAAGTGCGCCTTGTAGTGTGGAAAATATGGTACCCTTAGCAAAAAGTAGTCTGAGTACGCTAAAAGTAAACTTGGTGCATACTTGAAGTGAGGCAGTATAGGCCTACTTGAAGTATATGTTCTTTTTACATACTATTTCTGTATTGTACTCTTAAAATATTCCAATTATGTCTGAAGAAGTATTCAGTTGAAAACGTCATACTCCACATGTACATGCTCCACAGAATGCTTACTGTACTTATAATCAAGTATGCATAATAAAATAAACTTCAAGTGTACAACTTTTTGCTATGGGTAAACTACAAGATTTTTCCATGCTCCTAAAAACAGGCATTTGGGAAAAAAAAAATTTTAAAAAAGGTAAAATCCACAAGAAACCAGCTTGATTTTATGTTACCATCTTACAAATGGTTCCAGTTGTTGGGCTTTTTTGTGGGATAGCGTTAACAAATTTACACATGAAAAACGTTATGTACAAAAACCCTAACAACCTCAATTACCCGAAAGATGCATTTTACTACTGTTTTCCTATTTTATAGTAATCTAAAAAAAAAAATGTTTTCATTGAAATAAAAAAAATCAAGATAGTTTACATTAAGAAGCCAGATGCCCATTGATGGAAGTATGCATCTAAACACTTTGGCTCCAAAACTACCTTGATTTAGTTTCTATGTGAAAGCAAAAACTTGAGCTATTTGGTTTTTTTTTCTTTTTTAGCTGAAAATAAGTTCAGGCATCAAGAGGTTAAAAAGCCCACTTTACCTTACCTAAAAAGGCACTTTACCTTCTTGTCTGACACTTGTAGAGAATATAGCGGTATAATATACACGGAGTAGAAACAACACGTAATTAAGATAACAATCAAACCAAATTAATACATGCTTTAAACAGCGATCAAGGCATAACTTTAAGAGTTGAAAAAAAGGGGAGAAATCCGAGTTGGTTTAATAGCCTTGAGTTAAAGTAAAAGTGATTGGTATCCAGGCAACAATATGCACATCTAATTACGTTGTTTCAGGAGTTCAGCAGAATATGTTGGGGGAGTTGTGGTGCAGATCATGGACTTTGATTTTACCTCAGACAGCTGTGTTATTACGTCCCTGGCACTCTGGAGCATGCTGCTCTGAAAAGCTTAAATAAAGACGAGTGGAGACAAACACTGTGAACGCTCAAACAGCAAACATAAAATTAAAAATCCCGCTTTTTACAACTGTCATTGAGTGAATGTGATCCCCTAACCCCTCTGGAAAAACTAAATGGACTCCGTGTCACAATACAGGTGATTTGACATCATTGTAACATTGTGATTATTGTAGTCTTAGTAAAGCTAATAGGAAACATAATTATTGTATCAGCTCAATGGCAGGATTTTTGCATGTGGAAAGACTAAATCCAAAAGAGCGTGAATAGGATGAGAGTCATCCTCTTGTTCTGCGGGTATATGTTTGTGGATGAGTCGACTGAACTCGACAAAATCTAATTACTCTGAACATTTCAGAGCCAAACAACAGCAATAGATGAATAAAAGAGTTTAAACGTGGGCTTCTGATAAAAATGGCTTCACGCCTACACTTTCAAGAAGACAGCGTAGGATTCCCAACAACCGTTTTACATTCCATGCATCAAGCCAAATGATGTGAAATTCTGCATGTCCCTGCTGGCCTTTTGCTGATGCTGGGTCTCAAACATGTTTGAAATAAAAAAAAATTTCCTGAGTAAAGATCTATAACACTGTGCAAAAGCCATAAAAGCTGTGCAGTTATTGAAGTGGAAACTGACTCTGATGTGTTTTTTATGACACCTAAAAGGTGCGGTTAAAGTCCCACTCCAATCCTCTTTGGATTTATTTTAAAGTGTTCCCAGTGGTCTTTTAATTATGATGGTGCCATTTTTTAGCCAAACTTAAAAAAAAAAAACAACCCTGTTTTGTTTTCTAGGACATAGTTTCAGCAGAGCGGCAGTAGTTCATTAGAAATTCACCTCTGAATTGTGGGCGGGACTGTTGGTGTAAGCCTGCCCCCATTTCCCAGCATCCCTTTGCTTACACTTTGCCAGAACTTGTTTTTTTATTGTATTTACAGAAAATGTTCGACAAAACACCAGTTTACCTCCCATTCGCAGAAACAAACAAGGACATGCTCTAATACTGGTGCGTGTGACACATGTTTATTTTTATTTCACCCGCACACACACAAAAACACACTCACTGACTCATATATCAAGAACTGTAGTTTATTTTTACTCCTCGATGACTGAAGCTGTTATTGTGTTTATATATACTCTTTTTTGTTTTTTTTATTCTTTGTAGAAGAGATTGATGCTGATTACAACATGTGGGTGTGTGTATTTCACGGTTTGTGAAACTCCCTTCACTTCATGTTCAGACTTAATATAATTCTTGGTTGGGCTATTTAGAATTGGGCTAAAATTTCAAAACAGAACCACCATTTATGTAAGTGACTCCCATGGTCTCCATGCTGAAGACTGGCTGAGTTTCTCCTTTTTCTACATCCAAAGTCTTGGAAATTATAAACAAACTGCTCATGTTTGTTTTGTTTTTTTCTTATTCAAAATGTTTGTTCAAGGTGGGAATGGCCTCGCATGAAAGAATACTGTTTCAGTTCTACTTCCACGTGACTCTGTTTAGTTTGGGTGAAATTATTTACCAGTGAACAAAGATAACAGATATCAATCAAATTGTATAACAGTGGAATTAGCTTAGCCTCCAGTGCCACCAGGGGTTTTAACTTAGCTCAGATGTCGGTAAGTGCGATTCTGAGCCCTGCAAGGTCAGATGTTTCTTGGTTTTTCTTCAGTGCCATGCTTATCTCTCTACATTGCAGAATCACTGCTATTTTCTGCAGTAATTATGTGTCAATTCAAGTTTAAAGTCGCTTAAAGGCGACCAAGTTACCGGAACTGGAAAAAAAAAATCAATATATAAATTGTGTATTGACATTGTGTTTTAAAAAAAAAAAAAAAGATCGAATTAAAATTACCCCCCAGGAATTTAAGTCTTTCACTGTTGCTGTTGCTGTTGTTGTTGTGTAGGGCATAGTTTCTGCAGAGCATCAAATTAGAAATTCAACTCAGTTGTGGGCGGGACCATTGCCGTGGAGCAACACCGCCCCCTCTTCCCTTCCGTGTTGCTGAGAGATCGGAGCAGGGAGCTTTTTGTACGTCACAAACTGTATTTTTTCGTCTACTCCCGATTCACAACGATTTGACAAAAGAAATACTCAGACACGACATTTTAAGCTTCATTTTCCATCATCAGAAAAATGCCACAATCACATGTTAAAAACACTATTGTCATTGGAGTGCGTTTTTAAAAGGAATACAATTTCAACAAATTATGCTGTAATGTAGCCTTGATAAAGAGAAATGCAGAAAGCAATGAGAAAATCTATTAACTGATCTGATTATTGACCAAAATTAAATGATATTCAGTTTCATTTTCTATTAAAAAAAATTGTCACTTTCAAGTAAAGTAATCAATAATTCTGCATTTTTTAAGGTAAAAATGACACCAGGACTTTATAGACGCCGGGTAGTAAAACATATTAAGGTTTCATTCAATGTTTTTTTTTAATTCAGACTTCTCTATATTCAGAATTGCCTTTTTTTATTTTGTTTTACTTGAAAAATCTTTTAGCAAAACAAATTTGTAACTCAATGAGCCACAGAAAAGGCATTAAATACATTGGTGTAAAGAGTCAAGTCTTTGTGTTTCTGTGACTTAGTCAAAACATCGGCAACCCATCAAAATGCACTGAGGCATTAAGCTAGTTGTTCAGACTGTGGCCTGGCCTCTTCCTCTTCAAGCTGCCACTCAGCATTCTACATTTCCAGAAAAGCAGATTAAAGGCAAACAGGCCACCAGCTTTGCATGACAAAATTCAGCACCACTACAGACAAAGCTTACTGTATGTCGGTTAGAGAGTCAAAAGCCCAAACTTTACGATAATTGCTTTGCATGAGTGGACAAGAGCATCATTATTTCCTATGGAATACAACTCATTTTGTTCATGCTTAACTTCAGTTTCTTTATAGGAGTGGTATATTTGTGTCTTTTATTTTAGACAAACGAAGTACTGGATGTTGAAAAGTCAAAAAGCTTAGCTGAGGGGCTCTTCTTAACATGCAGGTAATGGAGTCAGAATTGTGTTTAGTATTTTTTTTTTCCTTGTAAATGAGTGCTCCATTTACTTCAGAGCATCAGCTTTAGACGTCTGACAAAATCTTCCCAGAAGCCTCCAGTCATAACAAGCTTCCAACGCAGTTTTACATGAAGCTGTAGCACTGGAGGTTACTTCTAACAGTGCGCCGTGCAACTGTTGCTGTTCCTCCTGGGCATAAAACTGCAGATAAATTTAGGGCCTCAAAGATCGCTTTTTTATTGAGCCAGAGCGAGATTTGCTGAACTGTCTTGTTGCTTTATGCTTGTGCTTTGCACGACTTCACATCTTGGTTGCTGTACTGTTTTGTGTCCAGTTTCCCACTTTCTCCTGTACATTTTGTAAGATCAGTGTACATTTTAGTAAACATACTATGGTCATCTGTCATAAAAAAGCAACCTCAAACACAAAAGGTGTTCATATATGCTAAAACAACTGTCAAACACTAAGAGTCTCTCTGCTTCTATGTGTTTACTCTGCTGCTCTGCTCCAAACTTTGTTGCAAGATTAAATTATAATGCAGACCAAAAGTTAGAAAAGCTGTTTCTTTTCATTCACTCATTGACTAAACTATTTAGTTCATGTCTTAAAAACGGTTTCAAGTGACTCAAGTTAAGAAGAAAACCTTCACTAAGTATCTTTAAACATGATTTTTTTTTCATGTACGGAGATCATTGTATTAATGCTGAAAGGGCCAATAAAAACCAGGAAGAAGATTTTTGTTGTGTTACTGTCACAAAACTAGCATTATATCCAGAAAACAAAGACATTTCTGGCTGCAAACCAGGAGAAAAAAACTCTGAGCACAAGCTTCTCTACATAGTCATGTACGGTAAATTTTGAAAAATCTGTTCAGACAATGCTCTGACCCGATTAAATTATACATAAAGCTGTTTAAAAGTTTGAGGTAGATGTTAAACATACACTACTTTTGGTGTTTTTAACACGTTCTTGTGGAATTTTTCTGATGATGGAGCACATATTTAAAGAAAATTAAGTTTAAGAAATTATTCAAATCATTGTGAATCGGGAACAGACAGAAAAATATAGTTTGCAAAGCTTGTAAGTTGTGACGTAAAAGCTGCAATCGGCTCAAAATGATACGGCTTCAACATTGCTTGCCATTTTTGTTGCGCGGTTAACATTAGGTTGGGGTTGTGAGAAGGGATTGTAAGGTAGCAGGAGAGCTCTGGGGAAGGGGAAAGGCGGTGGGGTTGCTCCTTGCCCACAACTCTGAGCTGAATTTCTAATAACTGTTGTCACTCTGCAGAAACTGTCCAAAAAAACTTCCTAAAACGTTTTCTTTTTTCATTTGGCTAAAACCAGCATCCTCACAATGAAAAGACCACTGGGAACTCTTTTGAAACAGATCAAAACATCACAGCAGTGGGACTTTAAAGGAATATCGGATGAGTGAAACAGCTGATAAATTTTGTTGATCATCTCTGAAGCTGTCGGAGAACTTTGTACTCTTAAAGAGAAGTCTGATTTCATGTGCAGATGAGCGACAGACAGGACAAGTTCCACATTTTTAACAGATGAATGTGTTGGTCTTTATGTGCTTGGTTTATAGCCCATTTGTTGCAAAGTTGCTGCTGTCTTTTTCCTTCCCTCCTCCATCTGTTGCTCTCCTCTTTTCTCCATCTGTTTGCCTTGCACAGCCGTTCTGCCGTAGTTACATGAGAAACAGGGAGAGCATAGAAATGAGCTGTACAAGAAGCACTATTTCAACTTTAGGATGACATTTTATAACCATCAGCGTGATTCTATTTGCCAGCGCAGATCAGTCTCCTATTCGAACATGGAAAATTGCCACTCATGCAGCTGATGAGTGCGTCCAATCTAAAAATGAAACTGCATGCTTCTGCATTTCATAGCATGTCTTTTATTCATACCTGTCCAGCTTAACAAAATGAGAGGTCTAATGTTCATCAGCAGGACACTTTAACTGTGAGACACAGGATGTAGAAAAAGAATCCAGGAAATCACAGTGTTTGACTTTTAAAGAATTCATCTGGATAATGATGAAGTAAAGAAGTACTTAGCTACTGAAAACAAGCAAGACCTGTTACTACATTCTGTTTCTCACAGTTGAAGTCTATCATTTTTTAAATGAGACAACGTAAAACTAAATGAAGACAAGTCAATGAAACAACTGCTGACTGTAAAATACCTTCTTGCTTAACTGTATTTGTTCATACTACATATATGAAGCAGACGCTCAACTCAAAAAAGCTCTAGATGTATGTGTGCCAGAGTCTTACAATACTTTGGGGAACCTGAGTAGTTTGATCCATGTGTTTCCCGTGGAAACACAAACTCTAAATCAAGTTGACAAAAAAAGTAAAACCAACACACATCTGTTGTGGTGGCTGTTCAGAAAGCCAACAGGTAAATTATCAGTCATGAGACACAGAAAATTGAACTTGAATAATTGATGTTATTTTTATAACACAGGCTGCTTTTTCCACCGGTCTCTAATAAACAAAAGTACAGATAGTAGAACTCTAAGCAGGTACTTGTGTCATCACAACAAACAGACTGAAGCAAATGTATTATTAATAATAATATGAATAGTAAGGTGAGGCATTATTTTCTTAACATTTTAAAGAACTGGACTTTCAATAAGAATTCATATTTTATTTAACAGAAAAGGCAGAAATGTAACAGTCGTCGTGGCTTTTTATTATTTAGGAATGTACCCCTTTAACAGCAAGAATTTACAACCCAAATCTTAAACGTTAGTAGCAGATGCTCTTAGATCAAAGGGGTCTCTAACACTATTCCAGCAGAGTTCTTCTCGTTTGCTTCCCTTCTATAGATCCCAACCTCGGTGACTCATGAGTACCAGGGATTGCATATTTGCATAAATGGCATTTACATACGTATGCCATTGATTTACGACCGTCTTAGAAGACCCAAAGTGCTTTACAGTCACATTCACCCATACAAGTCTAACACTGGCATCAACCCATAACAACCAAGAGCAATAGAAAGACACCTAAACACGTTGGCAGGCAGGATTTTCCCATCTTCAATCTTCTGTATTTTTTGTTTTTGTTTTGTTTTGCTAAAAAGAACATTTGACCCCTCTCATCTCGTTTCTTTTCCACTGGCAAGCTCATAAGAATTCTCCTGTTAGCCCTCAGTTTCTGTAGAGACAACATTTCATCTGAGGAGTTTTTTAATCAGAGCAATAAATGAGAAATGATGAGCGCTGTGAGCCATTGCAAAGAGTTTTTCTAACCTAACAGTGGTAATTGTCATTGACTCTGCACGTGACTAATCCCATTCTGCTGGTCTGACAGGAAACACCCCATCTCTCCACACGCACAGATGACGGTGACCTTGACAGGCTGGGCTGTTGCGCTGAATGCAGAGGCTGGCTTTAGTGGCAGCTGCAAAGAAAAGCCCTTTGTTTTGACACTTTTCTAAGGTTTAAAGTTGGAGCTGAATTTAGCATTTTCTTTGAAGGAGAGTTTAAAAAAGACTTTTTGGGAAGTCGGTTGGTGGCCGCTCCACCCCCCTGCTGGACCGATCCTATCTGTTTGTTCTCTGTAATCTGGAACTATCTTATTCTATTATCAAAGAGAATCACAGCAGTACCCACCCATACAAAGAAAGTTAATTCTAAGAACATTAATGATGTTTTTTCTACATGTTGATTAAGATGAATTATTATCATCTTTTAACTTTTAGCTATTCCTTCATTAAAAAACTAAACCATAAAAACATAAACAGTTTAATCCTTTGTCACATACACCTGTACTGGGGACCAGTATTGGTGCTGCAGAGTTTTTGGCCTGTGAATAATGCCTTAGAGTGTATTCCGACTGGAAAAGTCCATTTAATTTGGTCCTGATCGAGTCCCGAGCCTTGCGTTTGGTCTGTATTCAGACTGCCTTGCAACCGGATGTTTCTGTTTTGAACCAGAGCTTGTAAACAATGCACGTGACTAAAGATCTCTTATGTCGTTGGCCAGTAATTACGAGGGCGGAGCAAAGCAACGAGAGAAAGAATAATGAAAGTCCTACATTTGCAATCCTTGTCGGTATAGTTCACTTCTTCTGCTTTTGCATATCGCTGACCACATTTTACTACTACTTTGGTACGCAGAGCCAAGCTGCAAGGTGGTTGCTGAGGAGACTGCAGCTAAGAAGGAACGCTGACAAGTGTTTATGTCATTTAGATTGTCAGGAAAACAGTATAGAAAGCAATGTGGATCACGTTAAAAGTTGTTTAAATGAGCCTGCGCTCATCCCACCACATTTCAGTGAGTTGCTGCGTCTCATTGTTGCTCCACGTTTGTCGGTGGCTTTTCCTACTCTGTTTACATCCTGCAATGCCCGGCTTCAGTGCCTGTTTTGGTTCAGGTGTTCCGCTTCAAGCACAGAGCCTATTCAGACTGAGGAAACTCAGAGCAAATCGGAACTCAGTCCAATTGAAAACAACCTCCTTGAAAGATGGGCCTGAGATTGGTTCCGGGTCGCGGATCAGGGTCTACTTGGTCCAGATTATTGAAATAAGCTCTGGTTCATTTTGAGTGAACCAAATGTGACCAGTCTGAATACGCCCTACGTCACAACTGCCCTTCTGGGTGGACACAGGCTGTGAAAAATGGGTAAAACTACAGTTGCATCAAAATTAAATTTAAGAAACCGCACTTTTTTATGCAGTGTATTTGTCTGTTCCCTTCCCTGTTAATTTTGTTTGCTTAAATTTTTTATTTATATATAAATGCTTATAATTAGCAAAACTTCTTTTTAAAGACAACATTCTGCTCTGTTCATTCATTCCTTTTGAATTTCTGGTCTTTGGGATAATAATAATTTTTCTGTGTGACCTTTTTCCCTTTGCTAACAAATGTACAAATCCTGGTTCTCGTTTCCATTGCTGCCACAATATCCTCGACATTTAGGGTCTGGAAAAATTCTTTTTGATCAGGGCTAGTAGCCTCCTAATAGCTCCAGACAGCCTGTGAAAATGTCAGACTGACATCAGACTCATTTGGCTGAAACATTATTGGGATGACACCTTGGTTCTTAAAAATCGAATCCTAAATGTTGCTCTGGTGATTCGGCTCTCTTTGTTTCATCCTGCTTTACAATTTTGTTTAGGAGTTTTGTGTTTAAGCGGCAATGGATTAAATATTAGTAAATAACCAAATTAGGAAAATAGTTGACGACAAAATAAAATATAACAAGCTTTGATCATAATATGCAATATAAAATAAATTAGGGATAACATGCAAAGGCCTTTGGTGTTAATAAAAAAATAAATAAATGCACAGGAATGTAAAGTCACGTCTGCAGCTATGGTTTAGAAAATGTTGTTGGCAGTTTGTAGGTTAGCAAGTTTCTATAAATAAATTCATCATTGGGCAAACTGTTTGCGCCACATAAGGGACCTCATCAAACAGCTAATCTATGGTACTTCATGCAGAAAAAGACTAATGATAAAAGTTGAGTGGTAAACACTGGCATCTTTTAAGCAGAAAAACTGCATGACTGCTCTGGTAGTCAGACCCCCCATCAGTCCCGTTCATGATTACTTCTGGTATCACGATTGTACAAAAGTAAACAGCCTCCTGACATCACTGTAGGAATGTTGGTTTTTTGCATTTTAAAAATGAAAATGACATTTGAAATTATTACAAGGTGCCAGAGTGCTGCTGTGAGTTCCTGTTTCACTGACCCCCTATTCTCCATCTCATTCAAATGTACAAGATCAGCTCTCTCACCCCACATTTGGACATTTTCAGCAATTATGTTTTTACTTAGTTTACCACATTTAATAATGAATCTTATAACTGCCAGTTGGCGGGAATGGTGGTTCAAGAGGTTAAAGCGTTCCCTTGTTTATCGTTTATTATATGACCATTACGGTTTTGTGGTGGGGCCCGTCCATTTGTGAGTTTGCCGGAACTGCGACCTGTGTTGACTTGCTTTTGGCAGAACTATTTTGAGGAGGTAAGTCGAGGATGCTACCAAGTTGTTTCTAAACATCTTGATCTTGGTGTAGGGCCTGAATTTCAATTAAAAAAAGAGGCCATTAGAATAAGGAAATCAGCCTCTCTGTCTTCACTGTGAAGACACAACATACAATATTTTCCTTTTACCAAAGTTGTTTAAAGCTCCAGTACTGAGCTTTGAGAGATATCCTTCTGCTCTGGCTTGAAAGCGCTTCAGATAAAACTAGGGGTGTAGTGATTCATTTAACATTTCGATTCATATTATAATTTGTGGTGGACGATGCGATTCGTCTTGGTGCACTTTAAATGATCCAGTTCGATTCACTGACCTAAAATCAATCCAGGACATCTTTAGCCAAAACTTCCACCAGCGTGACTCAGAGATAAATACCTGGTACTGAACAGTGCAGGTGAAGCTTTCCAGAATCCCTGTATTTCTTTCTAGATAATAAAGTTTAATTTACACATGTGTACAAACAAACAAGTAAACAAGAATGAATGTCACATCCATTCATAATGTTCAGCCCACCATTGTTTTTTCACATCAAAATATTAATGGTCTAGGATGATGCAACAGATCGATCTGGTTGGATCGAAGGAATACGAATAGATTATTCAATCAATCCATAAATCGTTGCACCCCCAGTCAAGTCAACCAGTTTCACTGGACGCCATGGTTTATCCCTTTTTAAAAAAGAAACAAAAAGAACGAAGGCGGAGTCTCACAACGTTGACTGTAGAATCACACTGGCCAAATATGTCACAGGTGCTGTACTTTTTGAGTGTTCAACCTCTTAGGACATGGCGCCCACATGTGTGGACATCACATTTTGAGCTATATTACCACATTTGTTAAATCTGCTCCACTGGGGAAGAGAAATAAAAAAAGACATTTTAAACAAGAGCACTGGTCTGGAGAGGTTAATTTTGTTTTAAAAGATTGGTGGCTATGATGGAATCTCAAAAGTAGGCCAAGTAGCGCTAAAAAGTGCCCCAAGAGGCGCTTTCAGAGGGACTGCACCGGCTATGTTCAAACAGCATCGTGGTGCGCGTGTAAAATGGATTAGGTGGGACTGGGCTTTAGGCTACTGTGTTTTCATATCTTAGCTTGGGCCGATGACCATCGGTAGCTCAGATTGGATTTAGACAGCCAGAAGACAGAAAGATGCAGGTTCCAACAGTCTCCTGCATCTTTCTATTTGAGCAGAAATCCAGACTTTTCTGGTTGTTTTTGTACTTCATCATTTTTTTTTACCATTGTCTTGTATATAAGAACTGGAATAAGTGACCCCTACCCCCTTGGTGTTCCAAATACAAAGTACCAGCTGGCTACAGTTATTACTCAGTTATTTTTTTTGTCAGAATTACCATTCTTGCTCTGATATCTTTCTTTAACACGTTCTTCTTAATCCTATTTTCATTCATATTTTTTGTGTAGTGCATGTTGTTCAAGTTATAGACTGACCAATGTGACAACTTAATTGGTCAACAACAAATTCATATGACTCCAACATGGTGGCATTCATATTGCCAAAAAAAAGAAAAAAATGGCGTCAACACTGACTTCCATTTGGTTGGAGCCAGAAGTAAGCCATTTTCTGTGGCTGACGTCACTTTGTCCAGTTGTCGTATACAGTCAGTAGTTTTTCAATATAAGAACACAAACTTTTCAGAGTGAGTTAATAAGACGTATCTTCTGATGTCTGTTTCCTGCTGTATGTCAGTTTGTTATGGTTCCAGAAAATTCCTGAGACATTGTTTGATGTGGAGTTGTTTGAGCCAAAACATTGTTTTTTTTTTCAAAAAGTAGAAAATGACTTTATTTTTTTGCATTTCTTTCTCCCAGCCTTGTTATTTGTTGCAAACTGTAAGATTTGTATCATTGTCTCAATCCAACCATATATGCATCACTCAGCACACACATCAATCCTCTACTTCTTGTCTCCTTTACCTATTTTGTTTTAACTTTTTTTTCTTTTTCTTCCACATTTGTTCTAAGATGTCAGTTTTTCTTTCTCTTGTTATCTTTCAGGTTGTGTGAGATGCCCTTTCTCATGGCTGACATGCCAAAATATGGAAAGGGGCGTAATGGTCAATCCAGTGCTTTTCAATCTTTTTTGAGCCACTTCTTCCCTGACAAGAAATCAAAAGGCACACCAGCATCCAAAAAATGTAAAAAAGAGAGAAAGTCTATAGTCTGTATTGGTGTTCAGACCCTCCACGATCTCGCTTGCATTTTTTTGTAATAATTGAGGCACAAAAAGCTGGAGATTTGCAGCAATTTTTCCTAAAAGTTGCAAAAAAAATTCCAGTGGTTTTCAATAATAACTTTGAACTAAATTTGCTGAAAATCCTCAAGTTTAAATTTTATTTTATTCTGTTACGCCTCCACAGTTTTCTTGCTTGGTTTTAGATGACTTTACTGCATACTGGAGGAGTAACTTAGCCAAGTAGCTGAAAGTTTTACAATGTTTAAATGTTTTACAAAAACGTGACTAAAAATGAACTTCAGATTCTTAGAAACACAAATGGAAGATAAAACATAAAAAGCAAATCTGCTTGAGAGATGTGCAACAATTTGTTCCATCGATAACATGTGAAACTCAGCTGTGTGACAGAAAGTCTTCTTGATTGATGGTTCCAGTTTATTGCTGCCAGAGATTTGTAAACGCCAAGTAATTGATTGCTTCGGAGGAGTTTATAAATGGTTGGCTTGACAGGACTCCTACATATGTAAATAAACAAAATGTGCTTAAAATTTCTGACACAGCCTTTCCATGCAGATGAGCATGTCCTTACACATCATGTTTGACAGGCCTTCAGTCTTCAGGAACTATGTCATTGTACTGAAGCAATGTGTTCATTACTCATTTGGTTATGGTGGCTCCTCACAGCATTTACAAATGAGTCAGAATAGAATGAAGAGACAGAATGTAATAATTATGCTAATGTGTATGTGTAATTTACCCTTATTTGTGTAGCATTTATTGTTTGTTTTGTATAGTTTTATTTTATTTCATTTAATCCAAACCTACCATAAGGGCTGCAGATAGAAATCTGGCAAATGTGCCATATAAACAGTTGTTTTAAATATCGAATGTTTCTGTCTTCCTATTTAATACCACTACTGATCAAGATAGGTAGGTACAGGCAGGCAGGCATACAGACAGACAGACAGATAGTGGATGAACAGATAAGAGACGGAGAGATAAGGGACTCCCATTGAGACAGGAATCGCTGCATTACTACTGCACTGTAAAAAAACAACCTATTGAAACTATCCAAAAAATATGAAGTAACAATTTGCATCTAATATGACTGGTTATATTCACCTGCATTCATTTGGTAAAGACTTCCTGAAGTATTATATCTAGTACAACCCAAAATAATAAAGTTGAATCTACACATTATTAAATAAAAAAAAAAAACCATCCCTAATTACCATCTTTAAAAAAGCTGTTTTTAGACAAATGTTTTAGCCAACCTGCATACATTGCTGATGAATCACTCTTATGAGTGATTCATTTAATGGTTTAAACTTATTCTGCTAACAAGGTTACATGTATCTAAATATAGTTTTTATAATAATTCACGATATCTGAGTGATTCTAATCAACAATTTCAGCCAAACATAGACATTGCAGATTGACAAGTGTTCCTGTATAAAATAATTTCAAAAATATTGATTTCAACACATTAAACATACTTGGATATTCTACAGGACTTACAATCAAACTGAGTACTCAAAATTTTTGCTGTTTAATAATAAACATCACATAATGCTTTTTAGGTCAAATATTTTAAAAACATATTTTTTGCACAACTTGTCTTTACTTGAGGATATACATGACAAAGACCCAATGAAATGGAGTAACGCTTACACAAATAAACAGGTAAATACTTAACATTTTAATTGTGTTATTGTTCTCAATTTAACATGATTAAAACATACATATTTGAACAAATTAGCTCTATTTCCATATTGAATATGACTAAAACATAAATAAATTGAGTAAAACTTATCCATATTTAGCAGTTAAATGTGAAACATTTGAATAGTGTTATTGTTTCTACTTTAAGACGCTTAAAACTTGTGTTATTTGTTCATTGGATATCAAGGTTAAAGCAGAGACTATTTGTTTTAATTTGGATTTGTTCTGACTGACACATCACTTAATTGCATATATACAAACAACAGTATTTATTATTCAGTAAGTCATCTATTTATGGGAAGATGCAGGATCCAGAAGAACACACCAAATCCACAGCGGTTTGTTGTAGCTGGTTTTGAACCCTGTGCACGTCATACTCTGATGCAGTAGTACTAACCACTGCGCCACCATTCATCTCTTTTGAACAGAGTGAATAGTCTAACCCAAGAGAAACTGTATGTAAAGTTATGATTGAAAATATGAGTCAATATGAGTGCATTTGTTCATGTGCCAGTTCATTTCCCTTCCTTTATTTTAATTGTATCAGGTTTTGGGGTCTTTATCCAGGTAGCACAATTTTGGACCAGACTTTTCTGTGGGCGGCAGCACGATCCCTGCTCTAATTGGTTGCGTGTTTGTTTGTGGTTACCGTATTAACAGCTCATGCATTGTAGTCAGGGACAGTTTTTTTGCCCAAATACTCTTTTTGTTTTCCTTTAATTGAATACACGAATGACATCAAAAATCCCCAGGAACAGAGGCGTGAAGAATGGCGTTTTGGCCATCAAAAGCACAGTTTTTTTACGCACGTTTTAAAGTAGCATGTAATTCATGGCGTCCTGTGGTGTCCCAAGACGGGTGCAGTAAGTGGCGTTTTATTGCATCCAAAATGCTGTTCTAAAACGCTCAAAACTGCACATCAAAAACACAGTTCTGTTCAGTCACATATGGATGTAAAACGCCGTTATGTTTAAATAAAAAGACTAAGGCAGAGGCCATGTCAGAGACAACTGCTATAGGCTAACTGTTAAAATTGCTTTAGAATTTTTTTGTGAGTTCAACTCCTGGACATTTACAGTGGATTCTTCAGGATTGTTTGCTTTTTCTTTTGCTTTGACTAGATTTATTTGTGTTCTTTTTAAAGTAATACGTGCTGAGTAATTTAACAAAAATAAAATCAATGAAATATCAATGCTTCGCATCAGGATAGCAGCTGTTGGATTCAACCCGGTGTACTTTCGATGAAAAAATTACAAGCTAAGTGTAACTAGTTTCTCACAAGTCAAGAACAGTGGTGAGTTTGGGAGTGTTTATTAGCCAGAAAAGAGCCACCCAGAAATGCTGTGTGCAGAGACTGGGTTATCATGAAAGATTTGTTCATCCAAAGATTTTTCACAATCAAGTGTTTTTGTTGTAATAGCTTGTTGCTTTGCTTTTGTTGTTGTTGCTTGCTTTGATAGTTTTAATTGTTTATCTGTGGCGTCACATCTCTGCCATCAATCAAAGGGCCCGTATTTTATAACTGAGACCGTCGTTCCGGCGGCCAGACCGTCGTTAAAAAATGAAAGCCCCGCCCCGTTGCTTCACGGATTCAACCAGAAATTTTGGCCATTCAGATCAACCAGAAATGTTTCCGCCCCCTGAGTGACAAAAACGCCCCCTGAAACTGAGCAGACGCTCAGTTCTTATTTGCGCCCGCTCAGTTTCAGGGGGCGTTTTTTCGCTCTAACTGAGCGCGCAGAGCTCTGACCGCGCGCACTCAGTTTTTTTTCGCCCTAACTGAGCGTGCGCGGTGAGATCTCTGCGCGCTCAGTTATAAAATACGCGCCCTTCAATTAATGGCAGAGATGTGACGCCATATTTATCAATGATAAACGTGTTTGTAAAACAAAAAACAAAAAAACTGAAAATAACTACAATCAAAACAATACTGTCGTGATTTTGACCACGGTAGAATGCGTAGTTTTGTACGAGATAAAACGCCTCTCTTGGAACAACACAAGACAGAGTAAATTACGTGCAGCTTTTAAAACGTGCGTAAAAAACCACATGACCAAAAAGCTTCTCCTGGCAATTTTTGATATCTTTCGCTTCCCATACCCTGCAATTTGCGCTGGATTCTCCTGAATCGGCGAGAAGCCGAGCCCCCGAGCTACCAGGATGGTAAAGCTCTACCAAAGACAGGTGTCATCACACTTGCACAGACTGTTTATAACTTCAGGGAAATAAAACTTGTTGAAAATGTTCTGTGTATTCATGTCACATTTGTACTTCATCAATTCATGTTTATTTCACAAATAATCTGTTATAGTTTTTAGGATTTCTTTCAATCTTAAACTTTTATTTTATGTTTTATATGTTGTAATTCCTGCTGACATTTAACTATGATTCATTTTAAGTACTAACTAATATCTATGGTGAAATTTTACATTATTTAGATGTTTTATAATTACACCACTACAAAGTGTGTTTCATGTGTTTATGTATGGACCAATTTTAAAACATAAAAAATTATAATAATTACATATTTTAATTTAGGGTTATTTTACCTTGTTAGAAACATCCATTTCTACTGTACATTTTACTCAATTTTCTAAGCCTTGTTGTCACTACTAAAAGCAAAAGGGTAGTAAAATGCAAAATTGAACAAGAATTTATTTTGTGTTTTAAAACATCACACTATGTTTAGTACAAACCAACTGAAAGGTTTTTCTTCATTGCTATATGATTAACAGCATAAAAAACAGATTTCTTTTCCCCTGAATTTTGGCTTTTTGTTGTGGTTTTGTAATATTAAACCATCTAACAAAACAAAACCCAAAAATTGAGATTTGAATTGAATTGTGAAGAAAGTGTATCCTTGCCACCCTAATAGCTAGATTGATACACGGACGGACGGATAGATGGATATTTGCTGCCAGCAGTATCAGACAGATTGCCTTTTTTATGCACCTTAATACATCCGGTGAAATACCTGTGGACCTGAAGGCGTGATGTATGCACAGGTCTGTCATCTTCCATTTACATTCTGCTGCAACAGTAACCCCTCTCCGAGGAGAGCTTGCAAACCTGCTCGACAGTCTGACTCTGCTCAAAACACACACATGCATTTTTGCAAGAACATTCATTTATTTCTATTAGAATTTTAAAAAAAGAGACGCTACCAACATTCCACACACACACACACACGTTTGAAACACATCTGACTTGTGTAAAAAGTCACTGTGGCATAAATGTTAACACTAGACGTGTGAGAAGTCATTGTTTTGCAAAGAGCAGCACCCTGAGGCCTGCTGCTGTGTTAAAATTGTACAAAAGAAATACCGATTTCAGCTTCTCTCACATTTTTGGGATTTGAATTCGTGCTCCCTACAACTTCATTCAGACATTTTATCTGAGGTTCAGGAGCAGGATCACATTTCAGACATTTCTCTGACAGTCAAATGTTCCTAAGCGCCAACCTGCCCTCACTTCTGTTCATTCTCCGAGTCTGCACCCCACCATCTTGTCAGCTCTACTGTGATTCTGCTTTTATCCGACCACCACGGGGGGTCCGCTAAGCCCAAGAGCGATGGAAGTCAAAGCAGTTCTCCCCATCCATAAAGCATTGTTAAGCCTATTCTCCACAATCATTCCACATTCGATCGCAGTTTGTTCTATAGTTGAGCTCCTTGCTAAAATCAAACATAATGATTGATATCATTAGTGATGCATTAGGTTTTTAAGACATTATTATTATTACCCAATAATCCCAGCTCAACAGAATCTCTTTTAGTTGTGTAAAATAGTCCAGCAATGAATAAAACCAATTGAATAATTAAAGCTGTGAGCAGCATCGTATGGCTCCCGGAGGGGACCCGCCCCCGCCCTCACAGTCCCTCCTGACACGCCCGCGCTGACTCCCCCCCTCTGCCCCCACCACCCTGGTCTAAACTGCATATGACCAATTCATGAAAAAAGCAAACACTTTTTTCAAAATGGTGGCTTTTCTGATAGTTTTACGTCTATAGCAACTATCTCATTTTTTGGTCGCTTGGGGGGGACGATACAGGTGGATGTCAATTTTAGAAGAATCAGCAAATTGTCATTTTGTTTTGTTCAACTTAAATTTTCACAATATATTTAGGCAAAAATTATCTTAGCAACAGGAGAACATCACTGTTGTGAGCTCGCCACACTAACGCCGTTAAAAATTTACAACTTCTACGTATAGCATTTTTTTTTACATGTAGTTTCCCAATGAGGCTTGAGGAGTTAGAGGACTATAGATTCAAATCCCTCAGAGGAAATTGAATTTGTAGAAGGTTCTAAAGATTAACTTTTTTAAAATTCAAGATGGCAGACTGTTCCTGAGGTCAAAGGTCAACAAAACTTTGGTTGATGTTGTAGACGTCACCTGGTTTGGTTTGATAAAAATAATAAAAAATAAAAGTTTTTTCCCCATATTTTCAAAAATGTCACTCTACAAAATGGATGTAGGTCCTGCGTGAGCCCTTCCCATAATAACATGTGTTTCAATCTTATTGGTAGGTTTTAAAATATTTTATTGAGCCGGACAAGAGATTTTTTTTCAATCCATTCTTTGATGGTTTCGCCCGCTGTGATGTTATTTTTTATTTTTTGCCACTGCTGTGGCATATGAACATTTTCCTTTTTTAGACCTTCGATGTATGAGGTCTTCATAAACATATCTATTATATAAATTAAATTGACATTAGAAAAAATGTCTTACAATTTGCTGACTTAAAATATATTTATTTAATATCCCATGGTCAGTTATGCTAACCTAAGCCTCATTAGAATGCTGCGTAGCTTTAAGAAAAATGATAGGAGTGGTGGAATATACTGCTACAGTCAGAAAGAAACTGCAGCCCAACGTTTACAGCAGTAGTTACTTATTTATTGGGTGTAGATTAGAAGAAAAAAAAACTAGGTGCTGCAGATAATTATATTTAGTGTGTAGATCCATAAAGGAGCTCTGTTATTTATTCATTTAGTTGCAGCGTTCTGGTTCCTTTGAACAGATCAACCCTGTCTGCACAAAACATCAAAAAGACATGAAGTCTGTAATGATCAATGTGAAGAGACAATTTTTGTGATTGTTTTTTTTACCAATGCTTAATAAATCATTGACTGACACAAACATGTAAGCACATTTAGAAGATACTTGCATCATATACAGCAACTGACTGACAAGTGACAACAGAAGTTAGATGATAGAGCAGAAAACCCACCCGTCAAGTAGAATATTTGAGCTCCCAGACCCACCACACCATTACATGCAATCAGAATCTTTGATGTCCAGCTTGATAGCACCGTCCTTCTGTTAACACCAGATTCTGACCCTGACAGCTGAATGTTGCAGCACAATTCCAGACTCATCTGACCATCCTCTGATGGCATTATCATCCAATTCTGGTGAGCACATATAGCCTCCATCTTTGCAGGAAAGAGAGTCTCAGCTTGTTTGCTTTTTTTTTTTTTTTTTTGAGCACACGTGTGCTTCTTCTACAGTCCCTGCTTGTGGGAATCATCAGCCACCACGCTCCTTTGACCTCTGGCATCAAACAAGGCAGTTTCACTCAAAGAACTAACTCTCACGCAGAACATCCCAGCTTTGTAAATCTCAGCTCATCCAGCATCTGCAATCATACAATATTTATGATCACTGACATTCCTTTTTGTCCCAGGAAGGACATTTAAGCGACTTTTAATGTAGTTTACAGTTGCTGATGGCAGATTGTTTGTCTGCTCCTCTAAACAAAAAGCTGATCTACTGTGATTTCTTTATAGACAGCCATAAACAGATTTCACAAAGAATACACACAAAAAAAAAAAAACTATTATTCCATTGACAGTGTTGGGGGTAACGGATTACAAAGTAACGAATAACTGTAATTTTATTACTTTTATCAGTAACGGAGTAACCGAACAAATTACAGTTCAAATTTGGGTAATTAATTACAGTTACTGGACTATAGAAACCCTTGTTAATTCGTTACTTAGGTTTTGTATTCTCTGACATTTTCTCTCGGTTAAATGAAACAAAAATGCAGATTAATTTAAAACAAAAGTAATTAGCGCATACGCATACGCATGTGCACGCAGAGTTGGGGATCGGTCAAAGTACAGACATGCACTCATTGCTGCAGTCAAGGTGCTTTCCAAACTGGCTCAAAGAGGAGACGAAAAGAGACGCTGTCCAGAATGCTCTGTCATCTCCACAGAGCAGCAGGTGAGCGGCAGAGAAGATCCGCCCCCTGAACTGGCGTGTCTGAATTAAACGACTCTAAAGCCACTCTTTGGTATGAAAGACAAGAGTCTTTCCTGCGACTTGAAGACGATTATTTCTATATTAATTCATCTCGTCTTTCTTTCTTTTTCTCTCTGCTCGTGACGGATCAATGCGCTCTGTGGGGGCGGGCGGGGGTGCATAGTTTGGTAGACCAGCAGCCGTGCAGAACTGTGCACAAAAGACAGATGTAACGTAGAGAGAGAGAGTGATGGAGTGATGCATAGGTTGTAATTCATTGTAATGGAATACATAAAGTTTTCCAGAATGAACAAGGAGGCATTTAATAGTTCTTTGTGTTTTCAAAAAACTGGTTTGAATGCAGATTTGATGGAGATTAAAATGACGTAACAGTTTTTTCCACATCTGACTTTGAGCTGTAGCATAGACCACATATGTTGTAACATAAACTTATTTTTGTGTCTTTTTTTCACACTGTTGTCTAAATTCAAATGAACCCAGGTTATTTCTTGAACCATTTTCATACTTTAAACAAGGTTATTGCTTTAAAAAAATCTGTTTTCATTTTTTATTTTTATCTTATTTATTTACCTTTATTTAACCAGATAAGTCCTATTGAGATTAAAAAATCTCATTTTTCAAAGGAGCCCTGTTAAATGAAAGACGAGGATCTTGTTTGTGCAATGCTGTTTTTCCCTTGAGAATTTGTTCGAGTGGAAAAAACGCAAAGTAAAATAACGAGTAGTGAATTTCTTTTTCAAATGAGTAATGAGTAAAGTAATTTTACTACAATTTTGATCCAGTAACTAAGTAAAGTAATCAATTACTTTTTAGAAGTAACTTATTCAACACTGTCCATTAAGCTGTGGTTGGGTGGACAAAATGTTTTCCAATGTCAATTCAACAATTAACTTGGAGATGACACATGTGGTATGTAGTAAATGATTTGTTTTAATACAATGTATTCAAAATATCACAAGCTTAGCCTTAAGCTATGTTCACACCACCCTCAACAACATCCGTTCAAGTGACCATTTCCAGTGAAGAGTCTAAAAACGCTTGTAAAACTCCCACGTTCATGCATAGCTATGCAAGTTTCCGTTTTCAGCCTCTACATACAAAACGTGCAACCGTTGAACATGTGTTGAAAGTTAAACCAGGTCAAACTTTGACCAATCAGGTACTCGAATTTGGTCGTGACATATGGATCCCTAATAATTTAGTATAGTTCCAACTGTTTGAAGTTTGATCAATGGCCTGATCTTTTGCGTGGCCACATACATGTCCAATACTGGTTCGCTCCTATTTTTCACCTCCAGAAAGCCTGTATATTTACCCATAAGGGCAGTTTAGACTACAGCTTATATCACAGCAAAGCAGACACAAAACCAATCCCGTCTTCTAAGAACAGGCTACATTTAGCACAGGATCACCAAATTTAGACCAAAAAGCATCAAGGACATGTTGTTTTGATGATATTTAATCCCAGCTGCAGCGTTTAAGGTCATAAAATAATGCAAGCAAACATAAAAGCTTAAATCCATTCTGACTTGTTTCAACAACTCAACCTGGAGGTGGTGGTGTAGTGGTGAAGGATTTTTTTCAGCACACTTTGGGTCATCAAAAACTTCAATATATCTATGATACTTAGCTGCAATCTCTTCAGTAGGAATTTAAATCTCTGAGGTATGTTTCCAGCACCCTGTACTGTTTATGCAATCAAGAAATGAGACAGTTTTGAAGGCAAACAAGGGAAAAAAAGATGCCAGGAAGTCTGTTAGTCAAGAATTTGATTGTCTGTCGGCATTTTCTTATTAAATTTCTGTCTTTTCATTGTACCATTGGGAGCTATTTTCAAGCACGCTATTTACAGTCAAAAACATTGTCAAAAAAACAAATAATTATTTGTACTGATAAATCTATGAATTCTTAGACTGTTTAACAAAGATATAAAGACTTAATGAGGTGCAGTGTGGAGCAGAATGTAGTAATTTAGATCAACAAGAGCACGGCACACTGAATCAAATAATTTACTCCAGTCACAACCCCGTCTAATTCACTGAGTACAACCTGACAAATAGGCATTTGAAACAATTCTATAGTTTGTTTGGTTTTTTTTATATGCAGACCTAAAGACATCTGTCCGCCCTCATTCTCCGAATTACAAGACAATCACATTAAAACGCAGCACAGCAGCAGATAAAATCCCTCTGAGTAATCTCATCAGGGTTGTGTGAGACAGCGGGTGTGTGTAGGTAGACACTGAACACCACAGACATAACCTGTGATAATGTCCCCAAAGCTGCAATGAGGCAACTTGGACAAACTAAACCCCATCAAATCGCACACTTCTGCTTTTGATGTGCATCTGCGTTGATTGTGTGTAAATTTGTGAGTTCCACCCTTTCTCAAGGACCTTTGTCCATCAGATTATGCCAAAGCTTTGCATCATATTTAAGCACAGTGGGTAAGTGGCAGAAGTACTCTGCTCTCTGTGGAGTTTGTGGAGCAAAGCTGTCTTTCCTAATGCAACACAGAAACCAATTTAGTCCTTACAGGAAGGCAACAATGTTGCTGCTGCGCAAGTACACAAATGAATATCCACATCTGTCAAATGTGGACCTGAGCTGGCAGCAACATATGGTGTTTATTCTTAATTTCGATTCATGGGAGGAACCATCTCCCCAATGAAATATGTGCTATCCTCGTAACAGTCATGGAAAATACTAATTCTCTATATTACTCCATGTCCTGTCATTTAAAGGGAAAACATTCACATTTGAAAATACAATACTTTAAATCCCCCCACATACACAATTGTTTTACTACTTTGTTGTGCAACACACTATTCCACACATTGTAAAATGCCTCGTTTGTGGACTGTTCCAATAATGTTATCTGTCTCCTACGGTGGCCTAGAAGGGGCAAATCCCACCAATGCAGAAACATATGATCACAACAATGATTAAAAAAAAAAAAAAAGAAAAAGAAAAACAACATTACATTTAAGAAATAAAACAAAATTAAAGAAACTAAAACATTAAATTTTAAAAAATGAAACAAAATAAGAAGCTGGTAAAGGTAGGTACTATGGGACATTGTTGATTGAATGATGATGATGTTTGATTTTTTATGTTTGAGGTTTTTCAAATACATCTAAAGTCTGCATACAAATAAAATTGTTTGTCATTGCCGCAGAGTATATCCAGTATTGCTCTGTGACAAGTAACTTTCGGTTGAAATGATGAACGAACCTCATCAGCCAATCTGCGATGTCCCATAATAACTATCTTTTCCGATTTCTGTAGCCATAAAAAAAGCATTGCGGGAAACAAGTACTTTCCAGAAATCAAAATGAAATGTTAAAAAATTAAACAAAAGAAAAAATTCTGAAAAAAAATCTTAATTTTCCGAAACCATTTTTAGTTTATTTTATTATTTTTGTTCAATTTTTTATTCTGTCCTTTTTTTTTATTTCTGAAACGTTTTGATTTTGAAACTGTAATGTTGTTTTTGCTTTTTTAATTGCTGTTGTGATCTTTAATATGTTTTTCCATAGAGTGATTTGTTGGTGTGATTTGCCCTTGTGGGCCACCGTAGTCTTCAGCAAAAGAAGCTTCTACTTCATGGTCTCAGTTCAAGAGGAATGGAGCTGAGGAAGACCCTGAGTTTTGCTTATATGTGGAATGAATCTCAGTGGGTATAAAAGGGTCTTTTGCTTTTATGCTTTGCTTTCTGCGTGCTGGATGGATAAGATAAGATGGAAGTCTGCGACAACACAAGTAATACAACCTGTCAAAAACAGGCTCAAACACATTCAAAAGTTTAAGACTCTTAGACTCATCTGATCTCTGTTCGGGCAGGGTCATCCAGCTGTAGCACACAGTGATGCAAAGGACAGCAGTTTTTTTCACAAAGAATTTGATTGTCAAATGTTCCGGTTAACACAAATTTCTTTGTTGCATTAGTCAGACTACTGTGATTTTCATTTAAAAAAAACTTGACTACAATGCCTTTTGATATTTTGGCCATGAAAAAAGCATCAGATAAGCTTAAAAATCCCATGAAAAGGTTTGTCTTTGAAAAACGCACACGCTGCTTTGATAAATGAAAAATCAAAAGTTATTGTTACAGCTCGGTTCTTCCTTCAGACTCCATGCAGTGAATATTCTCATGCTTTCTCTCCAATGTACTGTCCCCTTGCTTTCCCAAGTATCCCCCAACTGTGCATGCATTATCTGAAGAGTAGCTGTTTGATGGTGAAGCTCTTTGCAGGTACTGGAGATGTCTAGTTTTAAATTTAAAAAAAAAGAAAAGAAAAGAAAATTCATTTGACAAACTGAATATTGATGCTGCTGCTCCGTATGACCTTTGAGGGATGCTGTGAGTGGAAACTAAAGCTAAAGAGGAAACTCATGTTTGAACTTTTGGTTTTTCAGTGGAATGAAAATGAATTATAAATCACCTGCGAGAAGAAAACAGCAAAAAGGTGCCAGTTGCTTATTATATTATTATAAATCCTAAGATCAAAAAGAATGCCAAAATTAAAGCCTGTGCTGCATTTCATCCTAATATTTGATATTTTATTTGACTGTAAACAGGGTGTTTCGTTAATGTGCTCATGAGGATCTACCATGTGTCATGAAGTTAGTGTAACCTGCACACTAAATGTATCATATTGTGTGTATTGTGTGCCTCTTACAAATGATGTGAACTTCAATGTTGTGTTCTAAACAATACATTGTAATTTCAAGACAAAACACTAAGAAATAAAATCACATTTTATCTTTTTGTTTGTGGAGAAGAAATGCAGTTTAAAAATGTATATAATGATAAACAATTTGTAGTCACAAGTTTTTATACTGGACCTACACATTTTTATCTTGTGGGTTCAAGGTATTCTGTGCACACAAGCTTCCATGTTGTTTCCACAAATAAAAAGGTTTATACTTTCTGGGACTATAAGCACTAAAACAAATCTTGTGACTGCTTCAGGTCTTTTAGGGACAGCTGCGAGTGACAGTTGCAGTTAGGAAACTTTTTCATAGGGTTGTGCTGACGTGTGAGTACTTTCATCTGTCTGAAGTGTTTACCAAGTTAAGCATATAAAGAGCTTCCCATGATAAATCAATACCCAGACTCTCTCAGCATGTGCCTAGCAGGAACTTTATTCCCCCAAAAAATAGCTGGTTTAAAGATACAGCGTGTCAGATCTATTAATGATGTTTTTGGAACACTTAAATATAAAATATGAAAGCAGCAAGATGGCCACCCTGAGTGTTTAGATTATTAGCAGACCCTCTGTGTTAAACCCAGCTCCTAGCTGCTGTGAGACATAAACACAAGCATCTTGACACATGGGTATAACTGTAAAAATGATATATTTTACAGTTCTGACATTTAAAAAGTAGTTATAAGAAGCAGATCTACAACAGCGATAAGGTTACATAATAAGTCTGTCATTATCACAATGCATTTGAATTGGGTAGTGGTTTTATTGGGTTGTTAAAATAATGTTTTATTTTGTTTTTAATCGCAAAAATGGCTTAAAGTTCTTAGAACTTATATTTTAAATAGACGAACTTTTGGCTCTTATCTGGATATACCACTGATTGCTATAATCTGAGATAATTGTATTTTTTTGTATTTGTATCATGATGGAGGACATTTATTTAAAACAGTCAAGAATTGCATTTCTGATCATTTTATTATTCAGATTATTGTGATTTAGGGGCAGACAAAAAAGGAAAAAAAGCTTATTTATAGCAAACACAATGAGCGGGGGCCACAAGCTCCAGTCTGATGCATACACTTGTAGAAAAGATCCATGTAGGTCTTTGTTTTCCTTGTCTGAGCTGGAATCTGCAATTTGCTAATGTCACGTTGTGAGGAGCTGTCAGCTAGCAGGAGAGCACATCAACAGATGGGTGATGGGAAGTGGGAGCAGGCTCTCTGCCAACAGTTCCTTCCACAACTCTGAGGTGAATTTCTAATGAACTGTAGAAAATATGAACTAGAAAACAACTGGGTTTTTTTATTTATTTTTAGCTACAAATGGCATAATTATAAATATTGGGACACTTTTACAATAGATCGACAGATGATCAGAGTGGGAAGGTGGAAATAAGTGTCAAAGTTTGTGACTTGTGTTTCTAAATGACTGTAATGGTGAATTATCTGATTTATTGAATGAAGTTAGTTTAAAAAAAGTACATCCAAACTTTGAAGGAAAAGAAATCAGAACTTAGGATAAACTAGGACTTTTGTAACTGAACCGGTGTCTGCAGGCTGCACATTTTATCCCACTTTTCTGTCCTCTGCCATTGGAAGACAACACAAATATCGAGCAACATATTCCTTTTGATTTCCGACAGCTTTGTTTCCAAGGTAACTAATCTGCAGGGAGAGGCAGCAAAAGATGCACCTTGTGAACTTTCCACTAAGAACAGGTCACAGTGGACTGAGAAGTTGCAGGCTGTGAATGTTAATTATATCCCAGAACTTCAATAAAAAGAGGAAGATTAGGTGCTGTTTTCTCCATCACCTCCCTGCAGTGCTTCAGTTTTCAAACCCATCAAAAAAGAGACAATAGATGGGTTACAGTTGGACATATTTTGTTTCAAAAACAGAGCTCAAAAACACAAAAACATACATTATTTAATAAACATGTGTGCATGTTTGTGTGAGTGTTAGTTTTTTTCTTTTTTTTACAATGAACATGTGTTCTACTTGTGGTTGTCGATATGACATTTTGAAAACAATGTGTTTGCACTAATTTTGCAACTTTCATTGAATTTAATTAGTTTTTTCAAGGTCACATTAGTATTCTTTTAAGGTCAAAGTTCTGTTATATAATTTGTTTTGGTTTTTATGGTCTTTTCAGCTGATCTGAGTGGATGTACACCATCCATCCATCCATTTTCAGAACCCCCCGAATCCCTTTTGGGGTTATGGGGCTGCTGGAGCCTATCCCAGCTACTGTTAGATGAAGGTGGGGTACACCCTGAACAGGTTTCCTGTCAAAAGGTCACACAACTACATCTAAGACCATTTAGAAACATTGCTCAACCTACGAAAGATGTTTGTGGATTGTGGGAGGAAGCCAGAATTCCTGGAGAAACCCACATACGCAGAGAACATGCAAACTCCACACAGAGAAAACCCAGCCAGGATTTGAATTAGGGCATTAGTGCTACCACTACACCACTGTGCAGGCCTGCCTGTAAACCAACCTTTTTCAGGGCACATCACACCATATTTTCACAGAACAGCCTGTACAGGGCTGAAGAGGACGTCCAATTTTTTTTTTATTTGCGTCAGCTTCTGGTTTCCTTTTACTTTTGAGTTCCCCTGTAAAATCTCAGCAGCTGCTTTAAACTTAATTTAAACACCAGATTTTGTGTATGAACCATTGCAATGTTAAACAGATTTTCCCTTGACCCATAAACGCCAAAAGTGGAATCTTTACAAAGCAATTTAAATTAAAAAAATACTCAGAAATGCAATTTTGAGCCTAATCTTCTCTATGTATGTCCTCCATCATCAGAAAATGACACAAGATAATGTTAAAAAAAAGAACAAAAAACTCAATTTAATCGTAGTGTGGCTTTAGGTGTTCTTCTCTGCAACCAGTCCCTGGTGGTATAATAAAAAAAAAATAGGATTCTCAAGAACATGTTAAAAATAGGTGTTAGAGCAAGAAGGGTTTTTCGGACAAATAGAACGACTGAGTAATTGCTGTTTATTTCTCAATAGAAGTCTATAGGATTTTGGCTTCCTGAAGTCAGCAGGCGCTTCCTATGTGGAACGCGAGGGGGGAGGGATCGCTCAGTCCAGTTCTCATATGCAGTCAATGATTGGTAACAAGGAAAATGAAGTCTCTTGATTTTAATGTTCTAGTCTTTTTCAAACAGCAACATAACCGCTTAGCAATCATTGTTTACCTCCAGAGTATTTAACCCAAAAAGTACCTTTGTCAATGTGTTTGACCAGCATTCAGCAGACTGTGCAGAAAGAGCATTCACATCAACAAAGGCATCCGCACAGGGGCTTAATTGCAGTGCAGAGGAAATTATTTCTAAAAGGGGGTAATGACATGTGACATTAGCAACTGTGAGCTGATCGGGCATGAAATTAGATGAATCGTCTAAAAAGTGCCATGAAAAAAAGCCTTCTTAATGTGACAGCACTTAAAAAAATAGGCAAATCAAGAAATATACCATAATGAGTGCTAATCAAGAGAAAATCAGGGTTTATTATTCGCTTCATTTTTTAAGTGGAAGATTTCAAAATGTCAACTTCTACATCCTGAGTCCAACCTTTTCTGAGAAATCCAAATGCAGGGTCAACTTTGGAAACATACATGTAGAGGAGTTAAAGGTGGAGGTGGGATTACATCAGGGATCAGCTCTGAGCTCCTTCCTGTTTGCAGTGGTGATGGACAGACTGACAGATGAGGTTAGACAGGAATCACCATGGACTATGATGTTTACAGATGATACTGTGATCTGTAGCGAGAACAGGGAACATGTGAGAGGTGAAGATTTGCCTTGGAAAGGAGAGGAATAAAGGTTAGCCGCAGTCCAAGATGGAGTATATGTGTGTGAATGAAAGGGACCCAAGTAGAAGAGTGCAGCTACAGGGAGAAGAGTTAAGAAGGTGGAGGATGTGAAGTATCAGGGTCGGAGAGTCACGGAGAGCGTGGAGAGAGTGAAGAAGCGAGTGCAGGCAGGCTGGAATGGGTGGAGAAAAGTGTCAGGTGTGACATGTGATAGAAGAGTTTTAGCTCAAATGAAAGGAAAGGTGCACAAAACTGTAGGGAGATCAGTCATGTTGTTCTGCCTAAAGACAGTTGCACTGAGGAAAAGACAGGAAGCAGAACTGGAGGTAGCAGAGATGAAGATGCTGAGGTTTTCTTGGGGATGGATAGGATCAGGGATGAGTACATCAGAGGGACAGCACATGTTAGAGAGGTCAGAGAGGTCAGACTGAGATGATTTGGACATGTCCAGAGGAGAGACAATGAATATATTAGTAGAAGGATGTTGAGTCTAGAACTGCCAGGCAGGAGGTCTAGAGGAGGACCAAAGAGGAGGTTCATGGATGAAGTGAATGAAGACATGAAGGTAGCTGGTGTTAGAGTAGAGGATGCAGAAGACAGGGTTACAAGGAGGATGCTGATTCGCTGTGACGACCACTGAAGAGAAAAGCTGAAAGGAAATGGAAGGAAAAGTGCCCATACAGAAATGGGGATTAACATTTTTGAATTTATAATGTGTAACTCTTGGGCTCACAAGAGTGAACAAAACCTCAGCTCTACAAAAAAAATCCATGTGCTTTTTATATGTTTTTCTCTTTATAACATGAGCTGTAATGCTCTGCTCACAGTAAAGCCATGCAGGTCTCTTCTAATTAACAACATGACAAAAAACCTACTGTGGCTGTCTAGAATTGACAACCTCCTTACTGCGCAGAGACAGTGTACATCACTGAATCAAAGCCTATCCATCTCACCTTACTTTATTTAAACAGGTTTGTATCCCTCTCATACCAACCAATTCTTAAGCCAGTGACTTTGACGTAAACCAGGAAGTAATAAATAATAAATAAAGCTTTATTAAAGTTTATTACTTTATTACCATTCAGGACAAATCTTAAATCAGCTATTATAATTTTATTAGACCGTGAATTTATATATTTTTGTTTAGTAACTTTTTGATTGGCAGGTGGGTTGGCCAATAGGGGAACTTTTTTAGAACTTTATTTAATTGGGTGGTGTAAACTCCGACATTCCTGTCCCAATTTAAGCTTAATTTTTGACAAGCAGAACACAACTGGCAAAGGTCAGAAATTATTTACCCAGTGTATGTTAGGTTTATGAAACTAAAACAGGCAGACTCACTTATTTTAGCAGTTAAAACCCTCCCCATTAAACAAAAAAATTAGCTGATGCCAAATCAAATGTAATATTTTCTAAGAAGCAGCCCTGAACCCCGATGTGTATAAAATAGACGTTTTTGCTGCCATATTTGAATCACGTAGTATAATTCTGAAAAGATCTAGCAGACAGGTATTCAGTGTGAAGAAAGAAAGAAAGAAAAGAATCGACTTTGTTTTAAATAAAAAACAGCTGTGAGCTTACATGGTACCTCCAGGGAGAGCCGACAGCCCCCGCAGATTACACAGTGCTTGAGCAAACTATGCTTTCAACTATGAGGATTAAAAGTTGAAGTAAAGGTGGACCAAAAGCACACAGCAAAGGATTTGCACTGCAACTATGACCAAATGTGACTCAGACTTCAGGTAACAAAAATTCTGATTACAGTTCCCAAGGGTTTTGCATAGCAAATTTTCCGTAATATAGGGCACACCACACTGGATTATAAGGCGCACCTTCAATGAATGGTGGTCTTTTGAACTTATGTCATTTATAAGGTGCACCAAACTATAAGCCACATTAAGCAAGACAAAACAGTCAAAGATAAGTCCATCAGTCAAACTAACAAACTTGTTAGCCGATTTTGAAGCGCTAGCTGTATTAACATAATGACAATAACCGAGTGATATCGCTAAATCAAACGTTACTGTAAATGGTAAATACTTATATAGCGCTTTTCTACCTTCATTGAAGGCCCAAAGCCCTTTACAGTCACAGACCTACTCACCCATTCACACAACCATTTACACACTGATGGTGGCTCCGCTGCCGAACACTGGCGCCAACCTTCCATCAGAGGCAATGTAGGGTTCAGTGTCTTGCCCAAGGACACTTGGGCGGGCAAGGCGGGAATCGAACCTGCAATCCTTTAATCACAGGCCGACTGCCCTTTCCACTGCACTGTGACTACGCTAACTCACAAAAATGTTGGTAACACAGTTTGACACTGGTATATATTAGATTTGCTAGCTGCGTTAGAGTATTTACAATAACACTAAACTTTGTTTGCAACTCATAAAAATACTTAGATTAATTTTACACGATTTTATCCATAAGAAAACATCCAAACACGTTGAAAAAAACTTTAAAAAGAAAAGCAGTTTAGATGAACAAATGTATTATTAAAATACTATCTTGTCCCAGCTGAGATAGATTAAGGTTAATGTTAGGGTAGTATATCTTTTCCTCTCACATGATTCAGCACGCTTCTTGATGTGAATGCGGGTTCTTTAACGTGCATCACATGCCCAGTGTGTACGTAGCATTACTCTCATAATTAAATTGATATTTTTATGTATCTTTTACATCCCTAGTTAATCTAAATTTAAAAAAAAAACTCAACCAAAATCATTTTTCTGCCATGAAAGTTACTGCGTTAAAGTTAAAACTAACTGAACAGCTCTACACTTTGTATTCAGTGCGGCGCAGTTCAGGACATTATGAGATTCAGACACTTTCTTCTACTGCTAAAAGACAGATGCTTTCCACTTTTATGTCTTGAAAATTGATTTTCTCTGAGGCTACAGCCTGATCCATGTCTGGGGATCAGGCCTGTAAAAAGTTATCTCATGTCTATTCAAACTGGCCACAAGTGCTTTCAAGAAAAGAATGCAAATGAGAATCATCTCCAATCTGAGATCTTTCATTCACTCATTCAGCTGCCAGAAAAATATGAATATTTAGTCTGCTATACAGAAAAAAGCTTGTGGAAATTGTGCGCAGAAGTAGGAGAGATGTCTTCATAGTTAAAGAACTGATTAAAATTAAGTTTTACACCAAAACATGTCTGCTGTTGCACAAAAAAAGGAGTAGGTTTACAGCCTTCTGTAAATACCCTTTACTGTGTTTATCATCTACAAAGACAACTGAGAAGTCTAAACAAAAAATGCACAATTTGCGAATAGATTTAGGGCTATATAAAGTAAATTATAGCTGACAGAGTGAAATAAAGGGTGTGAGGAGGTGAGGCAGCATAAGGAAATCCAATGTGGGGAGAAAAAACCCACATTGCCTTGTATTTTCTGTGTTAAACTGGGCGTGAGACTTAAAGTCAGCAGCATTGAGAAAGTGTGTAGTTATGGGTTGTGGTTTTCACTCCAACATCTCCATAGAGTTCCCAACAGGGAGGAACACACAAAGAAGACCCTTCAGAATATGAGAGAGCATGCTGCTTCCCTGTTGCCTCAGAAGACATGCTGAAAAGTAAACAACTTCTTGACATCAAGAGAGCCTTTCAAGTTCAAATGTTTGTCTTGTAGTCAACAGCACTCATCGCTAAGATTGTCCTTAAAACAAATTCATCTGCGTCAAGGGAGCACAGCCGCTCTAGGATTTTTATCAGAACATGTTTAAAAAAATCATCTGATCAGTGCCAAATCATTTCAAGTTTGACAAATACAGCTTTAGACAAACATCACCACAGTACATGTTACTTTACTTTAGTGAGAATCAAGTCCTCATGAAAAAGGAGAGTTTAGAAAATATATATATTTTTCTTTTCCTTTTGATTTTCTTCAAAGTAAACAGCAGAAATTGGTGTCTTTTTATTGTTTTATTTAGCCTAATTCTTAACAAAATTATATAGAAATAAAATAATAATAATGGGAAAACTTTGAGAAGCAATGTAGCCTGCATTCATTCAACCAAATTTCAACGAATTGCTGTGTCTCAGTGTTGCTCCACTACTCTGTTTACATCCCATAATGCCCGGATACAATGGCGGTTTTGGTCCAGTTATTCCCCTCAGCATATTCAGACCGAGGCAACTTCAGAACCAAAGCTCAGCGTGATAGAAAACAAACCGAGACCACCTCAAAAGATGGGTCTGAGAGCGGTTCCGGGTCCCAGACCAACCAGTCGGGGGCTATGTTTTAATCAAAAGTCCCTGCAATAAACAAGGAAACACTGCATACCACTTCTGAGTGACAGTACTATCTGGTTATAAAACAGTTTTAATTTTCTTCATTATTTGTGGGGCGATTTTAAAGAAAAAGATCTGTTTCATGAGCTCAAGTTTGCCCATAATTAAAGTGCGTGTTTCTGATTGGTAGATGGGTGAACTGACGTGTGAACTAAGTTTAAGTGAATACTGACAAACAAATGTACAATCAGATAAAAAACAAATGTTATGTTTTCCGCTCCGGGCGCACCATCAATGAACGGACTATTTTTAAGCTTATGTCATATATAAGATGCATCAAACCATACGGTGCATTAAGCAAGACAAAAGAGTCGGAGGAAAGTCCGTCAGTCAGACTATATTAACTGTGTTCACAGTAACTTTAGAACTTCTTTATAATATGCTACACATTAGCTACATTAGAACCTTTAACCTTGTTAAACACATTACCTATAGCTCCCAAACTTGTTAGTAACATGTAAAACCACAGTTGCACATTAGCCACATTAACATATTTACAATAATACTCAACCAACCAAGTAAAAAAACAGACTAATATCGCTAAAACAAACCTAACTGTGCTTACGCTAACTCCCAACCTGTTTAGTGACAAAAAAACACAGTCCTGGTCGGACTTCATTACCTGCGTTCACGACCTGCACTGACAGAAATTCTAGCGTTTGTTTGTGACACGCTACACGTTAGCTACATTACAACTACAGTAACTACGTTAGCATATTTACAATACCTGTATACAGACCGATACGGCTAAAACAAACTTTACAGTTCCTCACGCTAACTTCCAACCTTTGTAGTAATACGTTAAAAAGACACAGTCCAACGCCATTACACATAAGTCACGATAACATCCCACCTTGTTTGCAACACGTAATAAAACAGACTGATATGACTAAAACTCCCAACCTTGTCAGTAACACTTAAAAACAAGCAGTCCAACACCACTACATTAGCTGGGTTACCATATTCACAGTAACCCCCAACTTTGATCAACTGTAAGATTTCTGCAGACTTTTTTTGTCAAAGATTCAGCGTTTGAATATGAAGTGCATTTCTGCATTTAAAAAACATCCAAAGGAAGAAGTCTTTGTGAAGCAGCACAAACACTTCCTAATTACAGTCAAGCCTGGAGATGTGAGTTCTGGCTCATTTTGCAGCTGCAGGAAGGAATCCAGTCTTTCCTTTAGTGGATCATGAACACTCACTGTACACCAAGCAACAAGATTTGATCCTGCAATCGAACCCTAATCTCTGAAACAAAATATCTGAAAATATGAATAATGCAGCAGTTATTCAGTTCAATTTCAGACTTCTATTTGACTGGAATGCTGAGTAAGACTAACCATAAAAAAGCTCTGCACAGAGGAAAGAATTCAAAGTGATAATATAAATAACGATCTGAAATTCCTCTACAGTGACGTGACAAATTAAATAACTTCTCACAAAAAACGATAACTGCAAATTCTGCTTCTTATAGTTTTTTACTATCTAATAAATCAAAGGTTGTAAAAACTGTTTCACATACTGCTGCATTTTTATAGTTTTTTTCCAATGTCAGCATTTTGTGCATAATATGCTGTCAGTTTCTTATTTCATTACCTGCCATGAACCAAATGGATAACATTATGGCTCAATGTAGATTTACATTTCTTCTTTTTTTTTTTTTTTTTGTTGACTGAGTATGAAATATTAAAGATAAAGCGAGGAGTGTCCACTGGTCATGTTTTGGAATATGCTTAAAGGAAATTGTACAGCAAGAATATAAAGAAGAAGAATTACAGACATAAAAGTAAAAAAATCTGAGGCTCCACAAACACATGTCAGTCAAGTAACAACAAAAAGAAGAGAAAACTTTTGAAAACTGGGTGAGCAGAAAAATCAAAACACACACGTGTGAATTTAGACCAGCCTTGTTACAGCACATCTGCCTGCATTTAAGTCCGTGTCATCGCAAAGCTGAACCACACCTACACAAGTCCAGCACTGCACTACACTTGGAACAAACAACACCAGCGTAGACTATTTAGACAATCCGTAAGCACCTTTACACCCAGACATATTTTCACTGCCTTGGTACAGGCCAGATAGCATATGCACAACAAAGCACCAGGGAAAACCTGGAGGGATGGAATTGAGACTAAAAAACTGCAGCTTTGTGCTTTGGTTGGTATTTGCAGGCCAGCAGACAACTGTCCCAAGCCATCAGTTCATCTTCAGCTCAGCCATGCTGGAGCTGATAAAATGTGGGAGGACAAAGAGGAAGAAGCTGCCTCGTTCTCTTCACTGTGTGCACATCGTGCAATGTGTTGAGGCAGTCTGTCACCATGAGCTGCAGACATGTCATGAGCTCTCCTCATCACCTTATAAATAGAACAAGACCATGGCTTTTTTTTCTCAGAGAAAATAATCTTCCATGTTTGTGGGTTTTTTTAATTAATCGTCCGTGTTTATTTCTTCTAATTAACTTTGACATTTCTGTACTTTTTTCCACCTTTGTTTGGTTTTCCTGCTTGTCACACTCACAACCACGAAGGGCAGCTCAGACAGAAATGGATCCAAGTTATTTTAAAAGACTTGGATTCTACATTTACTCTTAGATTTACGCTCTGATAAAAATGGTGAGTTTTTTTAATTTAATTTTTTGTGGCATTTTTCTGATGATGGAGGTCATGGAGAGGGAGAAAATTTGGATTAAAACTGTATTTCTTTGTATTTCTTTATAGAAATTGTTGTCAATCAGAAGCAAATGAAAAAATAGTGCTTAAAAAAGATTGCCAGTGACGGAGAAGCCACAGGCCAACAAGCTCCATGTATGTTTTTGCTTTCCTCGTCTGAGTTGGCATCTGGATCAGAACTGCGCGGCTAGATGGCTCAGATATTGCTCACCATTTTTGTTGCACCTGTAATGTTAGGTTGGGGATTTGGAGGTTGTAAGCTAGCAGGAGAAGAGTCTTAGCAATGAGGAGGGGAAGGGGAGGCGGGGTTACTCCGCAGCAATAGTCCCACCCATAACTCAAAGCTGGGTTTCTGATGAACTGCTGCCACTCTGCAGAAGATATGTCTAAAAGCAACATAATCCTACTTAAAAGAGTCCTGGGAACGCTTTGATGATAGATCAAAGATGATTGGAGCGGATCTTCAAAGGAAGAGCAACTCAGAAAACGTTTGCGATATTTTAACATCAATAGCAGCAGGATGGCTCAGTTGGCTGGGTGTATGACTGGCGTCCGGATAGAGTTTGCTTCCCAGTGAGCGATGAGCTTTATCCAGTGTGTAAATGCAGCCACACAGGGGACCCAAGTCTGGATCTCCCTGTGCCGGTCCCCAGCCCGGATAAATCAAACGGTTGTGTCAGGGAGGGCATCCAACTTAAAACACTGTGAAAACTGACTGGCTGTGGCGACTCCTGACAGGATTTTTTTTCCAGCATTTTCCAGTGGATGCAGTGAAAATTACATCCCCTAATTCTCCATGAATTTACTCCTACGTGATTACATGATTATGAATGATTAAATAGCATTTTATAATCTTTTAAGAAGTATCCAATCAGTCATGACAGCCTACTGTCACTGGTGAATGACTTAAAAGAAACGCTTAGTAAAAAATGGCCAAGGTGTCATATTTATGCAGTTATCGGGAGATTTTCCTACATTTAAATCCAATAAATTATACAAAAGGTAATATTTTAATCATTTTAAAGAAACAGGATAAAAGAACTTTAGTAAAAGAACTTCATAGGTCATGAAATCCACTTAATATTACAACGTCCCAGTAAATCAAGGGTGTTTTTCTTCAAAGAGATCCTTTCATCCAACTAGGTCAGTTTTAGATGGCAACAAAAATAGCATCTCGTTCGCATTTATTTGATTCCAGAGTTGTGCTTAGAAAATTAAAAGAAAAAAAATTGCACATCCTATGAGTTTGAATGAGCTAACGTTTTAAAGCGCTCTCAGTCTCCATCAACACTTCCACATCTTTTCCATAAATGTTAAATAAAAGAAAGTTTTGACTGTTCTTTTCAAGAAAATCCAAAAATAGACATTCACATTTATTGTTGAGGGCTTCAGAATACAAACCTATCTTTCTTTTCAAGCAATGCAGATTTTTAAAACCTTCTCTCGAGAGTTGATCCTGCACATTTACATAGTGAGACAAACTCTGTTAAATGGCAATCAAGGCCATTGTTGTCCTCTGAAAGAGGGGCTGACACTTAAAGTTATGTCTAGAAAACTAGCAGAAAAATAGGGGAGAAATATGAAATTGATACTCGGTCAAGACAAGCATGCACTATTGGGATTTGTAGAAGCTAAGAATGAAAGAAAAGTGACAGCTAAGTTTTTTAAATCACTCTTTAAAGTTACTGTTTAGTTCTAGTGACGCAACAATTAACTATTAAACTGTATGATCTAAAACGTATGAAATCTATACAACTATTTCTTTAACGTGTCTCTTTTTTTACTTGATGAAATGAAAAGAATTGGTCTTCAGGGGCTGCATGGTGGTCAGGGTTCTTGTCTCACAGCGAGAAGGTCCTGGGTCAAATCCCAGCTGACCTTTTTGTATGGAATTTACGTGTTCTCTCCGTACGTGCGTGAGTTTTCTTCAGGCACTCCGGCTTCCTCCCACAGTCCAAAAACATGCTTGGTCATTTGACTGGTAACTCTAAAGTTGTCTGGGTGTGAGTACCGGTATGTGAATGTGTGATTATGTGGCCAAGGGCTGTACCCCGCCTTTGCTCAACAGTAGCTGGGTTGGTTCCAGCAGCGCCGTGACCCTGAAACAGATTCTGTAGATTTAGAATATGTTTAGATGCTCTTCAATGACCACATTTATATTAACTGACTGGTTCCTCTGTCTCCTCCACCATGAACCTGGTTCCCTCTGAATGCAGTAGCTCATTCTGTCTCCCTTTCAACGCCAGCCTGTAGTGTTTTTATCTCTCCAGCTCGGGGCAGCCGGTGTCCAAATTCAAGTCAGGGCTGACCACTTTTGTCCCAGACCATGCTTCTGCCCAAACCCACATTGCTAGTGAAGTTTTCATCCACACCTCCTCATTTCTACCTGGATTCCTCCCCCAATCAACAGTTAGATGTTATTTAAGGATTTGATTTTAACAGCGTCTTCTTTGAGCCTCCTCAGAAAACACAAATCAGATGGATTTCCAGCCTCTATGACATACACTGTTTATTAACACCATATTTTCTGCAGTACAGAGTGAACTGAATTATGAGGCAATAAATTGTCTATTTTTGAATTTCTGTCATATGCAGTTTAAAGTGCATTAAGTGAGACAAAAAAGTCAGATATAAGTCAGTCAGTCCGACTTTTTTCTGGAACTTGTTTGTAACACGCCACCCGTCAGCTATGGTAGAAGTTAGCCACGTTTACAATAACACCCAACTTTTTTTGGGGACTCGTAAATGAAAAAAAAAACGTACGTTCTGACAGAAGACCGCGTACTTCTCAAAAACCCTTTGATATGAGGAAGCACAACCAGAATGAATCCATAAGGCGCTCCGGATTATAAGGCGCTCTGTCATTTTTTTAATGTATTTTTTTAATTACAGCTTTTAAATGTGCATTATAGTGCGGAAAATACAATACGTAACTGCAATATTTGAAATGAATAAATAAACAAATGAATATTCTGATTCTTATTTTCCTACATTTGAGTTTTTGCAGATTTTCTGTCCATTACTAGCATTCTGGCACTACACTGTGTAATGAATCTGTCATCTGAAAGAGACAGTTTTTACAAATAGGTGTTCACCATTAGGAGAGCCACTATGATGCGCCTTCCAAAGCATAAAAAGAAAAGACAGCCAATGTTTTATCATAAAAAACAGCCATCTACTCGTCTCAGTTTTTATCATCCAATCCATTTTACAGTCCTGCTTTGATCCTGTGCAGGGTCATGGGGTTGCTGGTGCCAATCCCAGCTGCTTCAAAGACAGGGTTCACCTTGGACAGATCACCAGTCAAATAAGAGGCCACAGACACAAATTATTGTTTTTTTATATTTATTTTAATTTCTTTTAGGTTTATCAGAGTCTTCTGCATTCAAGTAGCATGTTTCACGTTGGACGAGTTTTCAAATTCTGAGGGGAATCTCACAAAGAACAAAGAAACACGTGTCATGTTTGCACATGAGGAGCAGATTAATTTCACACCGAAATGAACCAGACATGATTCTAACAAAGAACCTTTGAGCAAACTCGATCTTTACACCAACAATCACACACCCCGAAAAATGAAAACTCCTTATTTGAAGATCACACATTACAGGTTGTGAAATCTTACTATGTGACATGGGTGAAATGAAGACAACTCATAATATATGGATTTGATTTGGATGCTGACATGCAATAAAATGATCATAGCTGCAGGTAAATTTGCTTGAACGTCAGCCAGAGAAGGGAAAGAGAAAAAAACGCAGCAGTGTTTGGTCTGCAAACTGAATCTTGAGAGAAAGCTGGAAATATGGAAAAACAATTAGCAGGAGCAAAAAGCGTAAAATTAAAACAAATGTTTTCTGATGCCCAAGTCAAAATTCTTGCATAAATCCTATGGTTTGATGACTGAAGTTCTATATGAGAATATTTGCCAGAAGTCCACGTTTGAAGCAGTTTTATGGATTTCAAAACTGAATGCACAGATGCACATAGTCTTACTAGTGCTGCCTCACCACCTTTATGTCCTACACTGTTCAAATCAGCTTCATTCAAAAGTTTTTGAGATATTCCACCTTAGCGTGCCGGTGGCCTTAAAGGCAGGAACATTTAATTCTGCAGCAGGCCTTATTGCTGCATATTCTGCACTGCATCTCAGCTCACAGTTTTCATCTTCTAACCACAGCAGCTCCATGCAGAATGGAGGTTTTCTTTGTCAGAAAGGTGTTTCTTAAGTAAAAGTCCGACAGTTGTGGTGCACCAAACTGCCCTCGTTGTGCATCAGAATAAATGTATCTTTATTTTGAACTAAAATAAAGAATCAAATTTGAAATCTAGTATCCGTTTTGATTTGATATTAATGGACACTTGAAAATCTAAATTATTTCTGGTACTTTTAAGAAAGATTTTCAATTTTTAAGAACAAATCTTCACTTATGTGGCACTTATGTGCAATGCAGAGCAGCTTCTGCTACTGAAGCATAAGGTCACATTGTATAGCACAGAATTCCACTTGCTCTCTGACAGACAGCCTGGCTTTGAAAAACCAGCGAGGCCTCAAATTCCTGAAATCCCTCAGGAGAAACTGGGAAAGAAAATGTATGGGAGGGGATAGCTTCAAAAATGGTTGGTATTTGGAAGTTGTATCTATTTATGGTCCACAAAAAACACGCTTCGGCCAATCAGAGAACAGCACTCTCACTCATCAGCTCATTCCCACTATCAAAACAAACTGATAGTAAAGAAGAATCCACGCCGAGCTGCTGTAGAGGCTTTGGCGTGTCAGTCTAAAGAGCAAAGATGTGTGAATGAAGATTGTAAGGAGGGCAGCATTCATTCACAAATTCCTTCACTCACAGCTCCGTTTGTTTGAGTTAGATCTCTAAAGCGAAGTCAACAACATCTGTGGCAAAGTTGAAACACACGAAGTCAAAGAGGAAATAATGACTTACCTCTCACTTCTGTGACTCTTTGGCTGTCCGTCTCTCCTCTCAGTGTATGACAAAACTTCTGAAGTTGCTCTTTTCATCAGACTCCCTCCCTTAAAGCTCTCTCCCGCATGGCTACACAAGTAGCAAAAAGAGCAAAATAGTGACATCTAGTGGACATTTGTCGTTAAAATTCTAAAAATACATTTAAAAAAAACCTTGGTTAATCTGTGGCTCTCTTCCACCACTAATTTAAAGGCTAATTGGCTCAAATTCCAGGGGAGAGCTGAAAGCAGCAAACGGATGAACACAAATGAATGAAACTAATTTCTATCTAAAAGGAGTTAGTAAGCATTAGGAATTCTCAGTTTTAAAACAAACCATATGTTAAGCGAATCGCAGCATCCTTACTGTATACCATGTTGATGTTGAAAGCGTCAAACATCTTTTGCTTTCGGATTTTCCCTTCAGGAGTCGCCACAAATAGTTTGTTTGCTTTTGATTTTAATATAAGGTTCAAAGAATGCAGGCTGAATGGTGGGCGATCTATCCCTCTTACAAAAAGTTTGGATAATCCTGGTAAAAGCCAACTAATTTGTTTTTTTCTTTATTGTTACTCGCTTATTAGCAAATTCAAAGAAGGATTTCTCAAAAGTAGTTTGCACTCTCACCTAACAATGAGAAGTCCTGGTTCAAATCCTGGCTGGGACCTTTCCATGTGGACCGTGCCTGTTCTCTCCGTGTATGTGTGGATGTTCTCCGGGTACCCTGGCTTCCTCCCACAGTCCAAAAACATGCTTCAAAGGGTTCTAAAATTTCATAGAAGGGCTGGACCAAGACCACATGCTTGGAGTGTTTTGGAAATCCACCTCATAAGAAAAAGAAATAACATGGAATCTGGACAAAAAGATGCTTTTATTTTCATTAAAACTTTATACACACATACACACACACACACACACACACACACACACACACACACACACACACACACACACACACACACACACACACACACACACACACGAGTTTTTATTTCAAAATCTTGACATTTGCTCTTATTTTAGCACAAATGGCATCAATCCCTTTAGGGAAAAACGCAAACTTAGAAAAATGCTGCGTTGGAATGATTCAAAATTATTCTGTGACTCAGAAAACACCCATGAATGTGATAACAAAAAAAAACAAAGCAAAAAAACAACAACAAATCTTCCAACATTGCAGAAATGCAGAATAGTTTCAGCACCGAAGTAAAAGTCAATGTATTTGTAGTGCACCACCTATGGGTAGACACCAGAATTACAGGGATAATAAAACAATTAGGATCAATAATACAGTTTATTTCAGTTTGCGGGCCAGATAAATAGTTTAATGGGCCACAAGTGGTCCCCAGGACGGTAGCTTTCCCAACCCCTATAGGTGTGTGTGGGATCGTTTGGCGACAGACTGGCATCCTATCCATGGTGTACCCCACCTGTGACCCCAAAGAGGATATGGAGGGCTAAAAAATGGATGGACGGACAGATTTTTCTAAACTTTATTTTTGTTGTCTTGTTATACACAAAGCACCAAAACAAAGCCAAAAAATCTAGGTTTGAACCAAATCATGGTGAAAGTATCTCATTGCACCCTTATTAAGCATTATAAGGATTTGCTTTTAGTTCAGCTCTAGATTTGATTAGAAAAGGCACAAAGAGCACTACTAAAACCATTCTGTTCTGTTTGGAATACTCGGTTGTCTTTCATCTTTGTCATCTGTGTTGTTCTGGTGTTTTTCCTGCTTCCACCAAGACTCTGCTTTAATATCTAGAAGCTCATTACCATTCAGTTGCAGTTTTGGGGTTTTGTGCCCTGAAGCACATCAAGTTTATTTCATAAATCCCCCAGTTTAGTCTCTAACTACGCTTGTCTACGAGTCTGCGTTTGGGTTTTCCGTTGCACACAGGGGTATGAAATGTCTGTTTTTTAATTCAATGCTGCCTTAAGGGCTGAAGATTAAAAGCTTTGGTTTTAATTTATGGTCCCTGGGTGCAGAAATGTTCTTTGGACCTCTATGAATCCTAAAATAGTGGTCAGCAAATGCAGTTACCAGCATTTGAAGTTCCAGAGAAATTAAGAGTAAATCAGAAGTACTTAAACTATAAAAGTATAAAGTAAGAGCAGGTTAATGGGTTACTCAAAGTGGCCTAGAGGTTAAGGCAAAGAAGAAACCTTTTTTTTACAGTTAATGAAAAAGACAAAAGTCAAGTATCTTCTTTTCAAATGTCATCAGGCTTCGACTGTACTTTACTTCTGCTTTACTGAAATAATTCCACAGAACTCTTTTTGCACAATAGTCAATCTTCTTTACTGCATTTTTATGTCAATATTAATTCTTTTTTACATTTTTTGTCCTTTGTTGACACTAGCAACACTTATCAAACGGGTTCATGCTGATAATATTTAATATTTTGTTTCAGTCACTAGTTCTCTATTTATGGTTTTATTTTCCTAACTAAATAATTTGGGTGTTTTTTATCATCTGTCTGTCTTTTTTAATATTTTTTTGTAATTTTTAACATTAACTGTTACTTCTGGTTTTGTATTTTCTTTTTGTAATTAACCTTCTTGTAAAAAAAGAAAAAGAAAAAAGCTAGGGACAAATGCTGCGTTTAGCTTCAGCTAAAAACATTATATGGGTGTCAGGAGTCAGAGCTCTGTCTCCCCCTCTGGTCACCAGCGGGAGCCGTCTTCAGAGCAGTAACTCACTACATTTCCCAGTAGCCCCAGCGTGGAACCCCCAGATGCTGCTCACCTGACACCAATCTGACAATCACCCACCTGTCTCTTAAGCACCACACACCGTTGCTCAGTGTGAAGTATCCAGCCTGCATTACTGAGCAGTTCTCTCTGGACCTGATCTTCCGTTTCTGACCCGGCTTATTCTCTGGTTGCCTGCCCTGACCTCTGCCTGTCTGACTCTGATTTAGCTTTATGAACCTTTAGCTGTGCTTGTTTTCTGTCTGAACTAATAAGCCTGCTGCAATTGGAGCCATCTCTCTGCCCGTTTGTGACAATGGGAATGGAACTGATGTTTTGTATTATGTCTGTTTTTATATCTGCCTGTATTCAATAAATTAAAACCAATTTGAGCCTGTTTCCAGCTCTTGAACCCTATTATTAAATCTGCAAAATAGAATCAGACTTTACACTTGCTCAGGCAATGATTGCTTGCTCTCATAAGCAACACAATTACACCAGCAGCATGGATGCAAGACACGCACAACTAGGGTTAAATCTATCATTGTCTCCTTCCCAGTGCTCAAATCAATTCTAGTTCTATTCCCATCATTTATAAAAAGTCAAATTCTTTCTGAAAGTCCTTCGATTAACCTCCCATTTGCATTGACGCTTTCACTTTCCCTTAGAAAAGAGGCTGTGACCATTTACTGCACTGCAACAAGTCATTTTTCCTTTGCTGTATCCTTTATTTTCCAGACAGACTCATGCACATCAGATTTGTCTCAATAATAATCTGTAATCTGTTTAAAAAAGCCTACTACATCAAGGAATTTACTGAAAATTTCGGATTTTTGGAAATAAGATGTTTTTTAAACCCTTTGATAAAAGCCACAACAAGTAACAATATTATGTATTTTTATGAGATACATATGCTATTAATTATGATCTGTTAGGTGATTTGTTAAGTTTCTCACAACAATATAAAGATGTAAAAATATGGATAGGAGGAGAACATCAGGAAAAAAGCTCCTTCTCTCAAATTTGGTCCACACATTTTTAACATGGTTCACCTGTAATATAAAGTCTTGTTTATCAACAAATTTTGCATTATTTCAATTCAGAAAGTAGTCGTCTAAAACAATGGACAATAGATTAAATTAGTGAGGTGCGGTGAGGTTCACGCCTGGTGATTCACTGACGTCATCAGGCAGATTTACAAACATATGAACCCTACAGAGTAGCTTATTCAGCGTTTGATTAGCAGAAGTTATAGTTTGTTGTTTAAATTTCATTTCAACATTTTTCTTCCGTTTACAAACTGTACTAAAGAAAAAAATAACCAACATTGTTATAATTGACTTACTTTTACTTATAAATGAAGTCCGTGTTTCCCTTGTTTATGTTTGCTCCTTCTGAAGAAACGCATTGATAATCTGTTTGTAGAAGTCTTCCTTTTGTTTCTTCAGTTTGAAAAGTCTTTCTGTCTCAGTGAAGATCACCACCAGTGACGTGTCTAATCAAATTCTTGAGTTTAGGGGTTTAAAAACCTGATCCTCCGTTTAGAAAATGATGCTAAACATATGAACGAGGAACTGGGCAGCTGCACTAGCCTTCTGCTGCTAATTCTATTATGCTTTAGCTGCGGTGTCACTTTCTCCGGGCTCACCAGCGCCCTCTGCCTTAAGGCAGGCGTACTGCCTGCCTCACCTAGTGTATTTCTCCAGCGCATAAAAAGACTAAATGAGTCGCAAACTGGCACCAATGTAACCAGACAGATGGCGCGAAATAAACAAACTATGTCATTTTAAAATAGAACGTCTTTTATGATGAAAATTATAAGTATCAATAAAGCGCATGCGTCAGCTGCGGCGCTGGGAAAGGGAGGGGCTGCTGCTCACAGCCTTACCCGCTGCTGTCTCACGTACCTGAACAGGAAACTTGTAAATTCACAGCTGTTTTCCCAAATATACGTTGAAAATCCACACAGTAAAGGTAGTTCACAGAAGAGACATGTCTAAAAAATAATATTAGACTTTTATTTTTATTATAAAAAACGTATATTCATTTTATTATTTCATTTAGGCATTTTTGAGCTGTATTTCGTAGGTGATGCACAGACTCACCTGCCTCCCCTGACTACACATCACTGGATGAAATATTCTCACCATTTCAAAATGCTTTTTGCCGCCAAATGTGTTTTGGGCGTTTCACGGAAGCAGCCATTTTGAAATGAGCAGGAAAAGTCCTCCTATTGCCCCTAGTGGAATGACTAGGAACTGCAGGGCAGAAAACATGGACCAGCAATGGGTTTTTAAGGAAAGTCTGGATCATGCTAATGAGATAGGCGTCTCAAAAATTTGGGTATAGAATATGACACAAATGGTTATTTAGGGTTGAAATAATCGCTTTCTCTTTGTATTCCTTGGTATAAGTTTATGCAGGGTAAAGTCTGATAGGAATGTCTTCCCTAAATGTATCAATTAAACGCACACCATTTTATGCCACAACCCTTCTGCATTCATGCAAAACAAAACTCAAGTGAGCTTTTATCTGAGACACTTAAGCACAGACCACATGCAGTGTCTTGTTATCTTTTAACAAATCTTGACCTGGAGCAATTCCACTTTTGTCATTGTTTTGTGTCTAAATAATGTGTCTAATGATTATTTTTCCAAACAAAAAGCCTCCATGCTTGCTTTTTCACTCTCTTCTTTTATAAACTCACTCATGTTCAACATTTCAGATCCTGTTTTTTCTTGCTTTTTCTCAACGTTTTCCATTTATTGTTCCCACAATGTTTTACTTTAAAAGTACTTCAAAGGCTTTAACAGAAACTATCATTATGTTGTTATTGATAAAAACCTAAAATTTGTTCCATGGGAGCCTCTCTACTTCCACTTTTCCCAAACCTCCTATTATCTGTTCACTTTCTGTAATTTACTATTGTATATTTTAAAACACTGTGCCAGCTTCTTTTTTTGCGTTTCAACTCGTTAACCACATTATTTCTACACTTCAGTCCTCCTGTCTTTTGTTTTTGTAATTCAGCCACATCACTACCTTTCCTCTGCTCTAATCTGCTGTCTTTCTCCTCTTCACTTTGTTTTGTTAGAATCTCTTTTCGTTCCCTCTGTTCACCATCTCCTGTCCTATTCATTTTGATTTTTGCAAATGTCACCTTCATACGACTAAACTCTGTAGTGATACACACATCAGCGATTTCAGCAGATCATCATTTTTCTGAAATAACTTGGAATTCTTGTTTGGGTGTTTTGTTCCTGACTGCGTGTATGCAAACTAAGTTACATTCATAACAATCGTTACACTTCCTCTCATAACTCTTTCTTTTCTCATGTCCATGTGTGTTTGGGCACATTAAAAGTTAATGTTATACATTAAAAAACACAAATGAACGATGATGTATCTGTAACGATTTGTTACGTTAAATTTGTAACGTGTGAGGATGGACTTGGGTCTTTTGGAGAATGAGATCGTTATATTTTTGCATAAATGTTATATTTTTTGTTTATATGTAACAAACCTGTGTCGGATGATTACATGTGTTTGTTTCTATATGCATATTTTTATATGTGTACTTATATGTGTAAATATGTGTATCTGAAGCTGAATATCTTCTCATTAAAAGGAACTGGACTATTATACATAGTGGGTGCAGTACAGTATGGTATAGTATAGCATAGCGTAGTATATTTTGGTATATTATAGTATAGTATAGTATAGTATAGTATAGTATAGTATAGTTTAGCATAGTATAATATAGTATGATATTGTGCAGTGTAGTACAACATAGTATGGTATGATGTTGTGTATTGTCGTACAGTACAGTATAGTAGGATGTTGTGTAGTGTAGTACAGTACAGTATAGTTTTATTATTAATTATTATCATCATTATCAATGTGATGTATTAGTAAAGGATACTTTCATAAATTGATTGGTGTGATATCCATCAAGAATAATCTATAACTGTGGAGTTAGGAAGTTTTGTGTTTGTGTGACCCATTATTTGCACATTTATTTAAACTAAATTCAGTTTTAGAGCTCTATGCCTGTTGTTACATCTATTATAAAATGAAAAAGTACATAGGCTAGCTGGTAAAAAAACTAACTTTGTAACCAGATAGATTTTATGTCTGATGTCATCCACTGACCCAGTCATCATTGGAGATGACTGACCTGGCTCCACTTACTTTTATTTTTAGTGTTTCTTTCCGTCCTGAAGCAAAAGTGTCTCTAGAGACAACCTGTAGAATCACCTTACCATACAATCTGTCTCTTCGGCAGTGATTGGTAAAGTCACAGGTTTGACTCTTTGATAAATGCAGTCAATGTTAGTTACTGAAGTTGACGTGATGAGGGTTTTTGGTGTATGTTGCTTCATCTTTTTTATTCCATTTATTGTGTAGGTTGTGAACAGCTAAAGGCAAAACCATCTCAAGATATGTTTAAGTATGTACCGTATTCATGTATATTCAACTTGACTCTCTTCCATTCATGGAGTGGTGAAAATAATATGTTGTACTCAGCACATGTTTTTTTTTTTATTTTTTTTTTATTTTTGATGCTTTATGAATGGAAAAAAAGATAAAAAGAAATAAAGCAAAGAGAATTATATTAGTGCACAAGCAACATGTACTCAAAATAGTTCAGCAATGCACAATTTTGTTGTTCTTTTGTTTACTTGTAAAGTATGTTTGTGCACCAATATTATTACTGTTTTGCCTAATTTAAACATTACTTTTTTATCAAAGGTTTACTTAAAATAATTCATAAATTGAATGTCTTCTTTTTTTCTCTTTTTTGTTAGCAGTGTAGAAAGAGATTGTGCTTTTTTAAGTCCTAATTTCCCCAGAGATAAGCAACTTTTACGGTTATTTCCTGGAACTGTTCCGCGCGCGTCCTCGCGTGGCTCCTGTTGCTGCGCGCTCCCGTCTCTCTGACATTCCCGGCTGCTCTCACGTGTCTTCCCTGCATAAAAGGGTCTCAGTCCGCGCTCACCATGTCCAGTGTGTCACCAGACAAGCGGAGAAAGATGGAGTCAGCACTAAGCCAGCTGAAGAAGTTCACCGTGGTGGTGGCCGACACGGGAGATTTTAACGGTAAATCACTCATCGAGCGCGAGCTAATGTTAGCTAGCTAGCATGCTAATCCAGTGACCAGGAAGGATCCAGAGTTTAATGTGACTGACCGACGGGTCGATATTAGGCATGGGGGTGTGCACATTACTCTACTTCTGGCTAGTCAGGCTAACCACTGTTATACCTAAAATTCTAACTCTACTTTATTTGAATGAGATAATAATCTACTTTACTTGTTATTAACTAAAGTTGACAGTCTGATAATCTCATTACATATTATTACGACATCTCGTCGTCCCTCTGGACCGAACTTACTACCTGCTAGCTTGAATGACGGTCAGTTGTTGTAGTTGGCATTTTGTTTTTGTTGTGAAGATTTAAAGGTTAGCACTTCACAGTATAAATGTGCTGCTGAAGGAAAGTCAGTTGTATTTCTTTCTACTTCCTCGTTACTCTGATGACACTGGAATAATGGTAGAGTGATTGGAACGGGCTAGAATTAGCTACAATACTGTGCAGTAATGTTATTAGGCTAAAGTAACCCCTGCGGACCGAGCTCAAACTGCAGACCCAGGATGACATGACAAAATTGGGTTATCCTTCTGGAACTCAGATAAAGAGGATGTTGTCTTTTCTCTAGTTTCTACAAGAGCTAAAGCTTCTTATGTTTGTTTCTTTGTCGTTTTTACATGTTTTCACATTGTGCGTTTCACAATTGCTAACAGTTGAGAAGAGTTTGTGTGTTGTGTATTTAACAATTCAAAAACGGATTACTTTTAATAGTGAAGAAAAATAAGCTGTAATACATCAACATTTTTACTTTTTGTTATTATTTAAACTGACACAAATGGACATTGAAAAAGTCTACTCACTGCTTAGTCTAATCCAGGGGTCTGCAATCTCAGCTAAAGAATAATATCTTTTTTCTTTTTATTTATAAAGTAATATTTTTTGGACTGTGCAACACATCAAGTGAAAAAAAACAAAAGCTGTTGTATAGGCCAACCTTATTCAAGTCATTCACAGACCACTCCACCAGGCTCTTAACCACAGTACCCATATGTCTCGTTTCCATTGAGCTGTATGTCCCATAGAAAAACAGTGTTTTCAGAGCTACTAATGAAACCTGTTGATTTGCGAAAGCGGCAATATTTCTCTTTGCCGTCAGTCTTCTTCTCTAAAACAACATTAAGTGCTTTGTATATACTACACCAAAGCCAAGTGGGAAAAAATGAGCTGCTGGATGACTTTCATTGTTGTTTTTGTTAGCTTCACTCCGTATGCACTGTAATGCTTCAACAAACCAGAATTCACATTTAAAGCACACCAGATTAAAACTGTCTGTTGTTGAACAAAATTCAAGAACTTTTAAATGCAACATGTGGTCCAAAAATTGATGTGACAGTCACTTTGTTAGCTTTGATTTATTTCAGTTTGTTAGAGTTACACATTTTTTGGATGAGATACATTACCATAAAAAAACTACCATTAGATTTGCTGCACTGAGATGATTCTATGTGGTACAGGGTGTTTTATTTTGAAAGGACATGTGAACCTCTGTCCAACGTTCTAAACTATTTGATATTTTGAAAGAAAGGTTAACTATTTGGCTATGTTTTATTAACATCGACATAAATACAAAAGTTTATTTATTTTTATCTAAATAGTGACATCAACATTAATGCAAATCTGTATCTTATTTATCTATAAGGGGAAGGATGACTTTGTAGCTCCTATTGCGTTGTAGTCTTTGAGAAATTGGCCTGAATGGCTCTTTAAGTGTTAAAGGTTGCAGACCCCTGGTCTAGCATAGTACTACAAGCCAATATAATAAACTGTTTGCAATTTTCCTACTATATTTTTCATAAAAAAAACTGAAAATGAAAACTTTTAAAAACTTAAGAGTCAAGATTATCTCAAAGAAAGAACCATCAAACTATCCACTATGAAATATAGGTGGTATCATTGAATATCTTCCCAAAAAATAAACACAGACAGTGTCCAGTTCAGCCAAGATTATTCCAGAAAGTCCAAATTGTTTTAACTGATTTTTAACGTTAACCTCTGTGTGTTTGATGAGTTTACTGCCCAAAATGTATATACTATTTAACTTGGTATTTGGTAAGTCAAGAATAGACGTTTCTTTTAAACTGTTACTTATTTATTTAGAATTATATCACAAATATCTGGTGACTTTCCAGTGATTTATTATTGGCTGTGCTTTGAACCTTTGCAGGGGCTAACTGTAAGCAGTTCTGTTTAAATGAATGCCCTGGACTGTCTTGCCACTGTCTTTTATACAGCATACAGATGCATTATTCATGAAACTATATTTACAGTTTAACACTACTGTGAGTTAAACAAAGGTGGTGTAAAAGGAGTCTAAAATGTCATCTTGTCCTATTAAATCTGTGTGTTTATGTGTGTAAATATATTCTGATGTTCCCATCTAAGGCCTGAATGTGGCAAAGTTACAAGGTTTTTTTGTCCATTGCCAAATGTAACTTCTTTTTTGTCTTTCTATGCAGCAACACGTCTGTTTCACATGAGAACTTGGTAAACTGTGTGTTAACACCACTTGCTTGCTTCACATGTGAGGCAAGAAGAGTTCTCGCAAAAATTGTGTGCAATTAAATGGAGGGGGCTGAGCAACAGCTTGTGACATTTTGTTTGTTTTTTTTAACCATTTTTCCCGTGCAAATGCAAAAGATTCTCTGTCCAATGAAATGTCACTAGGCTCATGCATAATGTGGCCTTTGTCATTTTTTTCTTGCAGACACATTTGTTATTATAAATATGTTGAAAATGTTATTGTTTAGTTGGATGAACGGATTGATAGAACTCTAAAATTTGTTCTTCATATGTGAACGCTAATACCAAATGGATTAGCATATGAAAACAAACCAGTGATGTTATGACTACAGGTTGAAAATGCTCGTTTTTTCCTGCATCTCTGTCAGTATGCATCCATTAGTGCAGTTTATGCATAACAGATGTTCAGTCGTTGATTTGATTGCCATGCACATCCTACTCTAATGGGACAGTTTATTCCTCGTAGAAATTATATTCACAAGAGCCTTTCCAAATGCAAATACTTTTGTACTGACACATTTGCATTTAGAATAGCAGCAACAGGAACATTCCCATTGATTCTCACCAAACTTCAAGTAAAACTCCACCAGTGGCAGTTACATCACATCACAGTCTTGTTTGTCTAAATATCAGTTGGTAAAATGTTGAGGGTATTCCCAAATTACATCTATTGCATGATGTTGGTACATACATCAGTTCGTCTGCATATTAAAATCTGTTTTCCTTTAAATGAAATTCTTGTACCATATTTTCTGCACTAGGGGGCGCGCTAGTAGAAGGCACACCATCAATAAAATGGTCTATTTTCACCCTTGTGTCAAATATGTCATCAAACCATAAGGCACATTAAGAGCGACAAAAGAGTCAGAGGTAAGTTTGTCAGTCAAACTTGAATCAACTGGGTTTACAATATCGCCAGAACTTGTTCTTAGCACCCTACATGTTAGCCACTTTAGCATATTCACACCTTTAACTGCCAACCGCTGCAACATGGAAAAAACGTAGCCTGACACCGCTACATGTTAGTTTATTCTCAAATACCACCTAACCTTTTGTTTTGTAACTCAAAAAAAAGAAGGCAAAAAAACAGAGTGATGTTTTGTATCTCTCAAAATTGCATCAATATTAGTGAAAAAACCAGAATTAATCCATATTTAAGGCATTCTGGGTTAAAAGGCATTCTGTCTTTTTTTTTTTTTTTTTTTTTTTTTTTTAAGTCTTTCAAGTGTGACTTATAGTGCAGAAAATACAGTATTTTTCCTGCTATCACAGTTCCTAATACAAGAACTCCTCATTTCTTTTATTAAAGTCTTACATTTGTTTAGAATTGAAATTTGCTAAAAAGATTTTATTATTCATTTGAATTATAAATCAAAGCAACTTATGTGAATTACCATCAACCTCACATAGTATTCTGACAGTCATATACACCCCAACTACTTTTGAAAAAGTTAATTATAGATTTGTTTAAGATTTTTTTGAGCACATAACATGTTCAAATGGATGTTTTACATTTGCTGAACTGTGCTTCAGTGTCATATCACTATCGCTGCTAAAATGTTTAAAGTAAAAGAAACAAACAGCTGTTTGATGGGTTTGTTGTTGAGCAACTTTTAGTCATTGAGTGATCACCTTTATCGCAAATCGTGAGTCTCACCATTTACCAGCTCCCCTGAGCCCAAAAAACATTGTTTGGGGAGATTTATGATACCTAGTTGAATTGGTGTCAAGATCTGCAGTAAGGCCATGTTAAGCTTTGCATTTTATGCATTTGTGCATATTAGTGCACAAACTGGCAATTAAATTTCTGACCTCAGTGGCAAACTAATGAATATTTTTCTCTCCTTGCTGTCTGCTTTTCATTACGAATGAAATGGTAACATTTTTCTTCACTGCATCGTTACTATTTTCTCTATTTGTTTCACACCATAAACCTGGTTTGACTTTCTATAAATAAAGTGTTGTTTAATCAGAGTAAACCTTATCCAATAAAAGAGAGCAAGCTTGGGTGTCAGATATTTTATGGCTTCATTATAAAGCAACTTTAACAGTAAAACAAACTAGAAGATCTGCCTTATTTAAAAGCTTAGCAATAACACAATAAAACACCAGGTGGCAGTATTTTCCCTACAGAAGCACAATGTTTGGGCTTGAGATGGTTTGAATGGTAAATAAACCTCCAGGTTACATTTGATTACATTGATTTAAGGTTTTATTGTCAGAATACATTTTTGAATAAATCTAACGGTGAGTAAATTTTCTGTCCAGTGTTACATGATCAACATGTCACTTTACATCAGATTTATTTCGTGCACATGGAGCCCTTTAATCCTTTAAGGCAGAGGTCTCTAACTCAGTTTATCTTGAGGCCACTGAAGGCAGAGTCTGGCTGAGGCTGGGCCGCAACCTCAGCATGCATGCAGCTCGTGGGTGTCTGAGAACCAATGTTAATTTGATTTATACATTTAAAAAAAAATCTAATCTTCTCAGTTTTTTAACATTTATTTTCTAACACAAAACAAGATGAAAAAGGAAACGGGTGTACCAAGTTTTGAACTTCCTCAGTTACATCCTTTCTTTGGCTGTAAATTGTATGGGACATGTACTGTACTATTAACTGTACTAAATTACTAATAAAACTCTCAATCAATCAACAAATACATAAACAAATAAAAAATCAGTAAGTGAATAAATCATTAATAAGTGACAGTTTTCTGTTTATTCAGTCAGGTATATCTGCTGCATTCAGATTTAAACGTCCTTATTAACAGTTTAATTAACACGGTTACATTTGAACTGTTAAACCGCAACATTAGGCTTAAACTTTACAGTTCTTTAACCTCCATTACTGGGTTCTTCTGAACACGGCCTCTCTTGCCTACTTCTTACTGGACACTTAGCAGAGCTTCCTCTCCATGTTTGGTTTAAATGAGGAAGAAACTGAGACCCTCAGTTTGGCTTCTTCAGTTTGGCTTTTTTTTTTTTTTTTTTTTTTTTTTTTTTTTGCTCTTTAAATTGCCAAATCAGTGAGGGAGAAGCAAAAGTCATCAACTGTTTTTTTGATTTTGTCTTTCTTACTACTTTTCAAACATTTTAACCCTGGTCAAAGTTATTTAGAGCAGCTGGTCTCTCACTTCTATATTTTTATGGTAAAATTCAAACTGTTGTCAGTGAAGGAATGGCGCTGGTCATGGAGGTCAGAACAAGTGTCACACATACCTGAGAAAGGCTGATGTCACTCAGACTTATTTACATGTGACCAGCTCAAAAACTGATGGAAATGTATCTTCATCAAGATGCACGTTGCTGCTTTGCTGGCATGTATTTTAAGGGCCGCTTTATACTTCCAAGTGACTCATAATTTATTGGCGTCGCAGTGGTTTCATGGATATTAGAGCGGAATCGCTCCAGACGCTGCAGAAAGTCACCTGCTGGTGATGTCACCTGTGACTGGAATTTTACGTCCAGAGTGCAGTCGCGGGCAGATCGCGTCATTTAAGTCGAATTTATTTCAGTGATTAAAGTACGCGGCTATGAAGGAAGCTCTGTCCAGAAAAATGTCTTTTAAACATTGAAAATGATGAAAACTTACTGAAGAAGTTTGGAAAAACCAAGCGTCACACAGAGACACAGAAAATGACAGACAGTGGACAGATAGGAAATAGAGAAAGTTACTGGAAAGAAATGTCTAATAATTCATATTTTGCAGCACTCCAGAATGCAATTCACTCTTTTTAAATTTTTATTTCACTTTTTCACCTTTGTATTGCCTGCCTTTGTTTAGTGGAGGAACACATAATTTCCTCCTCTGCCTTTCACCTGCACATTCATAGTGAGTGAGTGAGAAAGATGTTCTTAGTGTTGAGAATAAACACTGGAGTTGATCACACCGTTTGAAAAGTCTAAACACCACTCAGACGTTCGTCACAGTTATCACAGACAGTAGAAACAGGGCTTAAACCGGCATTTATTCTCTGCAGTTGATCCATCCCCTGCGGAGCGCGGTGGACGCATTTGGTGTATTAACTGTAACCATAATCCTAACCTTTCCTCCCAGCCTGTGCAAGAGCACTGACTGTACGTATCAAGAAAATTACGTGTCAATAGACATTTTCTATAAAGAAAAGTAAGGAATCTAAGGAATCGGGTATCCTGCCTAAATGTTTCCCTGCTTCAAGCCCAGTCAATGCCACGCCTCCAAACAGCCTATATACCCCACCATGATTGGTTGGTTCGTCAACTCTGCACACGACACTGGAAAAGGCCATTCTTACAAAACTAGTGGGACACACTAACATTAAACTTTCATGTTAAGGCCCAGGGGGTGTATTGAGACACTAACAACATCTTGGGCAACAACCTGCATGCCTACGTTATACCAAAAATGTAAATGAAATGTGTGACATGCCAGCTCAGACACTTTCCAGCCAAACGAGGTCAGTTTCAGGTGATGTTGAAACAGAGCATCTTGGTTAAAAATTGTCTACTTGAGCCCGTAGCCTTCAAATACTTGAGTTACGTGACTTTTTCTCACATCACACCCATTTCTGTCTTGTAGCCTAGATAGATTATATAGATCACAGTGGCAAAGATCCAAGCAAGAGTGTCAGGTATGAAAAACTGGACAGCACCAGGCCCTGACATGGTTAAGAAACTCACTGCACTCCATAATCAGCACAAATGAACCAGCTGCTAAGAGATGGACTCACCCTGAATGGCTAACAGAAGGGCGAACGATCATGATCCAGAAGGATCCTTCAAAGACTGCAGTCCCATCCAACTACCAGCAAACCTGTCTCTCCAAAACATGGAAGCTCATGTCAGGCATCATTGCAACCAAAATACATTGGTACATGGATCAATTCATGAGCAACGAACAGAATAGCATTAGTAGAGATTCCAGAGGAGCTAAACCCAATTCCTGGTTGACAGCTCAGACTGCAAGTCATGACACTCCAACCTGTGCACAGCCTGGATTGATTTTAAGAAAGCCTATGACTCAATGCCACACACCTGGATCACTGAATGCTTGGAGCTGTACATCAACAGTAGCTCTGTCTCACTCCTGTTCTGCATAGGTCTGAATCCCCTCAGACAAATGATCAAGACTGGCTAAAGGATATTGACTCAGGGATGAGGCAACCATCAGTCACCTCCTCTTCATGGATGACATCAGGCTGTACTCTAAGAGTCCAACATTGACTCCCTGATCCACACTGTCAGGATCTACAGTACTGACATTGACATGTCATTCAGGCTTAAGAAATGTAGTTATTGACAAAGAGACAAAGTAGTCTGCATAAAAGGGGTCTCACTCCCAGAAGGAACAGTAACAAATATTGAGGACAGTTACAAGTAGCTTGGAATACCTCAGGCAAATGACAAAAGGAAGAAACGGTAACAAGGAAAGCCACGACAGCCAAGTACCTCAAACAAAACAAACATTAAATTCCTGAAATATTTGCTCTTGCAGTTTTTAATTAAACCACATACAGAAAAAACAAACTTCTCTTAACAAGTGTAGTTCTCTGTTTAGTGGGATTTGCAGCTATTTATAAACTTCCTCCTGATGAACAAAAAAGGATTATATATAAAAACCATTCAAATATATAATATACATAAAAACATTTTTAAAACACTGCTTTCATTTTAAAAAAAAAACTCCAATTGATTTTATTTTTAGGCCAAGCTTAAATTTAGCTTACTTTAACATACTTTAAACTGGCAGTTTTCCTTTCATTATTATGTCTAACATCAATGTGAGTTCATCTTAGTGAAATAGAATGTAATGTTGTTTCTGCATAGGTATTTATTTGGTTTTTTTTCTTTTCCTTTTTTTTAAACACATTTTTCAGTAGTTTTTTTCGCGTAAGAAATCTATTTATTATCTTCCAACAACACAATATTTTTGTTACACATGTAACATTCAATCAATTTATATACTTTGAAAAATGTAGCTTGTAAAAATTCATGTTGATTAGACTTAAGGCCAAATCTTTTTTTTCCTCAAAATGAAAAGTACAATCTTGAGATGAAATTGTATCTATATCTCAGTAGTTTTTTTTAAATAAAATGTCAGTCTCGTATTCCTTTTTCAGTTTAACTCGCATCTGTTCTACCAAGTTGCTGCTTCTTTTGTTGGGCCTCTTTTTTCATGCTGTTGTGCACAACTTCTGTGCAGTATGCAGATGAATCTGCTCATTTCTTTGTTTAAAATAAAAATCTTGTTATAGTTTGACAAGTGTATCACTAAACCTGTTTTAACAGTGCAGACAATGTGCAGACCTTGTTCACGTGTCAACATCCCCACATGACTTTGTCACATCAGGCCTAATTCCCGGAAAAGAAAGAATGCAAGCTATCTGATGACCTGCTTCCTCACTTTTTGCAATTATAAAAATACCAAATATAGTTCTGATGGCTGTTACAATAACCTTACAATTGGCTTTTTCATGTAAGTCATGTGTAGAAGTTGAGTACAAAAATGAAAGATTACTAAACGCACAACAATGGAAGGAAATTGAACCACTAATGAAGTTGACTTTCCAAAATCTAATGGTTTCCATTGTATAAGAAATCAAGTTTTTCTTTCTTCTAAACAGCTGTCTTACTCTCACCTGTCTGTCTCATACAGCCATTGATGAGTACAAGCCTCAAGATGCTACCACCAACCCTTCTCTTATCCTGGCTGCTGCCAAGATGCCGGAGTACCAGAATCTGTTAGATCAGGCCATCAAATACGGCATTGCCAAGGGAGGGTAAGAAAAGCAAGCTGGATGTTATCATCTTAAGCTGTTTGAGTTGTGCATGCTTAAACCTTACAAAAGGCAGAGTTGATTTTGTAAATTATTGTCCAAGACAAGAACCACCTTGGGATCAGTTGAAGAGATCTTGACTGCTGTGTTCTGGCTTTGCCAACAACTGGATGGACACCAACTCTGCCTCACATTTGTTATCCAACTTCAACCTGACCTATTTGAAGACAAGTCACAAGTAGAATCACACCTCACACACTGTTCTTCTGTTCTTTTAAAGAACTGAAGAGGAGCAGGTGGCCAACACAATGGACAAACTGTTTGTAAGTTTTGGGCTCGAGATCCTCAAAAAAGTTCCTGGCAGAGTCTCTACAGAGGTAGATGCCAGGTACGATTGACAACATGACATCTTTTACTGTGAAATTACAAAAATTCCACTTCTTTGAGCTTTCAAATTGTCCTTGTTTCTAAGAATCCTTGTTGTTTCTTGTTGTCATAAACAGATTGTCTTTTGACAAAGATGCCATGGTAACAAAAGCCCTCAAGCTAATTTCTCTTTATGAAGAAGCGGGTATCAAGAAGGACCGAGTTCTCATCAAACTATCATCTACATGGGAGGGAATCCAGGCTGGCAAGTGAGTCTTTAAAATGTAGACAATTCACAACATGACTTTGTTTTACAAATTCATTTGTTACCATGATGGTCCATGATACATGGACCCTCTCTTTAGTAGAAGTCACGTCTGAATGATGTAAATAGCAAAGCAAATACGTACCAAATGGAAAAAAGCAGTGTGAAGTAAATCAGCACAGTGTTTATTGGTCCTGATAAAGATCCATTTCTTAATCAAACAAAATTAGGTCTAAACTTTCTGTAAATCAACTGGTATGTCCCAAAAAAATCAAGTACAATGAAAGCACCACTTAACTAAAAAGATGACAAAACAGACATGTTGAGGCTTTAATGGTTTACTCTTTTATAAGCTTTAAAAAGCAAATTAAATTTTCTTAATAAATATTTCCAAGTGTGTTGTCAATAAAGATTTCATTTAAATGTATTGGTTTGTGTCCACATAAGACTTCTTCTGTGCCTATCAGCTCTGTACCAGTGAAACAAATTGACATGTGCAGACCTTGTTCACGTGTCAACATCCCCACATCACTTTCTCACATCAGGCCTAATTCCCAGAAAAGACAGAATGCAAACTATCTGATGACTGCTTCCTAAATTAGAAAAAAGAAGCTTGCCACACCTCCAATGACACTGACACAAGATTGAAATTCTCTACCCAAAGTAAATAAAATAAGACACTTTCGTAATGACTCCTGAGACTTTTTTGGCATAAGGACACTGTACGATAGCATGACCTGTACGTCATGAGTGTGTGCAACTTACATTAATCTTACAAATACTTTACAATGCACTTACCACACACACGACAATGGTATGTTTCAATGATGTCCCTGGACTTGGCCAAATGAGCCTCAAGGGAACTTAAAGACCAAACTTTGCTGCCCATGAGATGCAGCCGGTCGTCTCTACGACCCATGACGGGCTCGGACAACCCAAAAACCTGCAATACCCAAGTAGGTCGACCTCTTATACAGGCGCATGTGACTAAGGCTTTATCAGGGGTCAGTGTGGGGACAGTCAGAAGACCCTAATGCTCTCACCAACACAGTCACTATCAGAGCGGGGTGAAATAAGGCAGATTCTTTTTATGGTTGGCAATAACTAAGGCAAAACGGGCAGTATAATGGTTGTAAGTGAAGGAAAAAGAACAAGAATCTGAAAAGACCTCTAGACAATGAATCAAGACAAGCTGAGAGTGAAGGCCTGGCTTGTCTTGATTTCTAAGATTCTTTGACAGTTTATGTTTCAAATGGGAAGTCAGTCTCTCAAACAGACTTATCCTGTTTTTTATGCATTTTTTCTGTGTCTACTAATGTATTTGTGTATTTATTTTCATTCATTGTATTCTTTCAGAGAGCTGGAGGAGAAGCACGGCGTTCACTGCAACATGACACTTCTGTTCTCCTTTGCTCAGGCTGTGGCCTGCGCTGAAGGAAAGGTTACTCTCATTTCTCCTTTCGTTGGCCGCATCCTTGATTGGCACAAGGAGAATACGGACCGCAAAAGCTTTGAGCCGCACGAAGACCCAGGTATCAGCACGCATCACAGATTGAAAAGACACTTGATAGGATTGTGGATCGTTACTTAGGTGGTGATGCAATTCAATTCACGAATCAAGATCAACAACAGACAAATCAAACCAGAATTTTTACTAATTAATTTAAATATTACAGGAGTTTAGAATCAACCAAATGCTTCAAAAAATCAAAACAATAAAAAAAAAAACTTTAGGAAGAATGAAATGGTATTTATTACTTTAAACAATGTTGCACTAAAACATTTTCTGTTCATTTCCTGATTAACTTCAGCAATAAACAAACATAAACGTCACTGTTGCTTTGTATCGTTTAGCAACGAATATTGAAAATGTTCTATACAAATTTTCAGTCCTCAAAGTTTAAATGAATACAGTTATAATAGATTGAAGACACAGCAACATTGAAATAAAAATGGCCCTGTAACAACAAGACAACACTCACAGCCCTTTAAACTGACAGTGTTTTTAACAGACATGTTTTACAAACTGATCTGATTTCAGATGTTCATCATGTTTGAAAATTCATGTTCAATATATTTTTATACTGATCTATTTATTATGTTTTATATATTTATATAAAATGTGTTTTTTATTTTCCAGAACCTATATCTGTCAACTTTTTTGTGCATCTACATTAGCGTGAAAAATACTTGATAGCTTTACTTTGAAAATATTACTGATATGATATTACTGAGTTTTATTTACCTCTGGTGATAGTGGGGCATGCAGTTTGTTTAGTTTATATACTTAAAATCCAACATTATTGTACATTTTAGAGCAATATTTACATTGTACAAAGTGTATTTTTACAACACTACTTAAAATTTTGGAAAGTATTTGCAAATATTCAAGTATTTGGAAACTCATTAAAGCTATAGTCTCACATCACTGAACAGCACTCTTAAATTGTTTAATTAAAGAAGTAAAGAGGTCAATCATTCAATGGAAACGGCCTGATTTTTTAAAAATATGTTTTTCAACATATTTTATGAAAGGTGCATAGAGCTCTGTTTAAAGCTACCAGTGAGAGTGGTGGTGCCGGCCAAGCGGTCTGAATGTGATAAGATCCCATGTTAAAGATAAACTCCCTTTCTCAGTTTCTCCTTGTGACTACGGCTGCACTGATCTTTATATCTGCCTAAGTTTATCAGCTGCTTTGAAGTGCCCTCCTTCCCTTTGAAAGCAGGGTTTATTACCATGTGACTTTTGCTTTGCACATCTGATATTAGAGCTGCATTCATTTATTCATAATCTTTTGGTAATTACTGCCCCAGTGAGCTGTATTATCTGCTGACATGTGTTTGGGTTTCAATGCATTTGAATTTGTTTATCAAAGTACCAGGTTAAACGGATCTGTTGGGAATATTTTTTTGCTATGAGAATTGAAGAGAAAATAAGCACTTTCAAAAGCAATACCTAGTTATCTAGAAGCTGCCCACGTTTAGCCCCTAAGGTTTGAAGACTGATTAATGTCTGCATTTCTGCAGCAGAGCCTCTGGCATTTCTGCGTCATTTCAAAGATGCAGCTATGGGAATGCAAATGCAATGCTTTTGTTTTATGTTTTTCTTTCAAACTCTAGGATACTTTTAGTCAATCGTTTTCTTATTAAATCTTGTGGGTTTTTTTTCCCTCACTTTTTTCCCCTCCTTTAATCAGGTGTGCAGAGTGTCACCAAGATTTTCAACTACTACAAGAAGTTTGGCTACAGCACCGTTGTGATGGGGGCTTCTTTCAGAAACACGGGGGAGGTGAAGGCCCTGGCGGGCTGCGACCTGCTCACCATCTCCCCAGGTCTGCTTGCAGAACTCAGCCAGGACCACAGTGCCATCAATGCAATGCTCAGCGTGGACAAAGGTAGTATATAATCTAATAACAGCTTTTATTGAAAGAAGATCAGATTTACAGTCAGTAGTCATGTTTCCATTACCTCTGAAACTGCGCTAATTGGATTTACAATACTAAATTTGCTTAATGGAAACACCACAATTTGAAAAAACTTTAGCATTTATCAAAAAAAGTGTTTGCGCTTGGAGGAGGTGGTTTTGGAGCGTATTGAAATTGACATATTCCTCAAAACTGCAATGGAAACACTTTTTTCGAATTAAAAGCGTTTCGTGGGTGGAAGCGGCTGCGCTGAGCGCTGCACGGCGGGCGCCACAGAGGTTCCGCAGCGTCACACCTCATTAAAAGTTGCGTGTCACACAGAATTGTCGGAGCCACAGCTTCTCTGTTAAATCACCAAGATTTCATCAAAATCGCCGCTCCCACCCAGGAGGAGCGGTTACGCTTGCAGCTCCATGGTCTGTGCAGACGTCTGCTTTGACAGATGATGATGAGCACTAGAGCTGTAACAGAAATCTGAATGGATCTTATGTTATCAAACAAAGTATGGTCCAACAGCTTACTTTTAAAATGGTTATTTCTTAAAACCGCGGAACAAACTTCTCTCGTGTGTCTGTTTACATTTATATACATTATCAATGGTCTAGCTACACTGCACGCTGTCCCCAGAAACCGTGACGTCACCCAAAACTCCCTTTTTGTGAATCAAATTAAAACAATACTAATTCTCATTCATCCCCGTGGTTTTGAATGACTTATCGCGTCATTTGCTTTGTGTTTATTCGCATAATTATGATTTAATGGAAACAATGTAATCGCAAAACTGTGTTTTTTTTTGTTATTTCTAGAATGTCGATAAAGTTTTGTGCATCCGTGTAATGGACACGCAGCCATTGTCGCAAAGGATTCTTTTAATAGTGAGTTATGACATGGAGAACAGTGCAACTACGCTCAAAAAATAGAAAAAAGCTCAAGATAGTTTATCTGGGTTTGAGTTAATCACACAATTTCATTCCTGTCTTCAATGCTGACAAACTGATCTAACGTTGCAATGCCTAGATCTAGTGCTGTTGTGACTCTGCCACAGTATTTTGTTCAGGGTGGAGGTTTTTTCCATTTTAATTAAATTTTTCTTCCATTATAATTAGACAGCTCTATTGTTGTGAAACCGGTATGCTGAGCCCTCCAATAATCAGTAGCTGTAATCTGCTGAAGGAGAACACACCCAAAGCCCTAAGTTAAAGTTTCTAACCAACCATGCTGGCTGGGGAGAACAAGTTATCATTGTGAAAATGCCTGTAAAAGCACAACCTAAATAAAAATGATGTCAACATCCACAAACCCATGACAGGAGGACACAGCCCGCACAGGAATCCTTTAATTAAACTCTGTGGCCAAAATGCGTCACCACCTGTAGGCTCTTCAAATACAGACATATACTGAAGATAGATGAAATGCTTAGTACACAAGATGCATTTGCTGAAAAGAAAAAAGGGTTTGGTAAAACTAAAAAGATAATTGCATTCTGAAAATATTCCAATTCCATCACCTTTTAGAAACGGCAAATCCAGAAGAGAAGCTCTTATAATACAGAGATTACGGGATTTTATGCTCTAAAACATAAAACCTAAAGCATAAAGCCTAACACTGTAACCAGTGGAACTGTGTGTGATACAATTTGCGAGCTTGTTGTTTTGGTTGAAAGCTGCTGACAGCGGTTTGATGTGGTTTCTAAGTAGGGTTCAAAGTAAGACGCTGATCTACATTTGCTAATAAAAAATAATTAAAATAATTTCGGCAGCGTTTGAAATCCATACCAGTACTGCTAAATAAAATATTGTGACATTTCAGACTAGAATTTTTTCCTACAGCCTTAGTAACCAGGGACCGACGCCGTACCCTTTGCAGAAAATACAATAGGTAAAATGTCCTGTGTTTTTTTCATGTTGCAGCTAAAGCCTGTGATCTGGAGAAGATCCACCTGGACGAGAAGGCCTTCCGCTGGCAGCACAACGAGGACCGCATGGCTGTGGAGAAACTGTCCGACGGCATCCGCAAGTTTGCTGCTGACGCGGTCAAACTGGAGACTATGATCAAAGTAAGAACGCAGCGAGGTTTCTTTTGTTTCATAAAGTTAAAGCAATAGATCAACTATATATAGCACTTTTTTATTGCAGGAGAAAATGTTCAGCGCCAAAAATGGCCAGTAATGGAACACGATAACTCCAGCAGCATTAAGGGGGTAGATGGGCTGAGCAGAGTCCTCATCTGACCAAACCCCCTCCCCGATCGGCCTCCCGAACCGAAGCGACTCCCTTTGACGAGGAATGTTCGTTTCAAGACCACACCTTACTTGCTTCAGTGGTTTTTAATGCAATGATTAATAAACAGAAATGTAACCAGAAAGAAAAACAGACAAACAAGAAGAGATACCCTTGTTTTGGCTTTGTAATCATGACTTCTTGCAGGTCACTACTTGAAGGGACCATGGTGCTTTTTGACAGGACCACCACTTTGCTAAATGACTCAGATTTTTGTTTTAAAAAACTTTTCCTGTATCATCATTCCGCCGCAGATTTTACACTCTTAATAAAGAAAGCATCTCAGTCCTCAGTGTCGTGTCTTCATGCTGCTGTTTGTTTCTTATATTAAACGCATTAGTGAGTTTGTAAAGTCTGAATAACTATTGGTAACTTTATTCTCACAGCCCTCCCACAGATCGACAGCAATTGTCCTGACTCCATACCTGCTCTGGTTGAGCCAGTTTTACTCCATTCTGTTGGTTTACAAGTACCAGCTGAGTGGCGTCATTTCAATTCTTTAAGATCGAGAGCCTTTTTTTTTTTCCTCAGAAGAGCGGCAGGTGATCCTCTGGAAAAGTCGTCTGGTGAAAAGGTAAAGTTTCTATCTCCATGCGTCTGATTTTATCGTTCTACATGTGTGCGTGTCAGTGTTCTTACACATTCTAACATTTTACGGCAGATTTCTACGCTTTTCTCAGCAAGGACAACACGCTGCAAAGCTTTTTAAGACCCTAAATTCATGGATTTTGAATCACTTTTTAGTTGACAAAAATTTAGCCTGAAATATGGTAAACAGTATTTTGAAGAATCAAATTGTAGTTGAACTTTTGTAAAACTTGACAACTTTCCGTATCTTTGGACAAACTTTTTCACCTTCATGCTAAAAGACTCCATAGACTATTACAGAAATTAGCGCAATAAAACCAAACGTTTCTTAGCGTAAACTTGAAAAAGAACATCTTCAGCTCTGAATACAAGAGTTAAAAAAAGAAAGGCTTTGAAAAAAAACTCACAAAACCTGCTGAGCTGTAATAACAATATTACAGCGTTTGTTTTGAAAGTATTTGGTTATCAGTGAACATATGCAGAGGGAAGATGTTTCAAAAAGAATTCGCTAAGTGTTCATGTCAAGAGTTCTCACTTTGCAAGTCTGAAAGTGATCCAACAAAGGAAACATTTTACAAAATATTCTAATTTTTGATGGACTGACTCTTAAGTTTTCTTTGTTTTTTGCATGCATTAACAGGAATTATTCAGATATATGAAAAGACTGACTTACGAAAGGCAAAAACTATAGTATGTTTTTTCCTCTCAAAAATAGAACATTTAACAAATAATTGCACAAAGAAAAAAACCTCTAAACTTTACTCTGCGCAATGTGTGCACTGAAAACAACAGAAAAAATGTGACCTCACAGGATGTGTTACTTAAGTTATGTTTTTGATAAAACAGGACCAAGAGCTTTTTTAAACGCTACTAAACATAAAGTTATTGTTTTTGCACCCCTCACTTCAACAAAAAAAGGAAAGGTAGCTGTAAATTAGACATATTAACATTTTTTTAAACTGAACTTTCAAATCATGTCAGTGTTTTCCCACGATAGCTTTTTGGGCTGAATCTAATTATTTTTTTAAATATGCAAGACCAATCACTCCTTCATTAAAACAGTTCTGTAGCTACTTAGTGCTATAAATCATCGGAATCATAAATGGGTCCAGTTTATGAATGAGTTCTATATGACACGTTAAGTTGCTGCTAAATCATCTACTCCTTTTACTTCAATTATGTTCTTTTTTTCCCTTTGGGTTTTGGTCAAATTCTTAATAATTGATTATTTTTTGTGTTTTTTAGACAAATCATGTTTTTTTTTTATGTCTTGATGTGAGACATATTTCACTATGCAATAATAATAACTAAAATCTACCAAATTATTCCTAAATTTCACAATAGTTTGTCATCAACTCAAAGATCCAGAGTTGAACCTTAATGAAAATGAAGTTTTCTCTTCACATGGAAGTTCAAACAGTGACACTTTTCCACTGCGCACAGTATGGAACGCCACATTTCAGTACTGTGAGCCCGTGAAACAACCTGCCTGTGGAGGATTTTCTGACAAAAACTCCTCTTTTTGATTTAAGTCGTTTTTACCCTTTTCTCTGATTTAAAGCTTTAGTAGGATGTGTATGTGCAGTTGTTTTTTTTAATTACGAAAACTATTTTTACCGCTAATTTAATTGTTTATTTATGTAAAGGACTTTGAGGTGTTCAGTAGCAGGAAAAGTGCTCTTTGAATAAAGTTTGCGTTTTTTAATCAGTATGTTAGTCAACATGTTATGTTTCTCAGTTTCCTTTCAATGCATTTCCTATCTCCATCTGCACATATTGCGCTCCATAGTTGCTGTGCCAATAAACAAAATGTGTCCTCTTTTCATTGTTTTATTCATGAACATTTTCTTTTTTTTCTCTTATTCTATAGGTTTCCAGCTGCTGTGTTACTAAGATGCTGAACATATTTAAGCTGAGCGTCCTTTTACAGGGCCTGAGCCTTTGTCTGTTAGCCTGGACAAGCGAGGCCTCAACTCTGGGGCTCACAGTCCATGTTGTGCCTCTGGAGAGTAGTGGAGGGTCTATGGTGGGTAAAAAAAACAAAAAAAACAGGACATTTATATTTATGATTTTTTTATTCTTCATTGCTCACATCCTTCATCTGATTTACTTGTACTGAGTATTTCAGGCTTCTTCAAAGTCAGATAGAAAATCCGAGAATTTTGTCTACATATTTCTAAAATGTAAAGTTTTTAAAAAAGAGAAAGTAGAGGGAATTAGTATTTTTATTTACTTTTTGAAAAGAAAATCTATGATCACGATTTCCATATAAGCTCATGTAAGCACATTAATATCATAGAGTAAATGCATTAATAATGAACAGTTTAAATGTGCAGGTGTAGGTTGATGCAGACAAATAGGACCTTGTGTGTGTGTGTTTACCTTGGCAGGTCCGGGCTCACTTCACCGCCATAACTCCATCTCCTTGTCAAGATTTTTCCGGCGTGTGTGCAAATGAAATGTACTGTTCCCACCTCACTTCAAACCCCTTCACGGGTACCCTGCCTACCCCGGGGTGGTGCGTCCGTCAGTGGCAGACCAGCATCTCCAGTGTTTACAAAGCCCAGCTCAGTCTTGGGTAAGAAGCCCCACTCAACAGTACATTAACAAATCCACTTTTCTATGTTTCTATTTAACTTTGGTTCAACACAACATCGATTCAGCATAAGAAAAACGATTTCTGGTTTTCTATTAAACTTCATAGTTGTCTTTCCATTCTAGTATCTGACCTTTTCTCTTGATATATGTTCTAAATCCCACTAATAGCAATCATTTTGGGAGTGCATACATTTTTGTAAATGTTTATGTTATTTCATCATTTTTTGTGTTTTTTACAGGGGCGGAGCTACAGGGAGCAAAGGGGGGGTTGCGTTCCTCAATTTTTGAATTAATATAAGTATCATTTTTGACTGAGATTTAAAAAATCATCATCAGAAAGCGTTTATACGCATTTCAAAAATAACAAAAGCAATATCTTTGCATGAAATCTCCAGCCCCTGAAATCGCTGACCTTGTGATGACAAGAGGAAATTCTTGCTTTTGTGAAACTCAAACAGTTTTATAACAGCCTTTCACTCTGCTGTTCTTATACGCCACCCTTCCAAAGTCTTTCACCTTCATTTCAAATGTTCTAGCTCCACATATTTTCAGTTTTTCAAACTTTCTTTCGCTTCTTTCAGATCCACACAGTTCAACGTCACAATAAACGCGGGACCACATTACCGTGAAAACACTGGAAGGCTCAACCAGCCGGCATACGTGGCTCTCCCGCCTCCACTAAGGTGAGAATGACCTGCAGACACTAAAAGCTCCATCTCAGTCAAAAATAATTCAAAAGAATTTTTTACTACATACGTTTAAACTAACTTGTTATTCTGGCTCTTCTAAAAAATTCTCACTGAATTTTTCAAGCTGATTATTAATTTGCATTTGCCCTCACCACCGTGCTGGGTTAGAGCTCAAGTGAGCTGTCCTAAAGACTTCCCACTCTCAGTGAAAGACCTGGATGGAGACAAGGTTCAATGCCGCTTTGCCCGTCAAGACAAAGGAGAATGTTACAACTGCTCTCAGCACACTTTTCTTCAGCTGGATGAGGTAAACTTTTCCTCAAGACTTCAGAAATGACATGTTCTGCCATAATTTACTTTACCAAAAAAAAGTTGCTGTATTGAAGATGAAAGTTTCTCTCCTTTGAAATATATTCTTCATAAAAAAAAGTCTTCTTTAACAGATATTTCTTAACTCCAAATTAATAAATGTTAAAACATTATTCCAAGATGCTGTCAAACATTAGAAGGAGCAATTTTAAAGTAATTTCAATGAGTTTTGATTTAAATAGTTTTGTTACCACAAAAAGGATCACATGGTTTGATGGGTTCCTTTTAACTTTTAAAAGAATTGATACAAAAAAAAAACCTCATGGAAACCGTTGCATTTAGCATTCTCTTTGTCATAGTTGTATTTGTTTGCTTGTTTGTTTTACTCAATACATTTGAGAATTAGAAGAAAAACTTAAATTTGGGTTATGAAATCAATTGTGCATTTTGTGGTACAAGCACCAAATTTGGCTTTGATGTACCTGAGGATCCTCTCTTTCATCAAAGCTCTTTTGCCATGAGAAAATCCAAGATTTAAAAATAAAATGAAATATATTTGCAATATATCAAGTTAAAAGACTTCATTTTGTATGTTAACAAGCCCATATGCTGAGACTGGGGCAAAAAGAAATCAGAGGTTTTTATAAAAATCCAAAAATTACAAAAAGGAAAAATGTTTCCAAAATATTGACCTAACTATTGCTATTGTAAGTACTTTAAAGGAGATTTATATGTATACACGCATAAAGGCACTTAAAAATGTATATAGATTTGTATGTATATAAAACTGCATGTACTACCAAGGTTTGTACTATTTTTTGCTTTTCCCTTAGCAAAAAGTAGTAGTTTATTAAGTATACTTGGTAAGTATAGCATGTACAGGCGACTATAGACCATGTACGTGTAGTGTAGAAAGTAAACTAAGTGAATACTTCTTCAGATTCAACTGGAATACTTTAAGTTTAAAACATGTTGATATATAAAAAAAAACTTAAAGTATACTGCCTAAAATTGAATATAGACTGAGTTTACTATATATACATTATACATATAATTTGGCATAAAAGCACAAAGAGGGACTTTAAAGGTTTAATACATTACATCTTAATTTCAAATGAATCCAAAACTATACATAATTTTATAGAATTTATGAAAATTATAAACTTTACTGTGACAGGGATGGGAGCAAAAATCTTTTGTTTTAATTGCCGCAAAATGTTAGCCAATTATCTTTTTTTAAATGACTAAATACATTTTACAAAAAAAATATTCTTCTTTTACTTTTATGAGTTTAAACATTTTTTTTACAAAAAATTTCACAAAAGTCCACAAAACGATCAAATGAAAGACAGCAATAAACTCATGAATATAAGGTTTGATTCCAAAAGTTACAAACAGAAAGAAAAGAACTGAAAGTAAGAGAAGAAAGTTCGATGGGAGGACCAGGAAGTAAACATGAAGTGCCTGAACACAATCCCCAATAAAATAAAAAGGTTTAAACCACAATACCACAATGTTAGTAAATGAATACTTGTGGTTAAAGACACATTTTCCATTTCCGCCACTACATACAAACACAGCTTTTATGCAAAAAGCCATATTTTAAGCAAATATCTGAAGGCTCCTAAGTTGATTTTTTTTTGTCTGAGCTTAGTTTTACTCAGTGAACAAACACCCTCATTGGATGTCAGGTTCAACCTTTCCAAGCCTTGAAATGCGAGGGGTTTCAGAGGCCACGTGCTTTCCTAACCTATATACAATTACTGGAACAAATTCTATAGCAGGCAGTGAATCAGCAGCATTCCACATTCCTAACTATTGCATCATTTCCTTCTCCATAATTCCGTTTTGATATGTTGTTTTCAAGCTCCTGTGTTTGAATGCATTTGATTCTTTGACAAAAAGGTGAGTCCTGTCCCCTTAAAGGGATTCATTAAGCGCTGCATTTCTCCTTACAGGCCAAATGTGCGTTGAGATTCACTGGAAACGCTGACCCAGGGCAGTATTTCATAAACCTGATGGTAGAAGACTATATTCCTATGCCTAAATCGGTCCAGATGCTAGAAAACACTGCCCTCAGCTCTGTTCCTGTGCAGCTTTCTCTTACTGGTGAGTCTGCTCATAGACACAGAGATTAGGTGAAGGGTTTCAGTCATGCTGAAACCCTGCATTACAAACACTGCAACTTTTTCTCATTTCAAACCTGTAACTTGGTGTTTAAAAATACAAAAACACTTATGTTGTTTCATTTATTTATTTTTTACTAGTGGAATCCAATTCCAACTGTGCTACTGAACCTCTGGCAACAGTCGCTCCTCAAGAGGACTTGCTGTTTGTCCTGCCGTACCAGGAAGTGAAAATCGATGTCAGCTACCTGTTGGATATGGGGAGGTGTGTCATGGAGGCTCTTCTAAAGTCATTCTTACCCATCTTTCCTCTCACCACCGTGACAACAGAAATATATATTTTTCTATATAAGTTTCTAAGACATGGATAAGCTCTTAAGCTACGTTCACATCGCCCGCGGCAACGTTCAATCAAGCAACCACTTTCAATGACAAGTGTATGTCAACGCGTTTTGGACTTCTGCTTTCTAAACTCTGGCATTCACACTACACAAGTTTCTACGACCGTTTTTGGGCTCTACATGCAAAAACGCACGGCCAAAAGATAAATTATACCAGATCAAACGTTGACTAATCAGGGACTCGGAATTTAGTAGTAACGTATGGATGGCGTCTTTCTTAATTTAGTGAAGTTCCAACTGTCTGAAAGTTGATCATGGAGGAGAAATTAATAATGGTGATTTGAATCCGGTCGGAATTCTATGATACCAAGTCTTTCATCTATCGGAATAAAGCTTTGAAAGAAAAATCCTGGAGCAAGGTTTGCGATACTTGCACCGCTTTGACATTTCGCTGCAAGCCTACAGTTGGAAGAACTGTAGGCGGCGGACATGGGTTTGTAAACAGTTGAAAGAAACAAAAAAAAAAAAAAGGAAGCCCTTCCCTGCTTGTCCAATGTGAACACCATGGACTAAACATGCGTTCAAAAACTGTCGTTTAGGGTGTTCTTCAATGCCTGTCAAATGCCCAGTGTGAGCGTGGCTTGACACTTTCTGGATCAAACAAAAAAAAAACGCTATCATGTAGGAATGGATACAATCCAGAGCTATTTTCGTTTTGTGGTTGTCCTTATTGACACTAATGCTATAAAATGTTCTCATGAAGTTAGGTTGCAAAACATGAAAGAAACAAGAAAAGATAATCAAGACAGAAGATGTTTGTTTAAATAGATGTTTGTTTGTTTTTTGGTCTTTCACAGTGTGGAGTTTGCAGTTGTTGGTCCTCCTGAACTTCAGAATAAGAGTTTATCAGCAAACCAAATGGCATTGTCTTGGGTCCGCTCAGAAAACAACCTGACTCGTCTTTTGCCCATCTGCTTTGCTGCCAACACTGAAAGGTTTGACACCCCTGCATTCTCAGATTTTATCAGTATGCCATTTACTATATTCCTACTTCAAGTGCATATCAAATCCATTGTAACTGATCAAATTGCATTTGAGGAGTGAAGCTTAAAAAAAACATATTTACTTGATTTAGGTTAAAACAAAAGCAGATATGTTAAATTGGTCTTTGTTGAACTGCATATATTTTTGTTCCAATTTGTTACAATAAGTACATTTTCAGCAATCTAAATGTAAAAATTTTGTAAAAATGAACTAAACAGTAAATTGAGAAATTTTTGTGATTAAAAAAAATAACTTTGATATAAGTAAGGTTAATAATTAGTAATTTTTGCAGCAGAGTGATCATTTTCTTTTTATTCAAGTGTCATCTGTAATTTGATCTTCTATCCAGTGACTTTAAAAACATATTTTTCTTTTTTGCAAACAGTGTCTTTAAGGAGTTTTGAAATGCTTTCACTTATCTTCATTGAACTGCGTTTTTTTAATTAACTGCATTTTTAAGTGCTTGATTTACAAGCATGCCTAACCCACTTGTTTGACACATGAAACTATCTGACCTTTCATTTCCTGTCTTTCCAGTTTGCAGTCAAAACTACAATGCGTGTGGTTGTACCAAAGTAAGAATTTACCCTCTGAAATGTATTGCGATCATGCCACAGTAAAGTTTCTCACCAACCCTTTTCTAAAATATTACATCTAAAATACACTTCTTTAATCTTTTTAGGGGAAATGAGGACTCTACCGACTGGAACAGGTAATATAAATATTATATCTGGGTGTGTTTGTTTTCTTTTTTTTTTTTTGTTAAGCTGATATTTTTGTGGATGACATCAAAAATCTCATTTTATAAAATGCAAACTATCTCCCTAAATCTCTGCAGAGCTAAAGTGTGACAATAGTAAGATGACGCTGGCGCTCCCTCTGGCTTCCATTCCACACGTCCTCGTGAATGAAGTGCAGCTCAACAGCCCCACCTGCCCCATCGTTTCCAACAGCACACACTTGATCGCAAACATCTCTTTGAACGGCTGCGGCACAAAGATTGTGGTGAGACTCTGCTTGATTCTAAAACAGAACATGTGTAAATTAACAAAAATGCACAGAACCTAAAAGTTTAAAAGCCTATCAAGGCAGCATGTGTTCCTAATACGGCTTTCAAAGGTAACAAACATCCTCCAATGTGCAAACATCCTCTCTGTTTTTATCTGACAGCATTGTTTAGCATTTGGGAAAAAAGAAAAACATTTAAGTATATATTTTTATTAACAATGCAATTTTAAGAACTACTTTGCTCTCCTCATATGTGCAACCTAAAACTTTATTTATGAGGAAATATTTGAAAAGACACAAGAATAATGAAGAATAAAAAATGAAGTTTAAATAGTATAAATAATGAAGAAAAGAAACAGTTCAGTAATTGTCTATTTTCCATTTGTAAAAAGTAAAATGTAATTTTTAGACATATTGATACACTGCATAAATGTCTTCCTCAAAACAAATTTAATAAATATAGAATAAAAGTTGTTTCCTTTGTTTTAATTGATGAAATTTGCCAAGTTCTTTAAAATAAGTTGTCATATTCTACTGCTTTAAGATGAACTTAATCTTAAAATTAGCTTTAAACGCTCTTATTTAGATGGAAATATAATGGCTTAAAAAAATGTGTGTTGAGGGCTGAAGTCTGGATTTTCCTGTGCCGGTCCCCAGCCTGGATAAAATTACAGGGTTGTGTCAGGAAGAGCATGCGGCGTGAAGCATAGTTTATTCTGCCCAGCAGGGGGCTACCGCATGTGCTCTGTCATCTAATCGCTCTAAATAAATTCATGTAAAATAGGCCATACAACCAATGCCACCCGGGCAAATACAAATAGCTTTAAAGTATTAACCGGGCCTAAGATGAGACTCTTAATCTTAAGACTCTCTAATCGAGAGTCTTATCTTGCCATACCAACTATGAGTATCAGTGAAAGCTGATTTGCTGTGGCGACCCCTGACAAGATGTGCCAAAAAGTGAACAATTATCTTAAAACAAATCGTTACATTTTACTGAAATGTTTCTGAGAAGTTAGTTTTGTCTTATATCAAATGTAATAAAATAATTAAACTAAAAACTAGACACAAATATCTGCTGTTTTTATATGTTTTTGCAGTAAGATGTGTACCAAAATAAGAATAGAAGTGAATATAATTAGAATGCAAGGCAGGTGCACTAAATGGAATCTGAAGCCAGAGGAAACACTGACAGGAAGTAAGACTATGACTCCTACAAAGCAAAACAAGAACACACAGGTGTAAGGTGTAATAAGAATAAGAAGTGACAAATGAAAAAAAGAAAAACAGAAATGTAGAATTCTAGACAGTCCAATTTTAGTATTATAAATGTATTAGGAAAAATATTAATTATACAATAATTTGTGGAGACAAAACTTGCAGCTGTTAGACTCTCTATGGAGTTTCTGCCAATAGCATTTATTATGGTTTCCATTCAGAATTTGTACATCTAATTTTCATCTAAAAGTTGTTCACCTGTGTTTCTATTTTTTTTTTCAGCACTCTGGGTCAGAGTTGGTTTATACAAACACACTGCGAACTGTACATCCCTACACTTTGATTATACGCAAGCCCACCCTCATCCTCCCTCTGGCTTGCCGAATCCAAAAAGTACAGGCCACAGGACCGAACTATACTCCCAAAATGCCCACAGATGAGGAAGTTTTCGGAAATGCTAGGGTTTGGATTCAAATCAATCAGGCAGGACAAGGGGAATTTTTAAAGTACACAGCTAATCCAAAGTTTAAATCTAATAACCAATTACTGTCAAGAGTTCTCAAGGACACTGGAAGCAACAACTCTACCGCAGTCTCCACCAAGATCACAAACAGGATGACACATCTCGACCTCTCCATGAAGACTGACTGTCAGATGAAAAAAGTTAACTTGGTTGTGACAAAGTGTGTGTCATCTGAGACAGATGACTTTAAAATAAACCGTACCATTATGGAACAAGGGTGAATATTGTATATTCTTCATGTTAACATTGAAACTCTTTTCATTAAAAGCACATCAGCAAAAATTGTAATTGTTTGCTTGTCTCATAGATGTATGATGGACAACGGGACACAAGAGATTGAAACAAATACAGGTGATCTCAAGATTTACCGCCTTAATGTGGAGACGATGGGCAAGAACACAAATATGGTATGTAGGTTTATGCACCAATGGATGAAGTATATTTTGTGTCTCTTTTTCTCTCTCATTCAGAAAAATCTAGTATTTGGGTCATCGTAACTGTTTGTTGAGGTTTGGCTGCAATAAAGCTTTGTCAAAAACTAGACAAATTCCTCTCAATGAATGAAAATGTCAGTTAACCAATCTCTTCAGATGTCTTTTTTATGTTTGCCTCAATTTAGATGTTCATTTATGCTGCTAAGAACTGTTTTTCTTTGTTTTCCATAACTGCAGATAAGTGTCAAATGCTACATCAGGCTGTGCATGCCCACCACTGGCACTGGCCAATGCCCTGTTGAATGCAGTCGTGCCGGTAGCCAAAGTGTTCTGCTTGATGCGATTTTGTCCAAATCATACGAAGCTAATCACACCAACTTCAACCTTATCACTACAACAGTCAACATTCCCGCAGCAACCGTCAAGCCCGCATCAGCCCTAGATCCTGCTCAAACTGTCAAAACTACAAAGGGCCCCTCCATCACTGCTTTTGTCATTTCCCACGGTAAGGCTTCTAAACAAAAACTCAATAAAAGAGTTCAAGTTGATCTAAACTGTAGCAAAAATAATGATGGTAAGATGTTTATATTACATTTTAATCCATGCAACAAATGTTTTGTTGGGAAAGCAGATATTACGCACTACACTCACTGGTCACTTCATTAGGTCCACCTTGCTAGTATCGGGTTGGATCCCTTTTGCCTTCAGAACTGCCTTAATCCTTGGTGGCATAGATTCTGCAAGGTTCTGGAAACATTCCTCAGAGAGTTTGGTCCATGTTGACATGACAGCATCTCACAGCATCTGGTGACTGTGGAGGCCATTTGAGTCCAGTGAACTCATTGTCATGCTCTGGAAACCAGTGTGAGATGATTCCAGCTTTATGACATGGAGCCTTATCCTGCTGGAAGTAGCCGTCAGAAGATCAGCCATCAGTGGTAATATAGAGGTGGACATGGTCAGTAACAATACTCAGGTAGGATGTGGTGTTGGAACAATGGTCAGTTGGTACTAAAGGGCCCAAAGTGTGCCAAGAAAATATCTCCCACACCATAATACTACCTCCAGCCTGAAACGTTAATACAAGGCAGGATGGATTCATGCTTTCATGTTGTTGATGCCAAATTCTGACCCTAACATCTGAATGTTGCAGCAGAAAATGGAGACTCATCAGACCAGGAAACATTTTTCTTCTATTGTCCAGTTTTGGTGATCCTGTGTGTATTGTATCCTCAGTTTCCTGTTCTTAGCTGACACTAGTGGTACTCGGTGTGTTCTTCTGCTGTTGTAGCTCATCTGTCTCAAGGTTGGACGTGTTGTGAGTTCAGAGATGCTCTTCTGCAGACCTCAGTTGTAACCAGTGATTATTTGAGTTACTGTTTTCTTTCTATGAGCTGGAATCAGTCTGGCCATTCTATTCTGACCTCTGACATCAACAAGACATTTCCACCCACAGAACTGCTGCTCACTGGAGATTTTCTCTTTTTAGGACCCTTCTCTGTAAACCCTGATGGTTGTGGGTGAAAATCCCAGTAGATCAGCAGTTTCTGAAATACTCAGACCAGCCTGTCTGGTACCAACAACCGTGCTGCGTTCAAAGTCACTTTAACCCTTTTTTTCATACCCTTTCTGATGCTCAGTTTGAACTTCAGTAGATCATCTTGACCATGTCTATGTGTCTACATGCACTGAGTTGCTGCCATGTGATTGACTAACTAGAAATGTGTGTGACCTAATGAACTGGCCAATGAGTGTATATACTAAGAAATCATAGTTACATTATTTACTCATTGTTTGTTTAATCTTATTTTTATCTTTTAAAAATGTATATGAACATGTGCATTTCTGTCTTTTGCAGCTCCCATGACATCAGTAACAACCGCAGCAGTTCTCACAACAATCAGCATATTTCTTCAAAAGACCATCTTGTACTGAAAATAATTTCTGGACAATTATCAGTTTTCTTTGTTTTCATCCTCAGTGACAATTCAATCCTGTAAAAAGTACTACTCATTTGAACTAACAAATTGTCGAAAGGAAAGAAAAAATAAATGATATTTGCAAAATTGCACACTACTAATACAGAACATAATTTATTTAAAATAAACAACGTGCTATATAAATGTGCTCAATAAATAATAACAAAAAAGAAATCTTTTATTCAAAGTTATTACTTAAATGTGTTGTTTGTTGTTTGTTAGTTATTGCACTGTACACTAAGCTTAATTAACCTCTGTCTGCACAAAAAAACTTCAGACAAACTAAAGCTGAAGAATTCAAACAGAAAAACTGTCAGTCAACATCAATTTTGGGAATGTTACTTTAAAAAACAAGTAATTAGTTAAAGTTAGCTATCATTTAAACACATTTCTTTACACCAAAAGTAAAGTAAGTTTCTAGGAAAAGTAACTCTTTGTGTAAATGTAACAAAAAAGTGTCAAAATTCAGAGTTTTCACAACTCATTTGGTATGAGTAAAATAGAATTGTACTTGTTTATAATCTTCATTATATATTATGTGGAAAGTAGGCATAGTTTATGTACAACAAAAGTAAACATTTATTTAAAGTGTGTTTAACTCTAGCCTAAAATTTAAAATACATAAATAAAACTTAGAATCTCAGTCAATTGATCAGGTATAAATCTGTTCTACAGTACTTATTCTCTTCAAAGAAGCCAATATGAATGGGCTTCACGGTGGTGCAGAGGTTAGCACCCTCATCTCAGTGAAAAAACCCTGGTTCAAATACCGCGGGACCTTTCTGTGTGGAGTTTGTTCTCTCCGTGCATGTGGAGGTTTTCTCAAAGCACCTTCTTCCTCCCACAGTCCAAAAAAATGCTTCACAAGTTCATGGTTACTCATGTTTGAGTGTGTGGCCCTGAGATGAACTAGCGACCTGTCCAGAGTGTACTTCACTTCACCCAACGGTAGCCAGGACAGGCTCCAGCAGCCCTGTGACCCCAAAAGGGATGTAGTGCGTTAAGAAAATGGATGAAAACAAAACTAAAGGTTCTTGCACAAACTGTGGTATACATCAGATACAAAAGTCTGAAAGTAGTTGTTACATCTCCACCAAAAAGAGGCCAACTTTTCATCCAGCTGTTTCATACAAACCATTCTTTTTCTTCTTCCTCTTTTTGTGTTTTGGCAGTTGACACCAGTGACTATAGATGAGAACTGGACCGAGTCAGTATGACATCATCCATTGAAAATGGTTTATTTCCGGTTCTAACCAAATGAAGTCAGTTCATACAGACACTGTCCTATTGGGGCCAGGTGACCTCAGTAAGCAGTGATTGGTCCAAATCAATCTGAGTCAACATTTCTAGGAAACCGCTCTCGCCAATCAGGAGTTAGGAAGGACACGGCCCTACCACTTGAAAGTAGGCTCAGGATAATCTGTCAAATGTTTCCAACACTCGACACGAGACCACATAAGGAGCTGTCTGATTGGCCGGTTTATAACTTGAATAACTTGCTCTAAAGAAAAAATATGAAAAAAATAGGATTGGCAAGAAGATGTTTAAAAAAGGTAGCCTATCTAAGCAAGAATGGTTATTCTGACAAATCTAATAACTGAGTAAAAAAAATACAATTATTTTGTTTTCTGTTATTTGAAAGGGTAAATGATGGAAATAAAGCCAATTTTTTTTACATATTAAAAAAATCTTTTATCTGTAAATTGATGCCTTTAGGAGATTTGTCAATCTTTCCTTGGGTTCTTTATGCACAATAATATAACATTTTACCTGGGGTGCCCAAACTTTTGATCCCCACTGTACACACAGACATCGCTTCATGTAGCTATCAGGCTGAAAACATTGGGAGTAGCTCCTCCCACATGGGGGTTGGGCCATCAAGAACGCGTTTTTGGACAGACATCGAGCTAAAGTATCATAAATTGCAGAAAAAAGGGCTTAAATAACAGTGTTTTGGCCATCAAAAACACAGGTATCTATGCTTAAGCAGCAAATTTGCTGTGTGGTAAAGGAGAGAAGGTTGATACGAGTACCCCCGTGGACTCTTAGCAACAACTGAGAAACTCATGGCTTACAGTCACTTAGCAACCCCTAAGCAACCCCAGAGAAAAAAATCCTGGAGTTGCCCCTGCAGAACCCTGATAGTTTACTTGTTACACTTATACACAAATACACTTAATAATGTACTTCTTTTTTATGAGGGATATCCTGATAAGCTACGTAGATATTTAAGAACTTGTGTTTGAAAATGAAACTTAGATTATCATTTAATTTTGTTTTTGGAACAGAAACTATGAAAGAGAACCAAGAACAAATATACTGATTTTGTGACAAATATTCACATTCATGTCTAAAATTACAAGTTTCAAAATAAATCCACTATACTCACCTTAAGTGAAAAGAGGTCTAGTTACGTGTTTACTTTTTAATACTATTTTTTTTGTAAACTTAAAATGTGCCAAGTTAGTCAGAAGTATTAACAGTTAGTGTACACTACCTGTACACGTCTATAGTATACTTGCTATACTCAAGCGTATCTAATGAAATTAATTTCGAGGGTTCTATTTTTTGTAACATAGCAATGTATGGTGGACATACAAGGTCATACAAACAAGTGCTGTGTTTGCTGCAAATTCATGACATCCATGACACCTAACCCTAACCAATGTTGTCATAGTTTTCTGTCCAAGCAATAAAAAGCCTGTTTTTGATCTCTGTTAAAACAGCAAGTGGAGCCGCTGTCACTCCATTTGAAGGGGATCATGTCGCCATCAAAATGCAGGCCAGCTGGTTTTAGGAGAAAGGATGAGATCAACATCAGCTGTCAAAAACTGTATGAAGAAGAATTTACAGATAATTGCACCTTACAAATCATAAAACATAAACAGGTGAGAGGAATTCCGACTGTGATTTTGTCAGGTATTTTAGTCCAAAACAATATTACAAATTAAAGTTAATTAAATAAAATGAGTTTACAAAAAAATTGACTAAGGAAATCATGAACAGGTATATTTTTTATTGTATATGATATATTAGGTATATCTATATTTTTTGGAGAAATATTTGCACGAAATCCCTTATCTTTCTCATATCAATGTATGCAAATCAAAAGAATTTGGTGGCAAATTATTGTTCTGCTCCCTGAATCAGGAGCCCCCATTTTGACAGTGTGGGAACTGTTAGTAGATGATAAATCAGCATCTCCATAAATTTTGTCATCAGAAGGAGAGGTTGAGATGCTCCAAAGCTTTCTGATGAAACGTACAGTCTGCCAGCAGGTGTCATAACTGCTCAAACCACCACTGACTGTGGAAGCAATAAGAAAAAGATGACTCCAGCATAGTTCTCTCCTTGTAGCTAATAGCTATGATCATATTATGGAAACCAGCTGACTAATCAAGATTGACCATTGAAAGACCAAGTGGTCCTTTGTGAATATTTTGCACACCTTTTTTCCATAATTGTTTTTTTTTTTTTTATCTATGGCTGAATTGAGTTATTTTTATGTTTTGAATTTAATCATTTAAATTAAAAAAGCTTTCAGATAAGTTACTTTTCAAAAAAAAGTATAAGTAGATTTGTTTTACATATTTCATTTTACTCAAGATATACACATGATCAAATAATAATGAAATGCTCCAGAGAAGAATATTTGTATTTTCAAAATAAAAGGTCTGCAAAACAAACCAGTTTGAGCAACTAGACATATTTTGATAAACAGTTTGTCCAATTTGTGATTTTTATTTTAACTATTTGTTCATTATGATATGATTAATTATTACTTTGTGTCCATCGTTTTCCATAGATGTTGAAAATTGTTGCAACTTATGTGGTTATATTTTCAGTGAATTTAAAAATGGCTAATGTAGTATGTGTTCAGAACAGCAAGCTGTGTATGAATTATTTTTGACTTAACACCTACTTAACTCATAAACTAACAAAACAGATCTGAACCATTTTGAATTTGAGAGATTTTAACTTCTTTTTATTGGTTCATTTCAAGCATCAAAAATAATATAATTTGATAGAATTTGGTAGCATCATTCATCTAAAATGCGACGGTTTAAAAACAATTAAAAAGATGAATCAAAAGTATTGAGACTGTGGGGAGATTGCCCTGCTCCCATACAACATCAGGATCACTGCTTTTGCAGAACTGTTTTCCCTCAGAGAACTGACCAATCAGAGTTCAGGGTGGGCGGGGTTTCGCCTGCCTCGCGGAGAGACACGCCTCTATGTTCAAGGAAGGAACTCCGCTTCATACATACACTGTTGTTAGCGACGCAGAGTCTACAGCCTATTCCTTTGCTGACATTTCAATTCGATAGCAGTTCTCTAAACTTTACTTTTCTGACATCCCTGGTCGGATCCTCATGTAGAGGAGCGCCGGTAGAGATCGGTTGCACTGGTGCTTGAAGTTGTTGTTTGAGGCAGCCGCCCGAGGTAAGTTAAACTAAAGTTAGCATGTTAGCCGAGCTCCTGTGTTAATGATGGCAGGTTGTTGTGCTAATATAGCAAGCTGCTACTTAACCTTGTCCGGGGGATTTAGTAACGAGTGAGCACTCTGCCCTCTTCTGCTGCACACAGAAGCCTTCGTGTTCAATAAAAATATAACGATTTTATGGTTAAGTTAGCTTGCTGCATCGAGAAGTTAGTCTAGCTACTCGTTAACAAGGCTAGCAACTTTGACTTAGCTGACAGGCTAACGGCAAACAGCTTGACCTAACATGTATTTCCCCGTAAGGTGGTTCTTATTCTACTAAATTGTGGTTTTCGACCCGGGTTTGTTATGTGACTTTTGTCGCCGAAATTGTTTTTAGTTTTGTTGGACAATTTTTAAAACTAAACTTCTTTCATTTCTTGACGTTTATGCAACGTTTAGGTAGAATGTTAGCTATATCGTCCCGGGCTAACCACCAAACGTGGTCAAATTTTAAAATTGACCATACCGCTTATAGTATTGATGGGTCGCCCATATGAGAATGAAAACATCTCACTTGTGTTTCTGACTTCAAATTCGCATCGATGTTATCTGTTCGGTTTGTCCAACCAATCAATGCTAAAGCTCGTCTAATGTTTTAGTTAGCAAGGTCCCCCCCGGTTTACAGTGTACTTTCACTGATAACCTTTAAGTGACAGGCTCGTACTGACTGTTTCTCCCTGCCTGATAGCTTCCTATTTGCGTATAATAAGCACAGCGTGTTTTCCGTACAACTCAACGCTTGAACTAAAGTCAGCGCCAGCCACCAAACGAGCAAAAGCAGTGCGCTCGCCGAAAACGGATAGCCTGGTCTTTAGCTCGGAGGGGGAGGGGAGAAGGCAGGGCTTCAGCGAGCGACACAGAGATCGCCTGCGTGCTTACCAAAAAAAAAAAAAAAAAAAAAAAAAAGCTTGGTGGATAAATGGGTCTTTTTTTCTAGCCTAGCTGCCAAATGTTCACGCAGATCGCTACTTGTATTTGGTTCGCGTCCCGTCAAGTATTTGTAAAAAAACAACAACAAAAAACCAGCAAAATGGACGATCTCGTCGAATAAAGACCGTGCGCTCAGCCGCCCTCTTCACCGAAAACGGTGGTGAGCAATGAGACACACTGACTGCCCTCCCTCCCTCCCACAAGCGAAGTGACGTTTGCTTAGGGACCGTCAGCAAATGGCAGTGCTGTGGAAACCCATATTTAGAGCATGCGACTGTCATAGTTTGACCCAGTGGGTTCTGACAATCGAACATATTTTTTAGTCGGTTGACGTTAAAACAAAAAATATTTATAAAAATAGAAAAGAATTTAATGTACACAAAAGAGTAATTGTATGCCCATTTCTTGCCTAAAAATGTCATGTGTATAGCTCCATAAATGGCTTCTATTTATTATTTTTGCAAATGCAGGGGTTATGTGATTTCAATGTTATATGTGGCATAAACAGCTCTTTCTGTGTTTTTGTGTTCCTACCCTAACCCTCAATATTTTAGCTTGCAAGTATCAAATATACACGACTAAGAGAACAAAGTATGCCCCCTTTTAGTGGAACAAAGAACCGTGAATGGATGATGTGGTCGCATTAAACTGACATTCCAAGAAGCATATCTAATGAATTCAGTATAAAGCCATGTTTAAAAGCACTTTTAGGTTTTCCTGAGGATAGTTTGTCTTTATAAATGCTTCTTTTGGCTAAATGACTGTTCATGCTCTGTGCTGTCAACAGTATCTATTATTTGCCTGCTTTCAGCATAACTGCTTAGCTAACACCTTTAGTTTGAATTCTTTGGTCTGGTTACAAGCTCCACTTAATATATTTCTGTCGAAGCTTTGGCATTTACTCCAAAAAGCAGCACATCTTAGCATTGAAGTGAAGTAGCGTCAAATTAAGTTTTTAAAAGTGTAATAAAGCATTTGTACTTCCTTTTTAATGTTTTTAAAGCTTCTTTGAGCATGAGTATACGATGAAGAGGCGTGTGGAGGACCAGGAAGTGATATTTGCTCCCCAGCAACAGCATCCACTTCGCACCCCAGTTCAAGGCCTTGCAGAAAACATTCAGCACCGGGCCCTTGCCCCAGCCCTTACTGGGATAGAGGTGGCTGCAGATAGTATGCAGCCATCAACCGGCATTCAGTATTCTCTCCCACAGGGATACCAGGTAGGGTGGCATTTGCATTGATTTTGATGGTATAGTTTTTTAAGCTTGGAAACATCTTCTTATTTTTTATATTTATTTATTTTCTTTCGCGGAATTTGCCTACTATACCTCAGAGCACAAGTGGGCATGGACACAGCAGTACTGCACCCTATGTTGGTCCCCATGTACACAACCTAGCAGTCCAACAACAGGTCTCTGCGGTTGTTCAAGGCCATGTCCATCCATCTGCACCCATCACTTCAACTCCAGGGCAGCAGCAGTTTCAGCGACTGAAGGTGCGAACACCTTTAAAGCAGTTATTCAAGCGTATGATAGAAAAAGATGTGTATTTCCTCTTTTCACACAGAAAATGGGCACTAGAAAAGCATTTTACTTGAATTTTCCTTTTATTGATTTTAAAGGTATTTTGATGGGGCTACAAGTGATTAATTACTCTTGACTGTACAGGTTGAAGATGCCTTGTCGTACTTGGATCAAGTGAAACTGCAGTTTGGAAATCAGCCCCAAGTTTACAATGATTTTCTTGATATTATGAAAGAATTCAAATCGCAAAGGTAAAGCTTTTCAAACTGTTTTTGCTCAACTAACACATCTTGAATTTGGTTGCCAAGACATTAAATATAACCGACTTGTTATTTCTTGTGTTTACAGCATAGACACTCCAGGAGTCATCAATCGTGTCTCCCAGCTCTTTAAGGGCCACCCAGACCTCATTATGGGTTTTAACACTTTCTTGCCACCAGGATACAAGATAGAAGTTCAAACTAATGATCTGGTTAATGTGACCACACCAGGGCAGATCCACTACATCACCCCGCACGGGATCTCTGTTCAGAACATACCTGCAACTGGAGCATCCAGCCAACCATCAAGCCACCCCCAGCAACAGAGTCTCCCCCAGGCTGGCTTGCACACAACCACAACCACAACCCCTCCTGTTGCCACCCAGCCTACTGCTAACAAGATCAGCAAGGTAGAACCTGTTCACTACTTACCATAATTTATGGACTACAAGTTTCTCTGGAGTATAAAACGCAGTGGCAAAAAAAGGCATCATTACGAAGAATCACATGTACTTTTGGGAGAAATCTATTTAACAAAATAAAGGAACATATCTTGAAAGGAAAATCACAACAAAATAGAAACAATAATAGACTACATGTATGCACGCTTCACTACTGTAACATATTGATGCTTTTTTAGCTTCATGAAACAAAGGAGGAAGAATCCGGTATATTAGCGCAACATATGAACATAGTAGTTGAAGTAGTCCTGTCAATCAGTTAAAAAAATAATCAGATTAATCACTTTTGGATCACAATGTTTTACTAGGTTAATTTTATTTGACAATATGCAGCTTTTGATGCAGCTTTAATCTTCATTGTCTGAAATGTTTTAATTTGCAAAATGGTAACTCAGATATCCCACAAATGTAATTTGTGCACAAAACACATCAACAGTAAGATTAGCAGAACTGAAAAGACTTTTATGTCTGCAGCATTACTCCAAGAAAACAAAGATGTTGAAGTTTTGCTGATGTTGCAAAACTTTAAGGATGGAAAAACTGTGAACATTTTAAGGATTTTTTGTGAAATGATTTAAAACAGCGGTGACGTTTATGTTACTACTGAACCTAACCAGGAGTTTAAACAAAAAAAAACACACTTGTTTGAAGTGACAAACACCATTTCTTTCTTTCTAAATCTTCTTATCAGTTTTGTTGATCCTGATCTCCTGTTCTAAGTAAAGCTATAAATGATGGTCATAAATTACATGTCATTTAATTAGCAGTATTTGGTATTTAGTGCTATCCTGCGATTAATTTTTTTGTCATTAATTCATCGTGACTTGTAAATAATTAATCAATTTTAATCACAAATAATTTCTACCAAATAATTGCTGTGAAAAGCTTCATTTTCAGGTATTTTCATTTAACTTTGTGACTTTTTGGTGCAGTAAAAGATTAAAATACAACAAAAAAAAGTTGATTTCTTAAGTTGCTTTATTACGCACTTCTATCTTTTATTTTACAATACCAAAGTGGATTTGGTTTTAATTTTCAAACAATTAAAATAAAACACCAGGTTTAGAGTGCTTTAATTATAAACATCAAGAAAAAATAGGAAGACTTTTCTGAGCAAACTAAAATATTTAATATTTAATAGTAAAATACATACGCTGACATACTTTATTCCACAGATTATCTCAACAGCAAGACAGTAGAAAAGACACTTAGTTTTATAGTTTCCTTTAACCTGTTTGGTGAATTTGATCCTTTTAAAGAGTTGAAGCAGATGAGAAAGAGAGAGAGAGATGACAATATAGGTAGGAGGAAATGAAACATGAGGAGGTGACACCACAGAAGTAGAAAAATTTAGACTTCAGACTTTGTTTCTTTGGAATAAACATCTGGACAAAAACATACAGGAAGGGGTAAACTTTACTCAGGGTGTTCACTTTCCTCAGAGGAAAAAGCGAGTGCAGAGCAGTCACTGCATGTGCTGTTACCATGACAACGCACCCTCTTTTAAATAGTCCAGTTTTGTGAAAAACAGTTTAAACTTAAACGTATACCAGGACTAATTATTGATTTAATTTTTTTTTTTGCAAGTGGTCATTCTATAGCTGGCAATATGTCCTTTCAGGTGTCCATTATCAGACATGAACGAACTTGACAAAAGCAAGAGATCAATGCAAAAAACAGCTAAAATCTCCAATTTAACACCATTAACAAAATAATTTGACAGCCATATGTTTAATACGTCCAGTAAAAATACTGATACACACACCTATAGTACCTTCTAATGGTTGTTGCTATTTATTTATTTTTCTATATGGCATATAAGGCGCATTCCTGTCCAATTAGACACAAAAAACACAATTTATACTCTGAAAAATATGGTAAATACAATATGTATCAAGCTTTAGAGACATTCTAATGTGCTTGTACATTCTGGTTCCTCTCAACAGCCCGTTCAGTCTCCTGCCCATACACCAACCAGCCAACCCAATCCATCCATCCCGTCTTATGCCTCCCCACGCTCGCCCTCAGTGCAACCACACACCCCTGTCAGCAGCACACCATCCAGTGGGCCACCCCTCCAAAACAACCAGCCAGTGGAGTTCAACCATGCCATAAATTATGTCAACAAGATCAAAAACCGCTTCCAGGGCCAGCCAGACATCTACAAGGCCTTTCTGGAAATCTTGCACACATACCAGGTGAGAAGTGTGACCCAGATCTAAAGGATATCTGCAGACTTAGGAAAGACATGCAAATATATTCTTGCCTTTTGTGACTTCCAACCAATCTAGAAGGAGCAACGAAATGCTAAAGAAGCAGGTGGTAATTACATCCCAGCACTGACTGAACAAGAGGTTTACACTCAAGTGGCAAGACTTTTCAAGAACCAGGAGGACTTGCTGTCGGAGTTTGGTCAGTTCCTGCCTGATGCAAACAACTCTGTGGTAAGTAAACCTGGGAAAGTACCTCGTTTTTGTTTGATTTTAGGACACTAATCTGGTCCCTTTTGTGTCTGTTATGATGTGGTTCACCTTTTGCAGTTACTGAAGACTGCACCAGATAGAGCAGAGTCGGTCCGCAATGATCATGGCGGTACAGTTAAGAGACCCCTGCTGAACAACAAACAAAGGCTGAGTCAGAACGGCTTGCCAATTAAGAGACCTGCTGGGATGAGTGCCACGCCCCCAATCAAGGTATGCAGTGACACAAAGCTGCTTTTATGTATGAATAAATAGAAACAAAGTCTTTAAATGACTTGGTTTATTTTCTACTAAATAGTATGCATATGTGTCGCAAAAAGTTTAAAATCCAAACTGTAACTATAGAATTTCATTAAAATTAAATGACTTTTTATCTTTTTTGTAGAAGAAGCCCAAAATGATGGGGAAGGACCACAGCCTGAATGAATTGGGCAAAATCAGCACCAGCACTGAAACCATGTTCTTTGAGAAGGTCAGCATTCAGTTGCAGTATAACTTAAAAAAAATAGTATTATACTGAAATAATATGTTTTGGGTGATTTAAACTGTCTTGAAGTCGTTTTGTTTTTATCACGTAAACACAGGTGAAGAAGGCTCTACGAAGTACGGAAGGATATGAAAACTTCCTACGGTGTCTGTACATCTTTAACCAGGAAGTGATTTCTCGCACTGAGCTGGTCCAGTTAGTTATTCCATTTCTTGGGTAGGTGTTTTTGGATATTCCCTGTCATGCTCAGACAGGTTTAGCCATGAACAAGCATTAAGTTGATTAAGTGCTTGGTAAAACCACTAATTCGGTTGCATCTCCTTAAATTGTGCCTGATATTTGGTGGGTTTGTATCTTTGATAAACATAATTTGGTGAGGAAACAATCAAATTCTTGTCACATTGATAAAAAAGCTGTCAACTAATATTTGGAAATGTATTGACAGAAAATTCCCAGAGCTTTTCACCTGGTTTAAAAACTTCTTGGGCTACCGAGAGTCCAGTTATGGGGAGTCAAGCCATGCAGAGAGCTTACCTAAAGAGCGATCCACAGAGGGGATTGCCATGGAGATCGACTATGCTTCATGCAAGAGGCTGGGGTCCAGTTACAGAGCACTGCCCAAGAGCTACCAGCAGCCCAAGTGCACTGGAAGAACACCTCTATGCAGAGAGGTATGCATTATTTTTGTGTTTTTCAGGAACGCTGTGCTTTTATTTTGAAAGAAAAAATGTACAGACTGCCACATACTCAGAAATAAGAATTGTGGATACCCTCTAAAGGACATTTAAACTGAGTAATCTTTTTCTCTCAGGTTTTGAATGATACATGGGTGTCTTTTCCATCGTGGTCTGAAGATTCCACCTTTGTGAGCTCCAAGAAGACTCAGTATGAGGAGCACATTTACAGATGTGAAGATGAACGCTTTGAGGTGAGCAGCACAGCCTGATCATCTAAAAAACGGTTGTTGTATGTTGTTTCTGGAATTTGTATACTTTTTAAAAATGTTGTTCTTAGAGTTGAAACTTTTGATGGCCCCGTATGATGTGACACCTATCACGTCACTGTTTCCCCATTTTCTTGTATCTGCATTCTATGTAGCTGGATATTGTGCTGGAAACCAACCTCGCCACAATAAGAGTCCTTGAAACTGTGCAAAGGAAGCTATCTCGCATGTCAGCTGAAGAGCAGCTGCGCTTCAGACTAGACAACACATTGGGTGGTTCTTCAGAGGTCATTCACCGAAAAGCTGTCCAGAGGATATATGGAGACAAAGCCCATGACATCATTGATGGGCTCAAGAGAAACCCAGCAGTGTCTGTCCCTATAGTACTGAAGAGGTAAGGGTCTAACTGTCTCTTAGTATGTATGATCTGATGTACAACCATGAAACAACAAGCTATCTTATTTTGCATTTTAGGTTAAAAATGAAGGAGGAGGAGTGGAGGGAAGCCCAGAGAGGCTTTAACAAAATCTGGCGAGAGCAAAATGAAAAGTACTACCTTAAGTCGCTCGACCATCAAGGCATAAACTTCAAGCAAAATGACACCAAAATGTTGCGCTCCAAGACTTTGCTTAGTGAAATTGAGATGCTATATGATGAGGTAAGTTAATTTATTTCCTTGTTTATAATTATTTTACAACGGTTAAAGAAAATGCATACATTTTCTGTAAACAAATTTATGGTTGTAATTGTGACATTTATTTATAAGGAGTCTATACAAGGCTCAGAATGAAATTTTATTTTATTTTGACGGCGTTGTGAATGTCCTGTGAATTATATCTCAAAATTTGAATAAATGTAACTTTACATGACATGTGGAACTGTTTTGACGGTTATGTTGTGTAAATGTTTGACAGCGTCAGGAACGAACATCAGAGGAAACGGGGACACAGCCTCCAAGCATTCCGCACATGACCTTCACCTACGACGACAGTCAGATCCTGGAAGACGCTGCCGCTCTGATCATCCATCATGTCAAGAGACAAGTGGGCATCCAGAAAGAGGACAAGTTCAAGATCAAACAGATAATCCACCACTTCATCCCTGACCTCCTGTTTGCGCGACGAGGAGAACTTTCTGATGTGGAGGAGGAAGAGGAAGAAGAGGAAGAAGATGCAGAGATGGACGAGGGCGGCCCCAAAAAGCACAATGGCCTGTCGGGCAGGAGCCCTGTCAAGTCGAAGCTCCTGTTCAGCAACACTACAGCTCAGAAGCTTCGGGGCACAGACGATGCCTATAATTTGTTCTTTGTGAACAACTACTGGTACGTCTTCTTTCGCCTTCATCACATTCTCTGTTCCCGTTTGCTGAGAATTTATGGACAAGCAGAGAAGCAGATTGAGGAGGATGCCCGCAAACGGGAATGGGAAAAGGAAGTATTGGGGCTTAAAAAGGACAAAAATGAAAATCCAGCAATCCAATTGAAGATGAAGGAGCCAGGTATGTTTTTTTTTGTTTGTTATTATTATTTTACATTGTGACTATTTGTCCTTCTTATACATTAAATCTACACCCACATCTACTCTGAGGAAGCTCCTGTTTTTAGCTGTTGCTAAAAAGGTTCCTATTTCTTACAATTAAGAGTGTTAGTTATAACGCGCTATGTGTTCCATTGAGATTTGCAAAAAGATTGAATAGAATTCTCAACAGCAGAAAAAGAAAAGCAAACATAAAACAGGTATAAAGAATGAACAGCAGCTTTATGTTGAACTTTTCTCTTGGAACAGCACACTCGACAGATGTGAGCTTTCCATGCAAAACATGTCACTTTAGGTCTACAATATTGTTAGAGAACACAAAGAAAAGTCATTAATAAAAAAATGTATGTAACATAAATGAATAAAATGGTATAATATAAGAATTAATTTTGAAAACTGTTTAAAAAGAACAATTGTCATGAACTTCTATCAATCAAAATGCTTATTCGTGTCAATCAAGTATAAGATTCAGTTCTTGGATATTTACTATTTTTCCTTCTTACTATTTAGCCTGACTTTGATTACGGTTTCAGGAACATGTTTGAACGTGGTTTTTGTTTTTTACTGTAGAGCATTATATTCCTAATTACATATAAATGTTTGTTTTATTATCTTCAAATGTGTAAAGGAGACTTTAAAAGCTGCCTTCAACACACCTGCTTCTGTTCAACTTTACTGCTTTTCATTTGTGTACTTTAGTTGCAACAGAATTAAACTCCATCCCTTTTTTTTTTTTTTTAAGTTCTTTTAGTTAAATAGATCATTACGCAGTAAAAATGTTTTACCAAGACATTTTAGGACATATAAGAGGCTCTCCAGAGGTGTTGGTTTACGGCTGAGCTTCTTCAACTGTCTCATTGGTTTCTTGAACTCATACTTGTAGAATGCAACTTCCTGTCCTTGCAGAAAAACAGGTTTTCTTTCTTCTTTCTGCAGTGGACGTAGAGGTGGAGGACTATTACTCTGTGTTTCTGGAAATGGTGCGAAATCTCCTGGATGGCAACATGGAGCCAGCTCAGTATGAGGACTCCCTAAGGGAAATGTTTACCATCCATGCCTACGTTGCCTTCACCATGGACAAACTAATTCAGAATATTGTCCGGCAGGTCAGCATACCTGAAAAACAAACCACCTGTTTGGATGATATGAACTTTTTGTCCCTCCCTATAACCTGCTGCATTCTTGTGGCTTCACAGCTTCAGCACCTAGTTACTGATGATGTGTGCAGCCGTGTAATGGACATGTACCTGAGTGAATGTGCCAACAAAGGCACAGGGGGCACACTGTCCTCGCAGACATCCAGGGCCGCGGCCGAGGGGGGCTACCAGCGCAAGGCAGAGCAGCTTATGACAGACGAGAACTGCTTCAAAGTAAAAGAGTGAAAGGAAACGAGTGTAAAACAGTAAAACTCCCTTTCAGTGTCTCGTTCGACTGATGGCTCCTGTTTTTATTCAGGTGATGTTTGTGAAGAAAGAAGGAATGGTCAGTCTGGCATTGGAGCTGCTGGACACAGAAGAGGAGAACTCCGATGAGCCAGCAGATGCTCAGGTAAGAGTCCTGAAGATCCATCTCACCGAATTTTATTCAAACACAGGTTTTAGGGAAAAAAAATGACCACAGATGAGGTTTGTTTCCGCAAAGGTCTTATTATCAATAAAGGTGAAGTTACACTGTTGACATTAATAATAAAATGTACATTAGGGAGACAGAGAAAGTTAAAATCAGTAAAATGATGGCGTTGAATGACCCGCAGTCTCCCCTTCTGATTATGCATGTGACAAGCCATGACTTTTTTTTTTTTTTTTTTTTTTTTTTAAAGGCAGCTTTTCTGTTGGCTTTATCTCCATAGCAACTATTTTGTTTTTTGGTTGCCTGAGGGTGAAGAACAGGTCTTTGCCCTTTTCAGAAGAATCTGCAAAACTAAACTTTTGGATTCCTTGGCAACGGATGGTTTTCATCAACCACGCCCACATTCCTAATATGTTCATATAGAACGTCATAGTTGAGCTGCTTGAGCCAACGACTCATGTTCAATTTTCACAATATTCTGGTAGAAAATGTGGAAGCAAGAGATGAAGGCCTGTGGAACTTCCTGTAACAGGCTTGTGTTGGGCGCACATACCGACTGATCGATTGTAGTGGTTTTCTATGGCAAATAGGCAGAAGAACCTCGATTTCAGTTAAAATGCATCTTCTCTCTCTGGGCTTTCTGTTGGACTGATCTTCTGCGTGACATATTTCTTGTATGAAGTGCTTTAGTTATTTAAGACCCACTCCAATGACAATGGGGTTTTTGGTGTTTTTAACATGTTCTTTTAGCATTTCTCACATGACGGAGGACATGTATAAAATAATTGCTATCTGGCTCTAAACTGTACAGCTGGGTAGCTCTGGTATTGCTCGCTGTTTTTTGCCACGCTAATGTTAGCCTGGGCTTGTGTGGTGCTATCAGCTAGCGGAACAGAGTGTAAACAAAGGGCTGATGGGGAATTTAGTGGAGCCAAAGTTCTTCGCAGAGTCCCACCCACAACTCTGAGGCGTGAAATCAGATCCAACACTGATATCAGAATGGTGCTTCTCCTGCCCTAAGCGCTGACACAGACCACCTCACCAGTATTTTCAAAACTACTGACTGAGATTCACATCTAGCAGTACAGGGATTTTGTAGTAATGTGTTGCTGTTTTTCCTTTCCAGAGGTGGTCAGACTACATGGGAAGATACCTAACCTCAGATTCTGCCTCCCCAGAGTTACGTGAACACTTAGCCCAGAAGCCGGTGTTCCTCCCCAGGTGAGACTCCTGCCTTGTCCCCGTAAAGTTTCATTTTGAGGTTCCCCTCAGCCGATTAGACAGTTAGAACCAAAGACTATCTCCAGCAGACGTAAAAAACCAAACTTTTGATACCGCTGACCTCACTTTAAAGTTGCACTTTACATTATCACTTTTATTTAGAACTTTATTTATTTCTTTTTCAGCTCCTTAAACTGAAATAATAAGGGATTTGCAACTCCTTTGTTAAAAGCAGATTTTGTTTTATTTTTTTGTATTGTATTGGATTTAATTTCTGTTATAAAGCATAAAGTATAAAGTAGAAACAAAAGTAACTGTAAAATAAAAGCAAAAACTGTCAAATCATCCTAATCTTTATTGGACTTTGAATAAGTGAACCAGTGTGTGAAATGTTTTAAAAGAGAATCTTGGTTTCCCCTCTTTAAACTCATCTGTGTGTAACCTTCAGATGTCTTTATTTTAAGCTTGTTAAGCTCAATTTGCTGTCTGTAATCAATGTTTAAATGGTGCTCTCCTGTTGCCAGTTCTTGGGACTGGTTGGTCTTCTTTACACTACTGGATGATCAATGGTTCACTCCCATAACTTTCTTTTTATCTTTTTTTTTTTTACTTTGTTGAACGTATGATCTTCAGCTCTTGTACAAAGGAGTCGGGTTTGTAAATAAAGCTATTATTTAAAATGTGTGTTTACATGTGGATGTGTATCTTTACTGACACCACAAAGATGATGAGTGTTGTTTTAGTCTCTTTTGACCTGTGTAGTTGTCACTTCCAGTGGATTTGAATCAAAATTCTGCTACTTTGTTCTCCTCAGATTTTGACATAAGAGCCTAATCTTCACTGGCTGTGAAACTGAATCTGCTTCTTGTACAGTTCTGTTGGGTGTGCATCATTATATACACTGAAGCGCTGTTCAAACATATGTTCACACATTTAGGTGAATCAGTCGTTTGGTGTCTAACTGTTTTTGCTTGAACTTGGCCTCAATGTTGTGTCTTTTAAGACATCTGAATGAAAAAACACAAAAAAATACTTCCTGGTTTCAGTCCCACACCCCTTAGTGGTAAGTACACATTTAAACTTTTTGTTGAGGTGGGGTCAGTGATTCTTTTCTGCTTAGAATCAGCATAAGTGTTGGAATATCTTCTGAGATTCAAAGACAGTTTACTGCAAGAAAAAGCTGAAATAGTGTTTTGCTGCTCCTATGAGACACAGCTATCTCCTTTGCTGGGTGAGTTTGATTGTGCGGGTGGAAATAATCACGCAACGGTACTTCAGATTTGGCGAAATGTCTCTTTTACATGCAATCGTTTGTTGATTTTTGTCAAATCTACCATCTACTCTGTCTTCATGTGGGTTTATTTTCCTACCAAATCCCTGTTTAATTACCCATCTCATTTGGGTTTTTGTTTTTTTTTTCCGTCTCTAGGAATTTAAGACAGATACGGAAGTGCCAGAAAGGATGGGAACAGATGCAGCAGGAGAGACTGTCCAAGAGCTCCTCAAGCAAGTCACAGGAGGGCAACAGTGAGCTGAATATGGAGTGCATGTTCAAACTGAACTCCTACAAGATGGTCTACGTCTGTAAATCTGAGGACTACATGTACAGGCACACTGCACTCACCAGAGCTCATCAGGTGAGTTCAGAAAGCAGCAACATATTTATGAAGATGAAAGAGGCTTAAGAGATTTACACTCCAAAAAAAACTTTAGTGATAGAACAACACAGAAGCTGAATTTACTCCATGCAGGCTTACTTACGTCAGATACCTTTCTCTGAAACACATTTCACTCTCAGGAGGACTGCGTATGACAAATATTCTTGTTATTATTCTATTTGGCAAGAAATAAAAACAAATCTAGTATTAAAGGCCTTAAGATTCACTTATACACTTGTTTTTCTTTATTTTGTTACCACTACATCCTCAGCTTTAAAAGTTTCGGGCTTCCATGTCCAGTGTGAACACAAGGGGCTAAACGTGCGTTCAAGAGCCACATCCCCAGTGTGAACATAGCTTGGTTCCAACAACTGTCAAGTTTGTTTCTTCATCCCAAATCTGACAATTTTCATAAAGTCCTCCAGTTTTGGGTGTTGTAATCTGTCATCATGAACATTACCAAATTGTGGGGGAAAAAAACTTGAAATCAGGTTACTGGTAAAAACTGGACTCCTCCAGGATCCAGTCACTTTTGTTTTGAAAGAGACTTCAATCCTGAAGGAAAACCCTTCCTACTTTGCCTTTCATTTTAAAGTCTTCATAAGCGGATCGAAGGTCTTTGGCCCGTTTCCCAACACCTGGAATCCTCAATAAGCCTAACATTTAGATATACATTTGCAGATGTGTTTACAACCTGGAGTTGGTTGGCAGTTGTGATGACTTTTTATGTCATTTGTGTGCCTCTGTTTGTCGTTCAGTCCCACCAGCAGGTGAACACGCGTCTGCACAGGCGCTTCCAGACCTGGCTGGACGCCTGGGTCAAGGAGCACGTGACGAGTGAAATGGCTGCAGACAACCACAAGTGGCTGATGGGAGAAGAACAAGAAGGACTTTTGTCGTGCACCACCACTCGCTGCCCTGAAGTGCTCCATTATCTAAACGTCAACAAGTACCGGGTGAAGTACAGGACACTGTAGGACAAACTTTCATGGTTGAAGTTTTGTTTTTTTGTTTCCCATCGCTGTATTTAGTTGCCAAATTCTTGCTGGTGGTCCTTCCTTATTTTAAAAAAAGGCTTAAATGATTCATTTATGATTTTACAACCCACGTAGACAAAAGTTTTCCCATTTGAGCCATTTTTAAATGAAAACAAAAACTGTAGGAGAAAATGCTTCTTTTCCCACTCGAGTGTTATTCATGCTTTCAACAAGTCAGACCTTTTCAGAAATAACTTCAGGAAGAATGCAGATCTCGAGGACGCCATTTTACAGGAAGTGAAAGGCCCTCTGCTTTGGTCTTTCAGTAACAAGTGCCCACTGCTTCTGTTAAAAGTGCACACTTGGACTTCAATGGGACTTCCATCAGTAAACTTGTACAGCCTGTGAATGTTCTCACAAACATACATGTACTTCTACAATGGTGTGGTAGATGCTTGGCATTCGTACGATGCCAATTTTGTGCGTCCAGTACAATAATTTATAACTGCCCGAACAATTTGTGTAAATATGTTTATATCTAGATTTTTTTTTGTTTGTTTTTATCAGGTGATATTGATGTGCAGCAGACATTAACACATAGAGTATCAACCTTTACCCAGAAGAGTTTTAAAAAGATGGAAAACTTTTAATGTTTTTGTTTTTAACCAAAGGAAGATGCTCAGAAACCATTTTTTTTCTTTTCTTATTTATGATCTGTGTTGTCCCTGAAGTGTTTGTTTTGTAGAAGAGTTGTTTATTTTTATGTGATTGGGTTCCTGTCTGTGCATTTCTACCTTCAGGCGTCAGCAGCACACATGCTGATTGAATGTAGCTGAGCAGCCACTTCTCCTCATCCAAGTACAGGACACTTGTATGCCCGCCCCTCAAACAGCCCCAGTTCTGACAAGGATTTCCTGCTTTTATTTTTTATTTTTTTCATCATATGGCCAGAATCAGTATCATCGTTTGGTGATATTTCAATGTCTCACTCAAAAACTTCTTTGCAAGTCTGTCCAGTTCTTATGGCCTGATGAATGGTTGGTGAGTTTAAGGATGTCAGCCATAGTTTATGAGAGTTTGGAGGTTCCCTTAAGGGTTAAAAACAAGCAATAATCCCTTGAGTTACAGTTTTGGAAGCTGTTAGTTTGTTCGTCTCGCTGGAACACAAATGTGAATGTTCATGTCCTAAAGGGGGAAGTAAAAATTTTTTTTTTTTTTTTTAAAGTGTTCATGGAAGAACCGCCCACTAATCACTGGACCGTGAACCTCTCAGAACAGGATGTTACAAATGTTTTGTTACAAACATTGACCAGAAGCAAACACACACACAGCAGCAGGTTCCACTGGCAAAAAAGTTTCACTCCAGGCAGCAACACAAGCGGCTGCAGACAATCCTGACACGGTTTAATACTTGGGTTTTTATTTTTATATTTACTGTGTTTAATAGAGAAGAAACACACGCAGGCTTCCCTTGAGGAGCTGATTGTACATACAGATACTGTTTGTACCTTGTTTATTGTGTCACTTCTTGACTTTTACATTGTTGTATATGAGTGTTATGGTGTTTGGCATTAAACTATCCTTTGAGTAGACAGAAATTCAGCTGGTCACTTCTGTTTTTATTCAGATGCAGTTTTATTAGTGTTTTAACAATTATTTGTAGTAAATGGGGAACAACAATGGGTTATTTCTAAGTTAAAATGTGAGTTAAGGAGGAAAACGAATGACTGGAGGAGAAAAAGACTTGACTGGTGGTAAAAAATGTTCTGCTATGCTCGTGTGTAGATCCGTGTGCAGATCACGTCGTCTGCTCCAAAGGTCTGCAAGGAGAAATTCAGATGCAAAATTAGACACACTTATGTTTCTTCAAACTCATTTGATGTAAAAATTGGTAGAAAGCAGTCAAAAGAGCTGTCTGCAGTTGAGATTTTAAACTGTTTTCAGGCCGGATTAAAGTTTTCCATGCTTTCTCTAAGGTCCCACTTCCTGTTATGGGAATACTGACATATATTTTCTTTAAGAGCTTTACTCGTGTCTTGCTGTTTGAGTAGAGTCATAATACACCACAGTTTGGTTTTTTTTATGGAAAAAATTTTATTTTATTTTTTCCATTTTAAAATAAAAAAGATACACTAACATTCATAAGAAAATTAATACTATTTTATCAAATTCATTAAATTAGAAATTTTAACAAGCATTTAGAGCAGGCGTGTCCAAAGTCCGGCCCTTGGGCCAAATGCAACCTGCATTTAAATCACCACTGGCCCACAAGCTTCATTTGGTAAATCAGTAATGTTTGGCCTTCAGCATTTTCTAAAATCTATGAGTTGTCTCGAGTTTTAAACCTGTTGTAACCCTTCTGTGACACTTTCTAGCTCATTTCTGATATGTCAACTGGAAATAAAAAAGAAACATTTACACTAAGGGCCACCACTTCCAGGACAAGAGGAAATTGGCACATTTTTCCTGTGAAATATGAAACAACTGTGTTTTTAAGGAGTTCAATATCAAGACGAACACCAGACTAGACAAGCTAACTAAGAATGAATGCTGCCAAATATCGACTAATTTAGGTATAAACGTATTTTTTATGTGAAGAAATATGTACCATTACAATCAAACATTCATTAAAGAGTTCATTTGCATTTAATGTAATTGAAATAATTCTAAGAATGTCCGGCCAAATGGTTGGTCCACAAACATTTTCACTGCACCAAATCTGACCCTTTGCAAAAGGTTTAGACATCCCTGGTTTAGAGGGACACTAGTGAAAAGAGTACATCAAGTGGTGCTGCAAACTGAATGCGTTAATAATTGAGCTGCTCCATCTGGAAGGTGGCGTGATATCAGAATGACCATTAATGGAGGAGACGCCAGCGTCTCATCAGGAGGGCGGGTCTAGAGGACACTCGCGAGGACACTTTGGCACAAGGTAGGGCGGGAATCAAACTGCATTATTCCGATCAGAGGTGGACCGCTGCACCACAGCCAACAACAATAGAACAAAAAATCATACATTTGAGTTTAAGGTTCTATCTACCTTACCTTACCGTAGCGATTTATTTTATCTTTCTTATCCAACTATTTTGTCCATTGGATCTGTAACACAGTCGGGGTCAAAAGTTCACTTACACTTGTAAAGAATAGAAAGTCACGGCTGTCTTGAGTTTCCAGTTATTTCTACAATTGATTTTTCTCAGATAGATTAGATCTCATACTTTTATGTCACAAAAAACATTCATGAAGTTTGTTTATTTTTATGACTTTCTTATTGGTTAACTAAAAATGTTAAATGAAAACTGAAAAAGTTGAAAAATGATGGTGGTACTGAGAGAAAAAAATGATCTCAGTACCGCCATCAGAAGCTGATCAGCTGACCTGGGGCACTGGGGAGAATTGGAGGGAAAGAGAAGCTCGAAAAGATACGGCAAGATTCAAAAATTTAAAAACAAATAAAAGAATCTTGAACTGAACCCCGGGCTCCAGTTCAAGTCCTGGCTGGGGGATTTGAAACACTACCACCACTGGGGGGCCTTTCTGTGTGGAGTGTGCATGTTCTCCCCGTGCATGCGTGGGTTTTCTCCGGGGACTCCGGCTTCCTCCCACCATCCAAAAACATGCTTCATAGGTTATTTGGTTACTCTAAATTGTCCCTAGGTGTGGATGTGAGAGTGCATGAGTGTGTGACTGTGGCCCCTGCGACAGACTGGCGACCAGTCCATGGGTGTCCCCTGCCTTCGCCCATGAGTAGCTGGGTTAGGCTCCGGCAGCCCCGTGACCCCGAAAGGGATAAAGCGGTTCAGAAAATGAATGAACTTAACCCTAAAATAAACGGGCAGCCGATGGAGGAAAGCCAGGATAGGTGTAATGTGTTCTCTCTTTTGTGCTCCAACCAGAATACAAGCAACAGCATTTTGAACTAGCTGCAACCGTGAAAGAGAAGACTGGCTAACCCCTAATAATAGCGAATTACAACAATCTAACCAAGATGTAATACAAGCGTGGATTACTGTCTCAAAGTCCTGTAGAGTTAAAAATGGTTTTATTACAGATAACCCCTCCGGTGAAAAAAGCTCAGTTTCACCACAGAAGTGATGTGACAACCAAGCTTAAAATCGCTATCCAGTACAAAACCCAAATTCGTGACAGAATGTTTAAAATGTGGAGCCAGGGGACCCAGGTCCAGAGTGGAAGGGTCACAGTGGTTACTAGGGGCACTTACCATTACCTCGGTTTTTCTCTGATTAAAATTCAAGAAACTGCTCTCCAACCATGCTCTGATTTCATGCAGACATGACATGAACTGTTAAAGGGAGGAAAGGTTCTTGTCAATTGGGAGGTAAATCTGGCTATCATCAGCATAAAAATGAAAAAGACACTTCATGTTTCCTTCTGATAGAACCCAGAGAAAGTAGATCAAGAGAAAACAGAAGGGGTCCTAACATTGAGCCCTGTTGGACCCCAGAAGACAGCCGAGCTGAGTCCGAGGTAAGTTTAGAAAAACTCACGCACATGGTTCGGTTGGACTTGGTGGTCTACCATGTCCAAAGCAGAGGAAAAATCAAGTAAAACCAGACTAACATGATTTCCCATGTCGGTTGCTCTGAGAATGTAGTTAAAACCCTCAACAAAGCAGATTTTGGGCTGTGAGGACTTTTGAAACCCAACTGAAAATCCTCCAACACATTGTTTCTAACCAGGAAAGATTGAAGATGTGTGTGGACAGTTTTCTTAAAGATTTTGGATTAAAAAAAGGGAGTTTGGAGATAGGCCTGAAATGATCCATCACTGTGTTATCGGGGTTTGTTTTCTTGAGCTCAACCATAGCATGTTTAAGACTAAGATGCATTACATGCATGCATGTAACTGTCAGGTAGATTGCTCTCACAGCGCTCACAAATGTTTGAGTTTCTGAGACCCATCTGGAACATCCTCTGTCCAGTGAAGTAAATAAATGACTTTCTATTTTTTACAAGTGTAAACTTATGACCACTGTATTTATCTACTCCATCCATCCATTTATCCGTCTTACCTGTCTAATGTTATTAAACAGTAAAAGCCCAAAAGTTTTATTGTTTTGTCTCCAAGCTGTCTCCAACCTTTGAGTTTTGTTTGAAGAACAGATAATGGGGATGATTTGCACACGTTTGTCACAATCGCTTCAGACTTTACAAAACATCGTTTAGCCAAAGGAAGACACTGAGTGAATCTGTGTGAGAGCAAAAGAAAGAACCTGAAATGGTACTGGATTTCAGCTCAACAGAACCAGAGCAGGAAAACATTCCTCCACAGTGGTTTGAGAATCTGATAACATCATACAAATAAAAAAAAAAAAGACTGCGTCTTAAAGGTGGTCCAGCAGGATAATGATTTGAGGTTCTCCACACATGGCCTCTGCGTTTTTGGCCTGTTCAACAACTGGTGTAATATTTTCATTGGAAACTTTCCTTTTTATCTCTTTTAATGACAGTAGGAGGAGTGTGTTTTATCAGCACATGCAAAACCCTAAGAAAGAAAACAGATGTTCTCAGCTTGAATACGCTCACAGCTTTTGGGTTGACATGAATTAGATCTCAAACAGCCAAAAAGAAGGAATTCTGAATTTGAGCCAGTTTTGATTCTTCCATCTTAAATGTGTCGTCTTTAATTATGAAATTAAAACAGCAAATGTGACATGGAGAGCAGAGATGGATGAAGAAACGGGCAGAAAATCTTTAGAAGTGCTTCGATTCGTCTGCTTCTCACAGCTTATTTGATGTGAGATCATCCAAATCTAAATATTTAACCAACATGAGAGGAAGCTCTTCTGCCTGACCTCCTGCTCCTTTTCTTTGAGTTTTTTTCTTTACTTTATGATTTATTCCCGCATACCGATCAGTTTACGGCGTTTTGCTTCCCTGTGAGCAGACATACACCTTCAAGCTAAACAGAAACACATTTTCCCAGCTAAAGTATTGTTTCACATCTGAAAATCGGAATTCTGTCCAAATTGCGGCCCCTCCTAAATGAGAGAAAGTCAGCTCAGAAAAGTCAGACTGGACAAAAGATTTTCTTTTTTTTTTTTTTTAGGTTCATCTGGCCAGTAAAAGTAGAACAGATGTTTACAGCTTTGTTGCTGGGACTTGAAGCAGTTTAGTTTCTGACGGACACAAGACTAGAAGGTGCCGCTTGAAACTAAGCATATTTTGATGAAAGTTTAATGACTTTCGATGGGTTTTCCTTTACTGAGCCACAAGAAAAAAGGTTCTGTAAATGTAATGATTGAGGGTTCTGCAGCATCTGTGGCTGACACAGAGAAGGGCAATGGATAAGGTGGAGAACACTACTAAAACCATCAGAAGATACTATGACAGAATAATGTTCATCACAGATGAGTCAGACTGTAATAAAAAAGAATATAGGAAATCCTATTGAATTCTTTTTAAAGTGTTTATTGGTGCAGAAAAAGGTATTTTGCTCCTACAAACAAAGAAGAATTCTGTCCCTCACAGACTGGTCACTTCTTTTAAGACCCACTCCCATGAAAGTGGTGTTCTTAACATGTTCTTGTGACATTTTTCTGATAATGGAGGACATCCATGAGGAAAATGAAGCTTAAAATTGCATTTATTAGTGTTTTTTAGTAAAACTGTCATGAATCGAGAAACATGAGAGACGGAAAAAAGGAAGGTAGGAAGGAAGGAAGGTAGGAAGGAATGAAGGAAGGAAGGATGAAAAAAATGCTGTTTCAAAAAGCTTGTCGTTTTTTTTTTTTTTTAATTTTGGCTAAAAACGGTATAATCCCAATTAAAAGATCACTGAGAATGATTTTAAAACAGATCAAAAGATGATCAGAGTGGGACTTAACTGTATTAAAGACACCTGTCCAAACCTTCTAACAGTCTAACTCCAACCTCGCCATCATGACCAAAGAGCTGTCAAAAGAAATCAAGGACAAGCTTGTGGACCTGAACAAGACTGGAATGAACCAACTTACAATAAGTAATTTACCTGATGAAACCAGAACAACTGTTGGAGAAATGATTAGAAAATAAGAAAAAAAAAGTCAATGACAATCTCCTGCCACCTGGAGCTTCATGGAAGATCTCACGAGGGGGAACAAATGATCATGAGAACGGTGAGAAAACATCCCAGAATTACACAAGGGAACAAAATCAATCCCCTGCAAAAACGGAATCTGTACAAAGACCCTCGTTTCAAGATAAATTGTCTTATTTTCTGTCTCCCAGTAAAAAAAAATCTTTTTAGGAACCTTTTTCCAAAACAGAATTATCTTAGTTTGAAAAAATATGTCTTGGTGAATAGAATATTTTTCTTTAATGGTAAGACCATTTTCTGACCTCATTGGTAGAATGTCTGCTTATTTAAAGATATGTTTTTTATTTCAAAGAACTTTTTATTTATTTCTAGGGGAGTGTTTGCATTGCACTAAGTTTGTTACTTTCATGGGACCTCTTTGAAACTGTAGTGCCATGAGTCACAACATTAATATTCAGACTAAACCAAAAAAACATGTTTTTCAAAGGTGGATCTCTACGTTTTATGCTAAATCTAGACTGAGGAATGGTCAAATAAATCAACAGCTGGTTGTGTGTTTGCCGCAGATGGAAGCGAGGATCAACCTTTTCTGTCAACCTTCGCCAACAAACTCAAGGTACGTGACGTGTTTCTGTACGTTTTCCTTTCAGGAGGGTTAGTGCCGATGCATTTCCCCCGACTGTCCATCTGGCTTCTCTGCTGTTTGCGTAGTGACAGGAAGAAAAGCTGAAACCCTGAATGGATTGTGTGAACGGAGAGATTTCCAACTCTGACACCCATTCTCACTTTGAAAAGCATCCAAACATCTGCTGATAGAGTTCGTCATTATGGGGAGAATCCATCCGTCTTGTGGGACCAGAGTGTTTTTGAGGCCCAGAATTCAACAAAAGCAAACAAAGCGAGCTTTGAACAAAGCAGATAATCAGAGAAAGAGGACACACTGGAGTGTGATCTAACATGAACGTTTCTGCACATTAATGCGGTTGGTCATTTCACCAAACTTACCAATATGAGCTCGTCCCCTTTGAGTTCCCGGCTCCAGAAGGTCTCCGGGCCGTTCCCACTCACCAGAGTCTGCTTGCAGTAAATTTTATTTTCTGTCTCCCACGTTGCCAAACTCTGCAGAAAAGCAACACTTTTCTGTGGTTTTTCACATTTTTTACCCACCCAGTTTCAAGCCTTATTGCCGAAAAGCAAAAATGTCTGCCGTTTTGTCAGGCATGCGACTCTGGAAGAGATTCAAGCCACTTTCAAGATGGGTTTTCTCAGAATTCACCCATTTGTTTTTCATGTCACTGACGGTGCCTTCAGGTGCTCACGTTTTGCAACTTTTTGTCCCACTCACATGTTGTCTTCTTCATGTGGATTTCTGCATGTGAGAGATGCTGGTGAATATATGAATATCTTGGGTTGACTTACCTTACACTTCCTGCCGTCCACTGTCTCCTCGTTGAACTCCTCTCCGACCTGAAAGCTGATTTCTGTGGTGCGAACCGTGGTGGAAGTCTTGATATAGAAATGCTCGCCGTCCTGGTTTATCTCCACATGGGGCTTGGAGGCGGCTGCCACTGCGATCTTCCTCAGCATGGCGTTGACCCCTGAAATCAAACTGAATGCGTTAGACGAGCACGTGTCTCTTGGGTAAAAACGGTTTTGTTTTCTCCCTTTTCTACTTGTCTGGCTCTGGGTGGTGTCACATTTTTGTCCGTGTGTCTGACACATGAACTTCAGTTTGAAAAAAGGAGACTTGATTTAAAACTGCTATCAGTTTGGTGCAGATGTGGAGGCTGCAGCGACAAGATGAGGAGAGCCAGGAATGTCTGCTTCGTTACGCCCTCCAGCACAGGCGTCTGCAACCTGAGGCTCCAGAGCCACATGTGGCTCTTTTGCCGCTCCTTTGTGACTCTCTGGTTAAAGTAATAAAAAAGTTTTTTTGTTTTTAAACATAACTGTGAAGTTGAAAGTAAGTAAGTAGTTAAGTAAAAAAAAAAAGTAAAATAACTCAAACTTTATTCAAGTCATTCATAAGTCAAACTAAAACATTTTGACAGATTTTTGTGTGACGTTTGTTAAAGTTCAGTGAACTTAACCAGAATTAAGGCGCACCAGACTATAAAGTGGACTTTAAAGTTTTGAACAAATTGGCTCTTTTATTTAGCTTTTTTAATTAGCTTTTGATTTAATTTCTGTAAGTTCCATTAATTAATTTCTGAGATGCACCACAAATAGTCAAATAAACATTTTCTTAAAATCACTGCTGATGTTACACTACCTACTGTATCACGTGACAAAAGGTGCCTTTTATTTTGAAAGGAAGTCAGGTGAACATCTTTAAAGACTATTTTATCTTTAGAAAAAAGGCTCTCTTTTCATTCTCCATTCTCCATTCTCCTCTGATATCAACATGGCCTTTCTGCCCACAGAACTGCTGCTCACTGGAGATTTTCTTTTTTTCTGACCATTCTCTGTAGACCCTAGAGATGGTTGTGGGTGAAAATCCCAGTTTCTGAAATGCTCAGACCTTTTTCTCTTTATGTTTTCTTTATACTTAAAAAACAGTCATTTATATTCATCCCAAAAATAACAGAAACACAAAACAGCGTCTTATTTCTCTAAAGGGTGAAGTCAGACTTTGTGCCTCCTTCAGGGTTGTTGTCAGTGTCTTTAAATGTTAAAGGTTGTTGCTGCTCCAGCAAATCGGGAACATTTCCTCCTTTAAATGAGTGGAATCACTTCATTTTCCATTGTTCATGTTCAGTCAAAGAGCAAAATAAAGAAAAGAAATCTTTGATTTTAGTTTTTTCTGGCTACTGATGTCTTCAAATAATCTTGAAATTTAGGGATGAATCAGCCTCCACATTTTAAATGCTATTCAAATGACCGAAAAGGTGTTGCTTTATTGAAACAAAGTTTGTCTCGTACTCTGTTGTTCTGTTTTCAGATGATGCCTTTCATCTTTTTTTTCAGAAAACTACCAAAATATAAAGTAAACAGCATCTGCAATATTTTTTTTACTATAGTGGCAGCCAAAAACAATGCATAAGAAAAGCAACCCAAAAAAAAAAAAATCATATATAAGACGCACCTGAGTATAAGTCTCACCCCAGCCGAACTGTGCAAAAATAAATAATGCGACTCATGTTTCGAATTGAAATGTTGTTCACTCTGCGCACAGTATCCAAACCCCACGCTGAGAAAAGAAAAGAGGGAACCTCCTCACCCAGAGCTTTCAGTAACTCATCAAAGTTCTCGCTGCTTCTCATTTTCCACGTTCCCGAAAAGAGTGCCATTTCTCCTCCTGGCGTGTCGGTCCAGCTCTCCGTCTCCTCAGCTGCCTCTCTGTAGACGCTCTCTTTTGTCCATCCGTCCATCCTCCTGCTCCCTCCCCTGATGCCTCCTTCTCTCCTCCCTGTGTGATGAGCCACACCACAGACCGAGCCCTCTCCTCTTCCTCCTCTGCTTCCTCTCAGACTCGCATTCACACACTTCTAAAGCGACCTTTGGAAAATCAGATTTAGTACTTTACTGTTAGCAAAAGACACCAAATCGCAGTTTATGTTGGACACTAAAACCATTTCCTCTAATTCCTTAAAGGAATTTCAAAAACATCAGTTTTTCAGCTAAAAGTGGGTCCATGCTGCACATGTTCACAGAGCATCTTCAAGTCCAAACATGGTTTCCCAGCTTCAGCTTTAAACACTTTCCATCCACTTCCTCCTTTTTGTTTAGATCAGTTTTTCTTTAAAGTCTGAAATCTTTTCTAACAATGTGATCCTTGTTTGGATTCTGCCAGCAGCACCACATCCCACCACAATGAGGGGCCCTTCCTCTCAGATTTGTTCCCTGGCTGTCACCGGCTCATCCATCTTTTTGATAAAGTGCCTTTAAGACACATCTTGATAAATAATGCACCCAGCAGAGCGGGGAGCACTCTGTCATCCCAGCAGGAGGCGTCAGCTCCAAGAGGGCCTCTGCCATCCTCGCCCAGCCCGGCTCGCTCCATTCATCACCGCGCTCGAGCCTCACTTTTTCCTGTGGATCCATTTCTAAAGGCAAAAGTTGGTCCAGACTGAGGAAAAAGTTCTGATAAGATAACCCTGGAGGGAGAAGGGAAAGTTGGGCTCTGTGCTGCCACCTGCTGCCCACTTTCTGAAACAATCAACGTTTCAGTTCAAGCTTGTCAAGGGCTACAATTTAGAAATCATTTAATCATTTCATGTTTTAATTTTCTAAAGGAAAACTATTCCACAGAACCTAAATAAATGTATTGAGAAAAGTGTTATTCACTCATTAGACTTCCCTTAGATTTGGTGTCAGAATGTCACTAAAAGTGTCATAAAGGGACGTAGATGTTCTAGAAGGATGAGAACACAACTCAACAGCAACAAAACTGAAGCTGCAAGCTGAGCCTCCAGGACCACAAGCGGCTTTTATTTCTCCATTGTGGCTCTTTGACTTCAGAGGCGAAGTTCTTAAAGTCCATATACACTAAGCGGTCACTTTAATAGGAACACCTAAACCGCCCTACTGCTTGTTAATGCAAGTTTGTAATCAGCCAATCACATGAAACGTGACAGCAACTCAGTCCATTTATGCATGTAGACATGATCAAATGATCTGCTGCAAACTGAGCATCAGAATGGAGAAGAAAAGAGACTGAAGTGACTTTTGGTTGTTGGTCTGAGTATTTCAGAAACTGGGATTTTCACCCACAACCATCTCTAGGGTCTACAGAGAATGGTCAGAAAAAAAGAAAATCTCCAGTGAGCAGCAGTTCTGTGGGCAGAAAGGCCATGTTGATGTCAGAGGAGAATGGTCAGACTGGTTCCAGCTGATAGAAAAAGGAACATCTCTGAACGCACAACATGTCCAACCTTGATCCAGATGAGTCACAACAGCAGAATAACACACTGGGTGTCACTCCTGTCAGCTAAGAACAGGAAAGTGAGGCTGTAATTCAAAGGATCACCAAAACTGGACAATAGAAGAAAAATGTTTCCTGGTCTGATGAGTCTCCATTTCTGCTGCAACATTCAGATGTTAGGGTCAGAATTTGGCGTCAACAATGTAAAAGCATGGTTCAGGCTGGTGGTAGTATAATGGCGTGGGGTAATTTTTTAGCACATTTTGTGCCACTTAGTACCAACTGAGCATAGTTACAACACCACAGCCTACCTGAGTATTGTTACTGACCATGTCTATCCCTTTATGACCACAGTGTATCATCTTCTGATTCTACTTCCAGCAGGAAAAGGCTCCATGTCATAAAGCTGGAATCATCTCAGACTGGTTTCTAGAACATGACAATGAGTTCACTGGACTCAAATGACCTCTACAGTCACCAGATCTCAACCCAACAGAACACCTTTGAGATGTGGTGGAACGGGAGATTCTCATCATGGATGTTCAGCCGACAAATCTGCAGCAACGGTGAGATGCTGTCATGTCAGTATGGAGCAAACTCTCTGGGGAATGTTTCCAGAACCTTGTTGAATCTTTGCCACTAAGGATTAAGGCAGTTCTGAAGTACCTGATACTGGTAAAATGGACCTGATAAAGTGACTGGTGAGAGTAATTGCATTTACATATGTATTCTTTTTTAAAAAGGGAAAAAAGTGGATTCTACATCAGTCTAAATGGCTAAAAAAGTTGATGTGGAAAACAGGTTGAGCGAAAGGAGCTTAAAATATGAAAAAAAAAAAACACTCACTTTTTCTTTTGTTTTGCTTTATTGACCAAATGCCCAAAGAGACACTAACAGAAATGAAAAAACAAATTCTGCCGCTGGTGGTTGTGATCTATGACAAACTGAATTATTACATAGGAGCTCTGCCCATGTGAGCAGGTACGCATCATTTCCAATTCCAAAACAATTCTGAAGTCAAATGAGTTTCATTTTCTTTTTTTCCATGAAGTGTAAAAACATGTCAGCTGTGAAAATACATTCACACGTGTGAATGTCTGTCAGGTTCAAATCGATCACAGACTGTAAAAACAAATATTTTATTTTAAAAAATGGTGTTTCTCTAAAATTCAGGGGGAAAAAGCATAAATATTACTGATGTTTAAACACGGTTAGTCAAAGAATCACAGCCCCAGACAAAAACATATAAATTAGATAAAGTGAGTTCCTTTTTAGACGGGTCACGCACACACATAACCAGAGTCACATTTTGTTTGGAAAAGGACAAAACTTCATTATTGCACTTAAACAAGGGCTGTACAAAACAGGAGGGAGGGGTTCGTTTGGCTTACTGCCCTCCAGTGTGCACTTAGTCTGAAACAAGACACAAATTCAATCAGAGCAAGAAACCTGGAATCTTCCTGCAACAACAATGAGTCCAAAAACAAGAACCAGAAACAGGAAAATCTCAGCTTTTCTTTCAATCGGAACAATCACAAATTCTTTTTTCCAGCTCAGTTTTTGAATCTTCCATCTTCAAACACTGAAGGCAGCTTTAAAAACAGCTCATAAAAAACCAGTGTGGTCGATATTATTCACAAAACAAAACACATTTACTGCTGTCTTGGTTGCATCATCTTAAGTCATCTTTCTCCAAAGCTCGATCAAAGCTTCTCTGAGTGTCCGAATTCCTTCACTACTCACTTTACAGTGCGTTCACCCGTTTATACTGCTGTCCAAATCTACTATTCCAAAATCCAGTGTCCGAGACATTTCCCAGAATTCTCAGAGTGTGCACTGATGCTCACTAGATTGGTCAATAAAGACCACAATGCACTGTGTTTGAATGATTTTGGGGGGGGGGAAAATCATTTTTTTCAATCAAGTTTTCATCAACAGAACAAAATGGACTCGTAAATAGTCTTTGTAAAGTATTTGCAGTTATAAAAAACAGAGTGAAAATGGTGTCTGAATTGTTTTCAAATCCAGGGCACTAGATATTGATAGTGAGGGAATTGGAACTTAACCTTGGTTTTGGCTAAAGATCAGAAAAGGCAGGTTACTACGGTAACCGCATAGTAAACAACTCCCCTTGTCTGCAGTGCAAAAACGCTCCAATCAACCTAAAATAAATGAGGACTTTTGCTTTCATAATGTTGGTGAGTGTTGCTTCAATGAAAATATTTTGTTTCGTTCCATTTTTGTTTTTGCACTAAACAGCTTCACAGAAACCTTTACTTTCACCAGCAAATGATTAAACTATGGAGAAAAAAGTTGGGATGAATCATTAAACACAACTAAAAAAATATAAATATCTATCACACTTTCAGTCTTTAAAAAAGCCTGTTTGATTCTGTTCCCACACGGTTTTACTGTAGAACCGAACCTCCAATCGGCCCTTTGAAGTCCTACCAGGAAAATGGCTCTTGCTTCCTCAGCAGACCGGTCTTTCACCAGTGCCTGGAATCAACCAGCTCGGGCCGCAAACTCAGCTTCTTCAGCGTCTCGTAGCCGACGACCATGACGATGGCAGTGGGCGTGGATGAAATGATGCGTGCGGACAGTCCTTTGGTCAATCCCCAGAAGCCCTCCTCTTGGATCAGCTGCTTGAACGTCTCAATGACTGAGATCCTGCCTTCAACCTAAGATCACAGAATCCACTTTGAGCCATTTCATGACCATGAAAAAAATCTGCTTATGGTTATGTTGGGTTTCAAACCATTTGGGCCTTGCTCTGATCACCTTTTGATCAACTGTAAAAGCGTTCCCAGCTGTCTTTCATTTATGATGCTGTTTTGGTAGAAATGCACCGAATATTCAGCCACTATATCTGGCTAAATATTGCTCACATTTTGCTTTCGGTGGGAGTGAGTTTAAATAAGGCTGAACAGTGACATGAAACATGATGACGCCGCTTTGGTTAATTAAGGCGCATCGGCGATCTAGCTCTGAGATGGGCAACTCCAGGCCTCGAGGGCCGCTGTGTCTGCGTGATTTCCAGATATCCAAGCCCTACTCATGACTGAGTACCTGGTTCAGGTGTGTTCAGAACATTAGAACATGCCAGAGAATGGGATGCTGGTAAACATGCAGGGATGCCGCCATGGGGCCTGGAGTTGCCCATCTCTGATCTAGCACCTTCCTCAAAATGTCAGCAGTGTGGAAGCGTTTTGAATTGACAGAGAGCGACTGAAGAACTGCAGTTTGCATTAAATGTGGAACTAAATTATCAAGAGGGGGTACGTCTGCTAAAACCTTTAGCAGTTCATTAGAAATTTGTCTTTGAGATGTGGGCGGTATCGTTAGCATGGAGTAAGCCCGTCCCTCCTTCCCGTCATCCATCTGTTTACAGCTTAACATTAGCGGTGCAACAAAAATGGCGAGCGATATTTGGAGCTATCCATCCGTGCAGTTTTGAGAGAGATTCCACCTCAGACGGACATGGATCTATTTGTCTACAAACGGATGCATCAGAATGGAGCAGAGCAGGGAGCTTTTGGCCTGCAATGGTAGTTTCTAGGTCACTGCGACAAGCTTTTTAAGACAGCATTTCTTCATCTGATTCACAACAAAATTCTCTAAAACACATTTTTAAGGTTCATTTTCTTCATCCTCCATAATGAGAGAAATGCCACAAGAGCATGAGCAAGCTAACTCATACCCCTATTAGCTAAATGTAGGAGGAAAACAAAAACTGTTAGAGGATTTGCTACCTGCACTCTCGCTCTGACCACATCCATCGGGTTGGTGACGGTTGAAGCAGTAGCTGCGGCTAAGGGTCCCGCCATGGCTTGAAGGATCAGATGAGGGCAGTCACTGGGAGCCAGTTTAGAGAGCTGCTCTGTTGAAAAGCCCGCACACAAACACTCAATGACAGCACTGGATGAACATATTCTTACTAGAAAAACAGAGAATCGGATAAAAGTGGGTTCAAATAGAACCTAAACTTCAGTGTAGGTATAAGTTTCAAAGATTTTTTAAAAATTGAACATTTGACTTACTGGATTTGCCACACAGTTAAAAAACAAAAAATAAGAATTTCTGCAACCGTAAACACACAACTAACTGTCCTCTACCTCTTTTCTACAGCAAAACTAATAATCAAACATCAAAAAAGATAAACCAAGCATGTGCAGCTTTACTGCCACAGCTTCTTACCAGCGTAGAAGTGATAGAAAGGCCACCAGACAGCACTGTTTGGGATGTAAGTGAGCAGTGAGGCCACATATCCTCTGTAGAAGCCAGGCAGGCCGTCAGCAGCAAAGATCTGAGCCATAATGTTCCTCGTTTGACCAAAGAATTTTTTTGGCTTTCCAGTCTCTGAGTTGGAAGTTAGCCGAAAGCGGGTGAGGTGTTGCCCCTGACCCTGCATCATCAGCTGCTGAGACACCACATCTATGGGCACGGTGATGCTCTGAGCAACCAGAGAGGCCGAGCCACCCGCCACCAGCGACTTGACGGTGTTGTCGTCTGAATATTGGGATACGTACTTCCGCACCAGTTCATAGGTGGTTATGTACGCCTGTCCTGAGATGAGCGTGAACGTGTTAACCATGAAGCCTCGGTACAGGCCTCGTACGCCCTCCGTCCGAAGGATTTTGAAAAAGGCATCGAACGTGCCGCTGTAGAGGGATTTCCCTCTTTGCACCTGCAGCCGGGTGCGGATCAGGGTGGCCGGGTAGACGGTGGCCCGAATGGTCATCGTCATGAACACCCCAAAGGAGTAGAACTTCCTTTTGTCGAGGTCCTCCCACTCGATGATCTGGATATTTCTTTTCTGCTGCATCCTTTCAGTTTTAAGCTCATCAAACTGAGGCCTGCCTGACAAAATAAACATAAACAAACACAGGGTGAAAAATGTACAAAAGAAAATATGATGTAAATAAAATACAAAGGACAGTAGATGTGACTGATTGGCATCAAAGTTGGGGATCAAATGAACTTACATTTTCAAACTTTCTATAGAAGCTATAGTTTCTTAGTAGTCATTTGCTCGTGTTTGCTGCTGACTTCAAATGTGCTGTTCTTGTTTCAGTTGTTTCACTGTTTTGTTGCCCAAACAGTAAAGCAACCCAGACGTTGTAGTTTTTTAGGGTTGAAACAATTCATTTTAAAAACAAGGATTTGATTCATATCATCGTTTGTTGTTGACGATACGATTCAGGACATCTTTAGCCAAAACCTCAAACAGTGTGACTCAGAGATAAACACCTGGTACTGAACAGTGCAGGTGAAGTTTTCCAGGTTCCTTGTATTACTTGCAATATAATCAAGTATAAGTTAAATAGGTGTACAAACAAACAAGTAAACAAGAAGACACAGCAAATCCGTTCACATTTTTGTTTGATAAAGTTCAGTCCACTGAGAACATTCTACCACACTGAATAGTCGCATGTCTTTGCTAAATTCAGTGTTTCTAAACATTGGACTGTAATGATGACTTAATCATTTCTTGCTCCCATCTGTCTGTTATGGTGGTTTATTTTACGCTAAAGTAAAAATAAATAAACAAATAATCCGCCTCTCAATCCAAATGGTATCTTCTAATAGCAATATAATTGATTTGAACAACATGCCTCAGACAAATCGATCTGGTTGAAAGAATATACATTGATTCATTGCTTAAGTTGAGTAATCATTACACCCCTTTAGCTTATATAGGATTTTGACTATTGTCAGCTTGATTTGTACTCATATTAAACACATTAAAGAAAAACTTGATTCTTCCTTATACACAGTTATTTCCTGGGGGAAAAAAAACAATTTCGATTAAAACCGTTTGTGTGGAAATTACTATAAGTGAATAAATATATATTGATGTTTTTCTTCCTTTCAGCTATTCGAGTCTACACCGCCTCAGACACTGAACAATAATTATTTGCTATTAATCTTTTAAAGTGTATTTGTAGTCATGTATCTGCTGTGTTTAATAGAGCTATGGTGAGAAGGTAATTCTCCCTTTGTGGGAGAATTTTATTTTGTTTGTTGATAGTCAACACCAAAAACTACTGTGTGAGGAGGAGCCGGTAAAACCTGATTCGGATCAATAGCTTTCGTGTAGTGTGTTTCGGGTTGTGTCCGGTCCGGATCGCTCAAAGGTCATTCCACAAAGCAGTGTAAAGAGCTGACGCGTTCTTTCTTACGCGACCTAAACAACAACATTTCACCCAAATGCAACCCTGTCACGGTTTTCCATCAACGACGTTGAAAGGAAAACTGTTACTTTGTGAGCGGATCGCGTCGTGAAAAACATACCAACCTAAAAACTGCCACTAACCCTTGAGCCGAGAGGACACCGTGTTCCAGCAAGTGCCGGAAGCTGCTTTGTTTCAACCACCAACTCTCATAATACCGAGCAGATGGAGTTAAAATTCCACAAAGTCACACGTCAATCTAAATGTACCATAAGTAACCTGCTGCATGTGTTCGGGTGACAAGCTAGGCTATTCCAACAGATAATTCTGAGGTAAACAAAGTTACCAATAGTTCGTTTAAATGCGTTTCACACGCACATACCTCTTTAGACAGACTGCATTCTACTTCCCTGTCATATCGTCAAAGTGATTCGGGCAAGTCAGCTCATGTTTTGTCGGCATTTGAACCTGTTTACACGCGCACATCGTTCCCTTTACGAAGCTATAACCTCTTAGCTTCCTCCTCTTCCTGGTCTCATTCAAACGCCATGCTTTAGAAGCAGCCAATCACGTCCCTTTCTTTCTTCTTCTTGTTACCCCGGAACTCGTCTTACGGTTCTCTACTGCCCTCTTTAGGGTTGGAGGATGATCAAAGATCACTTGTAGATGTTGATGTTATTGCAGACAGCACCAGCTGCAGTGGAGACTGGTTGCAGCCAGGTTCCCCTCTCACCAGCTTGATGTCCACATAGTGTTTTTAAAGCGGCCTCCATCAGCTTGGGTCCAATGGAGGCCACACCCTCCAGCACCACACCTGAAACAAATTAAAGAGACACACAGAAACCTACAAAGATCCATAAAAACAGAGATATCCCACTCTGGCAGAAATCAAATACACAATATGAAGAAAAAACAAATCCAAATACGGCTGCGGCCGTAACACTGTGGGTTTCACTGGAGAGCTCCTTCAGTCAGACTGGAACATCCTCGCTGCAGGAAGGAGCAGTTTCACAGACAACAACAACAACTCATGGACATTGGACACTTGTGTTATTTTTTGTCTTTTGTGCATGTCATCTGTTGTTTTTATTGTTATCTGTTGTTTTTTTGAGCTATAATAACAAATCAATTTCCCCATTGTGGAATCAATTAAAGTTCTGTCTGTCTGTCTCTGCACCATGGTCCAACGTAGCTATGATGTCATGAACCAGTTGTGATGTCATCAACTGAGCTTTTTTTTTAAGCTGTGATTGCATATGATGTCACATGACATATAACGTGACACTGAACATTTCTTTGTGTGTTTTTTGTTATTTCAGAGTTTTTATTATGTTTCTTTATTTTATTATTAACTGTTGTTTTTTTGAGTTATGACAACAAATGACATAAACACCAAACATGTGATCCCAATCAGAGGTCAGCCGCTTTCTTTTGTAGTTATGGTATCATCAAGAAGTTGTAGTCTCATCATGTGATCATTTTGACTGTGATGTCTTCTGATGTCATATGATGTCCTGTGATGTCCTATGATGTCATATCCTTGACATTTGATGTCATATGACACATCTTTGCATCATCTGAAGAAATGAAATGATCCCATAAAAAGTCTCATATAGACGTCATTTTCAACCAAATCAAACCAGCAAGAAGCAAGAAGAAATAAAAGCACAGCAAAGACTTGGTGGAATTTACCTTTAAAGAGAAGAAAAGACCAATTGTTAAGCGAAGATAAGAAAAAAGCGGGATTGTTAAAGAGCGATAAAAACATTAAGATGTTGAGCATTGAGACGGATAGTCAGGAATCACTTAATGTTCCTGAAAATCTGCAATATGGTGAAAACACTTACCTGAGACAACTAAAATTAGGAGAAGGATCTTATGGGACAGTGATTCACTATAAAATACAGGCTACATCTCAAGATGTGGCCGTGAAATTCTTGGATAAAGACGAAGGACTGGAAGAATTAAAGATTCTCAAGAAAATCAAGCTCTTTGGGGATGATAAAAATTGTCTTTTGAAGATGATGGATCACTTTGAATACCACTCAAAAGTGTGCATTGTGTCTGAAAAACTTGACCAAACAATGTCTGACTTTCTTTTGAAAAGAGATGGAAAACCATTGGAAGTCTGTGAACTCAGGCCAATTGCACAGCAGTTGCTTGTGGCTTTAAGTGCTCTAAAGACGATGCGTCTTGTTCATTGTGACATTAAATTAAATAATATAATGCTTGTAAATCAAGATTCTTGTCCTTATAAGATCAAACTAATTGATTTTGGTTTGGCAAGAAGTAAAGCTTCTTTAACTCGCTTGGATGAAATTCAGATTTTGGGGTACAGGGCTCCTGAGGTAGTCTTTGGTTGTCCGTTTGATGAAGGTGTGGATATGTGGAGTGTTGGATGTGTATTGGCTAGCATGTATAGGGGCAAGCACTTCTATACTAGAACTTGCTTGTATGACTACATTGCATCTATCATACACATACAAGGTCAGCCTCCAGACAAAGTTTTACAAACAGGTGTGTGGGTGTATAACTTTTTTAAGTTTACATTTGATGAAAAACAAAGTATTTACACATTCAGAAAACCCAGTGAATATATGGGTAATCCAACACATAAAATTGGAAGTAGGATAACAGACAAATTTTTCGACAGAAAGTTCACACTGGATAATCTGCTAAACATGCGGAATGGAGATCAAGATTTACATGAGGATCAATCAGATTCAGAAGAGTTTAAATCTCTAATAAAGCTGATGCTGAATGTTAATCACGTGGACAGGATCACGCCTGAGAAAGCTCTGAACCATAACTTCATTACCATGAAGCACCTTTCAGCAAGAACAAACGACCCGTATGTAACCGCAGCACAACAATACATGGACGCTTGTGAGCCCATGCCAAGTACATCACCTGTTGCTCGTAAATTTTTCTTTAATAGGAAAATTAAAAAGCATCCGGAATGCACTGCTGTGGAAAAGACTGTTAAAAAGCAGAAGACATGTGGACTCTTGGAAAAGAAGAGATGGAGTGAGAGAATCCAACCCATTCTTGCTAAAAGATTGAAATGTTGTATTCCTGCAGAAGAGCGTGAAAGTGTCGTAACACCAAAAAAGGAGCCTTGTGTACCTGTTTTAGAAGAAAAGCTTCAATGTGAGGTTGCTGAGAAAGTACCACACAAGATGGTGGATAAAACCAAGAGCAAAGACTCAAACAACGCAAGAGTCTTCCAAAAACAAGATAAACCTGTCTTTGTTGAAGAAGCTCCACCTCAAACAACTGTGGAAAATTCTAAGACACGAGTAAAGGTATCAAAAGAAAACGCGAGGAAAAAAGAGAATATCCCGGAAACTGGTAACGAGAAAGCTGAGACAAGGACACCAAAAAAGGGATGGACCATAAACAAAGCTTCAGACCATATAGTTGACAGCCCCACAACGTCCAGACAAGTCAGCAAAGGAGAAGTGCAAGAGAAAAACACCTCTAAAAATGAGGAGAAACCCAATCTGGTGGAAGTCAAAACAAAAAAGAAATTTCTGGTGCGAATTAGAGGATTTTTTGCTAGATTAAGAAAATGGTTCAACTCATAGGGGTGGATTAAAGTAGTTTAGCTGTAGGTGTAATTGTAAAAATTGACCACAAAATTAGAATGTAAAAATTAGAAATAATGTATGCAGTAGATGTTTTTAGATTTGTTTAGCTGTAGGTTTGATGTGGTAGGTCATTAACTGTCAAAAACTGGAGTGTGAGGTGGAAAAAAAAAAAAAAAAAAAAAAAAAAAAAAAAGTAAAAATTGACCACAAAATTAGAATGTAAAAATTAGAAATAATGTATGCAGTAGGTGTTTTTAGATTTGTTTAGCTGTAGGTTTAATGTGGTAGGTCATTAACTGTCAAAAACTGGAGTGTGAGGTGGAAAAAAAAAAAAAAAAAAAAAAAAAAAAAAAAAAAAAAAAAAAAATTGTAAAAATTGACCACAAAATTAGAATGTAAAAATTTGAAATAATGTATGCAGTGGATGTTTTTAGATTTGTTTAGCTGTAGGTTTGATGTTGTAGGTCATTAACTGTCAAAAACTGGAGAGTGAGGTGAAAAAAAAAAAAAAAAAAAAAACATTCAAAATATTTGTAAAAATTGACCACAAATTAAGAATGTAAAAATTAGAAATAATGTATGCAGTGGGTGTTTTTAGATTAGTTTAGCTGTAGGTTTAATGTGGCAGGTCATTAACTTTCAAAAACTGTGGTGTGGGGTGGAAACCCCCCCCCCCCCCAAAAAAAAAAAAAAACAGAAAAAATAATCAAAAAATAATCAAAAAATTTGTAAAAATTGACCACAAAATTAGAATGTAAAAATTCGAAATAATGTATGCAGTGAGTGTTTTTAGATTAGTTTAGCTGTAGGTTGATTGTGATATGTTATCAACTGTCAACTGGGGTGTCGGGTGGAAAACAAAAAACAAAAAAAAAAAAAAAACACAAAAAACATTACAAATACACGCGTGGACAAAATTGTTGGTTCCCCTCAGTTAAAGAAGGAAAAACCCACAATTCTCACTGAAATCACTCGAAACTTACAAAAGTAACAATAAATAAAAATTCATTGAAAATTAAATAATCAAAATCAGCCATCACTTTTGATTTGCTGATTAACATAATTATTTAATGGCTGATTTTGATTATTTAATTTTCAATACATTTTTATTTATTGTTACTTTTGTAAGTTTCAAGTGATTTCAGTGAGAATTGTGGGTTTTTCCTTCTTTAACTGAGGGGAACCAACAATTTTGTCCACGTGTGTATTTGTAAAAAAGACTCGATTGGCTGGGGATGGGAGCTGGTGCCCTCTGCAACGCCATGCCATATTGCTTGGATGACCCTGGCATGGCAAATGTAGGAGATGGGGGGGGGCATCTCCCACTTTGACTGGTGGGTATGGGCCAGCAACCACAGGTCAGAGGAGTATGGCCAGACTGGTTCCTTTCTATCAAAAGGTAACAGTAACTCAAAGAACCAGTGTTGGGTAACAGACTACAAAGTAACTAATTACTGTAATCTAATTACTTTTATCAGTAACAGAGTAACTTAACGAATTACAGTTCAAATTGCCTGCCTGCCTGCCTGTGACCTGTTTTCTGCACTCCTGCTCCTCTGCACTACCTGGCCAGCTCAAGAAGTCCTGTTCCTGCATTTTCATCTTTAAATAAACCTGTTTCTTGCCTTCTCAGTTTTTACATCCTGGGGTTTTATTTTTGCCTCACACAAATTAGGATATGGTAAGTGCAATAGTCATACTTTAAAACATCCCATGGTAAAAACATACTAATAAATAGTACATAAAAAAGTGCATATCTGGTAAGTAAAATCAGAACATTAAATCAGTCATTTTCCAAACTGCTTTATCCCTTTCAGGCTCACTGGGTTGCCTGAGCCTAATCCGGCTACTCATGGGCAACGGCAGGGTACACCCCTGGACTGGTCGCCAGTCTGTCGCAGGGGCCACAATCACACACCCATGCACACCTTGGAACAATTTAGAGTGACCAATGAACCTATGAAGCATGTTTTTGGATGGTGGGAGGAAGCTGGAGTCCCCGGAGAAAACCCACGCATGCACGGGGAGAACATGCAAACCCCACACAGAAAGGTCGCCCATTGGTGACACTGTTTCAAGTTCCCCAGCCAGGACTTGAACCGGGAGGCAAGAGTGTTAACCACTGCGCCACCGTGCAGCCATTTAATCAATTTTTGCTGAGTATAAAAACAGGATACTCAATGTGTTCAAACAGTTAAAACCAGAGAAAAATAATAAAAACGAATAAATGTGAAAAAAAAACATCCAATGGGTCACAGTTTGCAGGAAGAGGTCCAAGTTTAATGCTTGCTAGCCACATTTAACAAGTTTAACACATTCTCATTCCCAAGATGTCACATATTAACGCGTGGGTAAGAACCCCTCTGCGCCACTTTCTGATGATTTGGGTTTCCCCAACTCATTTTTAATGTACTTGCTGTTCCAATTAAAGCAGGGGTCCATTTGTTTTGTCGGACTGGGTTCCAAACGCAGACTGAACCTCAGGACGCGTCAGTAACGGTACCCTAGCCTAGTCCGCATCTGGAACAGGTACCGGTTATCGAGTTACAGTTAGGGTATTGATTCGTTCTGGCATACCAGTTTGTGGAGGTTAGGGAGCCTTGATTTAATTGGAATAGCCAGCATGTCAAAAAATGACAAGTTGGGGACACCCAAAGCGTCAATTTTTGACACGGATTGGTCTTTACCCATGCCAATTTCACTGAAAGTGGCCGTTGGCACATCATGCAGCCTGTTTGTGAACACCTACAGGTTTCCTGCCCTAAATATTTCAAAAACAGCCATATACCCACCGTGATTGGTTGGTTCGTCAGCTCCACACACAACACTGTAAAAGGCCATTCCTGCAAAACTGGCCGGCCGCACTAACATTAAACTTTTATGTCAAGACGGGGGCCACGTTGAGTGTACTGCTGGCACAAAAGCTTAATTTCACTCTCACCACGGTCTCACCATTGCTGAAGGGAACTAAAATCTTTTTTTTTTTTTCGTTTAAAATGAGTCCAAAAAAGCTAAAAACATCCTTTGAACCAGCATCAAAAGTTAATACAGAATTAAAATGCCAATATGCACTTCTCGGTATAAAATCCTTCATATAGAAAACACAGACCACAAGAGACTGATCAGTGAAAAGAACAGGAAAGATATTACAGGATTTATTCATATTATAAAGGAGCTTAAAGCAATAAAAACGATAAGGAGGGGCAAAAAACAGCCTGCTCTCTTAAATGCGGGACCAAGTGTATTGTTGGCAGTTTGTATGCATCCTTCTACAAACATCCACCAGGCCATGAGAACCGACCAGCTGCCTCAACACATGCAGTGAGACTGGATGAGGCTCTGCATGGGTTCGGTCTAAGAACTCATTCTCCCCTCAAGAATTAAAAATTCTACAAACTACAGCTATCCAGTTTAACACTCACTTGTGCAAAAAAGACCAAACTCTTCCTCTCAGCACCAGCAGTTGGAGTTTATATGTTCACTAAAAGCACAGAAAAGCGCTCAAACACAGCTCTGACCAGAAAAACCCCTTCTTGCAATAAAATGTTACCTCCATGGGAACAGGAGCAAACCTCCTGGAGAGTAAGAAACCCACTCCTCCACTATCTGAGGTGTGATGGCTCAAAAGAACTTCACTGTTCCAGTCCACCTCTAGACTGGGATCACTGTGGGTTTCCTGAATAAATAAAACATCATGGTCTCAATGAGAAAACCTCTCTTTTTAAGGGCTCCCTGGCACCATTAACATTCAAGCTCCCTGCTTTAAAGGAATCCATAAAATAAGAGGGGGAGAAAACAACAACAAGAAAGTAAACAAAATTATGAACCCATCATTAATTTAAAGACCAAGAAGAAGCAGAAGAAAAAGAAGGAAGAACACTTCGGTCTTCCCGTCGACAGGTGGTGCTGTAGAGTCGCGGTGTCACTTCTGCCGGTCCACGAAGCAACATTTAACTGAAAGCACTTTCGGATTTTCGTTTCAGCGAAACAACGCTAAGTTGGACTTTTTGAGAAAAGGTATTTTAAAAAGTCGCTATTACAGCCTTCGCGCAATTTCTCTGTCTATAATGTACAGCCATCATTTTAGTTTGTCTCGTTCCCACGGTGGGATTTTGTACACAACACACAGCAAATATACTAGTTCGTGTTAGCAGCTAGCATGTCGCGATATTGCAGATTCATTGTGGTGCAGATATTAGCAACAGCAGCTAGCTGTCATGCAACAGAAAATTATTCCTTTCTTTTCGCCAGCATTATCCGAAACTGTTTTCTAGTAAGCTTTATAGACTTACTTTTCAGTTAGAGAAACATTGTTTCTTTTAACATATGTTGAGTTTTCCTTTCTTTTTGCGTGCTTCCTTCCAGAGATCTGACTTCTGCTTGATCTTCTGCTGTCGCGTATTTTCTCAGGATAAATACCAAGTGACAAGAGAACATGGTTCGTATCTGGGTTTTTCCAGATCTTCGTATCTCCCTTTTTGTGGGTTTGGATTTTGCATGTTCAGCATTCAGTAATCCTTAAAACATCTTTTTTCTTGTTATTTCCTACAGTCACGTAGATACGATTCTAGGACAACCATCTTTTCCCCTGAAGGTAATCTCCATTTCCACGTGATTTACATTTTTTTTAGTTTAGGGGCATCAATACCCAGAAAGTTATTTTTAATGTTTGTTTTTGTTAACATGTGGCTGGGTCATAGTAGATGAATAAGTTATTTCCTAAGTTTTGTGATTGTGTAGTAATCTTGTTTTAACCAATACTTGTACTATTGATTTATTGTTTTTTTTTTAATGCATATAAAACCGTTATATTTTCAGCTGTTTAAGCCTTTTCTCCAAAAAAATTCTTGTTTTTGGAGATTCTTACTTTTTCTTTTGTTAACCTTAAAGATCCACTCCATTTAAAGTTGTTTTTCTCATGATAAAGGGCATATATAAAGAAAAAAAATTGTATTTATTTCTTTATTCAAATTGTTGTGAATCGGGACCAGATGGATAAAAAGCTGTTTGAAAAAGCTTGTAGATCTGATGTAGAAGCTACTACAGTAAGCGCTCGGCTCCATTCTGATGCATCCAATTGCAGATGACTAGATCCATCTACGTCTCTGTTTTCCTCATCTGAGCTGGAATCTGGATCAAAACCTATAGCTGGATAGCTTTGATATTGTTCACCGTTTTTGATGCACCGGTAATGTTATGTTTTGGGCGTCAGGGGCTGGAAGCTAAGGAGAGAGCATTTAAATAGAGAGATGATGGGAACTAGGGATGGGCTTACTATGCACCAACAGTCTGAAGAACTACTGCCGCTCTGCCGAAACTATGTCCTAGAAAACGACACAGGTTTTTTGACTATGCTGATAAACAGCATTATCATAACTAAAAGACCACTGGAAACACTTTGAACATTGATCAAAAGATGATCGGAGAGGAGATTTAAACTCTTTTTTAAAGAAATATTTCCCTAAAATTAAATTCTTATCAAATAGTTTGCTCAGCTGTAAAGCTAATCTTCAGGGTATACACATGTATTTCCATTTTATTACGTCAACAGAGATGTTAAACTTTTTTGACTTGGTTATGTGAACTCAGGGGCTCTAAATGTGATGCAAAGTATTTATTTATATGAAGTACTTTACCACGTACTAGAAGTTTAGCTGTATATCAGAGGACTTATTTTGAAATATTCTGTTGACTGACATTTTACTTTAGTTTTTTTTTTTTTTTAATAACTTATCCTGTCCAGTAGTTGAACAAACTGATATGAGCTAAAGGGCTCTTGCATTGGACAGATTTTACTTTTACATTAGGGGGTTATGAATCTTCTGACACACAAGGTGTTTATTTGTATAATAACAATTAAAATGTAAAAAAAATATATTATTTGTTTTTTTAACATCTACCACATTGTCAAATGTAACTTGAGGTTGTGATTTACAGGGCGCCTTTATCAGGTAGAGTATGCTATGGAAGCGATCGGCCACGCTGGAACATGTCTGGGGATTTTAGCAAATGATGGAGTGCTGTTAGCTGCAGAGAGACGCAATATCCACAAACTACTGGATGAAGTCTTCTTCTCTGAGAAGATCTACAAGCTCAACGAGTGAGGGAACCAAACACAAGTCCCACTTTGACAATGGAAACTGTCACCGTGAGACTGATTGGTTTGTGCGATGGTCTTGCAGAGACATGGCTTGCAGTGTTGCTGGGATCACATCAGATGCTAACGTGCTGACGAATGAACTGCGGTTAATTGCACAAAGGTGAGTCTCAGAGAGAAGCCAATTAGATATGGGTCCACCATGTTTAATAGAATAGTTTGTTCATTTCATTTTCACTGCATGTATTTGTTAATGGGGGAATTAAAAATGTTCTAACCTAGCAAATCAATTATTTCAATCCAGAATATGTCTACCCCTAAATGCTGCACACATTCACTTTGGTATCAAAAAGAACTTTGCTTTTATTCCTTCATTCATCAAAAGGCGTTCTGCTCTAAAAATAACCTGTAATAGATGTAATCTATTAGGATTGTAGATGTTTTAGGGCTGTAAACCCCTTACTACAAACTTTATACAATTTTCTCAGACAGACATGAACATTTTCAAACTTTCTCTCAAAGTTCAAACCTTCGTAGAAAAATCCAGTATATAAGAATAAGTCCAGTATTATAGAATGTAAACAAAGATCTGCTCACTATCAAAGATTTATGTTGATTTGGCGAGCTGAAGGCATTCTGTACAAGCGACATGGCACAGAGGAGATTGATTGACAAGATCAACAGCTAATCAGGATGCAGGACACGGTGCACTGTGTATTCAAAAATTATTTTTTTTTATTTCACTGAATAAAATCGACAAAAGGTACCTCCCATCACACTTTTGTTCTGACAGACCATAAATGGTTAAGCAAGACTAACCTATAGTTAGCTAAAGGGCAAACTAGTGATGTGACCGTTTTCTACCCTTCAAAAGAATAAACTTTCATTCTTGCAAGTTGAAGCTTTTTACATTTATTTTTTACTGATAAACAGTCTTCTCTAGTTCTACTGATATTAGAATGTTTAGATTACATAAAGCAATCATGCAAATGACAGCTTTTACATTCATTTTAGGAGTAAAGACATGTTTATTAGCTCTAGCTTGTTTCCTCATTTAGACCTCATCACTGCATCAAACAGGGTTCATGATGAGTGTTTGTGAATTCTGTCCGTTTCCAAGGACCACGTTTACCTTTCTATGCCAGATGTCCCAGATGGTGACTTTTTTTTTTTTTTGTCTCTTAGATATTTGCTGCAGTATCAGGAGCCGATCCCATGCGAGCAGCTGGTCACTGCCCTGTGTGACATCAAACAAGCATACACACAGTTTGGAGGTGAGCAGATCACCAGTCATGCTCATGTTGTGTAAAAAAAAAACCCAGAGTGCAAATCTCATGTTTATCATGCCTTCTTTCTAGTTCTTTTCTTTTTTCTACAAGAAATCCTCTTCCTGCAGACGCATCATCTGCAAAGAAGCAGTTTGGAACTGCACAAATAGACGTTGTTTTTTGTTTTAACAGGGAAAAGGCCCTTTGGTGTGTCGCTGCTGTACATGGGTTGGGACAAACACTACGGCTTCCAGCTGTATCAGAGCGATCCCAGTGGAAACTATGGAGGCTGGAAGGCAACCTGTATCGGCAACAACAGTGCTGTAAGTCTGACATTTAAATAGGTGCTAACTGAGGAAAATGTGTCCTTGATTTAATTCCTGTTGTTGCTTCACTGTGGTGTTTTGAAAGCTCTTAGGGAAGAATGACCAGATAAAAAACATCTAGCTGTAAAAATGCAATGTCTTTTAATTTCTTATCACTCTGTCTCTGCTTTTTGGCCTTAGGCTGCAGTTTCCATGTTGAAGCAGGACTACAAAGAGGGAGAGATGACGCTGTCTTCTGCTCTTGCTTTGGCCATCAAGGTCCTCAATAAAACGATGGATGTCAGCAAACTATCTGCAGAGAAAGGTAACTGTCCAGATGGTTTGGTTTATTTCTATGATGAAAATGTTAAGAGCTCAAAGGTTGCAGCTCTTCACGCAGCCTGAGGTCTGCGTGCAACAACCCAAACTGACCTCCTGACTCTTGCAGTGGAGATTGCCACTTTGACACGAGAAGACGGGAAAACCAAAATCAAGGTTCTGAAACAGAAGGAAGTGGAGGAACTCATTAAGCGGCACGAGGCAGAAGAGGCCAAGGCTGAGAAGGACAAGAAGGAGAAAGAGCAGAAGGAGAAAGATAAATAGAAATCCACCCCTACGCCGCTACCCTATCTTTGTTTCAACAAATCTTGCATTGAATTGTTTTACAATAAAAGTTTGAGCTGGTGGAAGTGTGGTCTGGATCTGTCGAGAATTTGAATTTGGAGCCTTTATAGGTCCCTCTGAACAAACAAACAATATATATATTATATATACATTTCAATTTGTATCATATTTGATACATCAGGTCACACAGCTCAAATATATCTTTTGTTCCTGAGCTAACAAATATATTCAAAGTCCCTAAAAAATACAAGTAATTTGTATTTCCATTCCATTGCTCTTGTGGAGGGTTGACAGACTAATGTATCAAATGTGACACATTTGGCTTTAAAGGGTTAAGACGCTGTCTTCTTTTTCAAATTAGATCATTTTTATAATAGTGTAACTGTATTATTAAAAAATATACAAATTGCCAACAAATTTAGCATTTTTTTTCAAATACAGCAAGAAGAAAAAAAAAACAGTTGAGTTAATCTCACCCTAAAGTTTCGTAAACCATCAAAACCTTTTCCAGCTGAAAGTGTTTATGAGACGGACGCAGCCTTTGGTTTCAAAAACAAATGGCAAGCGATGATGTCAACAGCTCTGCTAAAAAAAAAGGGCTCTTATACTGAGTTTAGATATTGATATGAAATCAGCTGGACGTTCAACTCTGAGACGGTAAACTTTAACATACTAGTGTTTGACACAAACCAGCCATCACCAGAACGAGAAAACGTCCGGTTACTAATATGCAAACCAAAACACAGAACATTCAGAGATGTTGTGGAATCAAAGGCACATTTTTTTTAAAAGCAGAAGATGAATTGAACTAGTTTCCTTTGGTATTTGCGCAACTTACCACATGATGGCGGTAGTGTTCACCAACTGAATTACTTTCTTTCAACATTTTTTGTGTTCTTTTTGTAGTACAAGAAAAACATAGTATTAATGCTTGATGAGGTCACATTTCTAATTAAATAAAATCCCCTATAAAAAAAATCTGTACTATATCATTAATGTTGTTACAGTTATCGTGTTGCAAGTGAAAAAATGATTCAGACTATTTAAATAGACCTGATCTGCATGGACACACACTCATACTCATGAATTTGTGATTTTTTTTGTGTTTAAGTCTTTGCACATCTTACGTCTGAGCAGTATTTTGTTTGGTCAAAGTGCAGGTGGTGATTGTGACATCTCCTGTCTGTTTTATTGCTGTGAGAGTGATTGCAGGCACTCCGTTGGTGGTCATGAGTGGATAGAAACCAGCTGTTGGTGAGGTTTTAGGATGAGGTCACTCAGAGGTTAATCTGCAGCAAAATGTGTACTTGTTTTGAGACTTCTGCACTTTCAGGATCTGCGCTGTTTGACATAGTGTAGCCGAAGCAGCCACACCGAGTGTATCTTGGGGAAACCTGACGGAGTCCATGGTTCAGAACACTGTCACAAGGTTTTTACCTTTTTCTGAGTCAATTCACAGTGAAGCGGAAACAGCTATTACCAGATGGATTACCTACAGCAGCACGGATTAGGATTTTTATCCCTAAAATCTCCTAAACAAACAAAACACTTTTCCCTTTATATCAACACACCAGAACATAGAACTGAACCAGAGTCAAATGGACACGGATGAACATACATTGGCGCATTGCCTTGGTTTTTAAAGTTTATACTCACATGCATACCCCTTAGCAACAAATAGTCTATTTAAGTAAACTTTGTACTAAAAGTGAGGCAGTACACTGGAAGTTTACTTCTTATGTACTTTCTATATATTCTAAACCTGAATTCCCAGATTTTGTCTAAAACATGTTTCAGTTAGTGTACTTCCTACACTTTAGTATACTTGCTGTACTCAAGTACAACCTACTTAATAAAACCGACTTCAGATGTACTACTTTTTGCTAAGGGTTGTTTTATATGGGAGACACAGACAGCACTGCAGTAGAGATATAGGAACATTCAGACATTTAAGTTAAGAACCACAGGAAAAAAAAAATGAAAAGCTTTGTCTGTTTACTACGGAGCCGCTAAAGAGACACTGAAGTAAATAAAAAAAAGCAGGTTTCTCGCCCCAGTTTTTATGCTGGAAACTTGTTAGAAGTTAGTATTCGTTACAATCTCATGCGCATGAGAAACTAACATTTATTTTTCACTTTGTTGTCCCTTTAGGGATCCCGTAGTTTACAGTTTGAAACAAAACAAAAGTTGGGGAGTCTTGAAAGTTTTCTTATAGTTATGGTCTGGACCAGGGGTCACCTCTAACTATGATAACCAGCTCAATGGTCTTGTTGTAGAGTGTCTGCCCTGAGACTGGAAGGTTGAGAGTTCAAATCCATGCTGAGTCAAATAAAAGACCCAATGTTTCCCTGCTTGAAACTGAATCATTAAGGGGTTGGATTGGGGAAATTAACCAGCAAAGTGGATGGGTCAAATGCAGAGAACAAATTACACACACCTATCTGATGAGACTTTAATTTGTAACTTTAATGCAAAGAAGCAGAAAAACAATTCAAATATATCTAAAATGTTATTTGATTCACAAACAGCTTTTGGCATTAACTCAAATAAGCGCTTTCAAGACAATATTGGACAAGGAAATTAATCAAAATAATATTTGCCTTGTGTTTTTTTAAAAACAAAAAGTACTGCGTTTGGGATATTTCGTACCTACAGTTATAGGATTGGGTACGTCTGAACAAAATACTATCAATATTTCTAAGAACTTCACAACCATAAAAAAGACAAGTGTTTCTTTTGCCCTTTTTACAAATTTATTTACTCTTATTTACTCTTGTTACATTATGAGACAGAGTCACTTAATGTACTGTAAGTTAATTATTTTATTGGATGTAAAATTAAATGTTTGACTATGTTGGTTTGCTAATTATAGTAATATAAATTTTCTACGATTGGACACTTTCATCCTTCATTTTCAAGCCCAGTGAATGGAGTGGCGATCAGCTGTAGTATTCATTTAAAAAAATGTTCATATTTCATATTGACATTTGTCAGAACAAAAGTCTGGATTTAATCTGACTTGTGAGAAGAGATTGCCACTCTTTTCAAATCCAAAAGATACGAGCAGACGAAAGATCAAGTGTTGTCACAGTGCTGCGTGTCACTGTCTGTCCCTTCGTAAACAGCGAAGTAGTGTCTAGACCCCCGGTTTGGACCAAAGGTCGGCTACCTGCCGCTCCGGAGTCGCATGTGACTCTTGTACCCCTTCATAGTGGCTGGAGAAAAATCAAATTATAACTTTTGAAAGTAAGGGTTACTAAATGTGACATTTAGTAAGTAAATGACAAATGTTTGAATGAGATGCACTTAGATAAACGTAGTAAAGGCTTTGTAAAGTATTAACATCCCTGCTTTCCTTTAGAATGCACTGATTTCAAATACGAAGCAAAACTTTGGTTTAATCTTTCATGAGTTTTAAGCCAATATTATTCCTGCTGCACAACAATAGTAGCTATCTAAAGAGAAGTTACTGAATATATTTGCTTAATATATTTTTTCTACGGGATCATCAACCAATGAGGTCTTGTATTGTTTAAAACTTTCATAGGAGCACATTAGCAGCACTGGGATGATCCCGTTTTAACAGGAAGTATTTTATTTTAAAAGGAAATCATACAAGTTTCTATTAAAAGTTTTAAAAAAATAAATAAATAAATAAACTATTTAAAATGTTAAGAAAATGCTGGTTTCTCTTTATATTTCTGTTTTTATTTAAGCCAAAAAATAATGAATATTTATTATAAAAGTAACAATGTAAAGAATGCAAAGTAATGTCAGTCTTTTCTAAAGGGTAAAATAAAATTATGCGGCTCCTGCCATGTTTTGATCAGTACAAAGCAGGCCCAAATGGCATCTTTACTGTGAAAGGTACCAGACTCCTGCTGCTCCAATCCATATGAGTCTGGTTAGTTTTGATGCTGATTTTGTCGATGGGAAACACCCGTAGCCACTGCACCAGCAGGGGGCGCTGTGAATCCAAGCCCTGATGAAGTCAGCTGCAGATTGAACATCATGTCTGCCTCTGTTTAATGGAAAACTATATCTCATATAAAACAAGAAAAATCTATTTTTTCTTTAACACAATCTGTTATTGTACATGTATCAATACATTTTTTGTCTATTGTGGAAACTTTAGTGGGACTTGGAATCAGTTTTTCCCCCAGGATGTGCTTTTTTAAAGTGAGGTCATGGTGTTCACATGAGCTCCCACACTGATGAGTGGGAGGACTTTGGCATTTAAATGACCGGCGCCGTTCACGGGCCTTCCCTTCACAGCACCAGCCTGAAACTGAAACCAACAAGGATTCTCAAATGGATCACATCTTCACATTTCTGATTAAACTTTACGTCATCTTCCTGAAGATTCCTGGAAAGGAATCTTTGTGGAACAAGCAAGTGAACACTGGGACGAGTTTGAGGTGACACGGGCTCAACGCTGTCCGCCACAGTCAGACTGACAGGCAGAGGAAGGGAGCCTGTTGCAGTGTAAACACAACACAAGAGAAGCACTGGAATGTCTCTGGACTGGGAGCTGGAGTACGAGGTCAGATGGAGGCCAAGGCAGGTGGTATACATCAGAATCAAGGCTGACATCTCAGCATTAACTTATCCAAACAAGAGGCAGCCGCTACCCTGCCCGTACCGGAGGAGGAGCAGCAGCTGGAGGAGGATGGAGGAGTGAGCTGAAAGAAACAAGGAAGTGACTGAAGCAGACAGAGACCGGTGTGTGTGTGTGTGTCCCTGCAGTCCAGTTGTCTTCCCCTTGTTCCTCAAGAGGAAACACACCAAGCGTCCAAACATAACATTGGAGTTGTTGCTTTTGCAAAAGGCTTGATCTCTGTCCCATCACGGATCCTCAGAGCATAAGCTGTGAATCACAGACAGCAGCAGCAGGATCTGAAGCTCATGGGTTTGTGGCATGTTAGCTCAACTCAGTTTATTGACCTACATCAGCTAATATGAACCCACGTTTAAGTCGAATCATCTTTTGATCTGTTGTAACAGTGTTCCCAGTGACATTTTTAGCCAAAGAAAAAAAAGCGGTGTTGTTTTCTATGACATCGTTCCTGCAGAGCGGCAGGAGTTAGTTAGAAATTTGTGGGCGGGACTGTTGGTGTGAAGTAAGCCTGCTCTCTTAGCAACATCATTACAACACTAACATTATTGATGCGACAAAATGTTGAGCTTTCTAGACGGCACAATGCGAACAGCTGCATGTCATTGCAGCTCTGCTCTTTAAAGCTCTGTTTATGTAACATGTTAAACTGTTTACAGGTGAGCTTTCTGTTTGCTCTTCAAAGTAGCCAGAACCTGTTTGTTTGTTTGTTTGTTTTAATTTCTCCCTGTGAGATTAATAAAGTTCAAATCAATTTCAGAGCTATCCAGCCGTGAAGTTTGGATCCAAATGCCCGCTCGGACGAGGAAAACAAAGACGTTTATGGATCTATTTGTCTGCAAGCGGATGCTCAGAATGTAGCGGGGAGCTTATGGCCGCTGATTATAGCTTCTGTGTCACAACTACAAGCTCTTTCCAAGAGCATTTTTTTCAATTCGAATAAAGAAATACTCCCAAGTTCAATTTAAAGCGGAATTTTCTTTATGCATGTCCTCTATCATCAGAAACATGCCACAAAAACATGTTGTATGAAAATACTCTTTTCATTGGAGTAGGTCTATAAGGTATCTGCCATTTTATTTTGGTATGATTTCATTAAAAACTGGTGAAGACTAAACATTTTGTAACAACTGGAACAGAGTCAAATCTTTGATTTCAAAGGAACAGCCTGGTTGTTGTCTGTTGGGCAGGGATGCTCTTGGCCTTTGACGCCAGTTCTGGTCACAGTTATAAAGGTGGAGAGCTCCTGCTCCAAGTGGAGGAGCTGAAGTATCTTGGTGTCTTGTTTATGAGTTAGGACGTGGAGAGTGAGATTAGTAAGGTGATGTTAATGGTAATGAGTTCCGCCATGGAATGGCTATGGGTAGAGATCGGAGTAAAGCTGCTCTTCCACATCAATAGAAACCAGTCTTTTTGGACACCTCCTAGGAGGAGTATTCCAGGCATGAAGACTGTTGTCTCGGATCCCGGCTTCACACGTGTTGGAGAAGATAGATGATGCCTGACACGCAAAAGCAGTTTCTCAGGTGACTAAAAGTATGTGGATGAAACAACAAGTTATATAAAGAAATAAAATGTGGGTGATGGAGGCATTCAGAATAAAACTTTAGTTTGGATCAACATAAAATGTCCTCCTGTCTTCCCAGAATGTAACAACATGGTCAAATGAGTTTATTGTGCTCAGGGGCAACTTTATTCCAGCACTTTCTGTCAGGATGTGAAATCAGCTTGTCACAGGGGAGATTAGCATAATCGAGTGCTGAAACACTTAGCAGCAGCAACACTCACACATTTTATTTTCTTCAAATTGACATTGAGGAGCTTAGCTTTTAAAGTACTTCCTAATTCTTTCACACACTACAGAACATCTGCTTATATTTACTTTGAACATGTTCTGCCTCTTAAAAGACCCAAAAACTGTGTTTTTAACATGTTCTTGTGGCATTTTTTTCTAATTTTTTAAGACACGTATTAACAAAATTAAGATAAACTTGCATTTCTTGAGTATTTATTTATTCAAGTTGATTTCTGTTTTAAATTTGTTCTCTGTTGTCTATTCCCATACATCCACTCAGAAACAACTAGATCCATGTACTTCTCTGTTTACCTCATCCGAGCTGGTATCTGGCGTGTGATTTTACCCCCAGTGTAGCCTGTTATGTTACAGGCCTGATATGAAATTTAATTTATTCCAATACATTCTCTCAACTGTATTTTTATTTATTTAAAAATATTTTTTTGCTTTTTAGCTGTTAATTTTCCCCTTCCAACTATTTAAAGACTCATTGTAAGCATTACATAGAAATCTGTTTACTTAATTTACTAAAACAGGACAATCTTTTAAATGTTCTGTTTAATTGTATTTTTAGTGGATAAAAAAATATCTCAATCTTTTAAATTGTAGCAAGAGAATTGATCTATCTGTCAATTGGAAATACAGCCATGGATACAAAACAACTTTGAGACAGTAATTTAACAAAGTTGCTATTACTCCAATATATATGTGAGAAACCAAACATGTGTCCTCCTATCCTCAATAACACACTGTGTCTACAGAGAGAGTTATGGTTTCATTTTCCAGCACCACTCATCATCAAGCAGTGATTCAAAGCCGAGGCCATTCAGTGGTGTGTAAAATCCTGACCTTACTGGGAATCGGGAATTAAATAAACTCCTTATCCAAGACAGTTATTTTCTGAGTAGCCTGAAATCCTTAAGATTACAGACTCTTGGCTCTCCAAAGGTTCAAGACAGATCACCATAAATGGGGCCCAGTGATAGTAAACAGCACTTAGGAGCGATGCTGCGTACGTGGCCTAATATGGAAAGGTAAATGAAGCCTTTGTTACTGCTGGCACATACCAGCAGGGTTTCAGGAACAATATTTATATTGCGGGGTTTTTTTGCCATGACCTTGAAATAATATTACATTATTGTATGGTTCTGGTGAAAAAACAATTCGCTGCCAATCTTTTCCCATCTTAAGTTCGGTTAAAAGCAGTCTTTTTATGCATTTGTGTTGTCGTGGAGATTTTGAGGCTGTTTTCCTTTTTGGATTGTACATTTATAAGTTTAGATCTCCATATGTTCTGGCTTGTTCCCAAATAAGGTTTTCCAAAGACCAGAGACAGGCATGGAAAGCTCCCAGTCTTTTTTTTTTTTTAATTCTTCTATTACTCGCTGTGAACAGAACTTTATGAACATACTTTCCCCAATCTTAGTTTAATGTATTGCATAACCGAAAACCCTTACATTTATTGTTTCCTGGTATCATGTCGAATCAAACATGTCGGAAAAAGTATGAAAAGGGATTTGATGCTGGGATTGATTTGACTGTAAAAAAAGGCCTGGATGTAAAATTAACCCTGAAATGTCATGCACTTGTACTAAACAATGAGTTAAAAAGGTCCCTTGACAGGATAAGCGGAGTATATAAATTAGGTTTTTATCCAAACTTACAGCAAAAAAAGGTGGGAAACAAACTAGCCAAGATATAACAGCAGTGAAGCATTTTTAACGGCAGAGAAACAATTGTAATTTGGTTCAAGTTATATATTTTTTAAGGTTTTCAAACTATTGCTCTCTGAATGGATTATTTCAACAGTGTTTATCTACAGATCAAGTGTGTTTCTTGTCACTCGATAAACCCTGTAATGTCAACAACATCTAATAATTGATGGAAATTTCAGTTTTTTTTAAATGAATATGTTTACTAAACCCTTTGATAAAATCTACAAAACATTGTAATTTTTTTATATAATATAGTACCAGTTATGATATATTGAGTAATTTGGTAAGTTTTGCTCACAACAATGTGAGCTTACGATGAAAAAATAAAAACATGAGAGTTCAGGAAAAAAAACCCTCATTTACCTTTTGTCACACATTTTTAACATCATATAACTGTATTATAAAGAATTAATTATCAACAAATTTGGCATTTTTCAATGCAGCAACTAGTTATTTAACACAATGAATAACAATAGATGAGTGATTATCACCATAAAGATTTGAAAATTAGCAAAGAATCTTCCTGCCAAAAGCGTTTTTGAGATTTCATGGAAGCAGCCATTTTGAAATGAGCAGGAAAACCCCTTCTACTGCCCCTATTGGAATGATGATGAACTACAGGGCAGAAAACATGGAGCAAGTTATGTAAAATGTGTTTTTAAGTCAAGTTTGGATCATAGATAATAAGATAGGGATATCAGAAATGCTTGTATCAAATATAATACAAATGGTTACATAGGGTTAAAAAAAACTTTCTTCTTCTCTGGTCTTTGCAATCAAAATGCTGAACTGTTTAAATGTTCAAGCCTGTGCTTTTTCATCACTACATGTGTCAAGATTGGAGACTGAGTCACTTAATCAAAATGAAACACAGGGGGAAAGGAAAAAAAAGGTAAAACAAAAGAGAATAAAATAAATACTTTGACATTGACTTTGAATTTCTGTGATGCAAAATCTTTTTCAGGTGCTCTAAGCCTGTGTTTTTCAAAAATGTCTGAGCAAAAGTACACTTTTTCCTTGATAAAATTACCTGGAAAAAATTATAGAGACAATATTAATCGAAAACTCTAGCAAATATACTAAACTATAGGGCTTGTTTTGACAATATACAGCCATTTTTGTCAAAGTGCCTTGAACAAGAATCAAATAAACATAAATTAAAAAGTATTTCATGCAGTTTCATATTCCTAACTACTCAGTGTGAAGCCTGGTCCTGTTTGGATGAACACAGAGCTGACATCCTGGCAATAGTCAATGTTTTTTAGATCAATTAGGTGAAATTAAATCATTTTCCTGACCATGAACACCACCCAGATTTGATATTTTCAGACACTCTCTAAAACTTAAAGCAACTGATGGTTTTCACGTTTTTTGACTCTGCAATGACTTTTGCGAGGTGGCACTGTGGTACAGTGGTTAGCGCTCTCAACCTACAGGGCCCTGGTTCAAATCCTGTCTGGGTCTTTTCTGTGTGGGGTTTGCATGTTTTCACTGCGCATGTGTGAGTTTCTCGGGGAACCCCAGGTTCCTCCAGAAGTCCAAAAACAGGCTTCAAAGGTTAAGTGATGACTCTAAACCACCCTAGGTGTGTATGCTTTTGTCAGTGAATGTGTAGCCCTGCAACAGACTGTCAGCCTTTTCAGGGTGGATCCCTCTTTGACCAATTCCTGAAAGGAATTATGCTGTTCAGAAGATGGATGGGCATGTTTTTTTTTTTGTTAAATAAACGAATGCCAGATATTTTCACTGTAAAATTGTAATTTTGACCATCTCTGTTTGAAATAAGCAAAACCCCCTGGAAAAGGTTCTCCTCAATGGACCTTTTAGTTATTCTGAAACAAATGTTTAATTTATCATGCTGTGCCTTCGTTTGCACCTCATACATTAATCTTCCAAGAAACAGGACTTCATATTTAATGGGGTGTAACCTTTAGTTGACTTAATCAATAGATCTATTTATATTCCTACAATACAACCAGATTAATCTCTATAAGGCAAGTTGTTAATCAGATAGACCTGTACCATTATCACATAATTTCAACTTGAAATGAGTAAAGGATGATGCCTAATGAAGTGTTCATTATCAGAAATTAACAGATGCCGCACAAGTGGAGGATGGTTCAAGCTCCCACGGCATGCGTTAAGCTCTGAAAATGCACACTTCGAATGGCATTATCCTACTTACACCATGGTCACTGTCAAAAGAAAAAAATATTCACTCGATATGTAGTTCTTTATATTTGTTGGGTTTTTTTATAGGTTTAAATCACTTTTTCACAAAAAGCAGACTATCTGGCACGTGGTGCAGGGCGTTGTCACAGTAACATGGCAACGCCTCGCTGAGACGACACCGACCCCGACTGCAGCGGCAGAGGAAAGCAATATATATGATGATCACGATAGATTCAGTAGAGCATCAGTTCAGAGAGAAAGTTCACCTCTTACTGCTTGTTTTTGTCCAGAAGATGAAGCAAAAGTTTGTTTTAAAGAAGCCTGCACAGTGATATAGAACTTTTGGGCTTTGTGATCAGAACTTTTTTATAGGAGTGCATCCACAACCAGCAGCCAATCAGAATCAAGCAGTCACCCGGACCTTGGTATAAATAGATTATAACTGATATTGGAAAATACTGTTTGGATTAAGTTACTGTAGGTTTATCTTTTAACATAAATGACCAAGAAACCATCACAGTGGACAACACACACGTGATGACAGCAAAAAGTGATCAACCATCATTGATGACATATCACCTCACCAGCCAACAAATGTGCAAACATTTTCCTTTTTTTTAAATCCATACATTTGAGGACTTTTATCAAATTTGGTAGCCAAACACACCCGAGACGTCACCAGGTTTTCCAGAAGTTTTGCAAAGAGAGTTTAAAAAGTTTTGGCCCATGTCTACATGCATTGTCTCCACTGGAGAATTTTTCATTGCCCACTTTAGATAAAACTCCCCCAGAAACCGAGTCTCTTCCATTTTTGATAAGAGATGAGCTCTGAAAACAGCGGGAACCCTCTAAATTATGCAAATGTTTGCATCCTCTTAGGGCCCAAAGTAGAGCTGAGCAGAGCTGTCGAAGTGAACCAGCCATGACAGGCCTGTGCGCAGGGGGGTGCTGAGCATGCATTATAAATGGTGCTGAGTACGCCTCAGCTGGTGGAGCTGAGTGGAAGTGATGGAGGTGGATGAAATAGTGCCAACCTATTGGTCGCCGGTGGGTAATGCACTTTAGTCTTACCCCAAAAACATCTCTCTAATTCACTCCCCTCCCATTAGTGCCCCCATCCTTCAACATAACACCTGCTATGGCTTTAAAATGCTCAGCTGAAGTACAACATTGAATTTTCTTAGAATAAAACTTATGACGCCACTTCACAGCAGGAGTACACAGACAGGAGCAAAAAGTTTATCATTTTATGCATCAGATGAGTCTCAATGTATGAGAGGGAGGTCTAGTTTTGCTCATATGTGTTCTCATTTTTATAGGATTTATAAGGTGCAATGAAAAAAAACAAAACACTAAGTGCATTGAAGTTCTTTCTTCATTTGAAATATTTTGTTTTCCAATTTCACTAATGGTCTCTCAGTGCTTCAAACATTTTTTATTATAAGCTGTTTTATATTTACCCCCAAAAGTGAAAAGAGTCACTTTTTCACTTGTTTGCCAATTATTTCTACAAATTAAAAGCTCCCTGAACATGTGATCTTTCAGTTTTCTCCTTTTATTCTTTAAAAGGCAAAGCTTTTGTAAAAGCCAAAACTTATAAGGCAAACTAGCCTATTGCACAAACACAAAAACTTATTGACACATTGTTCTTTGGGCTTTTATTTTGAAGTTGACAAAAGCTACAAATGTTATTTATAAATAAACCTACCAGTATCTAACATAGACAATTTTTTTTCCTGTTCTTTGCAAAAGACTTTAAGGAAACAAAAGCAGTATAATAAAATTACGGTGATATTTTTATTTACATGTTAAAATGATGACCAAAAATTACCTCAACTTCCTCTTCAAAATGTCCCATAATCCTTCAGTTCTCCTAAGGGCAGCTTTGCTTTGTTAAAATCTTCCTGAGATCACGGGCTGCTCCGATGAGCCTTCGCACCACGTTTAATATTTGATGAAATTAGTTCTGGTCATTGCTTTTTCCTCCAGCTTTGAACCAAAGTCATTTTTTTCTTTCAGTTTTAAGTGAGAAACTATTCATAAAGGAAAGTCTCTCCTTAGAAAAGATCAAGGTCAAAGTTTTTAAAAACTGTAAAAAAACACTTTGTAGGAGATGACTAAAGAGGACACCAAAAAAGAAAGGAAGACAGGAAAATCCTGAAATGGATATTGAGAGTTCTCATAAGAAAATCCAAATGCTCTTTAGTGTGGGACAGAAGCTCTAAATTCACAGATGTAAAAACCTAATTATTACCTTAATTATTTTAAGAGCAGAAGACCCTTCCCATTGTGAAACATGGAGGAGGCTATATTGTGGTCTGGGGATGCTTTGCTACATTTGTCACCATACCAGGGCACAATGCCATCCAAGAATTATCATTGAAGAAAGAAGAATAAGCCTTAAATTTAAAATCTCAATATGGCCTCCAAATCTACACAAATGTAAGATGAAACTATGACATTTTTTCTTTATGATGCACAAATAATGTCCTAATCCAAAAACAAGTGTCTTTGTGTACATCACTAGATTATAATAAATCAGAAACTTTCCGAACTAAAGTTTCTGGATGAGAAGTGTCCTGAGCGGCTGGTGTTTATTTAGTACGGATTGATTTAGAGTCCCTGAGCAGGACGAAGCTCAGGTCCCTCTTCTCTTAACTGCCCTGTTATTGTAGATCAGACGAGAACCATGCCTGGGCGCGTGGAGCAGAGAGGGGATGGAGAATGTGAGTTGAACCTGTGTTTGGATTTGAGTGGAGTGATTGATGCCGTGTGAGATTTACCAAGCATCCCTTTGTAGGAATTACTGCAGCGAGGAAAGCTCTGCTCTGAAGTTAAACAGGTTTTAAGTGTGTCCATGAAAGGAGAATGTTTTTCCTGGATTTTTTTATTCATGTTTAGGTTCTACTTTATTAGAGTTTGAGACAAAGGTTTGCTAAATCACTTAGTTATATGATGGTAAAATGAATAAATCTAAAAATATTGATGTAAAAATAATATTGTCTTTACTTGCAAAGCTGTTCTTTGGACTTTCTCTGGATTTTACTGTTTTGGAGCCACTGGACTTGGCAGCAAAACGTATTTTAAAAGAATAAAAAAAGTTCTTTTTCAAATGCAGATAAAACTACTTTTTTGACTTTGAAACCGTTTCTGATGGGAAACTGTGTTCTTGTTTGAGTCATCAGAACACAAATAGCAAACATGTTTCTAACAAGAGACCAAGAGTTTCTGATTTACAGCTGACATGAGTCATTGTTTTTGCTTTTTCATGCAGTGATTTATTGTCTAATGTGAAAAAAAGGTCAGCTTGAATGTCAAACTTAACTTGTGCAAATGTCAGAGTTAAAGCAGCACCTAATCATGTATGAGGAGTCACAACTAAACATGTTTCTTTCATTTATTCATGAGCGATCTTCTGCAAAATTCATTTAAAAAGTAACCTGTCTTTGAGTTGCATGTATGTCAAACAGTTTACCTCAAACTTTACAGACTCCAGTCTACTTAAGTGGGATTTTATTTTGAAAACTGCAACATGTGCAGCTAAACAGAATATTAGCACAATCCTATTAAAAGTGAATGTATGAAAGCCCACTGCGATCATCTTTTGATTTATTATAAAAGTGTTCCCAGCATTATATTAACTCTTGCATGCTGTTCATGCAATATGACAAAGCTTGTGTCATTATTGCAATACTGCAGCTGTCCAGTCGTATAGTTTTGAGCCTGATTCCAGCTCAAGACGGATCTATGGTTTTGGAAGTGGATGCATCAGAATGGAGCAGAGCAGAGAGCTTGTGGCTTGCCGCAGTAGCTTCTATGTCACACCTCCAAACTATTTTTTGTCTGCACTTGATTCCCAAAGATTTGGGTCGAGAAATACTCAGAAAATCAATTTTAATCTTAATTTTCTTCATACATGTCTTCCAGTATGAGAAAAATGCCACAAGAACATTTTAAAAACACAATTTTCGTTAAGAGTGGATCATTAAAAGTTATCTTTTCTGTTTATGCAATGTGAAGTTCAATTACCTGAAAAGACTCCACTCTGTGTCATAACAGCCTTATTACCAAACACAGTCTCTGTGTTGTCTTTAGTTAATGGGTGGGTCATTTACATTCCTGAAGCGCCGTCCCAAAACATAAAGGGACTGCGGTGAAAATGCCCAATCGCAGATCATAATTTCTGCCCTTCTTTTAGTTTTCATTAAAAACCTTTCCGAGTGAACATCCCTCTCGTCTTTAAAATCTTCAGCTGAGTTTTATCAGTCCAAATGGTCAATAAAACATGGATGCGCTCTGTAATGTTAACACTGTGCTGAGGTAGAGGCCTTCCACAGGAACGCTCTCTTTATGACCGTTCTTCCTCTTTTATTTTGCCTCTGGAGAGATTTTAGCTTAACAGGCCTCCACGTTATTTACAGATTAGAGATCTTTGTTTAGAGAAGCAGCAGAATGGTTCAGTTAAACATGAATTTCCTCTGTCTCCAAGGAGATCACAGACACGTTTTATTTATCCTTACCACTGTGAGGTTTTATTTTCAATCAACTGTTATTTTTTTTTTCTTTTATTAGCATTTCTGCAGAATGCTCTCACTCTTTTACATGAAGAGAAAACAGATCTTTCTCTGTTTTTACGAGTTGAGACGTTGACCTAATTTCTTAAGGTTGAAAAATGCTGCAACTTTATTTAAACCACAACGTTTTCCATCACTAACAAACGGTTGTGCCTCCACAATGTAACATTGTGTCACAAACACACTCAAACTGCTAAACAATGTTGCTTGGATAAACTTGACAGAGTTTTCTGATGATCTTTCCGTTGTCATTTGATGTATAATGTTTGATGCCTGCTTTCAAAAGAAGCCGTGCCTGCTAAAGGACTTTAACATCCTTGAGATCTTATCTAAACATAAACAAGGTGGGTTAGTCGCCGCTTTCTTGTTTTTGTAAGGATAAAAAGAGTCTTTTCCACAAAATGATGCTGGAACTGCAGCAAATGAACTTTTGCTAAATGAGCAAATCAGCTGATCACACAACTTGACTGAATATTTCTGTAAAACTGGGTAATTCTACAGGATGGAGGAGACAGACAGAACAAGTCATTGAAACCAGTCTGTTAGTATAGCATCTAGGGATGTAACGATTTCATTTCTTCACAATTCGATTTGGTTCAAATCTCTATTCTTTTTTTTTTTTTTTTTTTTTTTTTTTTTGGGGTGGGGGGGTGGTGTTGGCGGCTTCATTTGTGTATTACAAAACAACAAACAACTCAAAAATTCTGAAAAATCTTTTTGTTGATTAGTTTATATAAGCAAATAAAACAATAAATATATCAAATGTAGCAAAACACACACGTTTGACACGTTCAACGTGAACATACGCAAACATATGCAGTAGGGATGCAACGATTCACTGTCCCCATGATTCAGGTCAATGGTGTAACAGGTTTTAAACCAGAGATTTAGACCCCTGGTAACTTCTCCTTAGCAGGAATCTGAAATGAAACTGATGTAATCTCTACAATAGTTTGTTGCTGATGCTCCGTTTTTGTAGACATGAGCTGTCCTCCTTTTCTAAATGGACCTTTATGTTGTTGTCATCAGTGTCTTCCTGTTCAACACATTGTTCTGTTTTGACAATTTTTGTGTTTGGATTCTTGACCAGATTGGTGCTTCGTCACCTCTGCCTCCAGCATGTCTCTGCTTGGTTTCAGCTGCCTTGTTATCTTGAGCCTGAGCCTCTTCTGAGTACCAACCCTACTGTCTTTGGATTCATCCCTGTATATTTGCTTTATTGAACTCCTCCGCTGTCTGGCACTGATTGTTGACTGTATTTAAGAACTGGATTGAGTGAAGGTGATGTCACCCTTAGAAAATAGCCTCAGGTCCAACCAAATTAAGTTCAGTCTGTCGGCATTTTAGACGCTGCCATGTTGGAACCAGAAATCTAGAGTGTAAACAGATGGATGACGGGAAGTGGGGGCGGGCTTACTCTGTGGTAACAGTCCCGCCCTTAATTCAGAGGTAAATTTCTAATGAACTCCTGCCGCTCTGCTGAAACCGTTTCTGAGACAGTAACACAGGGTTTTTGTTTTTATTTTAAATCAGTAAAATCTGAATTAAAAGACCACTGGGAACGCTTCTACAACAGTAGAACACATGATTGGGGTTAGAGGTTAGATTAAGGTTAGAGTTAGCTCTTAGTCTCACTGATGGCTGCTCACTGTAACCTAACATGTAGACTTCTTGAATGAATAAACTATGACATTATAAAATGGCAGTGACCAGAGAGAACTAACGCCATCATTGCTCATTTTTCAGAGGTTTATCTGCTGTCGCTCCTCCAAATGGATAAACAGACTTTCAGTCAAAATAATGATGAATAAATGAATCACATACCTAATCTAAAACTGCTTTACTTTTGTTCAAATTAGTATCATTTCATTTTTTGCATCACAGATGAAGATTAGCTGAACCTTCAGCATAATTATCCTCTTTTCTCTTGAGCATCTTTATCTTTTCCCTCTTTTCCTGCTCTCTGCCCTTTCCCACCCAACCCTCCAGCCCCATGAGAGGCTGGCAATAGAATCTTTCAATCCCATCAGCCTCTGCTAGATGGGAATCTGCTGCCCTTTGGTTTAAATAGCTCAACCCAGTTTTCCATATTCCAAACACAAACAGGAAGTTAAGGCCTCATTTATGAGGGAGGATGTTGGGAAAGTGTTTACTTACTTTCAAAAAATTCCTTCTTCTGAATACTCCTAAGGTACTATGTGTCTCCGATATGTTAATTTTCCACGTATTTGTCATGAATCTTTCATAGACAAAGAGCTTTCTGCACATTCTTTACATACAGAGTAAAAGCTCAGTGGAGTTTCTGTGCCTCTAAGAATGAAACTGCAATTAAAGCAGCACAAGTGCGTCATTTTCCCCTGCGTAGAAATGCCTGAAGAGCGGAGCAGGTCTTCAATCTGAAAGTAATTACTTTATTTTAGGTTGTTTTTGGACAACAGATCATGTCTTTGTTTCTGTAAGGCCTTGATTTATACTTCTGGCAGGGATTACATTTAAAACCCAGAACAAGTGGATCATTTATCATCAAGCCTTTTGCAATCACTTTATGGTCAATGTGGAAAATGTCCTTTTTCATGATTCAGGAAATAACTACACTTATTGACAGAAGATTAACTATTTTCCCTTTAGTTGTGGTTAATATACATACACGTACACATCAGCAGTGTGTAACTGGGAAATCTCACAGCAGTAAAGCTGCAAGCTAATTGTCATGGTCTTTCTCAGAGGGGTCTTTGACATGCGCCTCAAGTGCCGTCAGTGTTTTTCGCATCTGGGCCAGGATGTGAAATCTGAAGGAAATGAGATTATTCCAGCTGCGATTCCATAAATGGATCATTGTGTTTTCTTTTGGTAGCATCAATGGAGCAGCTGTTTGGACCAAAGAGAAAGTTTTAACACGCCTGCACCAGAGTATCAGCGACAGAATAAAAGACAGACATTTAAATTAAAACCTTAACGTTTTGCCAAAAAAAAAGATTTCAGATTTAGTTTCCTCAGTTGGGTAGTTTGACACTAGGATTAAGTAATTCATCTCCAACACAACAGATATTTAAATTATTCCCAAAAGCATGTTTATCTACTTTCTGTTGTGATTTTTAGAATAAGTAAAATCAATTTGTGCTTGAACTACAAAGCCAGAGAAAACATGACAAAGAAAATATCAATTATGGACTTCTACACATTAGGAGTAAGTTTGAATTTTTTATCATTTTAACTTTAAAAGAAATATTAGATTTTTTTTTAAATAATTCGATCTGTAAAACATACAAAAAAAAAAAACATGTCTAACTAGTAACTAGTGAGCTTTGATCAAATCAAAACAAGGTAGCAAAAATATTTGTGCTGTAAATCTGAACTTTTTGGTTTGGATTGAATAGAAAATTGCTCCATGCGCTCTAAGTACGTGTGTTCAAGAAGCCACACACAATAAAAAGTCTATGTAAACATGTTTTTTGTGCTTCTGCGTTCACACGTAGCTTGACACGTTTTTAGGACCATTTTTGCGCTGTGTGTTCAAAACCCTGGTTTATCTGGTGAACCAAGACACATCGACAAGCTCGACGACGTTTCCGTTTCTTTTTTAATTAAAGATAAACCAAAGCCGCTCTCCTGACATGATGGGAATCCATATCCACCAGAACATGAACACAAGCAATTCCTTGAGCCATTTAGTTTTGAGCTCAAATTGCAAATTTGCACATTTTGCACAAGCTTCTAATAACTGTAGGTGCGCTAGTAAACAGTAGTAATAGAAAAACAAGAAGAAGCCCCTCCCTGTTTGTTCAGTGTGAACACATTTGTTCAAAAATATGCTAAACGCACATTCTTGAACCCATGACAAATGCTTGGTGTGACCGTAGCTTTAGACAGCAGATGTGACGATGCTTTAGCAAAAAGACCATCAGGTAAAATTGGAAAATTAAACCAAAAATATATCATTCATTGCTCACACCAGTCCAGTTCATCCATCTTGGCTGCAAGCTCATCTTTGATTCCCTTAAATGTATTCATGAGGAACGGCAGTAATTGGACAAAGAATTCATGTAACGTCACAAACGCACACGGCTCCTTTCTAGCTCAGCGAGTGGGTGAAAAAGCTTCAAAGTTTCCTAGGACCTCCAAATGGATGTTTGTCTGCTCCACAGAGGACATGAGGAACACAAGCTAAGTGCTTCAGCAGCGGCTGATGCTAATGCAGACGGACAGACTCAGCCTGGCGTGAAGCAGAAGAGTGCTGTGTGAGGTGACTTATGGGACAATGGGGCCGCTTTTCGCAAATAAAACATGAGGCTTATCCAGAGCCTCTGAACTATACAGTCTCAGCTTCTGTCAGGTGTTTGCGGGTGGAGGGTGGAGGTGGGTCAGATTTAATGGCCTAAATTCTCGGGTTTCTTCTGTGGATGCAGTGGAGGGTAATTTACCAAAATATCAATACTTTGCTATAGTCATCAAAGGATGACAATACTGATGTCTGCTTTTCCTCTTTTGTTGCACATTTGTTGCTTTATGGTTGTTCAAAACAAAATCCCATTTTCTAACGTTACACAGCTCCATCTGGAACTAAACGTGAAAAGACAGAGAACAGTAAAAGCTCACTGAAGGACTAAAAACTGTTGATTGGAATCAAAGAACAGAGTTTCAGAGTTCTCTTTACAAAGCAGTCATGTGTTCAGAATTTAATGTTATGATCACTGATTCTTTGTTATTTGTAGACATTTCTGTCCTGTTTACACGTTTTGTTAAAATGTTACGAAAGGGGAACTTTACATTCATATGGCATCAAATATTGCACATTTCCTTCACACAAAAATGAATCTAAGGCTCAAAAAACACATTTAGTCTTTAATGAGTATTTTACTCAAATTTCACATTGTAGAATTCAATTTCCAATGATAGCAATAAACAAAAAAAAGCTCATCTATCACGATAGCAAACTATTATGTCTGATAACTATTATAATTTGACACGGTTACTGTCAGCTACATAGCAGCCTCCATAAACGCTGTCCTCTCTCACATTCTAAAATAGAATAACATGTTTTAAACCAAACTACATCCTCAGAGAATGAGACATAGCATACTAAAGTGTCTGTGTAAATCAAGGGGTGCTTGGTGGGGCAGCGGTTAGCACTCTCGCCTCACAGTGAAGGTTTGAATCCCGGCTGGGTCCATTCTGTGTGGCGTTTGCATGTTCACCACATGCATGCTTGGGGGTTTCTCGGGTTTCCTTCTACAGTCCAAAAACATGCTTCAAAGGTTAAGTGTTAGCTCTAAACTGGCCCTAAGTGTGACTGTGAGGAATAAGTGTGTGGCCCTGCCACAGACTGGTGACTTGGTTAGGCTGTACAACGCCTTCACCAAGCAGTAGCTGGGTGGACTCCACCAACCGTGTTACTCTAAAAGGGATATGGCAGGTTCAGTGGATGGATGGATGTTAAAAACAAGCTATAATGGCACCACAAACATTGTGTGTTTTTGTGAACATGTGAGTTGTGTTTTTATTTTGCATTTATACTTTTACTATAAGCACTTTAATGAGCATTGACGGTTAAAGTGCTGTAGATTTAAAAAAAAAAAGCTACAAACAACTGAAAAGTTTCAGGAAAAAATGAAAACATCAAGAAGCAACGTCTGTGTAGAATTCCTTAACCTGTAGAATTACAGTGAGTCACAGTCAGTGTCAGTGTGTGACACACTTTTTGGTTGAATGGTGAGGTATGATGAAATAATGTAATCATCCTGACTGCTGAAGCATCACTTTTGTCAAAGGCGATGCACTGCGGGGTCTGAAAGAAACTGTTGCCATTGAAACATTGACTCAGACCGACTCAGACCAATCACTGTGTATATTTTGCTGGAGCCGGAGGTAAGGCCTTTTCTACGGATGACGTCGCACCTACTCTGTCCAGTTCTACATACAGTCAATGTATAGATTATAATTGTCCAGCTTATTTAGACATTGTTTTATTTTTAATTTTGTTTTTTTTTTAACTTTTTTTCTGTTGGCGACGTCTTGCCTGTCTCAGAGTATATGGGTGAAGACAGCACTGATGGAGGTTAAAAGCCAGACCACATCAAAGTATTGTTCCTGGTGGAGAATGGGGTGTCGGGAGAATTAAACATTCATTAATCTAAAAAAATGTATATATATGCTTGTGTTTGGCTGAGAAAAAAGACAGGAAACTGAGCATTTGGTTCAGATTGAAGGCATGGTGATGAACGGCGTGCATCAGTCACCTAAAGTTCAGAAAAAAGGAAGGTGGATCTTCCTTGTTGAAATTATTGAAAGCTTCACAAAAAAGCTAATTTAATGGAGCACATTTACTCCAAAATATTATGGGATTTTAGTGCTGCTGCAGCATCTTGGAGAAAAAAATCGTTTGAATCTTTAAGCCTGACAAGGTGCAAATGAGAAAAGAATTATTCTAAATATATATTTGCATATATTTAAACTTGTAAGTTGAACCCTGAAAAAAGGCCCAATTTCAGGGAAGAAAAACTCTTTAAAGACAATATGTATATTTCCTGTTTTTGCAAAACTTACATGTAATTTGTTCATCACTGCAGATATACCGTTTTTCTTTTATTTCAGTGAATAAGAAGAATTGAGTGAATAAGAAGAATTGAACACAGGAGTGCAACGATCCAGAATTTACCAGAGTGGCCTACAGTGCATTAAAACCATGTGCTGAAGGCTGCTGCAGTTGTACGTTTTAAATATATTAACAGTCACTCAGATGCACCATCCATTTTTCATAAGAAGGGAGTGTTGGTAAAATTGCCTTACAGACCGTAGGATAATTTCTATTTTTTGATTTATTTTTAAAGTATGAACTGCTCTCCTTTTTTGTTTCATTTTATTCCAGAAATGTATTTCTGTTGTTTTTTTTTTTGTTTGTTTGTTTGTTTTAGCTGCTAAAAATGTGACGCTAAATGAAAATTGAAAAACCCGTGATTTCCCAAATTCAACTTTAATCTGAAGAGGCTGATAAAACCACAAAACTTAACAAAACATTTGAAATCTTTGGGATTGTATGAAGCATTTTTTGGATGTTTATTTAATTATTTCATGTAGATCCAGCCTGATATCCCATATAATAAAGTTCCTTTATAGATAAATTCCTTCTGTGTGAGCCTCTAAACATGTCAGATGGACTCCATCCCCTCCTCATGTGTGGACAAACCATCACGCATGTCTACCACTTGCTTTGGGTGTTCAGGAACATGTGAAACCCCAGAAGAGGGGCTCTATTTTTAGATGCAGTCGCTGCAGAACTACAGCGGGAACCCTTCCGTCCACTTGTCCCCCCCCCTCCTTCTGGCCCTGCCGGCCTGATTGTGTTCCTATACAAAGTCAGGAAACCGTCTGGCCTTTGAGAGCAGCCTTGTTGTGAGGAAACACGCTGCACGTTGGGCTCACGTCCAGGGCTGGGCCTCCAAACACAGCACAGGCTATTTGCTTCTCCACCCACATCCCTCCTACAACAACCCAGATCCTAAAGATACAAGCACACTTTGACACTACTTCATAGCATTTGACCACAGGACCCAGAAGGAAACCATTTTTACTAACATTTTTAAGATTTTTAACAAGGCCTGTCATGTAAATGTAGTAAATTAAAATCAGGCAAAGGGACAACAAGTGATGTGTGTGATACCCTGTAGAAATATTTTGTAGTTTTTGCACAATTACCCAAACGTTTTTTTTATTTCTTTGTTTAGTCAAAAAAATACAAATTAAAAGAAAAACTGCACAATTTCATTTATTTAGACAATGTTACCAGAACATTTCAACTCATGCTTTTTTATTCGGTTTTTCTTTTTGATGTCTCTTATTAAAAACAATTACTCTTAATTATTCTAATTTATTTTTGTTTTTTTCCTCCGTTTTTAAAATTGTCTGATTTATGAAATGTGATTTTAACAATGCTTTTTAAAGTCTTTTCTATCTGGTGTGTGATCCCTATAAAAAGAATCTCTTTAGCTCTCTTATCTATCACAATCTCATTCTATGAAAAAGTCCAAAGTTTTAACTTTAAAGACAAAATAAAAATCTTAAATGTAAATATATTTTTTTGTTTATTTAAAAAAAACTAAAAACAATAATAAAATATCTACATGAATTGAAAAAGACACATTTAACAACAAAAATCCAAACCCACTTATCTACACATTTTTATTTTCAGATTTAAAGGCTTGTTTTTTTATTATTTGTTCACAAAATGCACATATTTTTGAACCTGGAGATAAACATTTTTAGTGTTCATTTATTCAGAAATATATAAATGTTGCTCCCTTCAAATGAAGTGAGCCTGTGCACAATTACTTCGTTTGAAACACACATATTTCTAGATAAATATGTATATTTATATCAAAACGTTTGTTTTCATTGTTTGCTCAGATTTGAAGGTGAGACCGAATAAGCTGAAACAAAAAGAAATTTTGGGACAAAGACTTAAAGAAGTGAAACACTGACATTGGCATTTTTGTATTATTTTGGGTGAAAATGCAGAGGTTTTGAACCTCAGGAAGCTCGGGGCTCTGAGAAGCTCCGGGTCCTCCTGCGCTTTGCGCAGCAGCTGAGGCGGATCTGCGGCTTGATTGCGGCTCGCAGCAAACTCCGACATAATTGATGACCTAATTGAAAAGCAGCGGGAGGAGGAGGAGGATGATGATGAGAGCGGGGGTGGGGGCCGCTCACAGGCGGGAGGAGAGAGGGAGACGCGCTCCAATGAAGGAAAAGTTTACTTGTTCTTCCCCCGCACAGTCCCGCAGCTGAGGGCATTGATGTGAGCGCAGAGGCTTCCGAGTTTTTACGCGCACTTCTTTTCCCCCCGTCTCTCACCCGCACACACGGAGCACACGTCCACCTTCTCACCTTTCTAGTTTAGCGCGCGCGTCTGCCTTTCTTTTCCTCCTTTCTCCTCCTTTTTATGAATGATTCTCTCTCGTAAAACCTGTACCAACCTTTCCTCGGATTCCGCACGTCCTCCTCACCTCGGCACATCTCCCCTCAAGTTCAAACGCCACCAGGACTTTCACTGCAGCTTCAGGCGCACTTTGGGGAAGTATCACTCGACCAGGAAAAACCTGATCCTTTGCGCAGCAGCAGCAGCCGAAGCGACGGTCGACATGAGTCTGAAGGCTGACGCAGAGCCCAACAACAACGTTTCCATCGAGGAGGAGGTGAGTTTCTGTCGACTTTGACCTCTTCTGAGGGATACACTCAGCAGAACCCTGGTTTGGGTTTATTTATGTTGAACGTGAACTTTTTGTGAGCCAGGGGATGTGTAAAGTTCAGGGAAAAATTCCACCACTTCCCTCTGAATCCTGTTCTATATCCCCAACTATATTTGTCTCATTTTTGCTTAATATAACCGGCCTTTCAACATGCGCACTCATTAAAACTTTACACCAAACTTTACATCTTTTTTAAAGTCAAAATGTGTCAGGTATTGACTTAACTTTTCGTGTCATGGTGTAGTAACTAATGACAGGCTGTATCATATCTAAAAGCTAGCAGTCCATCACTCACAATGAGCTTTCTTTCCAGCGCGTCTCCTGCCTGTGTGGTCAGTTTCCTTTCTAATGACTCCTCATGGAGAGGCATTGAGGGGAAGCTCTGGGCCTTTTTGTTGGTCCTCCTTTGTTCCCATTGTCTTGTGGCATAAGCTTGTCTGGCCACTTGACTTTCTTTTGCCTCATGTGTGTTCACGCTTGTTAAAGTTAAGAGGGCAGTGCTCTAAAACATCTAAAAGGTGAGTTGGGAAAATTCTGAAGATGCTGGCTGTCAGTTATTTAAATTTTATCTAAATTGACCATACAATTTTAAATGATGGTGTCCGGAAGCCTATTTTTTTTTTTTTACTTTGGTTTGTATGAACGCCATTCTTCGTCAGTGACAGGCCTGGGGTGCAGATGAACATCTCAGCTGATTTGAGTGTTTTTCTGCAAAAGCCTGGGAGCAGCACCTGAAAAATGCTGGAGGGCCAGCAGGGTTGGGGCGCCGGGTCGGAGGAAGGAAATGGTGTCATGCTGTGCAGTGCTGCTCCATTGTACGGACGGCCTCCCCACCAGCAGAGAACCAATGAGCCAGTTGATGTTCCAGCCACACCAGAAGACAAACTGATGATCTACGAGCTGACGAGTCTTTATTCTTTTGGGGATTTTATTTTTTTAAATACATTTTCAGTGCATTTAAGATGAGAGATGCTTTTATTGTCTGCTAATATGACATTAAAAGACGTGTCTGCAAAAAAACATGTGCAAAATAGATCCATTTTGGTTAAAAAAAATTGAAGTTTGAAAGAATAAATGCCTGTTTAATGCCAGGTTATTTTATCGGATTGTATAAATCAACTTTTATAAAGATGCAGGATCCTGGTTTAAGAGGATTTTTTTTTATATAAATAAACTGTAAACCTTTACTAAAAAAATGCACCAATAATTTTAAAAAATTTCAAACTGCAGTATTTTTTAAAAGAATTTAATGTTTTTAAACATTTTTGAAAAAAATCTGCAGTTTGGGTAAAATATCTCTAGCTAATGAGGCCTCATTGAATTGTGGGATTATTTTGAGCTGCCTTTGACTCTCAAGACTTTGCTTTATTTTATCATTGTTCAAATTTCTATCATTTCACAAAAACGTTTTAAATGCACAGATGAAGGACAAATGTCACTGGATGAAGTGCAGCTTGTTTTCTTTGCAGGTACGAACCCTGTTTGTCAGTGGGCTTCCAGTTGATATCAAACCTCGGGAACTTTACCTCCTATTCAGACCTTTTAAGGCAAGTTGCTGCGACATTTTCTGAGTGGAAATTAAATAAATTGGTGAGATTTTTGTGACCTGAACTTAAATTATTAAAAAATAAATACAAATTATTCTTGAACATTTGTCCATATGAAATATTATTTTAGCAATAGTTGTGCTTTTGTTTTTGAGTATTCAATGCTTTGCTTTTAATTTGTCCTGAAAGTTGACATATTAGCATATGGAAATGAGGCCACAGCATTGTTCCATCTATCGCTCTTTTCCTCCGCTCCTTGCATGGCCTCCGTGTCCACAAACATCCCTCCCACCTTTGTCCTAACTAAATTGGAAGTGGTATCCCTCACACATGGATGGTCTTGTGGAATGTGTAAATGAGTAGCTCTTGCTGTTGGCCAGCCAATCCTCTGTGACCCAGCTCGCCCTGCGTACAGATATTTAATTTTCTTTAACATATTTTTGCTGTGAAATGTAAGCGTTAAAGCAGCTGGTGTCTAACAGGTGAAACGTATCTCTATCATGAAAGCCAAATTGGCGTTATACATTATTGATGAACCATTTTATGATAAATTGATCCATTTATCTTCTGCTCTAAATAAATGTGGCTAAATCCAGTTTGAACTGATGCCAAGGATTCACAGCAGGTACTGGGAGTTGTTTCGTTTTCCATGACTGTAAATCAGGATTAGGAAAGAACTTTTTTTTTTTTTTTCCTCTGGTGGGGTTGTTTCACACAACGAGGTGTTTTAAAAACGGGGGCTTTGTCTGAAGTCGTGCCTAATCTCAAAATGGACAAAACCAAAAGTAACACATCTGATAATCTGTTCTTAACTTATCAGGCTCCACACAACCCAGTGTGTAGCTTTGTCAGGAGATTTCACCTTGAAAAGTTACCTCATAAAAACAGTGTTTCTAAAAGCAACTTGCAACTTGGAGACAAATCCGAGCCGATAAAAGTAAACATTAAAATCTCTTGTTTGTGCCTGACTGCCTGCATGGGATTTCTGGGTAGATAATTGGCTATCTTTGTCCCCCACAGGGTTATGAAGGGTCACTGATTAAATTAACGTCAAAACAGGTAAGGCGCGTGCATCGGTTTCCCAAAAACTCAGACTTTGTTTTATTTTGATTGAGATTTCTTGTCTTTCAATTTTAAACATGGATCTTTTTTTTGCTTGCCTGCGGTGGCCCTGATTTCAAAGTCACAACAAAGACAGTCACTCAATGCAAAAACATACTAAAGATCACAACAATAAAAAAAAGGCAAAATGAATGATGAAATTCCAGAAGCCAAAGCAATGAAACATTTTGGAAAACGTAATTTTCTAGAAATTTAAAATGAATTGTTCATTGAAACTGGAAAAGGTAAATAGTGGGACATCACTGATGGCGTTTTGGTTTTTCAACTTCTGCATACTAACTTTAATGATTATGGAGTGTTCAGTGTTGCTTCCTGCCAAATAACATTCAGCTGAAACATGGGACAAATGTCACTAATTGTTTTACATTTCATTTTAATTTGTAGAAATTACTTTCATTTTCCAAAATAGTTTTATGAAATTTCTAAAACATATTTTAATATTCGTTGTGATCTTTCATGAACTTGCTTTGAGTTGTTCGTTCTTTTTTTTTTTTTTTTTTATTGGTTGTGTTTGCACTTCAGGGCCACCGTACTTTTCAAGTTCACGTTCACAACGAATTGATTAATAATCTGTCACAATGGATGCTGTATTTTGTCTTGCAGCCTGTCGGGTTTGTAACCTTTGACAGTCGCTCTGGAGCTGAAGCTGCAAAAAATGCACTGAATGTAAGCATCGACTTGACCTGGGGACTTCTGCAGAGTTTATTTTCCCCTTTTACTGCTCTTGGATTTGTTCTAACCTTTTGATGAAAGCAACAAAAAACTGGGGATTTTATTGAAAAGAAACTTCTTTACATAAATATTTCTCAGTCAAACCGATTTTTGTCTCTTACAATTCAATGGCAGGGACATTTTTGGAAAGAGGCCAGAAACCCGTAGCCTTACGGTAGTTTACTTTGACCTTGATACACATCCTTCTTAGTCTGATTATAGCTTTCCTTATTTTGCAAATCACTGCTTTACTGTAATTCTTGTTCTATAGCCACATGTGTAGTGTTATTGGAACACATCTTCAGTAGTGTTTTTATTTTGTCACCCAGTAGCCCACGTTAGCAGTATCTAACACTTCTCTCATAGCCTATAGCCTTCCTTATGAGCATCACCTCTTAGACACACCAGCAGTCGCACACAGACACACACACACACCAAAATATGACTCACCTGCATGTGGGCACAATGCTTAGGGCACAAGAACACAAGCAGGGTTAAACCACCAAAAAGAAATGATTCTCGGTCTCATCATCGGCCCTTTTCCTCATCTCCTACTCATGCAGAGGCTGCTACTCATCTGGTCGCCTCAGACTCTTCACTTTTGCATAAGGAGAGATGCAGGCTTGCTGGCAATGCTTTTTTTCGGGCATCTTTCAGTCTACCCAGCTTCAGTGAGGGCAACAAGTGGGGCGATGATTCCACACCCCACCTGTGCCAGGCTAAGGGAAGCCTGAAGGATCCTGTGGCGGCACTGCCTCGAGAAAGAGGGCCATGTGAGACCGAGCAAGAGCTCTTCAAGCTCAGCTCCCCATCCTTACAACAATCCTGCCTCAATCTCTCCCCCCAGGGTATCCGCTTTGACCCCGAAAGCCCCCAGACCCTGCGCTTAGAGTTTGCTAAAGCCAACACCAAGATGGCAAAGAGTAAGCTGATGGCCACACCGAATCCCACAAATATCCACCCCGCTCTAGGAGCACACTTCATTGCACGGGACCCATGTAAGTTGTCCGACTGCAGCACTCCAGCCGCTCATGCACTCTCACCTCGGCAATGCCGGTGCTTAGCGAGCCTTGTTGCCCTACACTGTAAGGACTGAGGCAGCGGGCAGTGTCTAACAACTAGGAACTAACTCGTCCCCACATGCATGTGTCATCGAAATTCTCTGCAGCCTCTTTGCTTCTTGATATCTGGAACAGCAGGGGCATCCTTTTCATTTGCCCAACATCCTCCTGATTTATTGGGTTCAGACAGATTTTATTTTACTTTTAAGACACTGATCTGTGAGGCAAAGGAGTCTGGAACTAGGCAATCTTCAACTTTAAGAGCAAATCGTAAAGAGAAATTCGACAGCATGATTACAAGCAGTCTAACTGAGACTCCAGTGTTTGGCACATCAGTGTGTTTTATTTTTTTCCAAATTGCTTCTACTTCAAGTATCTATAAATTGGCCGGAAGATTAATTTTGACTGTAAAACTGAGTCTTTATTTTTTTTGCAGTTTAGAGCTAAAGTATTTTAAAACACTAAGTCCCACTCTGATCATCTATTGCGTTCGCAGTGGTCTTTTAATTATGGCGGTACAGTTTTAAACAAAACGTTACAAAAACCTGGCAACTTCTTGGACATCGTTTCTGCATTGCGGCAGTGTTAGTTTGGAGTAAGCCCGCCCTTACTTCCCGTCATCCATCTCTCCCGCTAGCTTACAATCCCAACCTAACATTACCAGTGCGACAAAAATGGCGAGCAATATCAGAGCTATCCAGTTCGAGGAAAGCAAAGACGTGCACAGATCTACCGACCAGATTTATTTATTTTTGTCAGCTTCTGATTCATAATGAATTGACTCAGAAATGCAGTTTTAAGCTGAATTTTCTGCATATACATCCTCCATCATGAGAACATGTTGATGCAATTCTCATCGGAGTGGGTCTTAAAATGAAATTCAACCACAGGGACATAAAGAACAAGTCAACTGTTTAAAAACAAATGTAAATATTATTCTAAGTATACGGTAAGAACTTATAAAACTACAATGAAAATAAAAGCATCACGATGGAAATATGATTTACAACTTTTACAAGATTGTCTCATTTCCTTTCCTTCACCCTGTTCTACCCCAGACGATCTGACGGGGGCAGCACTGATTCCAGCATCCCCAGATGCCTGGACCCCTTACCCTCTGTACACCACAGAGCTGACCCCGGGTCTCCCCCACGCAGCCTTCACCTACCCAGCTGCTGCTGCCGCCGCTGCAGCCCTCCACGCCCAGGTGAGGGACCAACCGGTGTGTTTCCCTGGTCTGTTTGTTTTGGTTTTAGGTGTTTAGCACACAGACAAAATGGAACATTTATATGAATATGATCTCACTTTTAAAGGGTGCAGATCATGCCTTGCTGAAATGGTACAGTCAAGTTTTTTTTGATTATCTGTAATTGACAAAGGGTAAATTTGAGACCAAACCCAACAGATGAAGCTACTTGGATGAGTGAAATGTTTTAAGAGAAGACAAAGTCCAGGCCCCATGGCTCAATTTCAAGACTAACCTAATTATTAGTTGAATATTGAAGTTGTTGAACACAAGATTTGAGGATTTTGTTTCCTGTTAAAATGATGGTATATCAGAAGAAAGGAATGGGAAAAGTTTTGTCACAGAAAGCAGGTTGTTTGTGAAAGCAGGTTAGAGCTTTAGGTTTTGTCTTTTGACTGTTTCTACTCAAAGGGGTAAAAACTGTTCTGTTATGAGCTCTCTGAAGAACTGTCAACCTTTTGGTAAACAGAGTACGGTTAAGATGATACTGGTTTGTTCAGCCACAGCAATGTCTTAAATGCAAACAGTGAGTTAGTAATGATGTGCGTTTATGTTTTCTGCGTCTTTAAGAGTTAATTGTCGTTCTAGCTGATATTTGGATGTGAGGTGGGAGAAACAGCTGCTCCGTTTCTGCCTTGTGAGCTGCGATCCCAATAGGGTGGTGTAGCTATCTACAAGAGTAGCGGCAGTGTTGGGTGGGAGGGCTCTTAGTAACAATGGAAAATATTCCTCTTGGGTCATTTAAAGTTCATTCAAGCAACTTCCTCTTGCAATATAAAAGTGCAGGGGAGTCTTGCACTGTGAAGCAGGCAGTTGCCACGCAGGCCGCCCTGCCTGACACAGGAGGCTGTGGAATGTGAGGCATTTGCTTGAAGAAATTGTCAGACCTGATAGTCTTCTCTGGAAGTGCCAGCTAACTGTCCACCTTCCCGCTGGAACAGAAGCTGACCGGGTTGATGTAGAAAGAGGCAAATATTTAATTGCGTTCTGCTGACAGATCCGACTCAAATGACCCTCCTCTGACTTTCTTTAAGGAATGATGAATGTCAGGGACTCTGGAGAAGCAACGCTTTCCTCCTGTGGAAATTCTTAAGCCGTCAAACTTCCACTCCATTTTTATGCTCGTTAATTACTTGGACAATTGTCTTTAGTGAGCAACTATGTGGCCCACATTCTGTTGGCTTTGCTGAGAGCTGAAAGGAGCCAAGCCTCAAAACCTGCCAGTAAAAGCATCTATCAAACCGTATGCATTCAATTTGCTCAGCTGAAGACTGGTTCTGGTCTGGTGAACATTGCTATGTTTGTGTTTCTTTAGATGCGATGGTACCCTTCTCCCTCTGAGACTTCCCAGCCTGGATGGAAATCCCGGCAGTTTTGTTAGATATTTAGTGAGTAACCTTTGGTCAGTGTTCGTTTTTTTTTTTTTTCTTTTCCTCCCCAAGATCACATGTAATGTAATGAACAGTGTAGGAATTCAATGTAAACGGCAAAGTGGACGGCCATTACAAAATGATGATAAATGCACATTTCAAACTGTCTTATTATTGCATTATTTTTAGTGTTTTTAAAAAAATACAAATTTCCTTTTGCCATAGCACGGATTTTGGCTAAGGTCTGGGTGCCGACTGTCCAGATTGGCCGGCATACACAATACAGGGGCGTACAAATAATTTGAGGGGCTCAAGACTTCATTTAGAAATATTGCTTTTATTTTTTGCAATGCTTAAAGAAGCTTGTATCAATGACTTAATTTTTTATCTTTAATGATACTAATATTCATTTGGGGGGGGGCAGCTGGTCCCTAAGACAGCTCCGGCCCTGCCAACAGTTAAAATCATGCTTTTGAGAATGGTTGAGCTCTGGGATTGAAATAATAAACAATTCCATCATTAGAGTTGCTTGGTGTTTGAGTTTTAGATTGTAATTCTGCAAACATCCCAGCTCAAATGACGGCGGCATGTTACAACTTCAGCCCATGCATTCTGTGTTCCTGGTCTCCACATTTTGTCTATAGGTTTGGTGTGCATGCAGAGTAAATATTTGACATCTGAAGTATAAAATAACAGGATATAGCTGATCTGATCCTCACAAAGTCATTAAGTTGGGTAAATCCAAATGTTACTACAAAGACGTTAAATTACTGACACTTAAATCTACCACTTAGCCAAAATGCAAAAGCTGTTTGTGGTGGGAATTTCTTCAGGAGGGTGTGTCTTTGTGGTGCAATGCTTTTGTCAGGTGTTTGTGTAGTATGCATAATGTCATACTGACAAATAGTATGACTTTTGACAGTTTTGATGCAAAAATGAGTACATCTTCAAAGCATGTTTGGCAGTATAGTAGTTTCTATCACTGTTTGGGGGGAGCGTGGAGGTAGCTGCCTGACAGTCTGGCTCATCCGTCTGCTGGATGCTATTATCATAGTTGTTTGCTGGTGGAATTCCTCCGGCTGAAGATATGTCTACATGAAGTTTTATTTAAATACTCCAACTCAATTGATTTCAGAGGTGGAACTGATCAATAAATTGATCCATTCTAATTTGATTATGTATTTCCAGACGTTGCTTACTAATTTAGTAGGCAACAAGGCTATTTCCGTTTTTTTTAAATATAAAGGTCAGGAGTCAATGTTGTAGTTGAAGGCTTTATGCCTTTTTTGGATAGAGGATGAATCCTCTTTTCTCAAACGACAATGGGAACAGTCGAAGAAACTCCTGTTAAACCAAAATGAGAATTTATAGTAATGATGTATCCAAAAACGCACACCATGGGAAATAGCCAGGTATGGTTGCACTACCACTGATCTGACCTTGGTTTACAGCTATAGAACACCTTACAGTTGGTCAGTGATGACATTTGTATGCACATTAATATTCCGGTTTTCTTTTTTAGCCATTAACCACTACTGTAATAGTTTTGATCTGGTATGAGGTTTTTATATAGAATATTTTGTTCTGTGGACTCCCATCTCCAGTCAGTGGGGAACAAGTCTTGTTTCCATCTTTTTATTAGCTGTAGGATTGGAAAACAAAGCAGAAATGTTAGCTCTCCTGCAAACTAAAAAACTCCTGTTGTCATTATGAAGCACAAAAATGTACACAGCCAATGAACGACGTGGACATCTCCTGAGCTGGGATGATGCTGGTTATGAAAAATGGTCATCTGCTGATGGGGTGACTTTCAGGCTGTTCTAAAAAAGTTGCAAACTATTTGGCAGCTTCAACTCGTTTAAATATTCCCAGAACAGTAAATTTTCCAGAATGTATTTGGAATATTGTGTAAATGGGAACTTAGTTGAAGCTATGAAGAAATGCTCTTCTTTACACACCTGTGGTTAGAAATTGGGTCAAACCCAACGGCTTCTGCGTTTTGGCTTAGTTTTTGTTTATTGGCAAACCTTATACAATTGTTAACAAAATGCAGACTTAAACAGGCATGCAATATTTCTGCCCTTTCCAAAATCTTAAGTGTTCCTCATATGACTACTAATGTTTATGTTCTTGACATCTTTCTTTCTTTCAAATAAAAGGTTTTTTGTAAAAGTACCTTGGCAATTTATCAGTGATGCAACTTTTTTCTAAAAAGTTCAGTTTATGCTATGAAAACCATTCATCGTGCTAAATCCCCTTAAGTGCAGAAAATGCCTTTTATTGGCTGACCTTCGCTTTTGGACTATCCTGTGAATGGACTTGTGTGACTAATAAATGCATATTTTCATTTAAATTGTATAGTTTGGAGTAATGCATTCAAAAGAAAATGAACTATAAATAAAAATTAGTGTCTGGGGGGAGAAACTGTGGCATGATATCAGGAGGAAAAGTTAGTCAACAGTTTGACCTTTTTAAAATTCTTGGATTGAAAGATTTTATTATTTTTTTAATCTTGATTTTAGAATGTGAAGAAACTTGGTAAATTTAGACATTGTTTTTCTTTCTATTGCAACATGGTGTAAAAGATGTGATTGGGTACTGTTGAGAACTGACTCTTGACAGCAGCCCTAGCTGCCCTCTTGAGTGAATTTACTCTGACATGAAAAAATGTCACATTTAATTCCTATTTTCTGTCCTTGTCCTCTACAGGCTTCTGGAAACCATACCTTTGTCCAGCTGAAGTGAGGTTTGCCAAGCTCGTCATTAATTTAATCAGGTTTATTTAATGAACAGTTGTTATAAACAGTATTTATGTCTTTCCCCAAACGTCTTTTGGGGAGGGGGGAGTGAGAATTAAAACAATCTTGCTGTCGACAATCTGAACTTCTCTTTGGCAACTATTGTGGTACATGTTAGCACTTCAAAACAACCTCATGCAAAATCAGCTCAGATGCCATGGACCTAACTGTTAAAGAATATTGACGTTATAGTAAAGCTAGTTCTTCCATGGGTTTCTTTTCTCCTGGGAGGTGTAGAAGTGTTAAGTCATTGCATGTTAGTCTTTCTTGGCATGAATTTAGAACGCAGGTTTCTGTGTATCTTTTCTTTTTTTTTGTTTTCTTAGCGTTTGTGTTGCCTTTTGGCCTAGACAGCAATTCCTTTTCTATTTTCCTTTTGTTTTTCTTCCTGTAGTACCTTGGTCTTGCCTCTGTGAAAGCTAGGCTGTTGTGTAAATGGCTTACCTCGCATGGACCTTGTAAATGCGTCCCTACGTTCAGACAATCCCCAGCCTCATGATCATATCAATGTTTTATTTTGAGCGAAGGAAAGCAAGTTTTTTTTTTTCCTTAGCATAATGTATATTTATGCATTTTTGTGCAACTAAATAATGAACCTATAATAAGTTGGATGTTTAGACGTCTCTTGTGTTTCGGTGTTAATTTTTGATCCTGTAATCCTGTTGAAGTAGTTTTAAAGAAAAAAAGTGCAATTTGTTTAAAGGGGAAGTGGATACCTGGGGGGGAGGGGGATGTAAGTATTCTTGATTGTGGCTTGGGCCATTCTGCTAAAATGAGATTGCTGTAAAACGATCTTTCAGAATGTGAAACTGGACTACAAACGTACAGGTTGGTTTTTTTGGGGGACCATTTTGAAACGAAAGCAGGATTCGACTGATGGAGGACTTTAGTTTGTGGTTTAGAACATGTTCGTCTTTGTATCTGCTGTCCATAAGATGTTAAAAAAATAATCCCATCTTATGAATAAAGGAAATGAATGCATCACTTTGTGAGCCTGCCTGTGGTTTGTATTTGTAGCTTGTTTGCCACCAGTCAGGACTGAACCATCACCGTAAATATGTAGGGGTGTTTTCAGACTGGCCTTAGGCGAACCAGAGTCAGTTTACCCCGATAGTCCGGAACAAATTTTCAGTCTGAATACACCCAAGCGGACCTTGGGCTGGGACCAGGAACCGCTCTTTCAAGGTGATCTTGGTTAATTTCCAATCTGGCTGAGCTCCCGTTCGCTCGAGTTTCCTCAGTCCGACTATGCTGTGCTCGGATTGGGAAAAACTGGACAAATGGCCACCGTAGCCGGACATTATGGAATGTAATAGAGTAAAAGGGCAACAATGAGACTCAGTAACTCACTGAAATGTGGTTGGATGAATGTAGGCACCTTAAAACAAATTTTAAGCTGAAACAAATTGCTTCAACACTGTTTTCAAAACAATCTGTCAAACACATCAGCGTACCTTCACAGCCGCCGTCTCCTCAGTAGCCACCTTGCAGCATGCCTCCACCGTCCCAAAACAGCAGGTAAAGTGTACGTTACCTCACGTTGATACAGATGATTAAAATTGGTTGGCAAAATTATAAAGTTTGAATAATTGAACTACCTCAAGGATTGCAAAGTCCAAATCAACGGGCCTTTCCAGTCGGAATACACCCTAAAGCCTTGCATGCTCAGCTGCTGACATCAATAATTCAGTCCAACTTTTGGTTTGTGATGCATCACTGCATTGGTGTCTCTTTGCATCATGTGCAGAGCTGACCCCCACACTCTGGCCTCCAGAGCTGGTAAGTTGCTCTGCTCAATCAACCATGATGCTTCCTCGAGGACTCCTGGGTGACAATTTTCAGTCCAACCAGCTGACTAATTGAAGCGGTGCTCAAAGTAAACAAGACGTTTGCATAAAATGTTAAATTTTGCCAATCTTTTAAGAACTTCAGGACTTTGAGTGGGTAGTATTAAAATGTGATTTTATTTATTTATTTTTTTTAAAACGAATCCTCTTCTCGCCATATGCACATTTTGTTTGGGCAAATTAAAAAAAATTTTTTTAATTAAAAAAATATATAATTTTTTTAATGAAAAATGTCCCCAAAAAGGAAAACTTCGGTGCTCACTTTAGGAAAAAATGGTCTCCAGAATCAGCTGCTTGCCCTTCATGGAACAATGGGTCACTTCACTTCCCTTTTGCACAGAACATTTGGATTGACATGAAATCAATAAATTCCAGAGAAAGGGCTGCTTCAGATGACTTTTTGTCTCGGGACACGAGTTGCATTAAAAAATTTACAAAGCTTTTATTTTTTTGATAGAATTCTTAAAGGTTGAGCAAAAGTGCTTGTTTTTCCCAATTACTCATTAGTTTTATTTTATTCACAATCTTTAGTGAATAGTGTATTTGAAATTGACTAGTTGACTCAACCATCAGACTAAACTTTTGGAAAACCTATAAACGTTCTGTTTGCATTCAGTCAAATGTTCAACTTCAAGAAAATTGAATTTATTGGTTTAGTTTATTTTCTCAAGGACATGGGTATACAAAAGAGGAAAAATAGAAATTTTGTTAATTAGCCAGATTTGTGTTCACAAAAAAGGACTTTGTCTCCCTCTACTGGCCAAACGTGTACATGAGGACCACAAGTACACAGGTCTGTATATCTGCAGTCGGTTTGCCTCCCAACTTTATTTTTCAATTTATTTTTTCTGCAATATAGAAATACTTGGGAATAAATGACAAACTTGAAAGTTTTATACATGTTTCTATCAATCATGATTAGTGATTTCCATAATCTAGCCAGTTTGAGTTCACTCTGAAAATTGTTTTTAAACATGTTCTGGCATTTCTCTGGAGGTCATATATAAAGCATTTCTGTGTTTTTCTTTATTCAAATTATTGTGAATCAGAAGCAGACACAATATGCAGTTTGAAAATGCTTGTTGCGAAGAAGCTACAAACGACAGGCCACAAGCTCCCTGCTCCGTGTCATTCTTCTGCATCCACTTGTAGATGAATTGATCCGTGTACGCCTTTGTCTTCCTCGTCTGAGGTGGTATCTGGCAAAGAAAATCTACGGCTGGATAGCTCTGACATTATTCACCATTTTTGTTGCACTAGTAATGTTACGTTGGGGGTGTGAGGGGCTGTAAGCTAAAGGGAGAGAGTGTGAACAAAGGGATGATGAAGTGTGGCAGGCTAGCTCCGCACCAACAGTTCCACCTACAACTCGGAGAGTTTCTGATGAACTCCTGGCAGTCTACAGAAACAATGTTCCAGAAAACCATACAGGATTTTAGCTAAAAAACAGCATATCATGTTTAAAAGACCACTGGGAACACTTATTATAGATCCAAAGATGATTGGAGTGGGTCTTCAAAGCACAAGTATTTTTTGCTAAAGTAGTTTTATTTACATAACTGCTTTGCACAATGTCTGTTTTCAGACAAATGATCTTCACTCGTTTAGCAGTCATTTAAAAAGTGCAATTTTACAATCAGTGTTGCTCATTGCAGTTCACAAAAATACCAAAAAACAAGCTTAGCTAATGAATAAAATGAACCAATTCAGTTCAAATTCTTAGTTTTAGTCTACATGTGATCAACTGGTTACTCTGACTGAGCCCTTTTACTTTCAATATCAGGAGTGACAACCCACTAACTGAGGAGGAGGTCCTGAGCATCATAAACTGCTCTTTCAGACTGGGCTCTTCTCTGCATCCCTACAAGCTGCTGTGGTGAGATCATCGACCATGATTCAGTCAACCATCTTCAGAATCTGCTAGGGGTTTCAGTGTTGCTAAAGCCAACCCAGCTACTGTTGGATGAAGGTGTGATACACCACTGAACAGGCTGCCAGTCCGGTGCAGGACAACACACTCGTATACACACCACAGTGCAGTTTAGAATCACCAGGTAACCTATGACGCATGTTTTTGGACTGTGGGAGGATAAAACTCACTCAAGCTCCTCACAGAAAAGTCCCAGCTGTGAGATGAACCAGGACCTTCTCGCTATGAGGCGAGAGCGCCAACCAGTGCTGGTGGAAGGTATTGAGGAGCCCACGGCAACCCTCAACTGCAGTGACCTCAGAACAAATTTTTTTTTTTTAAATTCACATTTTTCACACCTTAAGGACTTTTTACACAATTTTTGAAAATCATCTCTGAATTGCACCAATTAAATAAGTCAATAAGCTTTTAATAAGGAACACTAAAGACAGAAAGCATCATACAATAAGTAACCATGTACATCATGTGTATATACAAAGTTTCTGGGCTTTGGTCAGAGACTGAACTCTGATTTGGAATTTACTGGCCCTATGTGCCGCAAAGGATCATCTTACACATCATAGTTAACAATGATTACAGCCAAACCACAAAGATGTTCTTGAGGTGCATCTAAAATATTAAAAATAAACAAATACTTTTAAATGCTCCCGAAGAACAATATAACTGAGCTAATTAAAATCACAATTTTCCAATGTCACTTACATCAGCATATAATAAATGGGCACATAATAGTAGCTTGGGTGTTCCATAAAGCTTTCATGATAATTATAGCATTTCCTTTGTGTAAAACTGAACTAATGCTGCTTTTATCTCCACTGTACAAACCACCACCTCAAGGTGAGATATTATCATCCCCCACACTTGTGAAAAAGAGAATGAACTAACATGAGCTGATGTTACACAATTATTTAGCTAACTTGGCTGTTTTATTTATTTATTAATTAAGCCACACGATTTAGGGGGAAATACTTAACTATTGTTTTTCTGTTTGCGTCTCTTTTGTTATCCCTTTTGCCTTTTCTGTTCAGCGAAAAAACTCTTTGGTTTTAGACTGAAATGGATCCGCGGGTTTGCTGATGATCTCAGGGCCAATTCTGGTTTTGTTGGCCTCGAGTGCAGCCTTTGACACAGTAGACGGACTCCATGGCTTGGTTTTAGTCTTCATTTACAATACATTGTAAATAACAAGCTTATCACAAAGGGACAGACTGACAGGGAAATTTGAGGCTGATAGCATTTTTTTAATGCAATGCTCAATAAATTAGATTTTTTTAAACAACAAAAGCCCCAAAAATCTACAACTGCTAATAATAAAAAATGAAGACACTAATGCTATTGGATATCTTTAAATAAATCCCCAAAAATATACTAGTAATAGAGAAGCATGAGTCTGAAGTCACTTTCACCACGTTTCTGAGTATTTGTGGACACCCGTTGCAGCCCTAATCAGTGTGTCTTTGTCTTTTTCTTGCATTTTCAAAGCATTTTAAAATTTCAAATTTTGTTTCTTCTCTTGTTATTCTGTCCATCCTGTTTAGCATTGGCACTAGGCTCATAGCAAAGTAGTAGCACTCGTCAAGGTCACTTTCAGGTAAACTCTGCTTTGGTTCTGGTTCTTCTAAAAGAGCCAGTAAGTTGTCTGCAATAGTAGAGAGCTGTCTTTTTTGTGACTTTTTTTCCTGTTTTGCTTGTTGTGGATGGGGTAATAGATGTTGCGTGCCTATACCAACTTCTCTCGAAGGCCCTGGTTCAGGATCTTCAATTTTAATGAGTACTGACTGGTTATCCATTTCCTCCAGCGATGTGGGAGTCCCAGGTTCACTCCTGCTCTGATCCAGAACTTTTTCTGAATTGATTTTTGAGCTGTTGGGAGAACACGGTGCATTATTTTAGGATTTGCCCACAAAAACCTACTTACCAGTAGTAATACCATTTAATAACATGCTTTAATATCATTCTGCTGTGTCCTAGCTTCAAATGAATTTAGACAATATTACCTCCTGTGTTGCAGGTGAGGCAGAATGAAAGATATAATGTCTTTGTATTTCCAGTCTGTCTGTGAACCTCCTCCTGATCCACTTGGATTTGTTTTTTTTTGGTGTTTAACGAAGCTGTCTCGCAGAATCCTCCATCTTGCTTTGCAGGTGTCAGCTGAAAGAACGAGAACATTGTTACATGTTGTGTTTCCTTCCTAGATATTTGGCCTCTGGAGATTCGATGCTCTGTCCACATGCTTTTGTCGGCTATTTAGAAGATGGTGTTGGAGTAGGGACATGTCCCTTTTGTCACAGTTGGGATTCTGCATTCCTGCTTAAAGACCCACTCCAATAAAAATTGTGTTTTTGGTGGTTTTAACCCATTCTTAAGCATTCTTCTCATAATGAAGGACATGATTACACAAATTTAAGATTGAAAAAGCATTTCTGAGTATTTCTTTATTCTAATTGAGGTGAATTAAGAGCGGATTGACAAATGTCATTGGAACAAGCTCGTAGGTGTGATGCATCAACTGATGAGCAACGGCTCACAGTCTCCCAGTTCCACTCCATTCTGAGACAAATAGATCCAATTGCATCTTTGTTTTCCTCGTCTGCGCTGGAATCTGGCTCAAAACTGTAAGCCTGGATAGCTAAGGTATTGCTTGCCAGTTTTGTTGTAACGCTAAGGGTTACTTGGGGATGTGAGCAGCTGGAAGCTAGCGGAAGAGCGAGAGAACAAAGGAATGATGGGAAATCAGCAGAGGCTTACTTCCGCACTAACAGCCTCGCCCACAACTCAGAGCCAAAGGAACTCCTGCAGCTCTGAACAAACCTTGTCCCAGCAAAGGACAGGTATTTTGAGTTTGGCTAAGAATGGATTTATCCTAATTAAAAAAACCACTGAGAACACTTTTACAATCGATCAAGACATGATCGGCGTGAGACTCCAGAATCACAATGTCTAATTTAAAACAAATTAATTTCCTGTATTACTTAACAACACTAATAATTAAATAGAAATATGCCCTTATGATTTAAATGTTTTCAATGATTTAATGAGCTTTGTCTTCGGAAGAGCAGTTCTAAAATATTTTGGGAATCCTGACAGAGAGCCAGAGGGATCTCATTAACATCCTGACCATGACGCTTCAGGAACCTCAGTTTCTCATGTCGCCACCCCTATATGTAACAGCTACACGATCTGTCAACACATGCAGCAATATAACGCAACTCCAGCTAAAGTTTTTTACTCTTTAAGTCTTAAGATGTTTGTAATAATGAAAATCGTATGAACACGTTTATTTTAATGTTTAAAAAAGCAAAAGAAAAAAGACATGTTAAGGATCAGGATTCCACAATTCCTTCAATAACTCTGTTAACACAGATACGTTATCAGCGAAAGCGGCTGCAGCAGTCCCAGACCTCTCCTCAGAGTAGAGCGCGCTCATTTCAACAACATCGCCAACATATGAAAAATAAAAACGATCAAACCGGGAGAATGACTTCAAGCCATGAGGCTGTCATTCTATCACACATTGTTGAGATTTTCCATTGTCTGTACATTATACAGTGTTGGATTTATGCCACAATCCTTAATTATTCGGAGCTGTGTTCCAGTTGAGGGAAGCTCTCTGTCAATGAGAAAAAAAAAACTTTGTGTGATGATGGAGTTATCTGCTGTTTACAACCGTTTATACAGTTGTAAGTAAGGCAGAACTGTCAGAAATGCTACTGGCAGCTGATTTAAAAAAATATATTTTTACTTTATTTTTTTAATAACGAATTCCAAGGTTTACAATCTTGAAACAACAAAAATAAACAAATTGTTGTTGTTCACGTTTCGGCACATCCCGTCAGGAGTCACCACAGCTTTTACTGATTCACATAGATGCTTTGGCAGTGACGCGCTTTCAGAAACAACCATGACTTTTATCCGGGCTGAGGACCAGCACAGGGACCAGCACTTGTGTGGCAGTAGTGTGAAGGGTTTTGCTTAAGGATCCAGACTGGATGCAACACATTGCACCCCCTGGAGAGTGAACCCATGATTTCTGCGTGCCAGTCGTACACACAGCCAACTGAGCCATCCAGTCACTCCAAAAATAAACAAATTATGGGAGTAAATATGAACGAAATTGCTTAACTGTCATTATGTTGGTTGAAAAAAGGAAGTGATGTAATTTTTGCGCGTGCGGGGACAAATCAGGCAGCCATTACAACTAGTAACGACACATCTTTCTGATCAAGAAGCTGCAGGACCATCAGGACCTCAGGAGCGCCCTCTGATGTGAAAGCATCCTCTGCACATTTACATGCACATCCGCCTGTGTTTGCTAAACTCGTAGATCCAGCGTCTCTCTGATGTCAGGACTGATGCAGTTCGCAGCGAGACACTTCAGATTAGTTCTGATTTTACTTTTCAAATGGGGAAAAGACAAAGCAGATTTGTTTGGTGACTTTGCAAATAAGAATTCAGGAATCAAACGTTTTGAGAACAATTCACTCCAACTGTTCCTGTAAATAATGTGTATTGTTATTATTAAGTGTAATATTGATAATGGAATAAGATAGTTAAGCATTATTCTAAGTGTTAATATGTTGTTGGGTTTTTTTTTTGCATTTGTTGGTTAATAAGATATTCTTATTCAAAATAAGCACTTGTATGAATACTACATTTCTTCTATGTATTGAGACAAAGAGGTTTTTTTAAAAATCAGTTTAACCTGAGTAGTATAATTTAAAATGAGCCTGTTCTGCTTAAGAAGTGTCTTACATTGTGCCATAGATCAAACAAATGGGTTAGGAATCTCCTCATTACAGTTTACCAAATAGAGGCCCCTAAAAGAATCCAAACCTTCAACAAGAATGTTCGGCTTTTCATTACAGGGACCGGTTGCCGCAGTTTTGGATGACTTGAAGACAAAAAGTTAGTTTAAAAAGCCTTGCAACATAAGTAACACGAGTTACGTAATTGAAATAACAAGATTTTACCTACCATCAATATTCAAAACTTTGGCAATCAGGCCCCATGCCCTCTCCTTCCTCACTGCGTCCTTATAAAATGCATGTTTTGAGTCATAAAGGACGCTGTATTTTTGCACTTCTAAAATTAAACGCTCGTCGTCCATAGTCGGGTGGTCTTCACGGTGGTTAAAAAAAAAAAAAAAAAAAAAAAGTGGGCACGTCCACTTAAATATAAAACGTTGTAAAGTTTTATTTTCACAGTATAACGGAAGTCCTAATGCCTGGTTTCCACCGGTCCGTCTGCGGTGCGACTCCGTTGCGTTGCGTTAACACAAAAAAACAGAATTTCATAAATCAGCCCGAACGTTTACATCGTCTCCATCATGTCTGCGTCTGACTTCCGTCCATCCGCCACGCAACGCAGGCTATGCGCAGGACTTCTATTTCCTGTCCGTCGCCGCGTCGACTTTGCGGCAAAAAAGCCGGGAAAACAGGAAACAGATGTGGGTTTCAAAATAAAACATACTTCCGTTGTAGTTTCAAAATCAAACTTACATTTTTTTTATGTTCCGCAGACAAACCAGAGTAAATTCGGCATAAATCAAGTGTTAATCCGGTATAATCAGGATAGATAAAAAAAACTTGATTAAAAAGCTTGATATTCCCACATAGCATTAAACACAAATAAATCGAAGGGCAAAAACCAGTAGATGAGAAATTAATTTATGATTACAGGTCACATTATTTGTGTGAATCACAGCTAAAGGAAATGTGTCACCAGTTATTTACATTTTTTTTTTCAAATAAATTAGACGTTTTTTTAGCTTTCAATTTTTTTTTTTAATTTTTGAGTCCTCTCCAAGATCCACAAATGAAAAGAGGTAAAGGTTTCATGTGGGAATAATTACATTTATGTATATATAATTTGGCTTTAAGGAAAACTTAATTGAGTAAATAGACCACATAGTTTTCAATTTCTTAAAAAAATCAAAAATTAAATCCTTATTAAAACAAAAAGAAACATCGTGAAGAACACCTTTTCCCAAAGAATTTATCAACAATTGAAATGTTTAAAATGAAACTCTAGACCCACATTCTTTACTAGTCATTTATATACATGTTCTAATTTCCTACCATTTGTTTGTTATTTACCTTATTACAAATAATTAATTTTTGTTTTCAAAATGAAAACACAGTTCAATGCTAATGCTATGTTATTAATTACTTTTTTCATTTTAACAAATGCATTTTTTCCTGATTTAATGTAACATAATATTAAAGTCATTATTACTTTATACTTTCAAGAGTTGTTTGTTTTTGCAGTTATTTAATTATTTTAACCTGTTTAGTGTTTAGGGGCAGCACGGTGGCACAGTGGTTGCGCTAACCACTTCTTGCCTCACAGCAAGAAGGTTCCTAGTTCAAGCCCTGGCTGGGGGACTTGAAATAGTGTCAACAATGGGGACCTTTCTGTGTGGAGTTTGCATGTTCTCCCCGTGCATGCGTGGGTTTTCTCCGGGGACTCCGGCTTCCTCCCACCATCCAAAAACATGCTTCATAGGTTAATTGGTCACTCTAAAATTCTCCCTAGGTGTGGATGTGAGTGTGCATGAGTGTGTGAATGTGGCCCCTGCGACAGACTGGCGACCAGTCCAGGGGCGTCCCCTGCCCTCGCCCATGAGTAGCCGGGTTAGGCTCCGGCAGCCCCGTGACCCCGAAAGGGATAAAGCGGTTTAGAAAATGAATGAATGAATGTTTAGTGTCTTGTGCAATCTGAAGCACTTCTATGGTATTTTCCTGCTTTTGTTTTGGTGCTTATCTTACTATATCCATAGTGGGTGTGCAAGTGTGGGTTTTTTGTTGTTGTCAAGGATGTTGAGGTGTAATATTGTATGAAAGCGACAAAGTTTTGCTAAATAAAATCCACCTTTTTGTATCAAAAGTCATCAAATCTTTATTAAATTATGATACAACAAAATAAATTAATTTAGCTTGACAAAAATATTACAGGTTTTTTTCAATGGTTTTTAAGTTATCAAATTATCTTAGTATTATTATATAATTTTTAAAATTGCTTTTAAATCAATGTTTGTTTTTGAGAAGTCCTACTTAATGTGAAAGTTGTGGGAGGAGCTTGAAGATTGAAAAACAAAACAGAGCATTTAATAAATTAATATTGATGAAAATTGTTATTTCTGACTATTTTTAAACAATAATTAGAACCACTAGTTAAGAAAACAACTTTTTTGTTCCTTCTAAAATATCGTGCTATTGTTAATTCCATTTTTTTGTGAATATACAGATCATCACTCTTTAAAACAAAGCCCTAATTTATTTTTAAAAATATGTAACTTTCTAAAGTTTTTCGTTTTCCGGGCTTTCGGACAGTCTTTGATGTGGATCACGTGAACAGACGAGGGCCCGCGAGGCTCAGACATTAGTCGAGCACACGTTTGTTACATCATGACTAATTAGTTTCAAGCAAACCTCATAAATGTGACTTTCCTCGTTCAGGGGGTCGTTATTGTGACATTTCTTTTAGGCTTTCTGTCCACATTATGGCGTTTTCCATGGTGAGTTGAAAATTAAGTTAGTGAAGGAGCCCGTTGAAGTTTATTATTTACTGTGACTAGAAACACGGTCGATACCTTTCTTTTAAAACTAAATAACAAAACAAATATACATTTTAAAAATGGATAATAAAAATGAGTAATTCAGTGCTAATGAAACGGTTAGCTTAAACTGGAGGTGAACTTTGCCCGCTCTTTTGGTCCTCTCCTGCAGAGGAACGATGCCCGCAGGCCGGAGAACCCGGACACCGAGTCTCCGGCGCTGTCCACCTGCAGCAACGCGGACATCTTCCGCAGGATGAACTCCATCCTGGGGAACGCCCTGGACTTCACCGGCGTGTGCAGCACACCCAACAGCAGCAAGCAGAAGCCAGACCTGCTGTGTGGTAAAATTGATCACTATATATATATATATTTACTTTAACACGCATTGAGAAATTAGCCTGTTGGTTTTAGCTAACTCCAAGCTGTCACAGAAATGATAACTTTTTGAGGTTCCTTGTTTGATTTTTGAGACTTTTCATAGAAATGTTTTGTTTGTATTGGTTTAAAAAGTAGAGGTCACGACCTTACAATTGACCACCATTTGTGGCAGTTGTATAACTAAAATAGAAAATGAATAGCTCTTGTAATTAAATATTCATTTGAATTAAATTGTAAAGTGAAACCTTTTTGTTTCCTAATAAATGTTTTACTCAATAAATTCACTATGTATCGTAAGCCCCAATTCTCCATTACAGACCTTTTTAACTCCTAGAGTCGAACTTTATGTTAAAAGTATAGTCAGGAAAGGTATGATTAGTCACCTTTTTCAAAGGCTCATTAGGACGAAAATTATGTAAATACAAATTTTACAAATGTTATTAAACTTGATTTAGTCTTAAAAATTAATAGAAACTAAAATTAACTAGTTTATTTTTGAATGGTTGGTTGAATTTCAGCTGAAGTCCTACTCCGATCAGCATTCCCAGTGGTCTTTTAGTTATTGTCATTTTTAGCCAGATTTAGTTCTGAGTTATGGGCATTATTGCTGGCACATAGTGAGGCTGCCCTCATTTCCCATCATTCATGTGTTTACACTCTTCCACTAGGTCACAACCCCAACCTAACATTAGAAGTGCAACAAAGATGGTGAGCAACATTGCTCACTATCTAGACATACAGTTTTGAACCAGATTCCATCTCAGATGAGGAAAAACAAAGTACATGACTCTAGATGACATGACTCTACAAGTGGATGCATCAGAATAGTCCCACCCACAACTTGGAGGCAAAATTTGAATGAACTCCTGCAAAAACTGTCCTAGAAAATGACTTATTTTTTATTTTCCATTTATGGCTAAATCAGAATTAAGACCACAAGGAATGCTTTGACAATGCATCAAAAGATCGTTGTGACACTTGGTGTTCAGTCTCGTGGCCTGTTAAATGTCTCACCTTTTCATTTATCACTTGCGTTGCCAACAGCTGATTCATGCTGCATCACTTGTCTGCAGCATTGCACCAGTTTTAAAAGCGGCTATTTCTTCCATTCTTACTCCTAGAGTGTGAATTGCCAGGAGGGGAAAAAAGCTCGACATGGTCTTTGCATAGCGTTTTATTTTTTTCTTTGAACAACCGGTTATTGGCTCTTTACAAACAGTTCAGCAGCTTCTTGCATCAGAAATGTGAATCAGATTTTTGATGCTAACAGATCTAAACTCTTGCTGTGGCCTTTGCCCTGTCCAGAGCCCAGCTTGAGCTGCTGAATCAGACCTACGACTGGATGCTGGTAGCTTTCCAGTTGTGGGGAGGGGAGGAGCTGGCAGTGCAAATAGCTCAAACCTCATCATCTGATCAGTCAGCTGCTCCTGTGAAAGAGCACTTTAATGCCAGTCTCCATTTTTGTTTTAGAAACATTTTTACATCCAAAGAAGTCACAAACTAAGTTATTTTTTTTTTTAAATAATCCTACATCATTGAGTCTAAAATACTTTAGAGCTGAAGTCTGCTGAGTCACTCACTGCCAGACTTCCTCCCACCATTCCGTTGTGGTTCTGCCCCTCGACTCCCCCCTCCCTCCAGTCGCAGTCTGTTCACTCAGAAAGCCAGAGTAGATACGGTAAGCAGCAGCTGCCACCACCACTGCTAACTTAGCCGCTGTGCTCTCACCCCAGAGGGACGCGCCTCATTCAGCCGGCCGGCCGCTGCAACTGGAATTTTTCATTAGTTGTTCGGCAAGGAGGCTGGGAACGGGGGTGGTGGGGTGGGGGCTGATGTCATTAGCAGGGGTGTGCGAGTGCATCAGCAGCCATGTCACATGCTACTAGGTGGGTCAGTGATGCGAACAGAGATGCATGGCAGTTGCACCAGGCACAGAGGCAGCAGGTTAGCTCCACTGTTAGCAGAGCAGTGTTTTGAACAGTGAAGTTTTTTTTTTTTCTTTCAGACATGACTCTGCAGATCTTATTCTGTCTGTGACCAGTGGGGATACAAGTGTTTCTAATACTCCTTTTCCTTGTCTTTCACCATCTTCTGAATTGGATCTCGGCACCTAAAGAGTCTGAGCTGGCTGCGGTGGGCAGCAGGAGGATGCTTTTCCCTAACTGTGGGGGCATACCCGAATCCCAGGATATGCCTTCATCTCGGGGCCAGTCAAATGTCACAGACCTGGGCCTTGGCCTCCAGTCTCTCCGCCTGTCCGGCTGGGACAGACCATGGAGCAGCCAGGAGACGGACACACATACTCCCCCATCCCAAGTTCAGGCCAGCTCACCCTTCAGTAAGTACTGGACCTCTCTATAGAGGAGGAGCTCTGAGTTTGTCACTAATGTAGCTTGTGTTTCTACAGTTGAGACTGGCTTTTCAGCATCATTTGCTGTAAAAACTGATGAAAAAGTTGTAACAGTCATTAGATTAGAAATTGGTCATGCTTGGGTAGCTGCCATCTGTGTGGAAACAGGCCGCATCTTTGTCAGGAAGATGATGTGGCAGTTTTGCTTTGTTATGCTCTCTAGCAAGCAAGAAAGAGTGCTTTCCCTTTCTATAAACCCTATATGTTGCTCCTAAGCATCGCCTGCTCATAATGTGAAGATGAGATTTTTTTTTTTAAACCTCTAACTGCCCCATTTCCTGAAGTAAAGCCATGTTGAGCTGTCAGAGGCTTGTCAGGATGCCACACATTAAATGTTTATTTCAGTTTCCTTTTTTTGAAATTCTTTATCTTAAACCAATTTAAAGGTTTGAATTCAGCTTCAGTCACTAAACTGCCTTATGAACTGCAGTTGAGTTGGCCTTGAAGACATTACAAGGATAAACATGTGGTTTCTGTGCTGGAGTTGTTGGATTACTAGCAGCGAATTTGCACGGATCAAGTGCAAAATTGGAAATACTCCAGTTTCAGGCAGAATCTAGCTGACTCATAAAATGCCTTCTTCAAGCACCTATTTGAGAACATTGGTTTGTGCTGCAGTTTTTCAGGTTTACTTAATCGATGTAAATCCACACGTATCAATGTCTCACTGTTAATTCAGCACAAAATGTTGTGGCTTTTTTTTTTTCCTTTCAAGACAAATCCTGGAAGATGTGTTTTTGTTCAGTAGCTTGGAGTTGAAACTAAATTTGCTATTGGATATTGCACTTTTCCCATTTTAATGTTATAACTTTTGGAAATTAAAAATGTGTCGAGGAGAACCCCAAAACTGTCCTGTTTCTCAGTACCATCTTTGAAAATGCTCGCGGCGTTTAAAGACGTCTCTTCTTGTTCCTCAGTGCTCGGCATTCTGAACAGTCCCTTCAGCAGCATCCTTGAGAAGCCAACGGGCTACTTGTCCCACGATTCTGTGAGCATGACGGCCGACTTCCTGGAGAAGTTCCCTGGCATTGCACGCATGGCAAACCGACCAGACTCCAGCTCCCTTTTGGACTCTCGCTCCAGCAGTCCAGAAGACTCTGAGACCAGTGGCTTCAGCTCTGGTTCGGATCATCTCTGCGACATGCTGGTAAACGATCGCCTTGCTGTGTGTAGCTATTTTTTTTTTTTTCCTTTATTCTTTTGGGACATCCCAATCAGATTGTTTTTTTGCTCTAATTTGGGGTCATTCGGTTTTGAGGACCTGACAATGCAAAGCCCTGATCAATACTTTTGTAACACATTAGTATTGTAAGTTAAACTGATCTAGGGTATGCACTATTTTTGTGTTGATCTTTTTTCAGTTAACACTTGCGTGCACTTATGTGAAGCAGCTTCAACTGTCAAAGAGTTGACTAACTCGTGAAAATAGGTAATAATTGGTTGTTAGAAAGTTGACTGTAACTTTATTGATCATGTGATTCATATCTCAGTGATATTCTTAAAAATAAAAAAAAACGATAACTTTCTTTCTTTAAAAACCATTGTAGCATTAATTCATCGTTTATTTTTGGTTGTTTTTGAGAGATTATGGATTTCTATTTTAATTACTTTTCTCAGAGCTTGTACTTTTTTAGACAGTCCCTTAACTCCAGGCTCTCTGCCGACTGTCTAAGGCTTTTTGAAAAGAATTAAAATGCATCCATTTTTTTCTTTAAAGGTTGTTTGCGTTAAGACGATCAGTTTAAGATTTATTGAGCTCAAAAGTCTGAATCTGTAAACATCTCTCTAACTTAACGGTTTTTGCTCCTCTTGCTCAAACTAGTGCCGTACGCTTCTGCACTTCACTGCTATGTTCATCCATTCATGATATGCAGACTTCTAGTAGATTATTTCTGTAATAAGGTTGATGTATACAGCACTGATCCAAATGATGAAACAAATGTCTGATCCCTGACTGGGATACATTCCAGTCTCAATTTGCAATTGGGCCTGACTGATCAGATCGGGGTATCTCTAGTTTATGTGGAATATTTAACCAACCAACCAGACAGTATAAAGGAAATAAACCTGCCTTGACTTGCCAGTTGATGAAAAAGTGAATTCTTAAGGCTTCAGTAATCTTATATTTTTCTCAAACTGTAAAGATTCACACGAGTAAATGTTTTTGTAATTTATCATTAAACAAGATTACTAGTCTGTTGTAGCCAATGTCTCAGGCATCAGTTTGTATTTTGTAGATGGATACGATGGTGGCACTTCCTGTCTTCAGTTCCAAACCTGTTCCAGAAGCGTCACTGATTAAAAGCGCTGATTCCCCTTTTTCTTTTTAAAATTCTGCTTCCAATTAGACGGAGTCTTTATAACAGCCTCGGCCTCAAGACTGAATGTGCTTGAGTTGTTCGCCTATTGGAAATCAGTCTTTGATTATTGGAAAAATAATTGCTTACAAAACACCGCGTTGCATCGATCGCTCAGAGGGGGTGTGATCATCACTAGATGAGCTTATTTCAGCTGCTGAGAAAAACCCTTCAATTATTGATGCCCAAAGAGGGAAATTTCCCCCAATTACAACCCAAATTAGACTAAAGAACAATCTTTTCCTTTTCTTCACAAAGCTTTTAATACAGTAAACTTTTTGCAGTTTAAATCAAATTTCACAGGCTTGAAGCTTAGTCATAAGTTGACTAATGGAGGGGGGGGGTGTTAAAGCTGGGATACAGGATGTTCCTTGAGGAATTTGAAGTTTAACAGTGGAAAAGCCAATTTCCCTAAACATTTGTGGTCAGAATGTTCCTGTGACTTGATGTAAAATGTTGAATTGACCAACTCTGTGCAGTCTTCATGATTGAGATCCTTCCTGTTTATTTTCCAGCTACATTTAGCTTTTGGATTGTCTGAATCAGGTGTGTTGCAAATTGAAAGCCGTTGATCCAGCTAATTGTATGTCGTGGATGGTTGAAAAAACAAGCTAGGTGGTAGACCGGGATTGAGCAACCCTGCTGTTCCAATGGGTAGAAAATGGCAGGAAGCACACGTTTGTCTAAATGTTGGTGGAGGTGCAGCTGGCGTTTGTTCTACTGGTGAATGTTACCCACAATCTGACCTTTCAGTCGACCCTGAGGATTTCACCCCCGTTGCCCTACCTGGCATCAAACATGCAGAAGGATTTGCTGCATCTGGGTTCCCGTATGGAGCCCCAGAAAACCAGCACTCCTCTCACTCCTCCACCCAACTTCGCCTCCTCAACCCTTTCACGCCGCTGGCGAGCTGGTTCTCCGTGGCCCGGTTCAGACATGCTCGACCACTCGGACGAGGCGTTCAGCATTGAGAGGGAGGCGCGCCTGCACAGACAGGCTGCAGGTAAGCGCTTCTGTTTCAGTGAGTGAGGGTTTCATTTAGTCTAATCCCGTTTCATGCCCCATCAGCTGTGAATGAGGCCACCTTCACTTGGAGCGGTCAGCTGCCGCCCAGAAACAACAAGGACCCTCTTTACTCTTGCAAAGTGTTTCTTGGTGGCGTGCCGTGGGACATCACAGAAGGTTGGGACGTAAAGCTAGTTATTGTTTGGACATTACGCAGATATCAGCATCACCATCGTTCTTTTTCTTTTAAGCTGGTCTGATCAACACTTTCAGTGGATATGGTCCTCTGACTGTAGAGTGGCCGGGTAAGGATGGAAAACACCCTCGCTGCCCCCCCAAAGGTAATGTTGCTAAAGGTAACGACAAACTGGTAGGCCTAATTTTAATTTTACTTATTAGAGTAGAGCTGGGTGATCCTGTAATTATGGATTTTTACCTTGACTGATCCAAATTTGTCCATAATCGAAGGGAGAAAATATTAAATATTTAATTTTACCGACAAATTATCCTTCACCTTGACCACAACCTTGAAGATGCTCTGCACTGATATGATGTATCAGATATTTTCTTTTTCATACTTTTCTAAAAATCAGTCCATGCTCTGTCCATTATTTTTGGATTTTTTTTTTAAATACATTCTTCCAGGTTTACCTTTTTTAGTTTATCTGAGTTTATCTAAGTACTCTTATTTTGAAATCAGTCATGTTTTTGCCAATGAAAGATTCATAGCTCAGATCACCCAGTTCTGTCCTGGGACATGGTGGCACTGTGGTGAGTAACTCTTGGGCATAAGACACTGGGATAGGGATTGTGCTGACTAACATGTGGTGATGGCAGATTCAGAGGTTTGGCTCCTGCACAGCCTCCTGTGATTCAGCTGAAAGGATCATGATGGGATACATTTGAGCCCTGGTTTCTGTATGTAATGATCAGATGGACAACTATAATTCTTCACATGCATTTAGTCTCAACAGATTGAAAATAAAGCTGTTCTCTTTACAGGCGTTTGTCTTTTTAAAATGTGAGTTTGAAAAATGCAGCTACAATCGGATTAATGAACAAGTTACTAAACAATGATTATCCTACATTAAAGGTTTCCTCAGTTCTTTTAAAATATTTTTTATGTAATCTAACTATTTGTCTGATGGCTTGTTGGACTATGAAATATCAGTTAAGAGGAATTTTCACATGAAGCTGAAATAAACTGAAGCCTGAGCCACATGCAAAGCATTCTCTGGTCTTGCTAGATGTCTTTGTAATGTTTTTTTTATTTGTCTGGCTGTTGCAAAGGCTTGAAATTGTAGCTTGTTCGAAGTCATGAAGTGGTTTCTGTTTCTAGTTGTTCTGCTGACTCTTGTTTTTCTGGACGCTTCCCTCAGATGGAGCTGCTGCTATTTAGTCTCCCTAAACTAATTCTGAAGTTGCACTCGATACTTCATACTTTTTTACTTAAAGGTTTGCATTTCAAACTTTGGAAAAGGTTTATACTTGAGGGCAAATGGAAGGTTTTATTTTGATCTGTGGACTTAAATTATAGTCAGAGTTTATCTGTTAAACATGACTTGAAACGGTCTGTTTTATTGCAGGTTACGTCTACCTGGTGTTTGAGAATGAGAAGTCTGTTCGCAGCTTGCTCCAGGCCTGCTCTCAGGATCCATTTCACCCAGAGGACAGCAGGGAATACTACTTCAAGATGTCCAGCCGCAGAATGAGATGCAAGGATGTGAGTAATGTGCAGAGCAACAATGCCCTTCAGTAGCAGTTCATCTGGTGCTGCATTAATCCTACAGTAGTAATGCACCCTGAACCACTCAAATGTATGTGTGTATATATTATGTAATGCATACTGCCAAATATAACATCACCCACATGCTGGAGTTAAAACCTAACAAACACAAACGTCTTGCGATGACATTTTAATTCCAGTGTGTTCTGGTGATTACATTTTTATGTCTATAAAAAATGAGAAATCATTTTAACACCATGCATTATGGTCTATATTCTCCTAACTAGTGAGCATTGATGCACTTCAGACTCGTTAAAATGGTGAACGCACTATGACAGTTTGGGCACAACTTGCGCCGTCTTTGTGATCTCCAGCCTGTTTCTGGCCTGAAATGAAAGCTAGAAAGACCTTTATTGTTTGCATTGTGTGGCGTTAATTTTAATTGTTTCATCTTCCAATTCAAAGCAGTAAGATAGAGAAATGAAAACTGCATTGTTGAAAGAAGTTTCGTGTTTTTTTTTTTTTCTGGTGCAAAATCTTTTGAAGATGGTTTTTGATGGGAGGGGGAAGCAAGTTGATAAACCTTTTAGAGTGACCGGAGACAAAACTGTAAATCGTAAGACTGTGTGGTCTTTGGTCTGAACTGAAGCCTCCTCTGCACACAGGTGCAGGTGATACCTTGGGTGATCTCTGACAGCAACTACGTGCGCTGCCCTGCCCAGCGTCTGGATCCCTGTAAGACGGTGTTTGTTGGGGCGCTGCATGGCATGTTGAACGCTGAGGCGCTGGCCAGCATCATGAATGACCTATTCGGTGGGGTCATGTATGCTGGAATTGACACGGACAAGCACAAGTATCCCATAGGTGAGAATGCTTTAGATGCCTGAAGCTGAAACCAGTCTGAATTTTTTCTTTTTCTGTTGTCCAGGCTCTGGACGCGTCACTTTCAACAATCAGCGCAGTTATCTTAAAGCCGTCTCAGCAGCATTTGTGGAGATTAAAACTCCCAAGTTTACAAAGAAGGTGAGCACTTTAGTTTTTCTTAAATGGTCTTTACTACCATCTGCAGTTCTTTAAGTTAGACATTTTCTCTCACTATGACCCTGTGGCTCCTCAGGTCCAGATTGACCCGTACCTGGAAGACTCGATGTGTCAGATTTGCCTCCGCCAACCTGGGCCTTTCTTCTGCAGAGACCAGGTCAGTTTCAGAAAAGTTTGCCTTTTTTCTGCAGTCTTTCAAAATCAAACATGGAAGGTTCTTTGGTTCTGTATGCAAACGGTGCAGTTAATGTATTTACATCTTGATGGAATTGTCCTTAAATCAAACGAAAGGGTTGCATTCTTAGTTTTTAAGAAGACCTTAAGCCTCGTTTCCACTGAGCAGTCCGGTACGGAACAGTCCAGTTAATTCTGGTGGGAGTTTCCACTTGGTTAAGCCTCACTTCTAGAGCGTTTTGTTTTCACTGCACGCGTGGTGTTGATCACTTGTGTTTGCATTGCGGACGGCTAAGATGAATACCGATCTCACGTCTTGCAGCACGATTTTGGCGTGGGGCAACCAGGGACTGACCTTTGGGCATGTGATGTTTTCAGTGACTAGATCAAAGGGTAGAAAAATGAATTCAAGATGGCCTTGTGATGTGAGGATATTCATCCTGAACTTCAATCCATTTTCTGAACTCTCTGGGGCTGCCAGATTATGTCCTGGTTACTGTTGGGCGAAAGCAGGATACACCCTGGACAGGTCGCTAGCCCGTCACAGAGCCCATGGGGCTGGAGCGATCACTACGCTAGCCAGCTGCCTGGTGGACAGCATGGCACGCTCCGCCACATGAGGCCTGGCAGAGCAGTCTCACGAGGGGGCGGAGCTCGTGACTCACTCCACAGCTAGTAGTGATAAATCATTGCATCGATGCTCACTGTATTGTCAAAGACCAATATTTTGATTTTTTTTTTTTTTTTTTTTTTTTTTTTTTTTTTTTTTTTTTTTTTTTTTAATGTGAAAATGTCAAATGTTTGTCTTGGGCTTTTAGTTTGGGAAGTCTGACATCACATTTGCCGTTCAATAAAAGAAATTGAGCATGGTGTCCAATTGCTCCATGCAGAGCACTAGAGGCCCACACTGTAGTTTTAAGTAGTAGTGAGGGAGTTGGGACAAAGCTTTAATGTGCACTATTACTCCTGGTTCGACAAGTCGGTAGCTCCTGTCTTTGGCCAACGTTTGAGTCAATTCTGGATTATAGAAACGGTTTAACTCATAAGTGTCATTTTCGGGTCAATTGTTTTGTGTAGAAAAGCCAAAGTTTTGAACATTTCTTTATTAAGAACGGGACACTGCAAATCAATGAGTTAAAAACAAATGTAAATGTACCAGAATTTAGCCATCAGCTGCTTCCCATCGACAGTCCCCTAGCAGGTCATCTTGACTTGTCTTTAATCTGCCACAGGCCTGTTTCAAGTACTACTGCCGCTCCTGTTGGCACTGGCAGCACTCGATGGACATCTTGAGCAACCATCGGCCTCTCATGCGGAACCAGAAGAACCGGGACTCCAGCTAGAGCAGACGGAGGCTACGGGGCACGTAAAGAAGCCCCCTCCGTGGGTCTAGGCTGCCCGCCAAATGAGAGCACATGTGCCCGAGAGCCCTCAGAGCGAGGGCACCGCGGCACTCCACCAGGCACTGGGGATATCACCGTAGAAAACGTTCACTTTTGCACTTGCTACATTTTTGCTGTTGTTCACAGTGGCACTTCTGCACAGTGACCTTGTTGGGACGGACAAGGGGCCCCTCACCCTTTTGCATTTTCCCAGACTTGTGGCCAGACAGAATGATGGAAGCTTAAGGTTTAGAAGTGGATGAAAATGCCTTGTTTTTTTTTTTTTTTTCAATTTTTGTTTTTTCCTCCTTTACTTGTGTTGCATAGTAAAGAGCAATCACGCAAGTTTCATTGCCTTTCATTGGCAAACGCCATACAGTGCCTTTAAATGTTTTTTTTCCCCTCCCTCTTCCCTCCCTCCCCCAGCTGGCATCTGTTTTTTCTGTGAAAGCCAACTGGTGTTTCTTACTTTAGGGAGTTGAATGTTGGGCTTCATTTAACCAGTCGCATTTCAGACATTTTTACGCAGTTTTTTACTAATTTGTAAACAAATGGTTTTAAGTCATGACATGAAAATTTTGAACCGAATTCTACCAGGTGGCTGTTTATGGAAACCCCCTTTTATTTTTTCCCTTAAACATTTTTCAGTAGCTGTGTTTTTTTTGTTTTTTTTTCTCCTTTTAATTTGCCCTCCTAAATTTCAATTGAATGGGCACAAAATGTTGGATGTACTTTAAACTTGCTTCATTGATCCAGTTAGATTAAATTTCGACGCTGCTGGATGTGCGAGCTGGTTCATCCGTCACTTTCGAGGCGACCGGCAGAACCAGTTTGAGCTAAAGTGAATCTTGTGTACATAGTTTTTGATTTTGCACTTTTTAATTTCCACGTGTGGAGAGGTGGCGGTGGTTTTTAATCACTTTTGTACATCAGCAGGGGGCGCTTTCGTTCAAGCAGCTTCTTCCTGTTGAATGTAGGAACATCCACTATGCTGAATGATCTATCCAGAGCTTGAGTAGACCCCAGGATAACAACAACCCTTTGCTTTCTTAACCCATTTAACCTTCCTGTTCTGGTTGCAGATGTTTGCATACTGAGCTGTGTGCCAAAGACGATGCGTCTTTCCTTTCATTCGATTTGTCATGCTGAGCTCGTTGTCTTTTAGCCCAGCTGCTTTTTAGAGTTTTGAAAGTCTACCTCATTGTGGTCTGCCAAGTTTGCTGCTACCTAACAGTTGTGGAAAATGTTCAGATTGGGCACAATAAAGGTGTTTAAGCATTTATGGTGGTTTGAGGTTTCATTTGTGTTGCAGCTTATGACAAAATCTCCAATAAGATCAAAATTCTTATAACTCTAGCAAAAAAAAATACTAGAGAAAGGTTTAGATTTGTTTTTACTTTAGTCTGTCCACCTCATGCATTGAACATTAACTATTGTAGCTTGTTAACTAGAGGAAATGCAAAAATGTTGTGGTCTTTGCACATGTATGGTTTTACACTTGGCATAAAATTAAAGATACATGAGCAAATATGTAATGACACATGAAGTACGAAGGGTGTAATGATTCACTTTAATTTGTGGTTGCTGATACAGTTCAGTTGATTTTGGCTCATTTTGAATAAATCTGATTCACTCGCCTAAAATCAGTTCAGGACATACTTGGCCGAAAACATAAGTTGAGAAATCGTTCTTAATTTTTGATCCGCAAAGTCTTAAGTTGAACATGAAACTGTTTTACAACATTTGACCACACTGTATGGTCACATCTTTGCTAAATTCAAAGTGTTGCTGCCTTCACATGTTGTCCGCTGTGATGCACGTAGTCATTTCAATGTTGTAGTAGAAAAATTAAACCTACTGGAACTCAGCTTAAATATTTTCTGAGATCTGTATAATCTATTTAATTTTGAAATGATTATATATTGGTTTAGGTCAATTCAATTAACAACTTTCAATTGGGTTGGATCACATGAAAATGGATCAATCATTACATCTGTAATTAAAGAATATGGGAAAAATAGTCCAGGAAGTCACTTGTCAAAGAATTTTAAGTATTTGGTCAATCTTAAGAATGGTCTCACAGACGTTAATACTTAAATAAGCTCTTCTATCCTCCACTCATGACTAGGATGCAACCTTTCACTTACTCCATAATTCAGTTCAAACCTCCATTTTTGAGTCACAATTTTCAGTTTGTAAATTACAAAACATCAAAAATCTAATGGACTATTCTGAAAGGTTCCATTTTAAACAGTTTTTCTTTATGCAATTTGTCAAATATTGTAAATTACATTTTCACTGATCTTTGACTGTCAAATGGATCAAAGTAAATTAATCTCATATAAAACTAAGTCGGGTTATGTAGTTCTAAATCTTGATAAAGTATTTTTTCTTTTTTCTATTCTAGTATTTTCCTCTTGAGGTATTCATCCCTCTCTTAAATGTGGTTGTTATATTAGGTAAATCAAATGTATAAACAATCACCTAAACATACTGCATCAGATTCCTTTTAACTCCAGTAGAAATTAAACTTTTTTTCTCATTTTAAAGAATAAGCAGACATGTCTTTGTTAGGTCATGATCGGTGGTTGCGTGTGATAAAAGGATAATGGCCATCAGCGTATTAAAATGTTACCAGTGCCCCAAACATTTGATAAACACATTTTAGAGTAAAGTTAGTATTTTATAAAAACACTTTTCTCCAATTGACATTTCACTATGCCAATGAACAGCGATAATAGACTCCTAAAAAGTTCGGCCACATCGTCAAGTGTGAGCTCATACATTACTGCACTGCTCTAAATACCAGTTTGTAACCAGAGACAAAGGAATGATTTGTTTCTTTACTGATTTGATTATTTCGAAGACTAGGATGCAGCAGAAGATGAAGTAAAGAGGAGTTGAGACACAAGGAGCTGACACAGGAGGAATTGAACAATTTAGAGGATGACAAGGATGAAATTCAATATTAATCTGGTAACTGACCATGGTATAAGCGGGATGATCCCCTTCAAGGTAACCAATCATCAGAAATTAATCAATCTGAACTATATTTATGCCGCTAAAGTCCAGAAAGTGATAACACACCTTCAGCCTCAGGTGTGTCCGTAATTTGCCCAATCTTGGATACTTAACGCTGAGTAACATGAGGTTGTTGGTTCAGGTTCTTTGACACTGAATGTGTTTTTCTGTGTAGACAATGAAAAAGTAAACAATCGCTTCTAAGGTACCAGTATTCAATAGGCTCATCCAATATTGAATTTGGCATATCTAAAATAGTTATTGTTTAAAATTAATTAACTATAAAAATGTTCTTAATATCCATTTAAAAGAAAAAAATATGCAATTAAATATGCAACTACCTGTTCTTAAAAACCTTTAACAGTAAAAGCCCTAATATTTATACATATGAGAGCATAAAACAAAACATGCCAAATGGCACAACAAATAACTGAATAGATTGTGAAAGGTTCTTGTTTTTCTTTTTTTTGTACGTAGACAGTCGCACCACAGTTGAAGTTGTCACTTCAATTTTAAATGTAATTCTACTGAAGAACTGAAACTTGTAGGACATTTTCAGGCATTTAAACCCTTTTAAACTCTAATAAATGCTGTTGGACAGAAAATTTTGACGTCACGTCATTGACCCCAATAATGAAGAAAAACCTTTCAGTTGGCTCTGGTGTAATGTAATAAAACAAATCATATAATTTGACACAATATGCGTGAGACATACTGGTGTGCAGTAGGGATGCGACAATACCAACGAATGATTCGGTTCAATTGTGTAACAAATGACTTTGTTAAAGTTAGAATCGGGGGATCCCAACTCGTTACCTGTATTAATGGCTCCTGTTTGGACTGCTTATCTGCATTAGTGACACCTGTCCACACCCTTAAACAATAAGACTACAACTTCTCCACCAAGACCAAAGAGCTGTCGAAGGACACCACATCCAGACATCGAGAACTGTGAGGAAACGTCCCAGTGGAAGTGGACAATGACCTTTAAAGCAGGAACCACATTAATAAAGGCTACTTTAGAGACACTGTCATCATGGATTCAAACCAGGTTCAGGCTCATCTGGATGGTCCTGTGATCAGACTAAACCAAAACGGAACTCTGGTTTAAACGCTACTCATCGTATTTGGAAGAATGCCGATTTGCATCCCAGGAACACCATACCTACTGTGAAGCGTGGGGATACAGACATTACACTTTGGCCATTGTTTCTGCAAAAGGGACAGGACGACTGATCTGTCTCAAGAAAAGGATGAATGAAGCCACGTGTGGTGAGATTTTAAGCAAAAGCTTCTCATCACTGAGACCATCGAGGATGAAATGTGGTTGGATCTTCCAGCATGGCAATAATCCTAAACACGTCACCATGGCAACAGAGGGGAGACCATGTTAAAAGTATCTCAAGGTTCTGGAGTGGTTTAGCCAGTATCTGGACCACAAAGCAAAAGAGAATCTGTGGAATGAGTTGAAAGTCTGTGTTGTCCAGCAACAGGACCAAAACACCACAGCTCTAGAGAAGATCTGCATGAAAGAATGGACCAAAAATTGCAGCTACAATGCAAACCTTGTAAAGACCTGCTGGGAACATTTGACCTCTGACATTGACAACCACAGTTACATTAAAACGTATTGAGAAACAATTATATCATTGATCAAATACCTATTTTCTGCAACAGCAATGACTGATACATACTGCTACTTTTCTTGCCTCCCTTTTTGTGAGCCCGTGTTTAAACAGTCTTTTTGGTTGAAGCAAGTCCAGTTTTTAAGTTAATTTGTTCAGAACACACTGGTATACGTTTTCCCTTTTGTAGATTGTTTTTGTTATGGCACTTTACTGTAACACACTATATTTGCATTTTATTTAAGACACTGTTTACAAAACAAAAGTGGAGATATTTAGCGCTTTGTGTCTCTTTTAATCTTTAATCTTTAAAATAAACACGCTTTTGGTAATAATTACATTTTATTAGCAGTTTGTTTATAAGCAATCTTAAAGTCCTCGTGGTGTTTTGAAGTTCATTCCGATGACCGGCTGAGTAACTTGAAGCTTGGAGAGATTTCCAAAGTCCTACAAGAATTAAAAAAACAAACATCCCATTAGGAGTTGGCCATAAATGACTGGAACGCTGCATGACCTCACTGGATGGACAAATACCAAAGTTTCTTGAAAAATTCATCCTAAATCTCACAATTCTTCTAAAATTAGAAACATATGGAGGATGCAGAGAAATTAGCTCATGCATTTGCTTCCTTAAGTGTACTGTCATGGAACAGCCTTCAGTTTAGCTGCTTGAGGTAGCTGCTTTTCTCCCAGGGGGGGTTGTTAGAGATTTATGTCTTGTCACAGTGACTTGTCTCTTTTTTTATATAACAGATCTTCCAGTGTTTTCCTCAAACCTCAGCAGGTCACAGGTCACTCTCACAGGGTCTGGTTCTGCTGGAACCTTCTTCCTCCTCTAACATCAGTCATTTCTCTCCACTCCTCTCCTTGTGTTTGCTCAGTACTGGGATTAGATCAGAAACCCTTTCAAGTGATCTGTTATTCACTTATACAGGCTGTTATTAAAGTACAGTTAAGGTAATGTGGCGTCATTGGACTGAACTTCTTCATTTAGACATTCATGACTACATGGTTTTACAGAGATGTCATTTGTCCTTGTTTTTGGGTTGTACATATGAACTGGACTAAGTGACTCCTCCCACACAGGAAGTCCAAGAAGCCAAAATCCCATAGACTTCTATAGAGAAATAAACAGCTATTGCTCAGTCATACCATTTGTCCAAATAACCATTCTTGCTCTGATACCTTAACATGTTCTTGAGAATCCTCTGTTTTTCATAATATTTTTTCTTTATTGCTAGTTACTCAAGTTATAAACGGACTAATCAGATGGCTCAGTACAAGTATGTGGTCTCACAATAAACGGTCAAAACATTTGATTGACAGGTTCTATCAAGTGTACTTGATGTGTTGTGGACTTTCAAAAAGCTGGCTCTTGATTGGTGAATGGTTGACATAGAAACAATGAATCTGACCAATCACTGCTAACTGACGACATCTGGGTCCATCACGCCGGCTTTCATATTGTCAAAAAAAAAAAAAGACGACTGAATTTACTTTATTTCTGAGAAGCTCGAAGTAAGCCGTTTTCGATGAATGATGTCATACTCACTCGGTCCAGTTCTCATGTACAGTCAGTGGTTGTAACTAAGATGTAAAGTTCAAAGTTTCCGTCACTCACCAGCATCTTCAGCATTTCCTTTGTGTCTGGATCCACCTCAATGAGCTCCTGGTCCAGAGCAGAGATCTACAAACAGAAAAGGGTTTGCTGCAACAATCGCCACGGCAACAAGCAGAAAACTCTGTTTGGGAGTGAGAATTTGCTTTGAAAGGAGGGCTAGGCAGACCTCTGGTACGTAGTTGTCTCTCCTCTCTCTTTCCTCCTCCTGCAGCTTGATAGAGATGCCTCTGACTGGACCTCTCTGAATGCGCTTCATCAGATGTGTCACATACCTGACGGGAACCGCATCAAAAGTTACAAAGGTCATGACACTTTCAGAATAAAAGCACTATAAATATCCACTTTCCTGAAGCACACAATCGTCAATTTGTTGAAACCTGTTATAAAATAAAGATATTTCTTGACATTACATAACTAGCTCTCAGCTCTCTTAAGGTTCTGGGGAAAAAAACAAATATAAAAAATAAAATACTTTCAGTTCATCTACACAAAATGCTCAAAACCTCTTGACATCTGAGATGCTGTAGGATCAGTAAACAGAGAAACCCAGTTTAATGTCATGACATATGTTTGGGTTGTAGACAGAACTACTATACTATTAGTGTATGTTTAGTGTTATTTATTATCTATCTGCTGTTTTTAATAGAGCTATGGTAACTATTCTATTCTAGAATCATGTTCAGATGAGTGTTTTTTAAAAACATGCAGGAAAGTGTTTGTTGTGTTTAAAGGAAGCTTCCTGTCCTTTGACTCAAATGCTCAGAATAAAAAAAAGTAGTTTAAAGGTAGGTAGTTCCATGTGATTTTTGTCAGAATTAGAATTTCAATGGAGTTAAAATGAGGCAAAAATCGATGGGTTTTTTTTGGTAGAGAACACATCTCTGAGCTGGAAACAACCTGAACATGAAAACTCTACACGACTGACCTTTAAATATCCAAGACATCCAGCCTTTAAGCAAAAACACACATTACAATGAAGAAAAGGCAGCACTCATGCATCACTACTGAGGACACCACCGAGCAGCATGACTCTCCATCTTTTCCCCTTACTTCTGACCAGTTCTGATGCACGAAAATGCTAAGTAATCAAAACCACACACACACAGGCAAAAGTCAATTTTCAGATACACCCGAAGCAGCACCTACCCAGCAATTTTGTTGCGCAGAGGTTTGCTGGGAATGATGGAGATCTCCTCACACACCCTCTTATTGGTGTGGAAATCATTACCCAGACGTGTGTAGTACTTTTCAATGATGACCCTGGCGGCCTTCTTGACCGTCTTGGTTCTGACTCGGCCCTGAAGCGAAAGCCAAGCGTCATCAAATTGAGCACAACCCATAAAACAGACAGGTTCATTTACAAAAAACAGAGCTAAAGGGAAAAACACAACAGTAAATACAGAAACTGTCATCATGGATTCATTCAGTTCATGTAAGTGTTTTTTTTTAAACACAATTTGAAATATCTTTTGAGGTCTTTGGTGAAACGTCCACATATCTCTAATATGGGTGCATCTATTGCTGTGATCAGAGGCTTCTAACATGTTTACATGAACCTTTCAATCAAAACATTGACTAAGATTTATATATTTTTAATAAATATATAATAATATATATATAATATAATATATAATAAATATAGTAAATCTGAGTAGCTTAGATTTAAAACAAAAATAAACTGGATAAAACAACTGCGTTAAATATGTTTAAAGACCTCACTTGTAGGATTTGGAAAGTCTGAATGACTCCAGGTGAAGCCTCTATGACGGTGCAGTATTTTGATGTAGTTATCATTGAATATCTAACGGCGATGTGACCATTTTTACAAATAAATGAAAAAAATATGTTATTCACAAAAAAGATTCGTAATAGCACTTGCACCGATCCTATGATTTCCATAAATAACTACAGAAAAACGGATCCGGTAGGCGTGACAGTAAACTTTGTAGCCGCGTTAGCCACAAATTTACTTAAGTACAATTTTGAATTTCATGCTTTTATTCTGTTTTGTATTAATTCGTGTAGACCGGTACTTTTTTCCACTTTAAAAGCGAATATAAAGAAAGGATGGAGATGGATGGTGACGGAAAGTTGGGGTAGAATGATTTGTCTGCGTACCCACCATGTTCGGACATATAAAAGAGGAGCGCCGGAAGTCGAGCCGGATGTTTATACTTTGTGTGAAATGCTTTGCATCCACTGACAACATCGCCACCTAGCGAGGGGAAAACAGATTACATCCGGACATCAATTACATCTTCGTTTAAAAAACACTGTTTGTCCAGGACAATTAATCAGAACAAAACTTTCACAAAGTAATGTGTTACTTAAAAATAGACGTACTCGCACAGACATAAATTAAGATAAGTAAAACATAATAATTAGTGGTAAAAAAGACAACATCACAGGAATAGGAAAAAGTACAGTATTTATTTAGTAAATAAATTACTAAAACAAAACAAAAACGGTTGAAGACCATTATACTGTAAAAAGTAGAAAACACGAGGACAATATTTTTCTTTTGAAATGACAACTCTGTTCATAATAAACTTTTACCTGAGCCTTTTCTAACAAGAAAAAATTTTAAGTTTAATAGATTATTACAATCTCCCCTAACTGGTGACAAGGAAGTAAAAACATCACCTGTTTAAAATGTAGAAGATCCACCATAAACCTGGAATGCAAATTCAACTATCAATTAAAAAATATTCAGTTCAGGTGAGTTGAGGCGTGATGCTGTGAGTATCGCGAGAATCGACGAGACGTGTGTGGTGAGTTAACTTGGCGGCGCGAAAGTGGTTGAACAAACATTTCCACCTGCTTTTTTTCTTTCCGCCATATAAGTAACAATTACAACAAAATTCATTAAACCTTTAAAAAGATTATTAAGTCCTTGACAGCCTGGAGGACCTGGAGAGCTTCATAGACGAGTGTTTTAATACCTTCGTCATGGGGAAGACCAACACCACCACTCCTTCCTCCAAACGCGGCCGTCCTGAAGACTCTCCCGGGGCCGCCTCTTCTCCAGGCAGCGGCGTCAGTGAAATCCTGGAATCTATTGATAAAAAACTCTCCAGCCTTGATTGCCGTCTAAACTTGCTGGAGATCCTCCATAAAGAGTTCCAAGGCCTGCGAGAGTCCCTGGAGTTCAGCCAGCAGCAGGTGCAGGAGCTCGCAGCGGAGAACCAGGCCCTCAGAGAGACCGTCCAGACTCTGAGCAGCGACACCGCCCGTCTCTCTGAGGAGAACCGCTCCATCAAAGAAACCCTCCTGGACCTTCAGGCGAGGAGCATGAGGGACAACCTGGTCATCTCTGGGATTCCAGAGGAGGCGGGAGAAGACCCGGAGGCCACGGTGAAGTCCTTCATGGAGGTCCACCTGAAGCTCCCCAAGGAGGAAGTCCAGAAGATCTCCTTCCACAGAGTTCACCGACTCGGAGGAAGGAGGTCTGACAACCAGCGTCCGAGACCCATAGTGGCTAAATTCGAGCACTTTAAACAGAAGGAGCTGGTGAGGAGCCGCGGCCGGGAGCTGAAGGGAACGCACTTCAGTGTCAATGACCAGTTCCCGGCGGAGATCCTCCGGCGCAGGAAGATTCTTTTCCCGCTGAGGAGGAAGCACCTCACCGCCGGGTCTCGAGCTGTTGTTTCGGTAGACAGACTCTACGTGGATGGACGGCTCTTTCGGGACCCCGAGATCACCCCGTGGCTGCGCTGAAGACCCGCAGCTGCTGCGATCAGAACTTCCAGAATACGCTGATGAAACCAGCTAATCTGATTTAAATTAATGGAAAATCAGCTCATCAATCATCCACACCTCCATCTCGTCAAAGCAGTTTATTTCCCTCCCCTCTCATGTTTACGTTGTTTTGTTGTGTTTGTTTTTTCTTGTTTTTCTTTTCTTTTTTCCTCTTTTTATTCCCCACCTCTTCCCCCCTCCTCCTCATATTTAAAAGAACTAAAGGCAACACACCCCCGGTAAGTAAACATTTACTCATGCACGAGAAAGGCGCGCGCACGTACACGCGATCCCGCACACACTCGCCGACATACCGCAAACACCTCACATAGGCTCATATAGGACACATACAACAAGTAACTCACACAGCCAGAAAACGTCCATGCGCACAAACGCACAGCGCTTCTCTGCGCACTGGTCAGCGGGCACGCGCACAGGAATCACAGACGCATGCGTATTACTTAGTATAACACTCAGTCAGTGTAGTCATGTCCAGTCTGAACATCTTTAGCTGGAATGTGCGTGGACTTGGCTCTGGGCCAAAGAGGCTGAAAGTTTTCAACCATCTGAATGATCTAAAAGCAGATCTAGTTTTACTGCAGGAGACCCACTTATCTAAATCAGCTGATCATCTCCTGTGCTGCTCACAATTTCCGTCCATCTACTCAGCTAGTTACAACTCCAAACAAAGAGGAGTTGCTATTTTAATTAATAAAAATATGATATTTACCCATAAGGACACAATTGTTGATTCAGAAGGCAGATTTGTAATTATTAACATATCTGTTCAGAATAAAGATTTCTGTATAGCCAGCATCTATGGTCCCAATGCTGATGAATCCTCCTTCTTTCACAGATTCTTCACTTCACTCTCGGTTCACGCTGACTCCACAATAATTATAGGAGGAGACCTCAACTTGGTCCTTGATGCTGAACTTGACAGACTGAGCACAGCAGGACACCAGCGCACATGGCGGTCTGCAAGTATTTTGAAGCAGTACATGGATGAGTTGGGTCTCTGCGACGCTTGGCGCTCATGTCACCCAGACGCTAAAGGGTTTACTTTCTTTTCTCCAGTTCACCACTCACAGTCTCGCTTAGACTACTTATTAGTCAGTAATTCTCTTTTAAAAGATGTCAAGGATTCTAACATTCATCCAATTATCATTAGTGATCATGCACCAGTTTCTGTAAATATTTCTAGAGATATACCCAAACCTTCAGGCTTAACCTGGAGGTTTAACACTTCTCTGTTAAAAGATCAAGAGTTCATTCAGTTCTTTAAAAAAGAGTGGGCAACCTTCTTGGAATTTAATGATACTCCTGATATTTCACCATGTGTTCTTTGGGAAACAGCAAAAGCAGTGATGAGAGGAAAAATAATCTCTTATTCAACAAATAAAAAACACAAAGAGAAAGCAGATCTATTAGAGATAGAAAATAAAATCAAAGATCTAGAGGCTGCTTATGTTGCTTCTGCACAAGAGCACATTCTGGAAGATCTGAAAAATTTAAAGCTTCAGTTAAATGATATCATTAATAAGCAAACACAATTCCAAATACAAAAACTTCGACTCGTAAATTTTGAAAACTCAAACAAATCTGGTAAATTTTTAGCTAATCAGCTTAAAATTAATAAAGAAAAAGCAACAATTACTTCTATTATGGACCACACAGGAAATGTCACTCATGACCCGGTTAAAATTAATAAAACATTTAAAGATTTTTATAAAAACTTGTACACATCACAGGTCAATCCATCAGAGCAAAGTATGAACTCATTTCTTAATAATGTAACTCTACCCAGATTAAATGAGGATCAAAGCTCAAACTTAGACTCTCCGCTCTCATTGGCTGAACTTCATGAAGCTCTGTTGCTGATGCCCAACAACAAAGCTCCAGGGCCTGATGGCTTTCCTGCTGAGTTTTATAAGGAATTCTGGGAACAGCTGGCACAAACTTTTTATAAAATGGTTACATTTATCAAGGAAAGCCAATCACTGCCACCACACATGAATTCAGCTAACATAATCCTCCTTCTTAAACCAGAAAAAGATCCCACAATTCCTTCAAGCTATCGCCCCATTTCTCTAATTAACGCAGACGTAAAAATTATTTGCAAAGCACTCGCACAGAGAATAGAAAAAATCACTCCTCATATAATTCACCATGATCAAACTGGATTCATTAAAGGTAGACACTCAAGTGATAATGTCCGCAGACTTGTAAACATAATAGATTTTGCCACCATTAAAAAACAGGAAATGACCATACTCTCGTTGGATGCTGAAAAAGCATTTGACAGAGTAAACTGGAAGTTCCTCATTTCTGCCCTCCATAAGTTTGGGTTTGGGGAATCCTTCATTGATTGGATTAAAATATTATATCACAACCCAAATGCATCAGTCAGAACCAACAATCAGACTTCTGACAGGTTTTTTCTTGGTAGAGGGACCAGGCAGGGTTGTCCACTCTCCCCCTCTCTTTTTGCTATATTTATTGAACCTTTGGCTGCAGCAATAAGACAGCGTGAGAGCATTAAAGGAATTACAACAAAATACAGTAATCATAAAATTAGTCTTTATGCTGATGACATATTACTTTATCTAAACAATTCACATTCCATTAGTGAAACCTCAACAATTATTAATGAATTTTCCTCTATTTCAGACTACTCAATTAACTGGAACAAATCAGTTTTATTGTCACTGAATGGTAATGCGGAGCAAACTACCTCAATCCCAGTCAAATCAGGCAATATCAAATATCTAGGTATTTATTTCTCCCCGAAACTATCAGAACTGGTGCAACTAAACTACACCCCGTTACTGAAAAGTATACAGGACGATCTAACCCGCTGGGTCAACCTGCCTCTGTCACTCATGGGTAAGATAACCACAGTAAAAATGAAAATTTTACCCAAAGTTAATTATCTCTTCTCAATGATCCCCACACAACCACCACTAAAATGGTTCCAAACATTAGACTCAGCCATATCCAGCTTCTTATGGAACAATAAACCTGCAAGAATTAGTCTAAAAACTTTAAAATCTGGAAAAAGCTGTGGAGGCTTAGAATTACCTAACTTCAAGAACTATTTTCTTGCCAATAGATTGCAATACATCTTAAGATGGTTAAAAAACAATCCAGAAACCAACCCATGGATGGATCTGGAACAGGCATTCTGTGGAAAGATCAACTTGTCAGATCTACCATTTATCAGCCCAAAAATAAAAAAACTTGACTGCTACCAAAGTAGTAATATAAGCACTACTTTAACAGCCTGGTGGGAATTTCTTAAAATGTCAAACTCTTCAGTTTTACCATGCAAAATGACACCCATCTGGAACAATCCAGACATCCTGATAAATAAAAAAATGTTGCACTTCCCTGCTTGGCAAGCAGGGGGCGTAAGACTACTTGAGCACTTAATTATAGACAGAAGATTCATAACGCACCAAGAACTACAAGAAAAACATGGAATAAATAAATTCTTGGAATATCAGCAACTTAAATCTGTAATTACTAAAACATTTAAATCCAGTGACAATGAACTAAAATTACCAGAACTAGTTACCTCTATGATTAATTTTTCATTGAATAAAACTCTCTCCAAAATATACAAACTCATATGCAACTTAGATAACAAAGTCTCAATTCCAACAACAAAATGGGATGCAGACTTAGGCAGAAGTACAGACACAAGCTTCTGGTCAGAAATTTGTCTAAATACCTTCAAACTAACAAAAAGTCAAAACCTACAACTAATCCAATTTAAAACTCTTCACAGAATTTACTTTACTGGACAGAGGATGTTCAAGATGGGTCTCAAAAACTCAGACATTTGTGAGCATTGTGATAGTAATTTACCTGACAATTACATGCATGCTCTGTGGTTCTGTACACCTGTACAGGCTCTCTGGCAACAGGTATGTGCTGATTTATCAGTCTGGCTTAAGGTTTCAATCACAGCCTCACCTTCACTTTGTGTGCTGGGTGACATGAGTGCCATCGATACAGAGGGAAGATTAGCACCTTTAATCTTCATAACTCTTTGTATAGCAAAAAAAACAATTTTATTAAACTGGAAAAACAAGAAAAATATTAGTGTAAGTCATTACAGGAATCTGCTATTGGATCATATCAGCTTGGAAAAAATGTCAACTAGGAGTTCAAATAACCTGGAAGGAATTCGGGCTCTCTGGTCTCCCATAGCTAACGCCATAACTTAGGGGGCGGGGTTCTTGGGTGTCGCCGCGCCCTGGATGTCTGCCGGGATTTTGGTGCCGGGGTCGGGGCCTCCCTGGCACCTGGTGGGGGGGCTCTGTTAGTCGGGGGGTCTGGTACGGCGCCTGGATGGGGCAAGCACGGGGGCTGCGTGGTCTCCCGGGCCTGGGCGGGGGGGTGTGGGTGGTGCATTGGGTGGGGGTCTGGCTTGGCTCGGGGGGTGGTCCTTCTGCGTGCGCTGGGGGGGCTTGCGTGGGGCCCTGGTCCTGGGGGTCTGCCTGCGCTGGATGGGTGGCCCGTCTGCGCCCGGGGGCTGGGATCACTCCTTCTCCGGCCCTGGGACGGGGTGGGGCAACCCTCTTGGGGCCTGCGTTTGCTCCAGGGGAAGCATACCATGGCGGGGTCTGGGGGGAGCGGGCCGGGGGGGGGTGTTCATGGGTAAGAAGGGGGGTCCACCACCAGTATGGGACCCTTGAGACTTCCTCGGGCCCGCTGGTACCTGGCCAGGCAGCCACAGGGGCGGTGCTTGGGGGGGGGGCCGGGGCTTGCGCCTGGGGGATGGCCCCCTCTCGGCTCCTCTCTCTTTGTGTGGGGTGGGGGGTGTGGGGCCTGGGGGGTCGGCTTCCGGGCGGTGGGGCCTCTGCCCTGGGGAGACTTGGGCCCAATGCTGGGGGGGCGGGGGGACGGTTGTTTCACCATCGGGGGTCAGTCTGGTAGCTGTCCCCGACCTCCCCTCCTTCCTCATACAAACACTTATTAGGTTGGAGGGGGGTGTGCTTGCGGAATACTTCGAGGGGCCGAGCCACTTGGCAGTGGTCCCCCCTCTCCGCACAGTTTCGCCCCCTTCTCTTGGTTTTAAATGCACCTTAGACACGTAGGACCCTTGGTGGGGGGGTGCTGGGACATCACTGCCAGCAAGCAGGAGATGTCCTCCTAGTGCTCAACCCTCCAATTTTAACTGCACCGTAGACATTTAGGGCTCCTTGGCGAGAGGGTGATTGGACATCCCTGTAAGCAATCAGGAGATGTCCCCAGTGCCCTGCTCGCCAATTTTAACTGCACCCTTTATGACACACACCCTTCAACCACAAGAAACACACCTCAACATACACACACAAATACATTACACAAGGAAGATGGGAATACTGATCTTCTGTCCCCTACCCCATCCCCGGTGGGGGGAACAGGGCCTTCAGCGGTGGCGGCCTTGTCTCTTGGGTGTCGGCCTCCTGGGCCCGGCGGCCCCCTCCCCGCGCAGGGAGAGGGATCCCTCAGTCCTCTGGCAAGTCCATGAGCGGGGGATCATATTCCATCTGAGCCGGGAGGGTGTCTGTGTCCTTGTGGTGCGGGTTCTGGTCCTTACCCTCGGGTGACGGGCCCCTTCTAAATCACAACATAGGAGAGCCTGGTCAGGCTACGTACTCCTTCGGGGACCCCCACTTCTATTGGTCATCCCTCCTCTAGGTGGGGGTAGCCGACCCCTGCTGTGCTCTCTTCTGGATCTCCGCAACTGCCTGGAGCTTCGGAGCGGGTCTCCCTTGGGGGGTCCTGGCTCGTACCTGGGGCTGGGGTGGGGGGATGCTCAGAACTCCTGGGTGGTGGTGGGCGGCTTGTCTGGGGTGGTGGGGCTCTCGGGGGTGGGGCCCCGCGCTGGACCGCCCGGCGCGGTGGGGGGGCTGCTCTCCTGACTGGGCTGGGCCCTGCGCTCTGCGCTTCCGTACCTCACTGCGCTCGGGTGTTGGGGGCCCATGTGGTGGTCCTGCGGGCCCTGGTCTGGGTGCTTGGCCGGACTACCTGGCGGGCGGATCACCTCCATTGACCCCACAGTATGGGTGCGGGGGCGGGCCCTGGTCGGCGCTGCTGCCTCGGCGGGGGTCTTGGTGTGGGGATGTCTGGGAGCTCTCCCTCCTTTTTTTTTTTTTTTCTTTCCATTCCTTCATCCACTTCAGCTTAACATAACATTCACCTGAGCACAGGCTTCAGCTCACATTTGCACCTTCAAATAGTGTGCGTGTCAGAATGTAATGCTTTACATGTGTGGGTTGGTATGCACAAGTGTGCGTGTAAACTGGTTGTGGACAAGTTTGTGAACACTCTTGGAGCCGGCAGGTATGTTTGTAACAGCTGAGTGTGTGGACAGGCCCCGCCCATTTTAGACCAACACTCACTATTGTAATGGGTATAAGCTTCAGCATTTTGTTGCCTGTAGACTTGCAATTCTACTTTCTCCTTCCATTGGTCATCCTCTGGAATCTATACCCCCCCCCCCCCCCTCTCTTTTCCCCCTTTCTTTTTCCGTCCGGTCCAACAAAAAGAACACAAACAAAATTAATATTAATAAAGTTTCGTTGAAATTACAAAAGGGGCTTATACCAACATACATTTTGTGTTCCCAATGACTTATAACCCCCGATTGTAAGAGTAAAATCTGTCTAATGCAAGAGGCTCTCAGCTCATATCTGTTTGCTCAGCTGTTGGACAGGACAAGTTTAAAAAAAAAAAAAAAAAAAAAAAAAAAAAAAAAAAAAAAAAACATTATGATTTGGGGGTGTCTTTCTACATCGGGCTCCTTCACCCTGTGTGATTGAGAACCTCCTTCTCTCCACTAGGAAGGAAGGTGGTTTAAAATGAGTGATCATATCAAGGTCATTAAGTGGTCCAACCAGTCTCTGGACTTCAATTCTATAGAAACCTATGGAGAGAGGCGAGGCTCAGAGCTGCTAAGCAACAGACACCAAATCAGAATAATTTGGAAGTCTTATGTAAAGAGTAGTGCACTCAAATTCCTCCTGAAATGTGCAGAAACCCAATCATCAACTCCAAAAATGTGTCACCTCTGTGCTTGCAGGTTTTCTCCGTTGGTTTAGCTTATTTCTTGTAACTGAAATGACATTCTCAAAACTAAAAGGTCATTTGGCCAAACACACTTACACTTCTGCACAACCGTTTAGCTTATCAGAAAAAGCAAATTTCTTTCCCAAAACTCAGACAGGCTTCAGAAGCAGATTCTTTTTGCAGGTGAAGAGTCAATATCATCCAAATAGTACAGGTCCTTCTCAGTGACTTAGGCTCATTCTCATCCACTTAGTTCTTTTCTGAAAATAACTTGGATGCTTCAGTACAACATCATGGATCACTTTCTGTTTTGCCAGAGATTTTCATCCACATCACAGTGGATGTTTTCCCTTGCAATGCAGCGAGGGAAGAAACGACGTGAATGCCTCAAGAATTCCCTGCATGAATCCATCATCCATCGCTTGCAGCAGGGACCTCTGGTCTTGAGCCTCCAGGCGGAAAATAACTCCTCAATCGGATTGAGAAAAGGAGAATAAGGTTGCAGTAGCTTTCTTGGATGTGTGATTCCACACAATAGTGGGGTAGGTGAGACTCGTCAAAATCTCTTTCATTTTCTGGGACCAAATCTGAACAAAGACGGTCCAAACAAATGAGAAGGTTGTGTGTTGTCTGGACCTATGCTGGGTATGCGTGTGACCACACCATTTTCAGAAATGGCAGCACACAAAATGATATTGGCCCCTTGCTGACCTGGTACATTCACGTGGCCCGCTGGCCAATAATGTTCCAACCACGCCGTTGTCAGGTTGAAACCAGCCTCATCAACATACGCGAGGATGTGAGGAGTTTCATTTCCCTCCAATGTCGGTATTCTCTGCAAGAGGGAAAAACGTCATTACAGTAAATGTAGTCGTATTCAACAGAAAATGACAGGATTGCTCTGTATTTTCCTCAACAAGTACAGTAGAACCCAAATCTGATCACTACTCCATTGATCCCAAAACTAGGATACAGGCTCGTGCACAAGTACTGCAGCGTGCATTCAACGCAAAGAAGTATTACATTAGGTATAATAATCAGGCAAAAATGCTTTAGTTGTTTACTGTCAAGCTAGAATCTGAAGGTTTTCAGGACAAAACAAAAAAACTGTTTACTGCAAGACTTCAGTGTTGTGACAACCAACTACTCACTTACCGGCACATCCTGGTATTGCAGGTCTTTCACTCTGTCCGTGTTCCTCTCAAACAGAACCCTGTATATCTGCTTCATAGTGAGTTTTTCCAGCCAGTCTATAGTCGAGATGCTGATGGAGGTCATTTGAAACATGGCATGGTCTTGAATAATAGCATCACGGATCTGTCTCAAAGTGATGGCATCATTTGCGATCACCCTACTGATAACTTTTTGCTCTTGGATACCAGAGCATTTTTCTTCTGCCATCCTTGCGAGGTTGTGGCACAATCCTATACAGAGAGGTCAAAGGTCAGTTTACAGTACAACATACAGTATTGCCTTACACAATTCTGTAATTTCATTGCTGAGTACATACTTGTCTTCCCTGTGAAAGGTTTGGACAATGGAAGAGACTGTAGAGCAAAGAACATGAGGCTGTACACCACGACCAGCCTCTGCCATTGTGAGGCGATGGTTGCCAACATGGTCTGTAATGGTGGCTCGTATTTCCTCAGGGTCAGCTTGGTGTCTTCGCACTCCTTGACCTCTTCCTCTTATTCCACCACACATCCTCACTCCTCCTTCTCTTCCCCTTCTTCCAGTAGGAAGTTGACCATCATTTTGTTGGTGATGTATCTCCATGTTCATACTACAAATCCTACTGGCCCGTTTATACATATTTGCCAGAATTCACAATCATATGCAGCACCTGTGAGGTAACAGAACCAACCAGCTGATTGGCCACTGAGATGTGGAAACTCTTCATTCATTGGTGAAGGTTTCACTTCACCTGAGCGACAATCATTGTCTCGAATTTAACAATTGTTCCAAGAAATTCATGCATGTTTGTCATAGCATTTTCTTGACTAATTTTGAAAAATTGAACTAATGATTGTGCACATGACGGCTCCCACACTGAACTCTTGCTGACATGTTTAGAAGAGAATAACCGTTAGACTGAGAATTGGCTAATCAGGTTAGATCTACAAGATCTAATTGTATAATGTGCTAAACATGGGTTCAATGTGACAACTCTATGATTATGGTCCAAAACCACTTTGTTAAGTTCACTGACACACTTCAGACATGCATGAAGACAACTGAGATTGAATGAAAGCAACGAGAAATGACATTCTGTTATGAACAAGCACAAGTTAGTTTGGAGATTTGTCCATGTGGTTTCGAGAAATGAGCCAAACCAACAGAGAAAAACTGTAATAAGGGTTTTTCCACAAAGCACTAAGTCTTTCCAACAAGAGGGTTCAAATACTTCTACCCCTCATCTACAAATCCATTGTTATTTGAACATTAATCACAGCGAGTCATTCTCATGAGGAGGAAAGATCTTTTATTTTACATAAAAAAGGGTGCAAACTGGAATTCCCTTTCAGGTGTGGAGGGAATTTAGAGACTTCTTTTAAGATACTGTATGAATGCAAGGAAGAAGGAAAAAAAACAGTCATCTTAGATGAAAGGACCTTTACCTTTCTGTAAATAATAATAAAAAAAATCATTAAAAGAAAGAATGTGGGTCCTTCACTCTTGAAGCCCTTAACTACCTCATTCAAATACATTTTTAGGTGACATTCATATTTCAACACGGTATTTATTTACAGTTTTAAGAATTCTCTCAATCATAGCTCTAAAAAACAACATCAGGGGAGGATAAACTCTTTGAGCTGTACATGTTCCACAGTGAGGAAAAAAGAAAAACAAATTTAAAGAACACATCATTTATATGGATTTCCAACAAAGACTACAGTTGTGAACTCTGTACAATTTACAGTTCAAATAAGCATCACGATATTGCAGTAAATATCACCCGACACCTCTCCCTCGAAGGAAACTATACAGTAAATCAAACACAATTCTACAGTACAGCAACAAGGAGAAAACTAAAAGAAAAGTGCCAGAGAACTCCGAAAAGTCCCACTTTTGCTGTGAAAAACAGGAATAAGTTAAACCCACAGACATGGAATGTGGCGTTCAGGTGACAGGAAGGATTCTTTCAGCTTAAAAGCCTCACGGATCCCCATCACTTTTTTTTCTGACATGGTAGTGCACACAAAAGGACGTAAGGTGGAGTGTGGAAAAGAAAAAAACCATTCATTTTCCTGTTTTCTGGCACAGATAAAAGGCATGGGATAGTAGTAGTAGTTGTAGTAGTCTCAGAAATGGCACTCAGGGAATTTCGGTGGATGATTAAAGCCTGGATTGTGTTTTTGAGGAGGGGGCGTTTGAATACTAAGGGTGTCACCAAATGTCAGCGGGTCATTTGAACTCGCAGGATCCTTTAAACCCCTCTGGTTTAAATGACCCACCGTATTAGAGCCCGACATGCCGCAGAGCCCTGCTGCCACCACACGAGGCACTATAAACATTAACCCCGCCCCCTCGTTGGCCCTAAATTCCCCTCAGATCCTACAAGCATGAAATGAACAAAAAGAGCTTCAAGTACTTTCAATAACTCATAGTTACTGACATGTCAAGGTGAAGTGGGAGGGACTTAAAACAAAACAAAAGGCTATACAGTGTAAATACACATAACGAGCAGGTTTACATACTGACTCATTGAGATAATATGCAACATCGACATTCTAAAGAGGATGGTCGGCCAGACTCTCCGCCCAAAAGCGACCGGTCGTGTTGAGTGTCCAAGGAGGGAGGGGCATCATGGCACAACAGAGAAGTGGAGAGCGGGGAAGGCGGAGCTTCACGTAAAGGAAAAAAAAACAAAAAAACAAACGCACATCTGAAGGCAAAGGTCAAACAAATGTAGTGCAGTCAGTCGTTTCCTCAAGCTTCTTTGTCAATCTTCTCTTTCAAACCATGGCTATTTGGAATTGACAACATATTAAGAACTAAAATAATTCACATTAGCATTCAAAAGAAAATGAAGACAGTGAGGATTTCAGAAGGCGGCCCTCCAGGCCTCGTCATGATCAGGGCGCTTACATACATCTTCAGTGTGTTAAGACGGGACGCCTGCAGTCTGGATGCAGGAAATGACAGCGTTGGTGCAGTGTTTGTGAGTGGGAGGGCTTAAGGCATTGGACAAAGCATTCCTCCAAAGCAGGTCACTCCCCCCATGTCTGCTGCTGTTTGGAGTCCATTTTTTCTTTTTTGAATCAGAACTGGTCTGCCACTGACTTCCCATGTTCATGACAGAGAGTACAAATGCTTTTGCTGTCCATACATTCAGGGTGTATGCAACAATTAGTAGGAAAACTAGTGGCAAACAAAAGATAAATAGCATAAATATTTGTTGGCCCCGCCTCCAAATGTCGGGGAGTAAAAAGAGCTTGTAGTGTGTTTCGACAGCGTTAAGGAGGTGAGCACGATCATCAGTGGACACGGTGCGGGAGATGTCTCTGCTTACTTTCGGCCTGGATCCCAGGGGCCACCTTTGACCTCTTTGGAGAAGAGAAAAAAGTGCAGGGGGGCCAAACGGCAGACCTGGTGGTCGGCGTGGCGGCGCGCTCGGCTCCTCCTGTGTTCGGGTTTACATTCAGTCCTGTTTCAGGAATAACCGCCAAAAAAAAAAAAAAAAAAAAGCCACCGTGAGTTGGCAAACTCAAACTGAACGGCGGCACCAGACGGTTTGGGGATCTGGATGAGGGTTCAATTAAAATGAGCAGAAACGACGGCACACAACCCGGTTAAAGGCGGTAAAATTCCACAGGAAGAAGAAACTGTCCCTCTGCAAAAACCACAGAAGACCAGAGAAATAACACACCAAAGATGACAGGAGGAAAAAAAATCATCATCTGCAACATTTTCATAAAAATGGCTCCCCTTTTTGGTTCAACTGAGCAACTAAACTTCTATTATAAATTAGCAGAGGAGGGAAAAATCAAAGATAAAAAAAGAGAACTCCCATCAAAAGACACAGGCATCTTATATATCTTGATAAGCCGTTTTGAGCTGGTCCCAGCAATCAAGATTTTTCATTTCGACTTGCTCTAATTCTGAGTGGAGCCGTCTGAAACCACCATCACCCGAGCCGGACATGTGGAACGCTTCACTCTGCCGCTGGCTCATCATTTGTGCCTCGTGGTGTTTTTCTTCCGTTTTCGCTTGAAGAAGCAGCAGCACCTGCAGCCGGACACATGGGAAACACACGTTTAGGAGGAAAGGGTTGGGATGAGGCCGAAACAAAACAAGCTTTACTCATGGGAAATACGGGAAAAGTCTTTCAGGCTGAAGTTGAATCTGAACTTTAAGGAGGAAGAAGATTCCAGAGCTTAGCTGACAGCACAAGTCCTTCCTGTTAGCATGCAAATGACTTTGGTTCTACAACTGGACAAGACTACAAACTGCTGATGCAGACACTTGTTCATTTGAAATAAAAAGGTGTTTAAGAAAAACAACAGGACTGAACAATATGGGGTCAAATCAGGATCAGCTTCTATTGGTGCCACTACACTGAAAACAAAAGTCACAGTTTGAATTTAAAATCGATTATATTGAAAAGAAAAATGTTCAGTTTTAAAAGCTTTCCAAGTTGCAAATGAAAATATTCAATGTTTGCTTTCAATATATTCTTCTTTGTTTTAAAAATGCCTTTTCGTGTTTCCAACAAATGTGTTCATATGTGTTGTCTTGAATCTCACTTTCTCCCCTCTTTGATTGTGCGCTCACAACTCTAAGCTTAGTGTGATATTTGTGCCACCAAGCAGCCAATCACAGACAAGAGGGTTCATGCTGATTGTTCTGGATTCTATCGAGTGGCTCTGCCTCGACTTGATGATGTTTGAAGGCAGAAACAGACTTCATATCGGTTCTGTTCAATTGGGATTCTGTCGTCTGCAACCATTCTGGCCCGTTTCTCTCTGAGTAGAACACGGAGGGAGCAGCAAAGCACAAGAACCCCAAACACTTCTTTCAGATATATGTTAGTGCCCCCTAGTGGTTGTTAATGGGAAAAGAACACTTATATAAATGTATTTATTAATTCAAGTTTTTCAAATGTACAATCTGTTTTTCTACTAACTAATCTGATTCCAATTTGACCACATGGAACATTTCAAGACAAAAGCTGAGTCTGCACACACATCAGTGTCTGCATCTCTTTATGTTAACCCTTAAGTGCAAGATGTTAGAAAATCCTTGAGGATTTTTGAAGATTTATAGCACCGGTGAAGCAGTGAATCTAGTGAAAGTTGATAAAGCCTCGGCCCAGCCCAGGCTGGTCCCCTCCCTGTCCCATGAGGATGATGTGGACAAGCAGAGAGGGACTCACCACAGGTTGAGCATTTTCACGCAGCTACAGAAGAAGAGAGAAGAAAGGGCGTCAAGAGAGGAGGTTAATAAGGTCAGACTGTGACAGGGCTGCTACACAAACGTGCACACAAACACCACCGACAGGACACGCTTTGGAAACACAGGGGACCGGAGAGATTACAGAAAAGATTACAGCACAAGGTTAAGTAACTAAATCTACTCTGCTGTTCTTTGGTTGCCAGAATTTGTTGGATTGCGGAGGGTCAAATATTCTGTCTGCTTCAAAATGTGTAAGCCTGCTCCTGAAAACATGAACTGCCGGGATTGGAGTTAGCTCGGTTTCAAAACCTCTGTAACGTGTTTGCTGAAGTCCGGTTGAAGTGTAAGACCAGCAGTTTAACAATCTGTTTCTCATCTCTTTGCTTATGAAACACATTCTGAAACAATAAAGCAGAGGTTTTCTGAGAAGACAATGCAATGCTTGGGTAATATTTGCTCTACATGGGTATTTAGTGGATCAAGACCTGTTTTCATCCAAACACTTCGCTCTTCTGTCTCTGAGGCGTCTTTGTTCCACCGGGTGACGCTGCATGAAACAGAAGCTAATAAATGAAAGCTGCAACAGTCATGCAGCTATAACAATATACATGGAGGGAATCCATTTACCCAGATCTGCTTCTAATAAAGATGAGGGAGGTCTGTAATCTTCATCATAGAGGCCCTTCAACTTTGAGAGTTTTTCGCTCCAATAAGCAGACAAGAATTCTGTCCCAGAAACAACACGTGTTTGGTTTCAGTCTAATTCCATCAAATTCCTGGTAAATAGTTGTTTTGTAAACATTTGTATCTGAGTATCAGTCTGTCAGAGGGTACGTGAACCCAGTAGTCACACAGCTGGTGCTGACCGGCATGCACACTCAGACTGCTGCGGGCCGTATGGCTGAGAGGGAAACACGGAGGGAAACACGGAGGGAAACCCGGGACAGCAGTGTATTATTTTGTCTGCTGTTATCCCCATTAAAAGAAGTTGACCCAACGTCCAAACGTCACGTTTTTCACTGGAGCACAACGCAGAGCATCAAAGTTGAACTGGTTACATGTGCGGTCAGAAACGTGCGCCAGCTTCACTTCACTCATACTGGCAGCGGTTTCAAAAGAATTTTCAAAAGAAAGACATACGTTTTTTTCCCGTTCATTCAAATCGCCTGTTTGTAAAGACTGATGCAGAAAGTAATGTAAGTTGTGTGAAATCTAAAATTAATGGGGAAAAAGCAGTATTTATACCAGATGAAGGAAACATTTGAACTCTGTCATTGACAATCAGGGTTACATTACAAAGTCTTGGCGTGAACTTCTTGTTAATGATTTTCTCCACCATGACACAAAGATATTCTTTAAAAATCATACAATGTGACTTTCTGGATTCTTCTTCTACACCGTCTCTTTTAACTGAAGTTTATCTATGATGAACATTACAGACTCCTCATCTTTTTAAGCAACAACTTATAGAATCTGTAGCTGTTAAAATACCTTTTTTCTCCACTGTATGACTCGTCTGAGATTCTAAAGAGTTGGTCATTCCAAAAATAACAAAAACAAAACAAAACGACTGAATGAAAATGTTGATAATAACTCAATTTAAATGAGAAATTTGAACTTTAAGTGTTTACAGACAGGAGGTCAGTAGTTTTATCTTGTGAAATGACAAAAGTTCATGCTCCCATCTGTGTAATACTTTCATGCAAATACAGAGGAAATAACGGATTTTTTCTTCAAATGCATTATTTTTCATTATTAGCTCATATGTTTACTACTACTACTATGTTTTTAAACTACAGAATCAGGGAGTGGGATAACCATGCTGATAAACTCAATAGAGCTGTACAACTGAAGATCCCTGACGAAGGGAATCAGGCTTTTCTCGTTTATATTTGAAAATGTTTTGTGTTTGAGTGAAAAACCATAGAACAGTCATTACATGACAACAGGAGTTCTTTCACTGGCATTGAAGCTGCAACTGAGGACTTTAGTAAGGAGACGACGGTTGAAAACATGGAGGACAATAAGGAGGCCGACCACATACTTGGCCTCGTCGACCACTTCCACTTCTGCCTGAGCCGTTATGGGGGCGTTGGAATGAGCCAGCGGGTCGTCTGGATTCAGCTCCCCGTTGGTTGAACTGACCACCTGCAGCACAGATGGATGTCAGTTCACAACAAACCTTGTTTTTTCACTTGGGAACAGCACAACATACCTAGAAACAAAAGTAGATGAACATTGTTTACTTTCATATATCCAGAATTATTACAACTGACAGAAGAAGACTTTGTGGATTTGCAACTTAAGCTTCGATGCTTCAGAACAACAAAACATGACCACAAACGTATGATGCAATCTGTGAACTGGAAAAACAAACACCCACACTTACAACACTAACAAAACATATGAAAAGTACAATACTATTTATTCTAACAATATATACAATTATTATTTAAAAAAGAATCTCATAGATGCCAGTATTTAAAGGAACTCCGGTTCCAACAATAGAAGTCATGTGTAGCACAGCTAGTTTTAATTAGAGCCACTAAAACTCATGAGACAAAATAATAAAAGTAAGCAATTAGAAGCAGCTTAAGGCAGAGTGGCATCAGTTGATGGTGGGACCAACAGCTGATAAGAATGTTTTCCATTTGAAACAACAGGGACTGAGCTTCAGACATTTGCTGTGGTTTTTCTCAGTGAACCGGATGCTTAGAAGTGGTCTCAGTCAGTTTCACTGCAGATGTTAATAAACCATAAAAACAGAAAGAGCACTTCCTCTTTTTGTCTAATCAGAGCCTGTGCTTTTTTAATAAATGAAGCTTTTTTAAAAAAATAAATCAAGCTTGATTGGCTGTAATGACATGGAGGTTCCAACATGGTGCCAAAATGCGACATCAACAAGCACATGAGAGTCATAAGAACACGGTGTCATCTACAACAAATGATCAAAATGAAAGCTAAAGGAAACACTGTAGAGCCCGGAGTCAGCAGAGAACATGAGGGTACGAGAATGTGTTTCAAACAGACATGATTACACGTGTCAAATGAGGGCTACAGCGCTGCATTTAGCCATTTTGAGGCTTTTTTATTGTTACAACAGACAAAAAACATATTTAGACTCACAACAGCAGTTAATGAAACTAATGTGATGATGGACACAATGTCCATTTCTTGTAAAGACTGGGCTAGATAGAAAATTGGAACAGTGAATGTGCTATTGTGTCAACAATGTTCTGGAAGGTTTTTTTCCAGAATAAATGGACTTCATACTCTCAAAATGATATTTTATAGGCTTTTTAAACCAATGAAAATATATTTCAGAGGCATTAATGGTTGTAACACACATGCTGCATTTGAGGGAGTTTTAAGTGCTGAATATTAACAGGACGACTGTGGACTTTACTGCTTTGCAAGTGTTAGATTTCTGCTTTGATAAGTGACGGGAACTCACCATCGAATCCCACCATAATGATTCATATTTTCAAATCTATGGAGGAATTAAAGAAAAAAAATGTCCAGACAGTAAAGAAGCAAAATAACCATGAAGCTATAAAACTTTTTTTTTTACTTTGTAAGTGTAAAAATGTAGAATTAGCTAATTATTAAAATAAAATACAGATTTGAGAACAATTTAGGGCAGAACTCCAGAAGTACCAACAACTAAAATAAATCTGTTACAGCTTGTTTGAGATCTTTCATCAGAAATGAGGATCAAGAAAGTACTCAGACACCTCTGCAAAACAAAAAAGAAGACCAATCTCTTGTATCAACCTATCGCTTCCATTGTATCCATCCATCCATTTATTTATGTTAACTGAAGTGGAAAAAACATTTTTTGTTTTGCTGTAAAGATTAAATATCTTTCTTCATTTTTTGAGAGGAAACATTTCTACAATGTGGAACAAAACTGTACTGATTGGTGAAAAAAATCAGCTGGATGCCACAAATCTATGGGAACGTTTTGTTAATTTCTCTAACATCTAAACATAATACGTAATAGATTTAAATATGCATTGTTTTTCCATTTTCAAATTATATCTACACCTTCTGCAGATAAACTTGACAAATCTTGCAAATTCAGTCAAAAGGCCAAAATTGTGAACTTGTGATCAAAATAACACTTCACCACCACAAGAGCGTGCACTTTGAGGCGTTTTATTCTGCCATGCAAAAGACGTCTTGATCTTGCAAAGATTATCCAAGCGTAATGAAGAGTTGTACAAACACAGATCAAAATGTCATAACAAGTGCTACTTTTAAAGCTAAAATCACATTCTTGACATCTGGTGCTGGTGACACCAGATGGCATGATCATGGTGGGGCAAAAGAAACTCCCAGCCAGGGTGTAAGGAGGTTGGAGAGGTAAAAAGCTATAGATAGATCTGTCTCACCTCTACCTTACTTTGTTTCTATTAAGAACCAAATTGTACAAACGTTTTGAATTTTCTGGCATTTGTGTCACAAACAACTTTTCAAAAATGGGTTTAAGATTTAGGTGACACATGGCAACAATGTCTTACAAACACATTTCTTCAATCTTATTTATTTAGTTAATTTAAAAACTATCCCTGTAAATAATGATGCTTGTACACTGAAACGTATGGAGCCCACCTGCTAACATGATTAAAAAAAACTAATTGTAGCCACAAAATAGTTTAAACATGAAAATGAAATACTTAATTCTTGGCCATAAAATAATTCAAATGTGAATTAGTACTGATAATGAACAATTGAAGTATTTCGTAGCTACGAAGTAGTATTTAGTTCAAACTATAACAATTTCAGAGCCACAAATTTGTATTACGTTTGTACGGTTTAATTATTTAGTAGCATCGATTGTGTTTTTTATTTGACTAAACCGTTATTTTGTCCACAAATTCATTTGTTTGTGCGATATAACAAATTTATGACTACAAATTAGCATTTTGTTTGTACAATTTAAATATTTTGTAGCCACAATTTAGTATTTTGTTCATGCAATTTCATAGAAACAAATTAGCATTTAATTGATATGATTGAACTATTTTATGGCCACAAATTAGTATTTTACTAGTTATTTTGTGGCTACAATTTATTTTTTCATCATCATTAGACAGGCTCCATAGTGATAAAACTTTGGGATACGTCAACATTTCTCTCATCTTTCATTGTGAGACAGATCTAACTTCATGGAGATTGGGTGAAGGGGGTTGCCGGCTGCTTAGGTGAGGGGTGTGTACCTGCACTGATCCCCCGTGCCTGTCCGCTGCCAGGTGGGAGGTCAGATAAGTGGAGTTTGCTTGCCGTGTGGGCTGCACCTCCCATGCTCCTCGCCGATCTGAGACTGCTGTCTGTTCAGGAGTCAGGGGTTGCATTAGCAATGTGAGGGAAGAAGATTGGCGGGAAAAGGTGGAGGGGGAGTGATGGAACGATGTGTTAATTGAGACGGGCACGTGGGAAAATGAAGCAGGGGATCATGCAAAGCAGCATGAGAAAAGCATAGAAAAGAAAAAGCAATGGAAAAAAAAAAAGAAAAAGCGTGAATTAAAATCAAAGCAAGGCTTCAGCCAGGAAACAGAACGAGAAACTACTGAGCCTGAAGCCAAACGAATATCAGCTGCTACAACTCAAACTCTCACCTCTGTGTAACAGTTATAGGACACTTAGAAAAATACCCACTGAACTTTCTCAAATAAAAAAAAAACACGTTTTTGGACAAAATAGCCATCAGGTTCATATACTGTCATCTCTGAGAAAATGAGACTTTTTTAAGGTAAGAACACTTGACACTCAAGCAAATGACAGAGTTAAGAGAAAATCAGTAGTGGAACCTCTCAGATGCTTCCACCTCAATGAAAATCTTATTTCCCTGCTGGGAATAGAATCTCACCAACTGTTTTTAAGCCTTCTCATCTCAGTGTGGTTTAGTAGATCAATGAACGAATGACCATTTGACTCTGTGGCCCTGCAGTAAACCAGCGACCACACTTTACGGCGCAGCCACAGACTCAAGTATGTTCATGAATCTTTCAATAAACAAATGAAAAGGCTTTGATTAAAAAGAAAATCTTTTTGGATTCATTTGCTGACAAAAGAGAGAGGTCAGCAACAGGACCTCCGACAGGACTCGCCAGCTGCATACTAACAAATGCTGCCAGATTCTTCTAAATTATAATTAAAATGAGTTTGATGTATAAAACCAAACAAAAGCATGAGATCCGCCCAACAGTCTTGTTAAATCTTTCTAGGCTTTGTGTTTTATTAACAGGCAATTACTCTGAAAAGATAAAAGCCAGCTAAAGAGCCTGATTCGACAAAAGATTTAGTCTGGAGATGAATCCAACTTAAAATCTGACACGTTTTTGTTTTTTCAACTGCTGTAACTTCTAAAGAAAGACCTTTTATTGACTTCAACCCCATTCAAAGTTAACTGGAAGCAGGTCAACTGAAGCTCAGTGAGGAGAGTCGGAAACACTTTTGGATGAAGTTAATCAACAGTCACAGTAAGAAAAACACGTCCTTTCCCAGTGTGCACACCTGATTCCTGATTGGAGGATGCTGTGAGGGTCGGTCCCTGTGGGCGTGGCTCTCTCTTGTGACTCCAGATGCCCCAGAATCTATATGGACAGACCCCACCGGCGTGGGCTGCAGGCAATAGTGGTTTGTTAGTTTTTGTACATGAGAGCCACTCAAAAAATCATGTGTAACAGACGCTGCTTACTATCTGCCTGCCGACCCAGTCGTAAGTGTAGTCGAAGGTGTATCCTTTCCTTTCGAAGAGTTCGGTAAACAGAGCTCTCAGGTATTCATAGTCTGGCTTTTCAAAGAAGTCCAACCGCCTCACATACCTCAGGTAGGTGGCCATTTCCTCTGATGTGAACAAAATGAACAAAGTTTAGAGATTCTCTGAGATTTGCAGATGTTAACAGAACGATTATAAATCATACCTGGAAAGTTTTCACATAGAACCTCAATGGGAGTGTTTCTCTTTGTGTCTCCAATCTTCTGGTATCGTTCTTTCAGTGTGTCAGCCTGCAAGACCATGAACACAAACATACAAATAAATTCTGAGGTTCACTAAGTATTTTGAAGAAGTCCTACTTTTGTTTTATTTGAACTTTATTGATATTTCATTTTAAATCTGTTTACAGTGTAGCTTCTGGTTTCAACTAAATCTTCAAGCTGCATTCACGCAAAACACGATTTGGGCGTCAGGAGCTTCTAGTTTCAATGTTAAGTAAATGTACAGACGCGATCAGACGTCCTATGGCGTGGTTCAAATATCAGGTGCATTGCGATGGTCTAGTCACAGAGCATTTCAAGTGTCCCAGCATGTCCAGAGTTTAAATATCGGACATGTGGTAATTAGTTAGTATTGTGTCAACCAATGAGAACATGGCTATGCCCCCTGAAGTCTTAAAGACCCACCTAAATGAAAATGGTAGGGGTTTTTTATGCTATTATAGCATTTATCTTATGATGGAGGACATATATAAAGTAATTTAAGATAAAAACTGCATTTCTTCATTTTCCCCGCTCGCCGTTTTGATTTTTTTTTTGCTTTGCTAAGGTCAGCTTAGGGTTGTGGGTGACTATAAGCTAGCGGATGGGGAGTGTAATTAAAGGAAAACTGGGATATTAACATTGGGTTACTTCTGCACAAACAGTCCCACCTACAAGCCAGAGGAGAGTTTCCAGTGACCTCCTGCTGCTCTGTCAGAATACGTCTTAAAAGAATGACCGTTTTTTAAATTATTTTGGCTAAAACTGCATAATCATAATTAATAGACCACTAGGAATGACTTTACGATAGATAAAAATATAGTTGGCGTAGGATTTCAAGGATGTGATTAGGGGTGAGATACAAAACAAACATGGAGGAGAATCAGATCGTTCTCCGCATATGTATCAAGACAATCATAAAAAAAGGAATCTAATTTAATCTGTTATTTTTTTTCTCCCCTCAGATTAATGTGGGACAGAAAGCCATCAAATTGGGTCACAGAGAGACAGAAGTACGGCTGAAGTCGGCCGTCATTCGGATGCACCTCCTGCAGCAGATGGTGAGCCTCATTGAACTGGGAGTCTCTGAATGATCTCATGAACCCAGACATGGAGATATGTTTATCAATGCTATTGTAGAACTCTTCAAACTAGATAAGCCCGACCTCTCAACATCATCTGTGCTTTCAATGTTGTAGAGAAGCTAAAAACGTTCAATGGTAGTTCTTCCCACAGGTGTCAAGTTCAACACTTTTTGGACACATGACCAGAAGCAAATTCGACACACGCCAAGAGAGGTAGCGGACGTGAATTTGACACACAAATCGCATTCGTGTGAACGCAATGCAATGGTTTTCCAAAAGCAAATGCTGAAAAAACCCTTGTATCCACAGCTCTGAAGAAAAACAACTTTAGAATTATTTGAATAATACACAAACATCTGTTGAAAGTTTGCGTGTTAATTGCATACCTTAAGTCCTTGCCAAGGAAGACTCCCACGAAGGAAGTACATGAACATGTGGCCTAAAGCCTCCAGGTCATCTCGCCGGCTTTGTTCTAAAAAAAAAAAAAAGCATTCAGAAACTGACTAGTGCCAGTGTTGCTTGACTTGTAAAAGTGAGGCCTACCTTTTCCCAAATGTGTATTAATGGACATGTATCTGGCAGTACCAGTCAAGCTTTTATGCTCCCGGTATGGAATGTGTTTTTTGGTCTCGGGGTCGATGTACTCTTTGGCCAGGCCAAAGTCGATGATGTGGATGATGTGTTCTTTTTTATTCCCTTGCCGCCCGATGAGGAAATTCTCAGGTTTGACATCTCTATAGATGAGATTTTTAGAATGCACATACTCCATTCGTGAAATCTGGGGAAAGGGAGCACAAGTTTAAGTAAATACTGAAAGGTTTCTGAAGCGAAAGGTCACACAGTAGAAAAAAGTGGCCAAAATTGGTGCTTTGTTGAAGTGGAGTCATGCCATCAGGACCTTTTGTCTTTTCTTCCTTTAATTTTTCACAGGCGAAATTTAAACCTAGACTTAAATAAATGAGAATCTTTTTCAAAAAAAATATAGAGATTAAGCCATTAAAAACAGACTTTTTACAGTTTAATGGAAGCTTGAGTGCATTACACAAGAGTTTCTGTGTCAAGGAAAATGGGACAAGGAAAAACAGGAATGTATACAAACACAAGTAATATAAAGTTTAGTCTTAAATACAAAGGGGGTTAATACAAACATACACCTCGAGTGACCCCCTATGGTAACGGTAAAATCTGTCCAACACAAGAGGCATTCAGTTCTTATCCATCTGCTCAGCTGTTGGACAGGATAAGTAAAAAAGAAAATAGAAAAAAAACATATTTTTAAATGGAAAACGTATGCTTTGTTTGGACTCAAATCTTCCCAAAGTACGCTTAGTGCAACTAAGAGGTTTCTTATCAAAAGTAGCACTGGCTGACTGCTGAACTGACTGCACTTGGGGAAAAAAACTGTTAAAGAAATCAAAATCCACAATAGTCATTAATGTTACTTTAAAAATGTGTAATAATGAAAGAAAATGGCTGAAAAATCAAACAATTACTGTCAGATATTGCAGTTTTTGTTGACACTTCTGCACTGGAGGAGGTGAAGAGTTTTCTATATGTCATGTTTCAGCTCCAAACAGGCGCTCAATGCTATCAGAGCTCATGGAAGGACACTTTGTCCTTTTGTAAACAGCACATTTCTGTCCAGAATGTCTTAAAAGTCTGGAAACCCTGTTGAATTCTGCAGAGTAGCAAGTCAAGTAGACCAAAACCAAGCTTTCTTCAAGTTTCTCAGAAGGGACAGGATTTTCTTAAAATTATTCATTCTTGCACAGGAAAATTGATACACCAAAAACCTCCAGTTTTTTTTCCATGTTTGTAGTGGTCTGTGGACATAGAACTGTGACACTATTTTTGCCTGTTACTGGTATTTGTAGTCTGCAACGGTGTTCTCCTTGGTCATCTCGCATGAAATTCGCTGGGACACTGCTGCTCTTTGAAACTGGAGGTTACTTTTAAGGACTGAATCCAATGAATGGTGTTTTTAATATGTTCCTGTGACATTTTTCTGATGACATGGGACATATATTAAGAAAGAGAATTTATTTATCAAAATGCTGTGAATCAGGAGCAGATGAAAAAATACTGTTTAAAGAATATTCTATTTGTGACAGAAAAAATACACTGGGTGGGCCACAAGCTCACAAACAATCCCTGGTTAGTAACATGAGAATTGTGGTGTGCCAAGTTCTAAGTGCCTCCAAAACGTAGTGTAGGGCCTTTAAATTACAAGGAAACAGCAAAATTTGTGCCGACACAATGAAACATTAGAGACTTTGAGATATCCGAGCAAGCTAAAAGCCTGAGTTCATTCATATCAAGCTCTGAGCTGCTCTACATTGAGATTTAATGGTCGTTCTGCATTTTCTTCCCCCCATTTTAAAAACGCAATTTGAAGAAGATATAACAAAATGAAGGGATTGATCAGATGACATAACAGCTTGGACATTTCCATAATAACTTGAAGTTGTAACCAAGCTGTGAGCATTATTATAATTAAATAAAAATAAAATAATATAATTATTTTTTCCTATTTTGATCTCTGAGATGTTTAATTTCTCCAAAAATATAAAAATAAGACAAACCTGTTATGTTCTCAAATAAAGCCAGTGTTTTCTAGTTTTGATTTTACATTAAATTAAAAATCTTCTGGGTTTTTTTTTTGATAAAAGTAGCAAAATATATGTTTAAATAAAATAAGAATCTGTAGTATAAATAGGAAGAATAATAAAATACTAAATATTTGAACCTTTTAAAATATTTTAGAGGAATACTTTGCTAAGCCTTCAGCTTTGTTGGAAAACACTGATTCTTTTTTGTATTTAGATTAGTCATATGTCAGCATGCACAAGCAAACCATAAAGAACCACTTTTTTTGGGGTAAAGAATGGTAATAAAAACAGATGGCGGGAGAGCCTTTCAGAAAGCCTGGATAACCACTCTTTCAGTCCGTTTTCAAACGATCCAAAGAAAGTCTAGATCTTGCCAGCTAAAATACACAAAACAGGGAATGGCTTTTGAGCAGATACCAGTTGGATCTGTTGCTGTGTAAACTTAAAGGTGTTGATGGTGATCATACACTTGTAAAAAATAGGTGAACTTTACAGGGATGTTTAAATAAACACTTGTTTTTTGTCTGAAGTGATATAGTTTGTGAAGGTTTTGTAGTTATTTGTGCTTTTAGTCAGATTAAATATCACATCAAACCAACATTGTGTCACTTGTTGGAAGTTCTAAAACCTACCAGCTGAATAGCTATCATTAAGACCGTCTTCAGTGAAAAGGTTCTGTCACAGAGGTCAAAGAGGTCTTCTAGACTTGGGCCTAGCAGCTCCAGGACCATGGCATTGTATTTCCCACAAGGTCCGAAATAAAAAACCTGTGGGACTCCCTCTGAAAGAAGACAAAAAAAGACAGAGAAAAGTTAAAACAATACATTTTTCCATCATTTTCTTAAGTTACCGAGCTTTGCAGATGTCCTACAACACTAAACAGACTTAATGAGAAATGAATCAGTTATTGTCCTTGTAGGTAAATAGGGTTTTGCACATCCATGTATTAGCTGTGTTTAGTAGGTGAATGTAATCCTTCTGTCAGAACTGCCCTTACAGGTGGATAAGGGCTTTGTGTGACCAAAAAAAAAATAGGCACATTTGAATGGAACACATCAGTGGCCCAAACGAAATGTTAAGATCTGTAGAATGAAAACGTTCATGCACATTTTATTGTATGGGTATGCTGCGGGTAACAGGTTATAGTGAACACTTAAACAACACTTAAGGGTAAGTATGGGTGAAATAGTTGATGCGCAGAAAGTCGTACGACTTTTAAATTTCTTTTAACCTCCCTGAAACCTGCTCACTGTGCAAGGAGCCCATTAGTGCAAGCAGCGATCACTGTGCATTCTGACTGTTGGAAATTAGACAGAGTGTTGTTTGTGCGAACGTCCTACAGGCACTTACATGCACGGTCCGTGTGCAGCATTTGTGCGCAGCCAGTAAGGGACCAGTATGCGCACCATACTAACGAGCAGTGTGGCGTAAGGGCGCCGTACAATAGCATCACCGCATTAATGCATGTAACTTTTACTATCCTTACGAATACTACACTATGCATTTAACACACGCACCACAATGGTGCGTTCGATTTTCATGACCTTAAAATGCGGCCGCAACCGTCTATGGCCCCCCAAGGGCCCAAACGACTTAAAAACCGTTTGGGTCAACCCCACATACAGGTGCATGTGGATAAGGAATTACAGACGAGACGGCAATAGGACAGCTGAGAGAACAATAAGACATTATTAATATTATGATCTTAGCTTCCAACTGAATCATAACCTCTCAGTTCAACTCAATATCTATTTCAACCCCTTGGTATTTACGCCTTTTTCTTTACTGTGTTGAGTCCTTGGTTTAAATGTTTCTATAATGACAGCTCTGGTGCCTTAAATCATCTTGGCATTGAGGACATAAAAGCTAATTGTTTCAGTTGAAATATTAAAAAGTAAAATGATCGTATTTCATGTGCAGAGATAGAAAGAAGACATTTTTAATCAGGTCTGGAAGAAAGCACGATTCAGAGTCTACCCATTTCTTCAGCCCCTAAAACAATCAAAATAAACTACCTACATCCTTCAATTCAATATGTCAAACTACTAAGACCATGTTCAGTTCTAGTGCAGATATTGTTCTTAAAACTTAATATGACCTGATGCTTAAACTAGTTTAACAACCCGAGAAAAATTTTTTTTTGCATGCATCAATATTTGAAAACAGGACAAATTTCTTTTTCTCTGCACAAAAAGAGTACAAACACTATTTTCACGCATGAACACCATCATCCACTCTGATGTCCAACAACTCCATGGGTTTTACTTGAATACGTTACAGAAGAACTCTTGACTTCTCATCTGAGTTAACAGGAAATCCATTGCAGCGTGGAAACTAGCATTAATGCCGTCAGCTAGCATATGGGAATGTAGGAGTCCAGCTGCGCTCCATCATCCCTTTCTGGACATCATTATGCAATTCTGTGGGCCGCTAATTGTGCCACTGGAATGAGTGCTCAAAAAGCCCTTTTGCAAGTGGGAGGCCTTCAAATGTGTTGAATTAGAGATATGCTGTAAAAAAGAGGATAAACAGTTCAATTGAAAACAAAGGTGGTAATGTTTTGCACGTGTGAAATAAACCAAAGTGACAGTGTGAGCACCCCTGGGCTGCAACACAGAGGGCACAATGACAGATTGATTCTGTGTCCAACACCACAAAATACTGTCTTTATCTTCAAGATGGATATGACCTCGACTGAAGCTGCCTATTCCAGGACTACTGTATTTAACTTCCACCCTGTGTTCTTAAACATCATAAAAACGCTGCTTGAGTATAATCCTCGCTGCAGCAGACAGTGAAAAAGCAACTCCAGTTCATCCTACACGTAAAGCTGCTAGAATGACTTAAATCGACCCAAGCAAGGACAATGGAGATCAGCATTAAAATTCATTGCTACCAGAGGCCTAATATAAAAGTATCAGTAGGATGTCTATAAACTACAACAGCTTTATCTGCTAAATGTGGACATAAAAAGAATGAAGAACTTCCTTTCTACGACCACCATGTAGGAACACGGAGAAGTTGAAAATGTTCTCCAATTTCTGCACAAATCAACTGGCAGAAGTGAGAGGCTTTAAGAAATGTGGCAAACAGCTTTGTGTTGGAAACCACTCAGAAAAGTCAAGAAACAAGAAAAAACTGTAAAAAAAACTGTGTGCACCTTAAGACTGAAGTGGAAGGATGACATTAGTCTGTGGTCAAATATGAGGCACAGCAGTAAATCAAACCACTTAGATCATATTCCAAGTATTTAAACATCAGAAGTACTGAAAGCAAACAAATTGATGGGTATAACTTTTACAACAATGGGCAAGTAAGTTGATTATTCATGGGCTGTTGACAGTAAGACCAATGACAACATACAGCAGTAATGGTTTATTGTAAATTGAATGCACAACATGTAAAATGACGTATACTTTTATAGCCCTTTACTACCTTCTTAGAAGGGCCAAAGTGCATTACAGTCACAGTCACCCATCCACACACACATTTACACACTGATGTTGCTGTTTAAAGCTATGCTCACACCGACCTCGGCAACACGCGTTCCAGCGACCACTTACAAAGAAAAGTCTAAGTAAAGGTGCATAAACAAGTGTTTCAGGCTTCCATCTTCAAAACTCTCATGTTTATGTGTCCCTACATAAGTCTCTAAGACCGTTTTCGGGCTCCATGTACAAAACGCATTGCCACTGAACGTGTGTTGAAAGTTAAACCAGTTGACCTTTGACCAATCAGGGACTGGGATTTGGTAGTGACATATGAATAAGCGAGAATTTCGGGTTCCTGCGTTCAAAACTCTTCCCTTCACGCATCTTTATGCAAGTTTCTTTGACTGTTTTCTGGCTCTACATACAAAACAAGCGTCCATTCCCATACAAGCCCCAATTCAGGGACTCAGATTTGGTAGTGACGTATGATGGTGTCCTCTTTCATTCACAGAAGTACCAACTGTTTGAAAATTGATCATGGAGGAGAAATGAATAATTGTGGTTTGTGCCCGAATTGAATTACACAACTCCACATCTTTCATACATCGGAATAAAGCTGCAAATTAAAAAAAAAAACAGAAGCAAAATTTGCACCACTTTGACATTTTACAAAAAGCCGCTTTCAGCTTTAAGTACATGCGCTAGTACTGGGTAGCGACAGTCCAGCGTGAACACCATTAGCTGAACGCGCTTCACATGCCGGGTGTGAACGTAGCATAACATTAGCACCAAACCAAAACCACCAGGAGCAATATTTGGTCCAGTGCCTTTCCCAAGGACAACAACACATGAACTGAACCTGTAATATTCCAATCAGACGTTGACATCTCCACCTCTGTGTAATTGTTTATACCATGTTTATTTTGGTGGGCTGGAATTTTTATTACATTATTTTTGAAATCCTTAGCCAATTTCTAAAACAGAATCTTTCTCAAACACAAAAAACTCATTCCTAAACTTTTCTAATACATGTATCCTTTAAATAAACAAGCATTGCTTCCCTTTTGACCATCAGCCAATGTCTCCTACATGAATGTTGTCGCACATCAATTATCACATAAGACCAGGGTTTGAAATATGCTTATACAGTACAGGCTTCATGTTTTAGACCCATGGCCTACTTCCTTCCTTTATTCATAATTTATGAATGCATGACTAGAAAAATGGGCTACTACGGTAAAAGCTGCTGCAGCTCCAAAGAATACGCCATGCTTTCTGTGAAGCAGAGCCAGGTTTGTTTGTAATAAACTTAGCGTATGAAGCTCCAGAGCATATTTTTTAACTAGAATTTACACATCTCTGCTTTCTTGTTAGTGGAATCCAATTATTTTGACAGGATATATACTTGGAATTAAATGAATCCTTAAATATCAATAGTACAAAGCATTTGCCACAACAAATTAAAAGACAATTAATGATATAGAACTGAACATTGGTGTTTAAATGGAAATTTCTTGTGGTGTATAGAAACAGATCTACTGGTGACAAATATTTAAGCAAAAAAAAAAAAAATAAATAAATATTCTTATGAACTAATACTCTAATACTGTTAAGAACAGTCTCCATTCTGAAAGACAAAAAATTGATTTTATTGTATTAGTATTCTCACAACATAACTGAGAGTCTACATTCTTAATTCAATGTCTTTCACGTTTTACCATTCAAGCCATATAAACACACCAAAACCTGGTCCTTCAGACACTGACACCATGTTGGCCAACAGGAATGAGCTCAGCAGACAGCCAAGAACAAATGAGGTTACACTATCTCATCTGGAGGAGAAGACAGAGGCAGGTTAGTACTGAGAGGCTGCAGATCCTGTCACTAAATTATTCATGAGATTACGCACAGTTGCCCTTTCTACCTCTTGTCTTTGCAAAACAAAAAAAGATTATACTGCCAGACAACATTCAAGTGCATCTTAAAAATATCTAGTTTTCTTTCTTTAAAATGTTGCTTCTTTTTTCTTTCAACTTTTATCATAAATGTACTTTTATATAAACTGCAATATTGATTGCTTATCAACAAACAGCAGATGGTTTTTGCTGCCCTTCATGTTCTATCTTTGTAACAAAAGTCAACAAACTGTTAAAGATAATAAAGTCTGTTTAACACTGTTACTAAATAAATCAAACTCCAACAAACTGAGAAACTGGAAACGTTGTCAACAACCTGTACTTCCAAGTATTTTGTTCATAATTAAAGTCAACATTTAAATAACAATGTGCATTTAACTCTCATCACCAAAATTTCAGTCAGCTGGTCTGGTCTACATCTGTACTTATTTTCCTTAAAAGTAAGAGGTCAAATGTAGCTAATTACATCCATCAAACTCAAAATCTGATGCAATCTGAAAAACATTTTATATTTGCAAGAAAATATACATTATCCATCTGGTTGTTTTAGAATCACCATTTTTGCAGCCACCTGTTTGGTGTGCACCCATGTGGTACATATATGGAATTGTGCAGAGAAACAACAATTAGCCTCAATTGGCTTTCATGAAACACGACTCTGGAATTAGCCAATCATAATTGCTTATCCTGTTGTTAACACACCCAGTTTCCTCTACTGAAAAAAAAGACTACAGCACAATTTGAGCAGGTCATTTACTTTACATACAATTTATTATAGAACTATCCATCCATCCATCTTCTCAACCTGCTTAATTCCTTTCAGGGTCATGGGGCTCACTGGAGCCTCTCCTGGCTACTGTTCAGCAAAGGCAGTCCAGGGTGTATCCCGCCCACTGTTGGGCACTGAAGGTGGGGTACACACTTGACAGAAGGCGAAATTTAAAAATGAGAACCTACAAACTCCACACAGAAAAGTCCCGCCAGCACCTTTGAACCAGGACTTTCTTGCTGTGAAGTACAGCCTTAGAAAACTATGAATGAAACTGATAAAAAATAAATATTGTAAGAAATCAGAAAGATGATTTGAAAAAGAATACTAGGGATAATCAGGTCTTTTGCCCGCGATCTGATTCAAAGTCATTTGATTTTGAGCATCTGCCAATACCAAGTACCGATCCGATACTTTTTAACTCAAAATATGAACAAGTTTAATAAACAAATCCAGGTTTTCTGCGATTTTTATTTTATGAACCTTATTTGATCACTTTACACTTAAACAGAGCACTTCTGTAAAGTGAAAATTCCTTAACTAGCAAAAACAGGTAATAATTAGTCATGTGAGAAAGTTTGGTGACTGTAGCCTAAATATCTTCAGAACTTTTGAACATTTTTAATCAAATGTGATTTGTATCTGCATTAAAAAAAATTAATGAGGACTTTCTTCCAAAACCATTGTTGTAGCATGAATATGATGAGTATGCATGAATGGATAATATCAATGTTAACATTCATTGATTTGGTTGTTTTTGAGAAATTATACTATTTTTTTCAACAACTTTTCCCCAGAGTTTGCACTATGTAGACGGTCCCTTGGCCGCCGTCTCTATCGGCAGCAGGGAGAAAGCCACTGATTACAAAGAAACAAAACCCCAATCTGTTTTCTTTTGAAATGCCTTTGTTGTCATTGTTTGCGTTAAGAGAAACCAATAGAGAGACTTCAGGTCAGTTTAAAACATTTATTAAAATAATTATTGAACCTGGAAGTCTGAATCTGTGAATATCTTATCAACTTTACTGAACAGTTTTTGTGTGCCTCCTGCTTGAACTAGTACTATTGATAGTAGTTTGTGTTTTATGGCATTAAACAGCCGTGATCTGTTCAAGATAATACCCCAGGTAAAATGTTTTATTATTGTGCTTAAAAACCCCAAGGAAAGATCTAAAAATCTCCTAAATACATCAGTTTACAGATGAGAGATTCTTTTACATTCTTTGAATATCCTTTCAAAATAAAAAAAAATAAAAAAAACAAAATAATGGAAAACATTACGACAACCTTACGATCCTCAATGTATAGCACTGATCAAAATAAAAAATTTTTAAAAATCACATCCCCGTTCAGAACGCAACATGCACTTTCTTTCGACTCTGAAACTAAATGATCGATATCCGATTATGTGATCAGATCAGGACGCCCCTAGATAATGCTTCTCTCAATAAATAAGTAACTAGTTATTTTTTAAGGTAGAAAAACCTTTGGCAAATTACTAATTTAATTCTATTCCCTGTAACGAAAGTGTTAAATATGAAAAATTGATAAAACACTTCCATTCAGCCAAGCAGAAAATTAAGGTCAACTGCGTGTTTTAATATTTCCTAGAAGATTTACTTAAAAACTTTTAAATATGTAATTTAATAATAATAACCAAAGAAATTCTATTTTTGAAAATTATCCTTAATAAATCTCACAAAAACGTAAGCATCCGAGTCATCGTGTACACCACATCATGGACTATAGATCTGGGGTAAAAATGATTTCTGACCTGATTTAAGTAAGAACTTGTTGTGAAAATGATGTAATCTAGACATAATCTTCAAAGACAGAAAAGTCATTACTACCAAAAGCAGCAGAATCCCATCATTACCTGCAGTTCCCAGGGTTTTGTAGAACCGATATTCCAAGTGCAGCTGGGGAGCCCTAGACTTCACTGGTTCCTGCACAGAGAAAAAGAATTTTAAAAACAGAATATAGCCAATAAAGAAGTAAGCAAAGAATAAAGAAATATAGAAATATATCAAGCATATTACAGACTTTCACTGTGTGAAGATAAATATATTTAGCATTGTGAGGTTTGTCTGTTATAATATTAAATCAGTTTAAAACTGTTGTTAGCAATAATAAAAGGTATGATCTTGGAGACTAGAGCATAAACAACTGAAAAGACACGCCCGGCTGAGTGTCTGCACATCCGCCGCACATTCTTTCCAAAGCCAGAGATGCTGTGTACAGAGATCACCTGAACTATGAGTCAATGGAAATTTGGCACCTGTGTAATTTTTAAATCACATTTCTGGAAACGAGTTACTAAAATGAGTGAGTGCACTAATGGAACACCTATCTATCTTAGTTTTTTTTAAATGTATGTCACTGATCCAGAGTTTAACTGAGAACATTTCAGTTCTTCAAAGGAATCGTAAAAGTGAACACTTACCAGTTTTATAGCTACATACTCGTTTGTGTAGAGATTCTTTCCTGAAATAGAAAAGTAAGGAAATGAAAAATGTTTTTAAGAATCTGTCCCCAGTTTAGAAGATATAATACTATAAACACGGGCTGTACACGAGCAGCCCGCCAACCATTTTTAGCACTGGTTTGAAGTTAGACAATAGTTTCATTATGCAGTCTGTACAAGGGCCTTTGATTTTTTCAGCTTCAAGTTTCCCTTAACTTTTGAGGGTAAAGTTTATCTTCATCCTCTAAAATATCTGCATCTGCTTTAAATTTTATTTATACACAAGATTTTATGGAGAGAAATAAATATTCATCCGATTTGTGCGTGCGTAATTCTTGATTTGTGCTTAACTTTGGATCAGTGCATGCGTAATTCTTGACTTAACTCATACAGTTTGTGCAAAATTACAAAATGAAAATAAAATACAAAATACAATTTACACATGCACAACTTAAAATTACAACAGCTTCAAACTAACCCCACGCACAAATCTTTAAAAAATTACTCACAAATCGCTTCGTTTAAATGCTGCTAGAATCCTGGGTTATCAGTTTTCTTATCTGCCGTTTTTAACTAAGATTTTTTTTTGTTTTAAACATGTTATTTTACATACACACTTATGTTACAGTCTCATCTATCGTTACAAATTTACCTACTAAATTTACCAATATACATTATACATCAAACCATGTTTGAAAGGAAGCAGGCAGAGCATTGCTTATTAATTAGACTAAATAGATTAATTAGATTGTGAATAATATCTGGTGAAACATGACATTTTGCCACTTTCTTATACAGGTATGTCAGCCAATTAATACTAATTAATACAAAAAGTCAAAATAAGATTTTTTAAAACACTTTAAAAATAAAAATATTTTCCAGAATTGCTTGTTTCTTCTCAGCAGCCCCTCCCTCCCCTGACAGCGCCTGCGACATGGGGCACTGTCAAAGTGGAAGATAAGAAATATAGATACCAATTTACCACTTGTCTGACTTTTAAGGTAAAAAAAAAAAAAACATGGATCCACTGTTTGAACAACTTTATTAACAGCAGTCTTGTAACATTAGACAGCAGAGTGCTGAGTATTATACATTATTATTATGGTCACGACAAATCCACATTTGGAGTACAGACTCCTGGTTTTTGCCTGTTGAATGCAGTTTTCTTGTCTCTTTGAATTTAAGGGAAAGGTTCTCCTTCTGTTTCCTCTCTGGCTCTTTTTCTACAAATCAATCTTTCCAAATACGTTTGATTTTTGTTGACTTGCGAGCATGGCGGTTTTAGTTTAGATGTTAGCACAGCCCCTTTTAAAAAGTAGCGGATAGATTTTTGACACGTGACGGTGGTAGTTGATGTGCATCGAGAATGAGCCAAATGTGTTAAAGAGAATCCTGTAGTTTTTCAAAATAAAACTTCAGTCAGAATCAGATTACAAATAAAACTGAAAAAAATGTAGGTTGTGTTTTCTCTGCGGCCCGATACACACGGTTCCACTGACCAGTCTGCAGCCCTGGGGAAGGGTACCACTGCTATACACATACAAAATGCATCAAAAACAAAGGGGAAAAACGCACTTTACTTTTAGATATGAAGACATGTGCCACAAGCTTCCAAGATTCCACAGTAATGATACTTTAGCATCTGGAATATTTCAGATCCAATCCTTTAACAGTCATTACAGAATCAGAATCCTTTCTTAACAATGTAAAACCAACTCACCAAGCTTTAATTCACCAAAGTTTCCACATCCAATCTTCTTCCCCACACGAAAATTGGGGCCCACCATTAGAACCCCAGAGGTGCTCGAGGAGCCAGATGGTCTGGGGTGTCCACTGCGGTTTCCCTGGGGGACTTTAGTGCTCCTGGCTGGTCGCTCGCCATATTTATCCCTTTGTTGATCCATGGCACGTGCAGCACACATCAGCGCTCGCCTGGACTGATATAGAATAAGGCCTCCTGGGCCGGGCCTAGCACAGCCACAGCCCTGGTCACTAGCAGCACTTTAACGGCGCAGTCACTCTCATGGGCCAGAACTTGGTGCTCTTTACCAACACTGTTTCTTCTCCACCCCTAGATCACCCTATCGCCTCTGAAGACTTGCTCTACCTCAACATTTGATACAGGCAAACATGGGAGACCTACAAGACACAAAGATAAAATGATAAACCTTCAGAAAAAATGCAGAAAACTAAAAATCAAAAAGTTGTTTAAATTACATTTCAAAAACACAAATAATTCAATTATATATATATATATATATATATATATATATATATATATATATATATATATATATATATATATATATATATATATATATATATATATATATATTCCCCTTGTGGGACTTCCAGATGCAGACCGACAGGATGGTAATGGTGAACCAACCAGACATTATAGTGGTGGATAAAGAACAGAGGAAAGCTGTTGTGGTGGATGTGGCAGTACCAAGTGGTTGCATCAAGAAGAAGGAACATGAGAAACTGGAGAAATACCAGGAACTCAGAGAAGAACTGCAGAAAGCATGAAAGGTGAAGGTGACAGTGGTGCCCGTGGTAATTGGAGCACCCGGGGCTGTAACCCCCAAACTGGAGGAGTGGATACAGCAGATCCCTGGAAAGACCTCAGACATCTCAGTCCAGAAAAATGGTGCTAGGAACAGCTAACGTGCAGCGCAGGACCCTCATAAAAGCGAAAAATCCATGTTTCTTGATTCTTATGGTGCTTTCTAGATGGATGAGTTTCTTTCATTAAACTGAACCTTTAACAACAGCAAAGACACATATTTATAACTTTAACTGTAAGTGCTTTGTAATCACACAAAGCATTTTTATATCAATAAATATTTACTGGTAGTAATCCTATGTACATAAAATTTACTTAAAGACCCACTTCAATAGGATTTTTTCTGTGTGTTTTATCATGTTCCTGTGACATTTTTCTGATGGAGGCCATTTATAAAGAAGATTAAGCTTAAAATGCATTTCTGAGTATTTCTTTATTCAAATCGATGTGAATCAGGAGCATACAAAAAATGTCACTGGAAAAAGCTTGTGGTTGTGACATAAAAGCTACAGTTGGTGGGTTACATGGTCCCTGCTCCACTTCATTCCGTTGCATCCACTTGCAAACAAATAGATCGATGTATGTCTGTTTTTTTTCTCAAAAATTGATCAAAATTAAACAACTGGATAGCTCCAAAACTGTCCCATTTTTGTTGCACCTCTAATGTTAGACTGGGGGTGTGAAGAGCTATAGGCTAGTGGGAGAGAGTGTAAATAGAGAGCTCTCAGCAACAGGGAGTGGGGGGGTGGGTTCCTCTGCCCCAACGGTAACGCCCACAACTCCGAGGTGAATTTCTGATTATCTTCTGCCGTTCTGCAGAAACTACGTCCTAGAAAACAACACAGGCTTTAGGATTTTGCCTAAAATCTGCATAATTGTAATTAAAAGACCAGTAGGAACGGCTTTAAAATAGATTAAAAAATGATCAGAGTGGGACTTTATTTAACTTGAGTAGAGAAAACAGGTCAAAGCCCAGACTACTATATTGAGACCAAGCACTTAGTTTGGTGAATGAACAATGCATTTGAAAAGTAAACATTTATTTTTTTGTTTCTAGTTAAATAACACATCTTTAGCAGATTTATTTTATAGTTCTGTATTGCTAACAGAAAAATGATTCAAAAATTATTTGATTTTAGTCAGTAATTTACTAAATCTCTGAAAAACAAATGTAGCCATCTGTTTTTAAAAAAATATTAAAAACAGCACTTTTCTTTAAAAAAAATTTTTTAAATGGTTTCTGAGCTTGTTTCAGCTTCAAAAATCTGTCTAGTTTCTTTGTCAGCAACTTTTAAAAACAAAGTAATTGAAGGAGAAATCCAGTGTTTAACAGATATGAGGGTGACTCACTGGAAATATGCTGCTGGGCTTAAGAGATAGCAATCAAGTCACAGTGGACACAGACAACAGAGGATCAACAGAACGCTTCAGTCATAGTTTGGGATGGGGAAGGCGTCTCCTCACTCACAGATATAACTAGGTAGACGATAAATACCAGAAAATTGTATTATGTAAACAAGTCTAGCAGTCCATGTCTGATTAAAAGGACAATGGAGATTAACTTCATGGACACTCATGACTTCTGAAGTAATCTTGACCTAGAAAACATGTAGAAAACTGAGAATTGTGTATGGTAGCGTCATTACATTAGAGCACCAAATATTCACTGAATATCTCTTGGACTAACTGAGAAAATAATGAAGAAAACGTCGCACAATTTTACAAAATATTGACTCAAAATAATCAGGCATTGTAAACAACTCACATGATCCCAGAAGAAAAAAAAGGGATTCATGACTATGTTGTAACTTATGCGCACAAAAAGGCTGTTGCTGAAACTATTGTGTGTGGGCTTTGAATGAGTCATTCTTGGTTTTGCCTGCACAGATCTCAGAATCAAAGACAGCACGCCTGCTCTGCAGAGCAATTTTACACTGTTGCTCTTACATAAAGCCAAAAAATAGAAGAAAACCAGTTTGGTACCAACGATCAAAAGGGTTCTGAAAGTGTTTTGAAAATAATGATTTGGGGTTCTGATCCATGTGGCTGAAATATTTAATTTTAGGTTTTTAAGCTTTACCACTGATTCATTACTTGTTCAAATCAGATGATAGTCACCAATTGTGTAGCATAGAAACAGCAAAACAAGCTATGTTTATAAACTGATCAATCATTAATGCAACAATTTTCTTATAAAAGTTTTCAATAAAAGTTTGAATTCACTAGACTGCCTATTTAGGTTTTCAAGTGGGTTTTTCCACTTAACCCATTAAAGACCCACTCCAAAGAAAGTGGTATTTTTGTGTTTTTAACTTGTTATTGTAGCATTTTTTCTTATGGTGAAGGGCATTTATAAAATACTTTAAGATTAAACTGTTTCTGAGTATGTCTTAATTCAAATCATGTTGGATCAGGAGCAGATGAAATCCCGCTGTTTGAAAAAGTCACAGGTTTGTGATGCAGCAACTGCCATGGCAGGGCCAAAGTCTCCAATCTCTGCTCCAATTCTAAATCAACTACTTGAAGACAAAAAGATCCATGCACATTTTCCTTTTCCTCATCTTAGCTGCCATCCTGCTCTAAACTGTACAATGTTAGCTTGGGGTTGTGAGGGTCTGTCAGCTCGCGGGACAGAGTGTAGGCAAAAGGTATAATGGGATATCAATGTAGTGTTATTTCCCCACCAACTTAAACTTTGAAAATTTGTCCTTTACATTCTGTCTTAAGCCACCTTCAGGCAACTGTGTAGGAATAAAACAGAATGTTACTTTTTAAGAAAAGCAAAAATTATTTTAGCACAGAATATTTATGAATAGTAAAAACATGTCAAGATGGTATAAATGATTCACTTTGTCGTGTACCAAAAAACCCCATAGAAATACAATCATTTTGGTAATCTCCCATCTTTAGTATGAACGATTCTTGGTTAATGATACACGCCCATTCAAAAAAACTCCCGTTAATTTAGATTTAGGCACTAAAATATACTTCACAACATAAAACTGTGCATTTGAAAACAGTCAAAAAAAAAAAAAAAAAGAAATCAAACTATATGCCTAAAAGCTACTTAAAGAATTGGGCTTAATTAACAAAACTGAGGAAAAAACAAACTAATAACCAAAAAATAACACCGAAAGGCAAAACATTCTTTGATTAAAAACTGCAATATTGATTAATTAAATGAATCTGTTACTTCAATTTTAACACAAGAATTTTTACATTTCACTCACAAGATTTAGACTTGTGCTTATATTGAGTTCTGGGAAAACTGTTTCTCGTGACTAAGCTACACTTACTTTGAAAGAAAAAAACGTAACAAACAGATCAATATTTCTTTGATCAAATTTGAATCTGAACACTTATCAAGTAGTGAACTTGTAAATGAAAATGAATCAATTCAGTGATCTGGTATCAAGCCCTCGAGCAGTTCTGTGTCTCCAGTTTCAATGTGAGATGGGTAATTCCCCACCTTTATCCAAACGGCCATGTCATTTTCATAATGGCTGAGGATGTGTTTCAACATAAAAAGCTTTTGGCACATTGTGAACAGAAATACCTTCTTAAAAAGATCAAAAGGTTTTTATCTGTTTAAGAAATCCTTTGGGAAAAAGTCTTCAGTTTTGGAAAAGCTTTTTACTTGGAAAAAATACTGTTAAATTCTGAATTCTGTTAAATGATACAAAACATTTTACAAACTAACAGTTAATAAAGTGGTTAGTACTATAGAAATATACATTTCATTAACGCTCAGTTTGTGTGAGAGCTAAACACTACATATGTTGTAACCATCTTAGAATATTTTACTTATTTACAGTAAAGGATGCTTTTGAACGTGACTTACAAAATACATTTGAAAAATACTTTGAATTAACTGCACAAAGGGCATTAAAAAGCAAATAAATAAAAACCATGAAATTCAACTTTATATATAAGAGCAATTTTAAGTTCAGTGTCTGTACAGTGTAGTTTATTTTAAAAAAAACATAAAGGAACAGTTAAGATGCAGTTAAAGACATAAACGCATCTTTTCCAAGAAAATCTTAGTCTACTTACACTAAATCATCTAAAGTGGTCTTTTAGATAAAATATACTTTTAATTTAAATACTTTTCTTGTTTTATGTTTAAAAACATTGAAGAATTGATCTTAAAAAGTTCAATATTGCAAGAAACTGAGACTTTTTAAGCAAGTTGACATAGCTAAAAGGATATTTAGAAGGAATGTTGTTACAAATACCATAGGATTCTGAATGCAGTCAGTGATTAACCTTCAGTGGAAAGATCAGCCTGTGAGGGGGCCTGCCAGCAGTGTAAACTCCTACTGTGACAGTGCCAGCTACCAGCTGCATCGCCCCTCTTTATATACTATTTGAGGAACATTGTATCATGGAGTATGTAGAACCATTTGTTTATTGTTTTCATTTTTCCTACACACGATCACTGTGTGTTTTGTTCCTTTATGATTTTTAATATAAACTACACTGCACAGACACTGAACTTAAAAATAAGATAGATTCTTTTTTTTCTAGAAATGTGTAAGCATTTAAGTTTACTTTCATCATTGTGTTACTTTATATAAAATTAATGACTGGGAATTAGAGGAATAATTAACCTCACCTAGCATCTGATTTTTTGTTAAGGAATGTATGCAAATTAGTAGGAGCAAGTTTAAGTACGTCATAAAGTTTAACTTTAAACACAAGTTTCAAGCAGGAAACATTTATGCTGCTTCCTTACAGGATCTAAAATAGAAAAACTTCCATCTGCCGCCTAATACGCACATATACTTAGTTTGCATGAAAACAGAAACAATTCTGTTGAGGTGTTACAAGCCTGCGGACGTGCTGAGTCAAAGAAACTTAGGCCACTATGGTGATGATCGTTGCTTTGTGAGCAGGCCCGCCGTGAAACAGACTTAAAATACTGCGATATGTCTGTTTGTTTTCTATCCTTCGCCTACGATTCACTGACAATGAAAAACGTGTCAGTCTACTGCGAGAGACAGTCACAAAAAAGTGAACAGATTAACCATAAAATTAGTCAAACTAGCAGCGTAACATAACACTGACTAGGGGTCCATCGAGCTAACGTAAGCAAAATATTACTTAGCCACAGTGGCTGGTCTGGGTGAAATGTGAAAAAAAATAATGTAACACAAATTTTCTTGTTGCTCGCGAACAACCGAGCTTTTTCAAAGCAGGAAAGGAAAAACAATAATATTTTTTCCCCTTAAAGCAAACGCCAAACACAAACATACGGTTAAGTGACAGCCGGACCGAGCGCAACAAGGAAATTAGCAGCGTTAGCAACGAAAATATTAGCTAACAATCACAAGTCTGATATATATTTATATTTTAGCTAGTAGAAAACATATAAAACGGACTCACCCTTGGTGTGGTGAGTCCAGACGGCCAGGCCGCAGACTGAGTGTATGTTTTTTTATTATTATTAATATTAATGTACGTCTGGGACTCCACATGAGGGCTTGTTGGCTCTTCTTGTTACTGATGTTTCACGCTAACAGCCGTTAGCGGCTCTCTCCATTCTTCGTCTGCTTCCACTGCTGGTAAAAGGTTCGGAAACACCGGAAGTAGAAAACACGGCACCACCCGCTCCAGAGCGCTCATTTCCGGGTCAAACTTCTGTTTACCTTTTTTTTAGACCTAAACTACAGGATTAAAGGATTTACTTTAAATCACACACACACGTGTACCCATGCACGTGTAGTAAAATATGAAAAACAGCTTCCACATCATTCAAAACGTGCATGCTGTAAACACATTTTAAAGACCAGTTTTTACATTTTAAAGAGATCTTTCAACGAAGAAAAGGAAAACTGATGTAGAAATAAAGATTTTGCGGATAATTCTGAACGTTTACCTCTTTGAGAAGGCATTTTAGAATTCAGATGGACACATACATGAAAAAGTTACATTTTTACATTAAGAATATTTTGTTTCCAGTCGATTTGAAAAAAATAATAAAAAAAAAATAATAATAATAATAATAAAAAAAAAAAATATATATATATATATATATATAAATTTAAATTAAAAATAATAACAGCAATATATTTCCAAAAGTCTGTGTGTATTTGTATTAAAATATCAAGGGCCAATAAGATGCGCATGTAAACTTGATTAAAAAGACTCTTTAAAATGAAGTTTTGCTGTCTATAGGTATGTTTTTGCCATTTTCTTTGACTTCAAGAAAAAAAATCAACACCAGCAAATGATATAATGTAGTAAAGAGGTTGGACGACAAACACAATGCACATTAAAATTCTTTATTATATTTGACTCAATAAGAAAGTTGGAAAAACAACTTAAAAAGATTAAAAGTCAATAAATGGTCATATAAACACTTGTGGTAGAAATTCCAGAGATTAAAAATGTAAGGAACTGAAAAGGAATTAAAATAATATTTTTTAAGTTGGGATAAAGCTGAGGTGTCTAATAAAAAGAAAACAAAATGATAAAATAAAGGAGAAACTTGAGATATTTTCAGGCTTGTCCCAACAAGAGGAGACCCTGAAGTAGATCCAGGACCCACAGCAAGAACTACATTGTTTGGTTGAGCGTTGGAGTTCCTCTTGCAGAACTGCAGGTCGGTCTTGGAGACTGCTGCCCCCTCAACCCGGCTCCAGATGAGTGGGTGAAGATTGATGGATGGATAAATGGAGGAGAGACTTGAATCACAACACTTGTTTTAGATATTTACTGGTAATTATAAAATGTGGAAAACATACCAGAGAAGCTCATTTGATCCATTTCTTGGATTGAGTGGAAGCTGTAGATTTCTGGAACTTAAACATGTAATGATTACATAACATTAAATGTATATGTAGAAACCAGAGAAATGTAGACTCCATTTACAAGTGAGTTTAAAAAAAGGTGAATGATACGTTTTAACCAACAAAGAAGTCATTTCATTTCATTTTTGTTGGTTTATTGGTTTAGTTTGTCATTTGTATTGGTAACATAGTATATAGTGTAAAGTCAGAGCATAACAATGCAAAAAACTAATATTAAAAAAACGACACACCTCTTTTTGATTTTTGCATTTATCTGGAGTTTTCCTAAAAAAAAACTTTATTTAAACATTTCTTCCAAATTTCATAATTTCGCAACCAACAGCGACATCTAATGGTCACATTTTGAAATGCTGTTAGAGAATCCACACATGGAGCATCCGGAATGAATTCATCAGAGGAGCAGAGAATGTTAGATGTTTTAGAGATAAATGCAGGAAAGCAAACTGAGATGATCTGGACACATTGAGAGGAGGAACAATGATCCCACTGGTAAAAAGATGCTGAAGATGGAGCTGTCCAGCTGCCCAGAAGGTTCATGGAGGAGGAGGATGGTGTGAGTGAGGAGAATGCAGAAGACTGTATTAGATGGAGGCAAAAGGGGAGCAGACGAAAGTGAAAGTAGAAGAGAATCTATGACAAATTTTAAATAAATTTTAATAGTGGAAAAAGTTGAAGCGAGCAACTCCAGACTTCAACAATCATCTTTCTTACTGTTTTTAAATATCTGTGATTTGTTCTGCTTCTATGTAAAATGCATAGTAGAGTTTTTACCCATTATATTTTTAAAGCAATTTTCAGCATTGTCATTGTGTTTGTAGCTTTGTTTTTCTTCGACAACTAGTAATTGATGAAAACACCCTATGAAAGCCTTTGTATTTTGTAACATTTTTAGTAATGAATTTCAATTTTAACCCTATAATCATTTGATTCATACATCATACATGCATTTCTTACACCCCTATCTCATCAGCATGATCCAAACTTTCCTTAAAAGCCCATCGTTAATAGCTTGGTTGGTGTTTTCTGCCCTGCAGTTCAACATAATTCTACTAGAGGCAGTTAACAGGCTTTTCCTGATTATTTCAAAATGGCTGCCTCCGTGAAAGCTCAAAAACACTTTTGGCGGGAATTTTTTTGTTGTTGTTAATTTCCGAAACTTTCTGGCAATAATAACTCATCTATATTTATTCATTTTTAAATGACTTTTTTGCTGCATTGGAAAATGCCAAATGTGTTAATAATTAACTCATCATACAATTACACCATGTCAAAATATGAATCAAATTTAAGACTTTTTCCCAAAACACTCATCGTGTCAATATTTTTACAACCTAAACATTGTATGCAAAGACTTACCAAATCAACTGACGCATCATACCATCAATAAAGTAAAAAAAAAAAAAAAAAAAAAAAAAAAAGTTAAATATCTTTTAATTCTTAGATGAAGTGGCTTCAGCTGTATTGTCAATAGTGAGGGATTAAAGTAAAATAGAACTAAAGGGCGGGTCATAATATTTTCTAAATGTAATTCTATAAAATGCATATCCAGCTGAGGATAAAGACACCCCACTCAATAAAAGTTGGCGTTAAAATAACTGCAGTGAAATGCTCTCCTCAATGTTAAATTCTTTCAGCTTTAAAATATTTATGAAGGTTCTTACACATAGTTTCAGACCACCACACATTTCTTAAATGAGATTAAGATCCAGGATAACTCAGCGGTTCCAGGATCTCCTCAGGTCCATGCTTCACTTCCTGGTATGTTTTGAGTCGTCGTATCAGTTTTTACAGTTTGCTTCGACCAATCCGACCCTTTGGTCCTTTCGCTCACTCCTTCATTAACTGACATCAGAATCAAATATTCATTTATGAACCTTTTTAGTTTTTCTTTGAAAATGTTTTTCTAATGCAAAGTGGTTACAAAAATAAATTACATTCTCACTTTGAGATGACACGACAAAACTACACATACAAAGCTGATTAAGAAAAAAAACAACACTTTCTTCTTCTTCATGTCTACAATAAACTTATCAAAAAGTTAATAAGTCCAACAGTATCTGTAGAGGCATCCATGTCCAGAATCTCTCTGCAGGATTCAAATTATATTCTGGACACAAAAACTGTTATAGAAAACAACTTATAATACTATCGTTGTGATACTTGTAAATTTGCTGTAACAGAAAAAAAGATTACATTGTGACTCACTGCAATGTGACAGCTCAACTTTCATTACAATCTGACCTTCAATCGGCACTTTCACAATATTTCTTTTTAGGAAAAAGGCCTGACAAAACTACAATGCACTGGAATACCTTCAGAAGGTTCATGACACTCAGTGGTGTTATATACTTTTGAATAAAGTTTAGTTTTGCACATCACACCATTATCTAACATGCATCCATCAAGTACAATTGTTATGCTACGTTCACATCGGCCTCAGAAGCCCACGCGTTCAAGCGACCACTTCCAACAAAAAGTTAACGTGTGTAAAGGCGCAGTTCAGGCTTCCCCGTTCAAAGCTCCCACGCAGCTACGTACATTTTTTAAAATGTTTTCAGGCTCTATGTACAATACACAAAGCAATTGAACACGTGTTGGAAGTTAAGGCCATGTCACACTGCTGCTACATACGATTTGCGCATCTTGCACGGATGAAAATTGGTAATATGCGAATACAAGGGGAAAAAGTGAGAAATTGTGATGTAGCACAAATAAACCACCATGAAAACAACAGAAGAAGTACGAATAAACCACGCAAAAAAAACAGGTAAACTCGTGCTACATTAAATTTCTTCACTTTTACATTTAAAGCACTGGGCAAAAATCCTTGCTGCCGCTGTGAACCCTCACGATGCTTTGCTTTAATTAAACAGCCGGATTCTTCTGGTCTGCAGCGGTTCTAGGCGCCAGCTGAGGCAGCCTGCCGGGGGGGTGGAGATGTTTCGATGAGGGCAGGAAGCGCCGCTGGGGAGATCTGCGAGAAGGGCTCACCGCGTGTCCAGAGCTGTGTCCGCGTCCATCCTACCCAACCCCCTCTCGTTACCAGCTATTCGTGTGGCGCCGCTTGAGAAACCCAACCCCTGGGGGAGAGGGCGATTTATATACCCGTCACACAACATGTGATTCAAGCATGAACCATGCGTGATTATTGAGCCCTGTTTATATGCAATTCATTAGTGATTTATGTGACATATAACGTAATTTTAACCTGATATATCTGCCGTATATGCGATAAAAAAGTTATCCATCTGTGGTAGATGGGTCAAAAGTCCATTAGACATGCATGGAATGCCACAAATTTGCACAATCATCTTGCAAAAATGATGCACAATTGCATAAGATTGACTTCATGGTGGAAAAACTACATAAAATGCGCATAAATTGCGTAATTCTCAGCCAACCAAAAAATTTAGAGACCGGTCAGCCGAAACCCTGGACGGACATCTGCACACGCTGACGAATAACGAATGCAAAAAACACTTATCAATTATGTACATCAATCACGCTTGTATCATGAAAGACTGAAATTCCATACAGGTACTTGGACAAAGTGCAAATTGTACGAAGCAGCATTGTGGCATAGCCTTTAAACCAATTGAACTTTGACCAATCAAGGACTTGAATTTAGTAGTGACGTACGAATGACGTTCCATTTTCATTCATGGAGGTGCCAACAGTTTGAAAACTGATAGCAGGGAAAAATGAATAATGTAAAACCTGGAGAAAGATTCACGAGATCTGCACCATTTTGACATTTCGCTCCAAGCCTCTTCCAGCTGTAAGTACATGTGCGTGTGGCATGGCGCTTTTAGCGCGTTCTTGAAAGTGTGACACATTCTCGTGTGTATGTAGCATTAGTGGAGAGACCTGTAATATTTCCTCCCCATGTAAACTGCCACCTCCATCGTTAGACATCCATACTCTGCTTTAAGTAACAAACATAATACCACAGTGACATGACGATGTGTCCAAGTTAATCTCAGTCGCCTGCATGAAAGAGTCTTTAAATCAAGCGCTAAAAAGATGAAGATGAAAAGGTGTCAGGAACAGAGTGGTAGCTTATTATCAAAAGTTCTGTACAAGAAGACAATTACAAAGTTAGGAGGCAAAAAAAGGATGGAAGTTTCTGGTGTGTTTCTACATTGTCCTCTCAGCTACTAGCAAATGGGTAAAGTGTTCAAAAAGCGCTCAAATAGGGACTGTCTCCTTCATTAAGCTATTGCCTTCGCCTCAGGCAGGAACGCCTCCCAAAATTTTATAAACTGAAAGAAATAAAGAGACAAGAGGGAGAATCAAAGATGCTGTAATGACAAGACCATTGCATTTTGATGATCTGTGTGGTTCAATGGTTACCCGCTGTTGAGACTGCATCATCGCCTCCAAATATTTGATTATCTGACTCTTGAAGTCCTTCGCTTTTTCTTTCTGCACAGAAAAGGGACCTTTCTTTTAGGAAAATAAAATGTTATTTTTTAACAAGTAATAGAGTGAGGAAGCAGCAGAAGTTGTAGAAGAAGGAAAGTCATAAGCGTATAGCATCAAACACCCTAAACTTGACATAATCATAGTTACAAGACCACTAGGAAATCTTTGAAAACAGAAATTTAGAAGCTTTTCTAAAGGTTATGGATCTTTGACTGTACCTCAAATCTGAGGAACTCCTTGCGCACGGTCATTCCAATCCTGTCAAAGTCTCGCTCGTACTGTGTGACCTTCGTCTCCCACTGAGGAAAAATAAGGAAGAAGCATTACATTTTTACATTTTTCTAAATATATTTTTTGAGTAAAAATGAGTGCTGTCAATCGATAAAAAATGTAATCAAATTAATCACACTTTTGAGTTGTGATTAATCACAATGGTTTACGAGTTTAAGTTTATATGACAATATGCAGCTTTTGAACAAAGAAAAAGACCATCGAGAAAATGCTTCCCTTATTTTTATTGTCTGAAATGTTTACATTAATAATGTGGTAACTCAGTAATTGTAATTTGTGTGCACAAAACACATCATCAGTAAGATAAGCAGAACTCTAAAGACTTTCACATCTGCAGTACTACTCCAAGAAAACAAATAAGAAACAAACATTGTGTTCTACACTTTAAATGGTCCAGGTAAATACTATAATCTGATTGGCTGCTGGTTGATCTGGAAGCTGTTCTGGTCACAATGTTCTATATGTGCAGGCTTCTTCAAAACAAACTTTTTTGCTTCATCTTCTGGAACTTTCTCTTGTGACAATCACCACATACATACATTTTGTACATACATTATATATATATACAGTATGTATCTACGTATCCCTTTCCTCTGCTGTTGCAGTCAAGGTCTTGTGTTCCTGTGCTACATTATGTAAATAGTCCGCCTTTTGTAAAAAAAAAAAAAAAAAAACAATCTAAACCTAAAAATTAACATGAATAAGGTACTACACATTGATTGAGTATTTATTTCTTTAGTAAATCACCATGTTATAAATGTGATAGCGCTCTGCAAAGTCTGCGTTGAGAAATTGATGCACGCCGCAGAAGCCTGAACCGTTAGAAGGCATTTTGTTTTCACAGTGTAGGTAATTATATATATGAACGCGTTATTTTTTTTTAATTAATCGCGTGCGCTGAGGTGCTAACGTTGACAGCCCTGGTAAAAAATATACATTAAAAACATTCACGTTCATGGACATGTGACACATTCAAGAAAGCACTAAACACGCCTTCTTGAACGCGCGTTTAACCCATGGTGTTCACACTGAACAAGCAAGGAGGAGTGTCTTCTTTCTCTACTGTTTACTAGCGAACATCCGCCACCTACTACAGCGTGAAATGTCAATGTGGTGCAGATCTCACAAATCTTCCCCCAGGTTTTTTCTTTCACAGCTCTATTCCAAAATATGAAGAACTTGGTGTCATATTTCTGGTCAGGCACAAACATACTCCATGATCCATTTTCAAACGGTTGACACTTCTGTGTATGAAAACAAACGCTATCCTGATGTCACTACCAAATCCCAGTCCCTGATTGGTCAAAGTTCAACCTGGTTCAACTTTCTACGCATTTAAAACGAACACACATTTTATAAGCAGAGCCTGAAAACAGGCTTAAAATGTGCGTAGCGACATCTAAACCTAAGAGTTTTGAACCCGAAACCCTGAAATGCGTATTTATACACATTTACATAGACTTTTCATTGAAGCGGCTGCTTGAAAGTGCGTTCCCGAGGACGATGTGAACGTAGCTTTAGAGACAAGAATTGGAACCTATTGCTAAAGAGTTGTTTGAGCAGGTGTCTCAGCGTGTACCGTGTGTGTTACCTCTGTGATCTCGTCTTTGGCCTGCTGCAGTTTGTCGGGTTTGTTGGCCCACAGCAGTTTGGCCTCTGCCTCCCTCTTCTTCTGGAGCGTGCTCTGAGCTTCTTGCCATCGCTGCCACGCCCGCATGCGCTGGTCTAAACAACCCTGTGGAGAAAAGAGTTTCAACACATATGCAACAGTTTAACTCCGTTAATAATCACTTTGAACTACCGTATGTAGATTAGGAAATGTTATTAAAACAACATGGAACAAGCTATTGCAAATGCATCAAAAATGTATTTATGTCAATAAACTGCAGGAAAAGGTTAAAATATTTATTGCGTTTCAGAAAACATCTTAAGATAAAAAAATAATGTTTTAGATTACAAAATATATTAGTATTTTCCAAATTTATAAAATGAACACACCAGATTGTGGATTAAACAGGATGTGAAAACACTGAATTATTGGGGGTCATTAAACACCCCTAGACACAGCGGGGTCATGTCCTAACATTAGGAAGGAATAGAACCTATTTCAAAAAGAGAGACGACGTGGAAGCGACGTTAAAGACTCACTCTGATTAAAATTGTGTAGGTGGTTTTTTTAGCATGTTATTGTGGCATTTTTCTGACGATGGAGGACATATATGAAGAAAATTAAGCTCAAAATAGTAAATAAGTATTTCTTTATTAAAATTGTTGTGAATCAGAAAAATGCAGAACAAGAATGTATTTGTGATGCAGAAAATCCACTCTGAGGGTCACTAAAATGACTAGTTCCATGTAAGGGGAAAAGGGGCAGGGTTGCCCCCACAACTTTTTAATGAACTCCTACTGCTCTGCAGAAACTATGTCCTAGAAAATGAAAGTTTTTCTGATTTAGGTGAAAAACGGCATACTCATAATTAAAAGATCAATGGGAATGCTTTTACAACTGATCAAAAGATAATTGAAGTGGGACTTAAAGACAAATACAAATCCTAACTCAGACAATTTAGATTCACCGGGAGATTTAGTGCTGGAGATTAAAGAAAGGCAGGCACTCTGACTGGGTTATTGCCAGGCTAGCTAGCAATCAGAGATTACTTAACTTACTGCTCCTCTACCTCACCTACTGTAATGAAGTTTACCACACTGGCTCTACTCGCTCCGACTCACTCTTTGTCGGCCTACTTCCCCCTTCCTCTCTCCCCTACCCTAACCTTGGTCTGTCTACAATGTAAAAACGGTTAATAAAGAATGACATTAGCACACTGCTGAGTATCCTTAAGACATGCGACGTGATGGCTCAGTTTATTAGGGATTGCGCAATCTAGGCTGCGCTGCCCGTGCACCATTTCCTCTCACGGCCTTCGCTGTAACTGTTAAGAACACACACGAAATACAGCGATTTTAAGGCAAAAATATTCATGTATATAAATGACATTTAGAGAACAGACTGGTGGACACATTTTTATTTTTTTTTTATTAGTTCCTCACTATGGAGAGGATAGTTTACAGGTGAGTCTCTAGCTTACCTGCGTCGCGTGACTGCAGGTCCCTGCTGAGACGTGTTCCAATAAGGGACCACTGAACCGAACCCCAACCCGCCCAAATTATGTCCACCCACCCAAAGCTATTTTTGCCCACAAATGCAGGATCTAAACCCACAAACCGTCCAAACCGGCAGGAAACCACCTATTGTGACAACACAAAGCAGCTGAAGCACTGTATGATGGGATTTGTAGTTAATATCTGTGAGGGCAGACCCCGCTGCCCCACATTTAAAAGTTAAGTTTGTTATATTTCTTTCAAATTTGTTGCAGAATTTATCATTTATACTTGCACACACATTTATTTTACTTTACACCTTCAATAACAAAATTAACTTCATGATTTGTGCACACATTTAGTAATGTTGTTCTGACGTGTCAAGTAATTCTTTTCTTTTGAGTTCTCCTTGAAGCCTGATGATGTGGCAGAGGGAGAAGCTGCACAAATTGGTGATGTGGCGAAAGGGAGGAACTGGAAATCTTCCTGGACACTCCCATTTGGAGATGATGGAGGGGGGGAGATAAAAGTTTATTCCTTTGTTGAATTATTGTTTCTTTTGTTGAAATATGTTTAACTTGATTTGAAGTATAAGTTAGTTTTGTTTGTTAATACTTTAAATTACTAGTAATTTACTTTATTAGTTAATGGTTATGTTTTCAATGTTTTGTATTGTTGTCCCCTCCCTATTGTGTCTTTGGTCTGATCAGCCAGTATAAATTCTCCCTGATGTTTCCTGTTTGGAGGGTCAGTTTTGTTTAGTTGGTTTGAGCTTTTGTTTCCGAGTCTCTTAGTTACATTTTGTTAAGTTGACCCCATTTTAACTTAAGTCTATGTATTTTTGTTGGGTAAAATAAACAACCCTTTATTTAAAGATTCTTTTTTGTCCTGTGGCTCAATCCTCATGGCCGAGCGGCCCGTGACAATATCATAGTGAAGGTCACAGACACTTTGTGATTGAGGGCCTCGACTTTAACACTTGTGTCCTACAACATCACAAAAAGCACCATTTTCCTCGGAGTGAATCTTTAAAAAAATAGACACTTAATATTCCAGATTTTTTTTTCAATGCATTAGTTTTGCATCTGGTTTCAAGTCAAAGTCGAACTTTAACCTTGCTTTATACTGACATTCTTTATGACTCTTCCTCCGACGCCACAGCGGTCATCTTACCCGTACGGCACCCAGTAAGCGGATGTAGTCAGCAAGGAGCTCCGCGAGGATGAAGAAGTCACTGGCTGCCTGCTCCTGATGCAGCTGCTCCATCTTGTCCTCCACCTCTGCCAGCTGGGAGAGAGCCCGCGACAGCGCAGTGTTGTCCTCGGAGTTTCCTAGCATGGCCATGCTTTTGGCAAATATTGCCGTGTTTCCACACAACTCTGAAGTTGGTTTAGAGGAAAGCAGAAACATATTTCCTTTGTTTGTTTCACAGATTATTTTGGTACACCACAAGATGAAAAAACTGAAGATAATTCAGACACAAATCACCTTTTCGGTGATTGACGAGGGAATCCACAACAGCATGAAGCTTCCTCAGCTGCTGCTCCTCAGCATCAACTTCCTGCAGCTTGTCCTCAAACCACTAAAAGGAGACCCAGACATCCACCACTCTTTATGGGCCAATCCTTACTCTGACACCCCAACAGCACACGCTCTGCTTCACTCCCGACAGAACCTACAGTGAAACTCTCCATCCTTAATCTACTTACAGTGTCAGACTCATTCATCTTGATGGTCATCTTGTTGACGGCGTCAGACGCTCTGTTGATCATTTTAAGAAATCCCGCTCCACTAAGAGTTTGGGTGTTCACTGCTCTGGGGAGCTGCAATGAAAAACACATACACACAAATTTAAAAGCAAGAAATGGACAGAACCTGGCAGCATGCTCACTTTTCTCTAAAATGTGTTTCCTTCTACAGCAAAATCCTAACTTTCAAATTGTCCTCACATCATCTCGCTCCAAGAATTCACGGACATCAGGGTCCTGCAGCAAAGACGGATGAGAAACCACTCTCTGCAGATACCTGCAATAATCACAGAGAACTGAGTGAAAATAATGGCAAACATCACCATCCTCCATAAAAGAAATTAAAATAAGGTTACTTTTTATGTTTTTTAACCAATTTTAAAATCAAAGCCCAAAATTTACTATTATAAATCCAAAATGTATTTAAACACAATGATTATGCTTAAAGACATTAAATTTCTACTGTAATTTTTAAGATCCAGTTGCAGTAATGGACTTCAAACATTGGATTGTTTTTTGTGGTGATGGCTATGGTGTTTTTTGTTTTCTTTTTACTGTGGCAAAGAAACTTTAACAAGTTTATAAAGCGCTTTCTTTTCAGCTGTGCATAAAATCTGACCTAATATATTAATTTAAGTATTACTCAGTCATTCTAGCGGTCAGAATGATCCTTCGTGCTCTGATACCTTTTTTAAACATGCTCTTAGCTTTCTTGATATATTTTCCACAGTATTTTTATTTGTTTATTACAAGTTTATTACTCAGACTGACTTGTATCAATCACTACTTAATGACGTCATCTGGTCCTAACATGACAGTGTTCTTGTTGTGAAAAAACACTGACTGAAACAACTTCTCTTCGTTGAAGCCATAAGTAAGCCATTATCTATGGGTAACTTATTTCTACAAATAGAAGTAACCCCAAGATTATTTTCAACATCCTTGATTCTCTTGTGTCACCTTGTGCCTCTAAATTCCCAAAACTTTCTCAGCCCGACTGCAGTTTATTTTTAGCTAAGGTTTTGGATGTTGGAGCAAGCATTCCTCCTTTAGCCAGTGTTGGGCTCTCTCAGAGCCTACACTGTTACAGTCTTGGTCTAATTTCTCTCATGTGACAGTGGAGGACATTCATTCTCTGCTGAAAAAGATCAAACCCTCGTTCTGCCCTCTGGACATGATTCCCACGTCTGTCTTTCTGAAAGTGTTCCAGAGTATAGGTTCTACTGTTGTTGACCTCATTAATCTGTCTTTGAAGTCCAGTACAGTCCCCAGCTTCTTAAAGCACACATTAATAAACCCTGTTCTTAAAAAGCCTAAATTAGACAGGTCAGATCCTATCAGCTTTTGACCAGTCTCAAAGCTTCCTTTCATTTCTAAAATCCTGGAGAAAGTAGTCGCTGACCAATTATATCTGTACCTGGAAAAGCATATTTCAGATACTTTTCAGACTGGCTTTAAGAAGAACCATTCCACAGAGACAGCTCTCTGAGTTTCTAATGATGTACTCATGGCGGCTGACTCGGGCCAGTACACTGTATTAGTGCTTTTAGACTTGAAATCTGCTTTTGACACAGATCACAACATGGATTAAACGTCTTCACAATGACTACAGACTCTGGGTCAGTTTTAAATTGGTTTATTTAATATCATAGTGGAAGAACTTTCAATTTAGCTGTCGGTATATATACCTCTGCTATAGAAAAAATATCTTGTGGCGTTCCCCAGGGTTCAGTACTTGGCCCTATTTTATTCATTCTATATATGATTCCTCTTAGAAAACTTTAAAGTCAGTTCAGCCGCATTTCATATCATTTCTATGCAGAGGATATTCAGCTTTACTGTTCTTTCCCGAAAAGGATTATAACAAGCTACAAAATTTGCTGGATTGTTTAACATGCATTAAAACATCGTGTGTAATAATTATTTACTCTTAAACACTAAGACAACTGAGACATTGATCGTTGCCCCAGAAAATAAAATTCCTTCCATCAGACAACACCTTTGTTTTCCTAGCTCGTCTGTCCAGTTGAGGTGTTGTTTGACAAATTTATGTCGCTGGAAGGTCACTCAAAACAGATAATAAAATTCAGTTTTTATCTTCTGAGGAATGTGGTAAAATTAACAAGTATTTTGTCTAGATCTGACTTGGAAACAATTCTAGACGCCTTTATTTCTTCTCGTTTAGATTACTGCAACTCTTTTTACCTGTATTAACAAACACTCCCTAAACTGTCGTCAGATTGTCCAAAACTCTGCTGCCAGGCTTTTAACAGGAACCAGTAAACGGACACACATCACTCCTTTGTTGTCTGCTTTGCATTGGTTACCTGTCAAGTATCGTATTGATTTAAAATTTTACTTTTCGTTTTTGGTCAAGCCCCGTTGTACATCTCTGACCTTTTAACCCCTTGCTTTGGCCCGATCCCTGAGGTCTTCCAACCAGCATCTCTTAAGCGTTCCAAAAACCCCTTTAAGACTAGCGGAGATGTCTCCTTTCAAGCTGTTGCTCCTCGTCTTTGGAACTCGCTCCCATTGTCACTGCGTCAGATTGACAGATTGAGTGTTTTAAATCACAGGTCAAGACGTTTTTATTCAGGAGAGCTTTTAGTTGATTTCAGTCCTTGTTTTACTATATTTGACTGTTTTTACTATTTTTTTAGTTTCTGTTATTATTATTGAATGTTATTACCTCTTTGTGTTTTGATTTTATTTTATGATCTTTTTGTAAAGCATTTTTTGATTCTTTCTGTGAAAAGTGCTATAGAAATAAAGACATTCTATTCTAACGTCACACTCACTCAGTCCAGTTCTTTATATACAGTCAATGGTCCAATAATATTCGTCCTAAAGCTCACGAGAAAAGTTTTCTCTTTGATAAAAAATAAAATTAAAAGTATATTTGTTGTCAACAATATGTGTGGCTGTAACTGTGCGGTAACGTTACCTTTCCAGAGCTGCTCTTCTCCTTTCCACAAACTCCAGAGACGACGGGTCGTCCATTCCCACTTTTACTTTAGTCATTCCTGATCATTAAGAGGAACAAGGAAAAATAGTTGACAATTTCATAAACTCAAACCAAAAACACACATAAAAGAAAAAGGAAAACACTTGAGTTCCCACCTACGACACTTTTCTCAGGCGGTGGTGGGATGATGCAGCCGTGGAGCGTCTGTTTGGCCGACAGCTTTTCATACAGACCCAGGAAGTCGCTGAAACGCCTTCTCACAGAAAAGGCTTTACTTTTGAAAATGGGCAAGGAAGACTAGAGAGACACAAAAACGAAAGATGAGGAAAATCCCAAACCGTAACATTTAAAAACACACATCATTATAAGACAGCTAAAGCACCGACCCTGGTGAAGACTTTGTAGGCCACATAGGCGTTCATACCATCACCTTAGAGGACAGAAAACATGGAGCAGACATTAGAGATGAAGCTTGAGGAATGACTTATGAAGAATGTGGGTTACCTATAGACCCACTCTGATAAAAATTGTGTTTTGGGTGTTTTTAACATGCTCTTGTGGCATTTCTCTCATGATGGAGGACATTTATAAAGAAACTTAGCAAAAAAATAGCATTTCTGAGTATTTCTTTATTCAGACTGTTATTAATCAGGAGCAGATATAAAATTGTTTTAAAAAGAGTGTATTTGTGAGGTAAAAAAATATGCTGGGTGTGCCACAGGAGGTATGGCATGTAAACAGAGAGCTCTCAGCAATGGGGAGGGGTTGCTCCACTTGACAATGGATCAAAAGATGATCAGAGTGGGTCTTTAAATGAACAGCGACTATAACATATTCAACGTAAAATAAATACATTTGCGTTGCACACAGCCGTACGACAGTTAAACTGACCGACTTTTTCCGGGTTTGTGACGGCAACATCCACATCAAAACTGTCCTTGGCCTCTTCGTCCTCCAACTGCAAAACAACACAAGGCAGCTATATTTCTTTAAAAACTAGACACACGTCATGCATTGCAGATATTGTAAAGGAATGCAGTCTGATGGTTGCTTTGAGGCTCTTCAGGGGGGCTTGGCTCAGCTGTGGGCTTGTACCTGCTCCAAGGAAGTGTGCTGCATAGCGGCGGGGTTCTGAGAGAACGAAGAGGCGGGGCGAGGACCAGAGGAAGTGGAGATGTCCGGCCTTGAGGCGCTGCTGGGCGTGTTTGCGCTGAGATCTGATTGTGCCTCTAAAGCAGAAGAGCATTTTTTGATCAATGGCTAGAAATCACTTTGCAAAGAACAGATCACCCAAAAAAAACTTCCATGAGGAGCTGTGACTGTTTCTGATTGTTTTCATCTTTACTCCTAAACTGTTTCAAACCAGTCCTATATGCCAAAATTAAGTACATTTGAGCAGATTTCAGTTAATAAGGACAGTCAAAGGAGAGCTAACTGGTACAAACAGAAATGACAGTGTTGTTAATACTAAAGGGCACTGCAGGTGTGTGTATCACTATTTACATCTGACAGCATCACAAAAGAAGGGCTGTCTAAAACAAAGAGAGGAGAATCTCTAATTGTTCTCCTTCTAAACTTTATGATATGTTTTATTATTTGCATAAAGACACTTTTAGTCTCGATCTTATTTTTTCCACCCTCAGACCAACGTGGGACAGAATGTCATCAAACTGGGATACAAAGACATGGAAGTACCACTAAAAGTGCCAGCTCCTGCAGTATGATGGTTAAGAATGCTATAAAACAACAACAGACTGAAAGATCCCATGAACCCAGACATGGGGACACGTTTACAAATGTTTTTATAGAGCTCTTCAAAAATCAATAAACCTCTACATCATCCATGTCTTCTAGTCATTGAAATTTGCAAGGAAAATTGTGTTTTTAACATGTTCTTGTGGCATTTTTCAGACATCTATAAAGAAAAATAGGCTTAAAATGTGCATTTCTGAGTATTTCTTTTTTCAAATCTTTGTGAATCTGGAGCAGACAAAAATATGGCGTTAGAATATGCTTGTAGCTGTGATGCAAGGGCTACAGTCTGTGGGATACAAGCTTCCTGCACCACTGCATGATGGATCCACATGTAGATGAGTAGATCCATGTAAATCTTTGTTTTCTTGGCATGTGACTGAAATCTGTACAGATGGATAGCTCCTGATATTGCTCGCATTTTTACTTCACCAGTAATGTAAAGCTGCAGTTGTGAGGGACGGTAATATAGCAGGAAAGTGTAAAGAAAGGGATGATGGGAAATGAGTGGAGAATTACTCCAGTCTCGCCCACAACTCACAGGTTAATTTCTGATGAACTACTGCCGCTCTGCAGAAACTGTGTCTGAGAAAATGACCCAGGTTTTTTGGATTTTACCTAAAAACGGCATCATCCTAACTAAAAGACCACTGGGAAAACTTTAAAAAGAGATCAAAAGATAATCGGTGATTGCACATAAAGCTAGTAGAAAATGGCTTTTTATTTTTTTTTTTAAGTAAACGTACCGGCAAACAGGTCGCTGTCATCATCAGAGTTGACTCCGTTGGACTTGGCAGTGTTGGGGGCCTCCTCCTGGTTGAACAGGTCTGCGGGGTCTTCACGGACCTGCTCCGGCTGGGAGACTCCTCGACTGACTGATACTGGGTTGGTCCTCTAAATAGAAGAGAAAAAAAAAACATTTGTTTGTTTATTTGTTTGTTTTAGTGAGCAACGAAATGTGAAAAAAGCCCATGAAGTCTGCGTGATAAGGCAGTACTGTGACGGTGTCTGAGTAGAGTTTTTAAAAGTCTAACGATAACCATAAATAAAAAGGAAATGATGCGTTCAAGTGACAGGGAAAAAAAACAGAACCCTAATAATTTTGAGGTTTGACATCCCAGCAGGCCTAAGGCTCCCTATAGGAGGGATTAATTTCCCCCCTAAATGTAAAGCTTAAACTAACTTAAGTTATTTTCGTAGCTTTAAAAATCACACATTAATCGTCTGCTTGTCAGAGGTTGTCTGTGATTTTTGTCGCCGTAGCAGAAAAAGCTTGAGCAGATGGAGAGGCTGACTTTCAGGCTCTGAAAACAGGTAAAGTCACGCGGGAAAATGAGCCACGGCCGGAAACTCACGTGACTAACGAAAATGTCATCGCCTTCGTCGCTGTCCCCGTCAAGCAGGTCAGGCAGTCCGGGGTTGGGCTCATCTGTTGCGGGGAAAGGAGGTGGATTTCGATCCGAGCTGGTCGCCATATTCTGTGTTGTGGGAGCCACTGATGCCTCGACCGGAAAAGACGAGTGTAAGAACGAGCAGGGGCTGCAGCGACACCTGCTGGTTGAGGGGACACATTGCATGACTACGCCACAGTTGAACCAATGCAAAAGAGCAAAAAGCTCGTTCAAAAACTGAAATAAATATAGTAAACATTGATCCTTTTTTTAAGAATATGCTTTTTGAATGCACGTGTGCATTAGTTTGGTGTTTATTATAGGAAAACATTTCTGTTTAAATTGTTTTCATTTGATTGTCTCAAACCAAAAAAGAAAGACTAAGTATCTGTTTTCAATCCAGTATTTTAAGGATTAATTTCCATGACATAAAACAGCAGGGGGTCTTTTGACTTGAAGTTCAAGACTGAAATCACAATGTCATGTAATGTGAGCTTCCTCAAAACATTGAAAGACTTTTTACATTATGACAAACCATATGCAATTAATTTTGGTGCCCAATCTGTGACATGTAATCATTATTTCAGAAATTATGTTATGCCTTTTTACGCACTAACTTCATCTTTGACATTTATTTATAAACGCTATTTAAAATCATTTAATCCTGGGATGATGAAGTATAAATAAGTTATCAGAAGTGTAGAACTGATTAATGATATATATATATATATATATATATATATATATATATATATATATATATATATATATATATATATATATATATATATATATATACATAAATAAGTTAAGTGAAGCAATTATTTAGACTTGTTTTAAGTGCTAATATGTGTATTTATAATTCAGAGTAGTTATGTGGATGTATGCACATTTATATATATGTTCCAATCAATTTAATTATCGTAAGTTTGATATCTCAGTGTAGATATATACTTCTGTTGTTTTACTTCTTTAGGCTTGTTTGTTTGTGTATTTTGATTGCTCAAAATAAACCATTTCCAAATCCAATATCATGTGTCATCTGAAAATCAACAGATTTCCTCAAATTTTGCTTTGGGAGTGCAAAAGACTTTATTCGTTTAAATCCTCCATGCATGTTGAATTTTGATTATGTATATAAGCCAACTGCAGCACATATTTGACAGTGCTTTCATAACTTTGTTGAAAGACTTGTCAGGCCTTAAAGAATATTTTGCAACAAACGTTTATGACAGGGCAGTTAATAATTGTAAACACCATGGACCATCAGTATAGGTAACTTTCTTTTTTTTTTTTTTTAAGAAATAAAAAAATGGTTTTCTAAATGTCTGTTGTCAGTAAGAAACAATTTTTGCAGATTTGGATGGAGCAGTTTTTTAGAATTTATAAAAAGGTTTACACTGAAACTTATTGCCTGCTTTCTATTTTTGGAATCTTTTTCTCTCTGAGCATACTCCTGTTTGAGGTACTGTAGATGCATTTAAAAAAATTTCATATTTTTCCCAAGACTTTGAGCTAATTGTTTATTTTCTATCTTTGTGCACTTTCTTTCAAATGGACAATTTTGGATGAAGTAATTGATTATGAAAAATACAAATTTTGTTGAAATTAATCTCAAATAAATCTAATGGTAAATGGTGTAAACCTTTGTAGTGCTCTATTACCTTCCTTGAAGACCCAGAGTGCTTCTCAGTCCCATTCACTCATTCACACACTGATGTACTCCACTGCAGTACTCTGGTGCAAACATAAAACCACATATATTACCAATGTGGGGTCAGTGTCTTGTCAAAGGACATTCAACACAGGAGTGGGCATGGTGGGAGTCGAACCTGCAGTTTACTAATCAGAGGTTGACTGTTCTACCTCTGCACCAGTTCTTGCCCAGATGCAGTATTAGGAAATATTATATGGGAAAGATTTGACCAATTAGTTTTGAGCTAATTTAAGAAGTCTTCATTTCCAAGTGTTTCTGAAGACTACTTTTGAGGTTTTTTCCATAAAGCCTGATGCTCTTGTTTAGTGCTTTTCTACCTTCCTTGAAGTTCTAGAGCACTTTACCGTCACAGTCCTATTCACCTGTTCACACACTGATGGTGGCTCCACTGCCAAACACTGGAGCCAAACTTCGACCAAAGGCAAAACTGGGGTTCAGTGTCTTCCCCGAGGACAAGTGGGAATTCTGCCTGCAATCTTCTGATAAGAGGTCAACCACCCTACTTCTGCGCTACGGCTGCCCCAGATTAAAGGTAGTTATATTAGGATGATTTTCATTAAGTTCAAATGTCAACAAATTTAAAAAACAACAACTCTATGCACTGTTTCTTTTTACATTTGTTTTTTTTCATCCGAGTAGTTTCTGAGACGGAAGAGTTAAGCTAATATGAATGCATTCCTTTTACAATTTATTGTTGTAAAACTATTTATTTTGACCAGTCCCACAGGTTCCATGTTATAAATTCCCTTTTTGTAAATGTTACCACTTTGACCAAATCAAGTCTCATCGATACTGGGTGAACGTCAACGCTAGAAGGGTTCTTTCTAATAAAATGGGTAGCTTTCTGACAGAAAGAGGGGTTGAACTTTTGTCCATTTGGGTCTTTATACCTGATTTGAACCAAGAATGGTAACAGTTAACAAAGAGAACTCCTGTTAGAGGTCTACCGGTAGTTTATTAAATTAAGTGGAAGTTTAACATTAAGGCAAATTTCTTAGCACTTATGTAATCCTTTAGCAAAAAATTGTACATTTAAGTGTACTACAGGTGATCTTGAAGATTACTTTTTAAATACTATTTATATTGTACACTTAAAATGTTTCAATTTAGTCTGAAGAAGTTAGTATGCTTCCTACATTACCCATACATGGTCTTTACCTTGTTATATTTACATTTAAGTATAATTAATAAAATAAACATCCGGTGTATTACTATTTGCAAATGGACCCCCACGACAACGAGCTAAACATATAGGCTCTATATTTTTTATTCTTTTCTAAAATGAGTATGTTACCATTCTTTACACATAACGGTCCTTTATCTTGGAAATATATAGCCACATTTGCAAAATTATTTCAACTTTTCTCTATTATTAATCTTTCAGTAGGTTAATAAATCAAAGAATATTTAAACCTCATAGTATTTATTTGAGCAAAGTGGGCAATATGGTTAGTACTTTCAGTATACATGAAAAAAATCAGTTCATTAAGTGATGTCAATCTAGCATAAAGCCAACATCGCATTAGCCTTTTTAGCTTTATTGCATGTCTTGCTTCACCATTTTAACCATTTAAATTGTATTTGAAAAGTATTTTAGCGTATAGAAAATTAAAAAAATATAGGAGAACAACTTTGCAAATTTCATACATTCAGAATGCATTCCTATTAAAATGTTCTTTTATTTATGTTGGGGTTGTTAGCCACTTCTAGTGTTAGCCGAAGGCATTATTCTGATATGCTAACCGTGTTTTGCCAAAATTACATCTACAACTACTAGGGTAATTTGACTCCAAATTGCATGTTGACTTCATTAACTTTAAAAAAACATAATTTAGTGTTTTCCGAAAACAGAAGTGTTTTGGTAAACTTGAAATTGGGTTTTATCTGTTGCCATTTTAATCATTAGCATTGGCTTGTTTATCATACTTTAAAAGAAGACAAGCAGAAGCAAACATTTACTTTGTTAGTATTCATGATAGTTTGTGTACACAATGTATAGGAGCACCAATAAAAAACTTTTTTTTCCAAAACATTTTCAACATTTTTTTTAAAAAGCCACATTTTGTTTTTTTCTACAGAAAGCAAAGAAAGCTCTGTACATGAACAAGCAGAACAACAGAATTCGTCATCATGAACTGCAGAGTAAAACATCCGGACTGCTGGATTCATATCATCTCAAAAGCAATAAAAATAAAAACAATAATAACAAGACCAGCTGCCTGCTGCTTACCTAGCACACTACATTACACACACAGCTTTTGATATTTAAAACACAAGATATGTAAGAAATGTACTTTCCAAAAACTGTGAAAAAGTGCAATAAATGTTCAACTGTTCACAACTCAAAAGGTCGTTTCCCAAACGGAGTCCAGTACTCTCGTAAAAGTGTTTCCTTGTTTGTCTCCATAATTAAAATCTCTTCCACAGTTGTACTCACATTCATGACAATGTACATAGATGAGAAACATGGCATTCACAAAAGCGGAGCAAATGACCATAATTGCTAATGACAAATATCTTTGGGTAAAAGGGTCATGAAAAACTATTTTCTCAGATGAACCTTTATTTTCCTTTTTACAGCAGACATGTTGTGTACAGAATGAGCGTCTCGATTTTTCTTCATACAAAACTTTTCATGTAAAAACCAAAAGGAATTCTGGGAGTCTCCTTCAAAAGGCCAACGTTTTTGCGTTTATGATTTGGAAATCTGATGTAAAAGAACAAAAACGGCAAGACCACTCTGCTGGGGCAAAATGTCCACATTGATCAGCAGAAAAAACAGCTGAAACTAAAAAAAAAAAAAAAAAAAAAAAAGGCTGTGAATTTATTTTTTCCTAAATATACAATCAAACATTTTTATATAAAACTTGACTGATTGATTTGTTCTTTCAGGAAAGGTTGGGGAAAGGGTGGCGTCCTGAGTCCGAGGTATCCTAGCCTGGGGAGGGGGGCGCAGAAACCGCCACGTAGGAGCGTGGCAGCATGGCGCAGAGTTGTTCTCCACAGTCCGACATACAAACACGTTGGTAAGGCTTTCAAAATGAAGCTCCCACTACAAACACAAAAGGCTGAAGAGCGTACAAAGAAGACGACAAAATGTTCTCTGGAATCGCATCAAGCTTCTTTCCTTGTGGGTATGAAAGCGGAGCTCATTTGAAGTCCCACTCTCATTTACAAAAATAACAATATTAATAATAAAAGGAACTATGGGAAATGTCAAAATCATGAGGCAGCATAAAAAAGAAAACATATGTACATGTTCATAAGGATATGTGTGTATAAAAATAATACAATACAACATAGAAAACAATATAAAGTCATGGCAAAATATATGAAACAAGAGGACAAGGTGAAAATAAAAAAAAAGAATAATGTAGGATTGTAAAGGGGGCTGAAATCCAATGTTCACTTCACTGAAATGGCCAAATAGATACACAAGATGAACAAAGGAAACACTAATCAAACGAACACTGTGTGTAGACTGTGCTGCATGAGCACCAACATCAAAACCAGTCAATTTTTGGACTTCCTCCTCTTGTCGTGACACCGACTCAGCTGTCTGGAGCGAGTGTTCCGCTCTAACACCAACTGTACAAATTTTTGCTGAGAGAAAAAAAACCCTAAATTCACAATCTTCCGGTTAAAGGCGACCGAAATGTAAAAGTTTCTTCATATGCTGTAAAGCTTCCCACTTTCCCTCCCTCTCATGGCAATCTCCTTCCTGAGACTGAGCAAGGGTGGGATTGAAAAACGTTTCAGTCTGGAGGTTCGGTTCTTTTGTCTGCAGTGAGGACGCGAGCGCTTCTGCCAGCACAACAAGCCGGTTTTTGTGTCCACTGGCCTCTGGCTCTGCTAGGTTTACTTGTGTATGTGTGTGTGTGTGAATGGCAGAGTAGGTGTGTCTGAGCCTGCACTTTGCATCAGTGATCATGGGGCTGTGGTGATGGCGTTCAGGTCCTTCATCAGGCCTTCGAGGTGGGCCATTTCCTCTGTGAGCTCATCGGGCTCGTAGCTCTGAGGGAGAGGAACAGGGTTACTGCGGGGGGCAGGCGAGGGGCATGGGGGGAGGGAAGCAAGCACCTGAAAGGAAGGAAGGAAGGAGAGGAAAGGAGGAAAGGAAGGAGAGGGTCAGTAAGGGATTCCTTCATAGGGGGAGTTTCATGGGTGGGGAAAAGCGAGCTCAGGGACTGGTCAATGACACTGAAGCATTACAGAAACCACAACGAGGCAGCAGACCAAAGTATTAAAAAAACAAGGGAGTCAACACAAGTCAACAGCCATTCAAAGTCAGACAGATGGGAAAATTAAAATCATTCCGGTTATGGGTTTCAAGATCAATCGTCAACAATTAGACAAATGAAAGAAGCAGCAGACAACGCCACGAAAAATGGTGAGATTGAGGTTGGAAAGAATAAAAGGAGAGAAAGAACAAACAGAAAATGTGATTACAACAAGTCCAGCGAATCGTCATGCTACATACACACTGGGCATAAGATGCGTATTCAAGAATGCGCTAAACTGGCTTTTAGCATTATGTGTTCATGCTGGACTGTCGCTTCCCGATACTAGCGCATGTACTCAACGTTAGGAGTACAAAATGTCAAAGAGGTACAAACATTGCAAGTCTTGCTCCAGGCTTTTTCTTTCACAGCTTTATTCCAATGACATAAAAGTATCAGTGTTATAGATTTGCGGCTGAGCACCAACCACAAATATTATTTTCTTCTCCGTGATCACTTTTCAAACACTTCGCACTTCCGTGAATTGAAAAACCCATACGCCAAATTCCTGATTGGTTAAAGTTCAACTGGTTTAACTTTCAGTGGTTTTTGTATGCAGAGCCTGAAAACGTGCACAGCGATGCATGAACGCCAGAGTTTTGAATGCCAAAGCTCGAAATGCGCATTTACACGTGTTTACGTAGACTATTCAATGAAAGCGGTCGCTTGAACGTGCGTTTCGGAGCCCAGTGTGAAAGTAGCATAACAGTATAATCCAGTGCCCAAAAGAAAAACCTGACATGGATTTGAAAGTGTGATGTGTGACTGGAAAAATTTAAGGCACTATTTACTGTCAGGTGAACAAACCAAACCCCAAAAAAGCCTCTTTTAGTGCCTTAGTCGGTGTAGGGCACTGTACTTACGCTGTCTACATCCTCAAGCATCTTGCTGGTTTCTGGCACTTCAGGAGGTGCGTTGGGGACGGTGACTATCATCGGTGTTCGTGTCCTTCCTAGTGTTCCGATGGAAGCTGTTTTCACGACATGGGGGTGAGTGGGAGGCCCTGAGGGAGAGAAATGCAGTCAGGAAGTCAACAGTAAGTGGCAGATATCAATCAGATCCTAGGAGAATCATTTTGGCTCAATCCTTTAGGTTAGCGTTGGGTCAAACTGGCGGATTGTTCTCATGTTATCAATGTGTGTGCTGCACTGCAGCAGGGTCCTGTTTTAGCTTTTGAAGGAGCTCACCGGTCTGGGCGAGCAGGGGCGTGCTCGGCAGAGCAGGAGACTCGTATGATGGATGGCTGGAGACTGGGATAGCAGGCACAGCGAAACTCTTGAGTGGGTGGGCGTGGGCGTGCGGGTGGGCCGAGCGGTGTGGGGGCAGGTTGCTGGAGTAGCTGGGCTCCTCGTCTGTGGTGGAGGAGCCATGGTAGCTGCCCTCGGGGTCAGCCAGGATCTCAGAGGGGCAGGAGACCTGAGAGGAGGCAGTGGCTGGCGGGAGGGGCTCTGTGCTGGGGGTGTTCCTCACTGACTCTGGAGAAGAGGAGACGCAGAGCGCTGAGTTTACAGGAAATAACACCAAGCAGCTAAGAAAAAAAAAAAAATTATTTCATCCTGAGAACTTTTCTGATTCTGAACTGCTCAGTCAAGTGTCAGTTAAATATATATAGAAAAAAATCTGGTGAGTATCCACTAAAATAATCCAACAATTAATCTGTGTTAACATTTCACTGTAAAGACCCACTCTGATGACGATTGTGTTTTTAACATGTTCTTATGGCATTTGCTCATGATGGAGGACATACTGTACATGAAGAAAACTAGGCTTAAAATTGCATTCCTGAGTATTTACACAAATCGAAAAAAATGCAGTTTGAAAAAGATCATATTTGTGACGTAGAAAATACACACAAGCGCTCTGTCCCGCTCTATTCTGATGCATCCACTTGCAGACAAATAGATCCATGTGTGTCTCTGTTTTCCTCATCTGAGCTGCCATCTGGCTCAAAATTGTACGGCTGCATAGCTCCAATATTGTTCACCATTTTTGTTGCGCCGGTAATGTTAGGTTGGAGGCTGTGAGGAAGCGGGAGAGTCTCCGAACAGATGGGTGATGGGAAGTGTGGGCAGGCTTACTCTACCAACAATCCTGGCCTCAACTCATATTTGAATTTCTAATAAAGTGCTGCAGCTCTGCAAAAATCTGTTCCAGAAAACAACACAGATTTTTAGTTTTTAGCAAAATTAAAAGACCACTGAGAACTAGGGGTCCAACGAATAATCGATGAATCGATTTCTATTGATCTATGGATCTATTGACCCATGTAATTAAAAAATCGTTTCAAAATGAGAAAAATCGATAATCAATTTTGGAAAATACCATATGGATTGAGGTACAGTAGATTTATTTTACTACAATGTAAAAATGACCAAGTGTCATCACAGTGGACAACACACATGTGATGGCAGCAAAAAATAACCAACCATCATTACAGAAAGTTCTAATAATGATTTCTTTGTATTATTTTGATGTGAAAAACAACAGTGGGCTGAACTTTATCAAAGTAAGATGTGAATGGATTTGACATCAATACTTGTTTACTTGTTGGTTTTTCCACATGTTTAATTTACACTTGATTATCTTACAAGAAATACAAGAAATCTGGAAAACTTCACCTGCACTGTTCAGTATCAGGTATTTATCTCTGAGTCACACTGGTTGAATTTTTGCCTAAAGATGTCATAGATCGATTTCAGGTCAGTGAATCAGATTCAATCACATCATTCATTATGAACCAATATTGACTATGAATCGGATCGGCAACCACAAATTATGATATGAATTGAACCGTTAAAATGATTCGTTGCAGCTCTACTGGGAATACTTGTACAATAGACTTTAGTAGATATTTTCAAGCAGGTATTTTGGTATTTACATTTGTGTTACATCTAAATTTGATGTTGACCAGATTATTAGTCCAGAAAAAAAAACATGTAGTATTACATGAATGAATGAATGAAAATGTTATTTTCATTCATTTGTAAGAGATAAGATCATGTGTATAACATGATTTGTTTTTACTTGTAATCACCAGGAAAAAAAACAGAAGAAGTACTTATGTTCGGCAGGAGTAACTTGAAAATACTTCATAGTAAAAAGCTCTGCTTGAAATTGCTGAACACTATCTTATCCATAACAAAAAAAATAAGTGTGTATATTAAAATACTTGGTAGAGAAGTATGGATAAATAAACGTGGGTAAAAAAAAAACAATAACCTTTGACAGTACATATCATGAGTGAATTCAAGATGAAATCATGAAAGTGATCGTAACATGAAGGTGACTGTCATGGGTAAGCAAGAACATGGAGGATCACTTGGTAACATCGCAAATATATCCCAGTGAGAAAAAATATTTTCAAAATAGTTGTAAATGTGTGTATTACAAGCCTCACAAAGGAGTAACCGAGGATGCTGATAATATTTTTCTGAATGAACATGGTGCAATTTAGAAAAGCCTTTTTTCACACAACTATGTGGAATTTGAGCTTTTTAGATGACTGCATTTTATTCTAAAAAATCTCTCTCTGCACACAAATATTTGTGTGGATTGTCTGATAAAAAACAAATGAGTTGTGCACTGAAAAGCTTAGATTTAGAGGTCAAACACTGTCAAGTCCACAAATTCATGTTATGTAGTGCTCAAAAGCTGCAATACTTGGACTTTTAAAGACTCCTTCCGATGGATATCATGTTTTTTGGGAATCAGGGGCAAGGCCACTCAAAATAGATTCTCGAAAAAGATCCAGATCTTCATATCAGATCAACTTGAAATATGGCTTTTTAAGACATTTAGGTTGTGGGATTATGGTTAAAAACTTCATAATCATAATTAAAACACCCTTGGGAACATTTTTCTTAAAAAAATGTCATAGGGGGACTTTAATGGTAAAGACCTATTTTAAACTTTAATTTTAACGTTTGAAACAAACCCAATTAACAGCTGTATATACTATGAACACATATGTTTTTTGTTATGCATTGCAGATGCATTTTTGCAACCAATTTGTAGGAAATAAAATGGATTCATTGTTTTTGCGAAATGTAATCATTTCAAATGCAAATATGTAAAAGTTTTAGAAGACTTTGTGTTTTGCTTACAATGAAAATGTAAAACTTTAACCCTAAATCATAAATCTTAATCCCATTTTCTATGTGTGTATGTACACCGAAGCAAATATCTAACGTTTTTACATCAGCTTCTCTGCATTAACGCGCCCCGTTCTCTGCATTCGTGCTGCAACATTCTCCCCTTTGTCCAGCAGGTGGCACCATCTCACCTGTAGAGTCCACCCTTTCTAAATGAGAGATGGGGGTGGCGCAGGTGTGTGAGCGTGAGTGCCCACTGCCCGGATGATAGAGGTAGCTGCGTGTTGGTGATGCCAGGCTGCCCATGTGATAATGGTGATGATGGTTATCAAGCGAATGGATAGGATGAGCACTAATCACAGCTGTGAATGGAAATGGACACGGATACACAAACAAACAAGGATGAGATATTTAACAGGCTACAGCAACCACGATGACACAGATGCTTCTCTTATAAAAAAAGTACATCTCTGCCACAAAAAACAGTCAAATTTGATGTCACATTAATGAAACAAAGGACAGATTTTAGCGTTTAGTGAAAAGCATGAAATGGTTGCTGTGCTCCGAGTTTAGAAAGTACTTAATTCTCACAAGTTCACACCACACACTTACGCTGAGGAGGCTGCGCATCAAAGGGCATCATCATTTTAGGCCTCATCCCTCGTCGGCCTGATAGAGTAGACATGCTGTCCTCTGACTCGTGGCCTAAAAGGATCGGTGGAAACCAGCCAATCAGAGATGGTTGCTACTCAGTGGTTCTGACTGTTGACTGTATATGAGAACTGGACTAAGCGACCTCTCCCCTTCACGTTCCAAACAGGAAATACTCGCTGATCACAAAAAGCCAACATCCCATAGACTTTAATTGAGAAACACACTATTCTATTTGTCACCATTCTTGCTCAAATACCTTTTATAACATCCACCCATCCTATTGTTTTTTTATGATTTTTTTTAAACTGGTCAGTCAGGGCTCCAACATGGCCACATCCGTGAGACAGAAAAAAACAGCGACTGAATTGATTTAATTTTGTTGGAACCGGAAGCAACTCATTTTTTACGGGTGACATCACACTCACTCGGTCCAGTTCACATATACAATAAAAGGTTCTGACTGATCTATTATGATCTCCCTATTTTTGTTTCCAAATGTCCCTGATTGTTCATCAAAAAGCGTTTGTGCTCACAGAGTTATGACATGTAATGAGTGTCATACATCACGCATGAAAAGCATGGAATGTTCTGAATGAAGATCAAACACAGTAACACAAAGAGAAATGATAAAAGTCTGTCCAGGACTCTTCCAGACAGAAGCAGACTTGTACGAGTCTCATTTCCTGCCAGCATAATCCTATCTTTCTTTGGACAATCCCTCAAAATGCTTTTTCCTGCCTGCCAGGCACGCTCAAGACTCCTGTGAGCTCAGGCGTCGAGCCTGGTTCTTCCAAAACAAGAGACTGACCACGGTAGGAGTTGCGCCTCTGCTGCAGGTGGGGGGTACTCTCAAGGCCACTGTCAGCCGGTGTGATGTCCTGGGAGGTGCGAGGGATGGGCGTCTCAGTCATGACGGGGTTGGGGTCCGGCGACTTGTCCATGGGTTTCAGTTCCAGCCTCTCATGGTGAATCCAAAGATCGGGCGGCTTCAAGTCCTTGGAGTTTCCCTTGTACTTGTGGGAGCCGTTTGAGGACTTAGAGGCAGCACGTTTCCTGCAGAGAACAGGACGCCAACGGGCCGACAGTGAATTCACCCTCAACCTGTGGCTGTCTTTTAAACAAGGTAAAATGAATGTCTTACTTTTTCTGGTGGGACGTGGTGCGACGAGTGCACAGGAAAGCTCCCACGACCACCACGATGATGGTGAAGGCTCCGACTGATACGATGATGACGATAACCAAGATGTGGTTTTCACCACTTCCAACACCTAAAAGAAAGACACACTGGATTAGACAAAAATGAGTTACAAAGACCAATAACTTATAAGAAAAGCTTTGAGAAGAAGATCAAATTCATCTTGTTGCTAAATGGCTAATCTAACATGTTTTAAAATCTCTAAATTAAAGTAATAAAATCAGGTTTACTGGAGGATGCCCCTCATGACCCAACCCTTTAGGACTACCGCAAAGAAACTATGGCGAGTGCCCCCATGTGGTTTCAGTAACTCACAGCACCTTGTGGTCCCAGGTGGCTTTACAATCACTGACTGTATAAGAGAACTGGATTGAGTGAATGGGACGTCACCCAGAACAAATGGCTAACTTCGGGCTTCTATGTAATAGTCTATTCAGTCACATTGTTCTTATGATACGGACGTCTTTGTTTCTGGTTTCATTTTGGAACCAGGTGGGAGGGGTCACCCAGTCCAGTTCTCATATATAGTCAATGCTCCCAAAGAGGGATTAACCAGGCCAAATCATGCTAAACTCCCAATTTCAGACACGGTTAAGTGTGTCCAGTGTGCCAGAACTATCCGAATGATAATTATTTTCCTTTTTCTGTGAATTTTGAGGCTTAAAATATCAGCTTTTTCTAAATTTGTAGCTACTTTTATTTTCTTTTATTGCCCCATGCTGACTTTCAAATTAGATGAACTTACAACAAAAAGTCAGCAATGCATGATCTACTCCACCTATTTTTGTATAAGTTCAAATGTTGTGTTACCTTTGTTATTTGTACTGTCATATTCATTTTTATACTGTCACAGCTGTAATAATGGTTGGTTGAGAATCTGACTTGTTCCAGAGAGAACAATCAGATTTGGCATGAATATTTGAAGTTTAAAACATTCCTGTCTTGGGTTAAAGAACACTCGTATGAGATTTTAAATTGAATGTTGATTCTAGTAGTTGCTCTGCAGGATGGAGCAGAAAGCAGAGAGGACTTACCCAATGGAGTTCCAGGATCCGGTGGCGGATGATTGCCTGGCGGCTTTGGTGGTAAATTTGAGGCTAATTCAAAAGAAGAACATTTTATTTTCAGCAGACTGGTTCAGAGAAATCCAAACAATCGGAACAATTCTGTATGTGCAAACATCTTTTGAAGTCATGCAATGCAACTTGTTCTCAGCCTGGAAGATGGAGCTCCTTAAAAAAAGGAACATGATGTGCGGTCAGCAGTGACAAAGTATGAAGAGGGAGTTTACCTTGGTCATTAGCCATTTTGTCAGAGGACTCAGCTTAACAGGCCAAAGGAGAGCAAGGAGAAAGAGACAATAGAGAGCAAAAAAAAACATAAACAAATGAAAAAAAAAGGAAACTGGTTAGCTGAAAATAGCAGCAAAGGACAGCGAAATCAAAAGACCAATGGGCTTTGTGAGTAGCAAGAGGGGCAAAAGAAAAGGAAAAACAGCACAAGAACTAAACAGCTTTAAACAGAATATGCTGGAGACACAGCCAAGCCAATATTAAGAGCAAAGCGTCAGTACAAAAAACATGTCAAAGCCCCCACCTATATACAAATATAAACCTTTTAATAGGGTAACATGTGGAGGGGAGGAGCTAGAACATTTCATATGGTGGGGTGGGCATGCAAATCAGAACAGCAGAGTGGAAGGCCATTAAAAATGAAGGGATCAAAAATATGTTTATGTAAAATACATTATTTGGAGGGGCCAAGATTTCATTAAAAAATGTTGCTCTTTTTATTTTTGTAATTTTTAAAGAAGCTTATATTGATGATTTCTTAATATTTGTCAAAAAAATTAATAATATTAATTCAAAAATGGGGGGGTTGGTAGTGGGGCAAAGCTGTAGCTCCGCCCCTGATCCTGTGAAAAAACAGAATAAAACTATTTTCTATTAATAAAACTACTTCTATTTTTGTTACATTTCAACCAAAAATGTATGAATTATTGTAATGTTGTTGTTCAAAGTCTATTAATATTCTAATTTCAAAGAGATACATCACTGAGGGAGGTAATGACACATAAAACTTACTTGAAAAAATCTGAGCTTTACAAATATTTTAATGCTCATTTCAGATTCTATTTTTAGATAAAGTAAAGCAGTTTTCAAGAGATAAAACTTCACAATTAAGCGTGAAAAAAGATTACATGCCTCTTTTAATTAAAATTCTGTTATCAGGACAAAAAAAAATGATGTGATCCTGACCAGAAAATTAAAAGTTAAGTAAATAAAAATTAAGATTTTCTGCTGTTTGTCACTTTTTACATGGTAATTTCTGTCAATTTTAATTTCAGAATGTTCACCTCAAATTGAGACTCTACAGATCTCAGTGAGTGTGTGAAATGTTGAAAAAAAATCCAATCATTAAAACACTGGAACATCATGGCACATGAAGACAACCTACAGCTTTTACAGAGGGGTGTGTTTGACTCACAGTATACTTTTGTTTGTCAGAATATGTTTCCCGCCCCTGTCACAGTTAGCAGTAACTTACTCTTTGGAGTGCGGAAGAGTACGGCGTCGGACATGGGGCCCATGCCTTTTGAGTTCCGGGCCTGGATCTTGAAGTAATAGGTGGTGTCCAGTGTCAACTCCTGGATCTGGTGTGTGAGGCGGTTCCCCACCACTGGTTCAATCACCCAGTCGTGGACCTCAGCATTTACATCTGTACTATAGTAGATGATGTATCCTATAAAAAAAGAGAGACAGAGGACAAACTTGTTTGTTTAGAATGCAAAACTACTGTGATAGTTGGAACATGAAGCATAGTAGGCTTTAAAACAGGCATATCCTATATCAAAGGTTTACAGAAAAAAAACTACATCGCCTTTATTTAGTCTTTTTCTAGCAAAACAAGAGTTTTTTTTACAGAAATGCAGAGGTGGGGGTTCAATTTTCAAGCAGTTGAATGTATATAAAACAGACAAGCCTTTGCGTTGAGCTTCTTCCTTCCTTTTTTGACCTTAAAGCTGTCCCTGAGGACTTGTTTTGCTGCTTTTTCATCCTTAAACTTCTATAGAAGCACTAACAGCGGCAACACCGCTGCATCCCCTAGCTAAGGCAGCGGCAGCTGCACCATGCAAGTTATTGATCACATCAAACGTATGAGTTTTTTACATTTATGTTTTGATTACTTTTTTATTTTTAAACTAAATAAGTGGTGTGTTCAACTGCAATAAACTTGTAAAAAGTATCATAAACTTAAAAAAAAAGTAGTCTAATCATTGTCATTTGGCGCCTTGGGTAGCCGCCTAGGTCGTCTATGCCCGCTCTGGTTAGTATATGCCAAGTGCCATATTCTAATAATAATAAAAAGAATTAAAATTCTTGAAGGCAACAAAGCTCTAGTATCTCCTCCCAGCTGGAGTTACCAGTGTCCAACCTTGGACCTTTAATTAAAACCAACCTTTAATTGCTTTCTATTTGAAAGTACAACAACAACAGAAGTTTTTATGTTGAAACCTGGACCTGTTTTCAGTGTCCAGCCTTAAAACATCTATAACTGTTGTAAAAATAAAGATGACAACTTTGCGGATTTTGTCTGTTGCATGTTAGTTTTAGAACGCAACTCCCACGATTAAATGAGATAATATATACATATAACAATTATATTATTGTTATGACTGACAATAGTGTGACGAAATTTATAAAAAAGTCCAAAAGTTTACACTTCTAGAGCAAACATCTTCTCTCAGCTTAGAAACCACAGGTGGGTTTCCTGGCTTTTGCTTTAAAGGCTTCTTTGACGACAGATCACAGGAAGTTTGAGGCTCACCTGTGATTTTTCCGTTGGCCTCAGAGGGAGGCTGCCAGTTGACAATGATGGTGCGAGGCTTGTTCTCTTTGCTCACCACGGTCACATCTTTTGGAGGAGAGCTGGGAACTGTGGAAGGGATCGATTGACAGCATGTGTTGTAAATGCAGAAGATGACAGAATAGAAATGTTTTTAGGACAGACGAGTGTGTTTTGTCTGAAGTAGAGAAGGCCAATCATAGTACAGTACACAGGGCTGTGTGGGTGACTTGTATGAGATGGTTAAGTCAAGAAGCTGCTCTTCACAAAAAAGTCAGGTTATCTTAATAGTGCAATCAATCATCACCCTCTAGTGCACAGACTGAAGATAATAAGTGTGTGGTGTAAATATTTCATTAAACCAACAGATTACTGAAGCTCTAAAGAAGCCTGGACACTGACAATGATCTAATACATATAGAGTTTTCTTGCTTGCTTTTTTGCTGCTCCCTTTAGGGTTCGCTACAACAAATAATCCATATAAGACACTAAACTAAAATGGAGAAAATCCGACGCATCAGAAGATGTGTTTCAAATAAAAACTTCAAGTTTGAACAGAATCAATACATATGAACAATTGGTGAAGCTCATTTTAAAAGAAATAGCTTAACAACCCACTCTGATCACCTTTAGATCTATTTTCAAAGCGCTCCTTGTGGTATTTTATTAAGATTATGCTGTTTTTAGGCAAAATCTAAAAACCCGTGTCTTTATATGGACACGTTTTTTTGTTGAGTGGCAGGAGTTCGTTAGAAATGCACCCCTGAGTTGTGGGCAGGACCACTGATGATCCCCTCCCCGTTGCTGAGAGATATCTGTTTACATACTCTGCCACTAGCTTACACTCACCTAACATTACCAGTGCAACAACAATGGCATCACACTCTCAGACACCTCTTCTCAGCATTTGTTTTATCATGATTTACACTGTCCAGCCAATTAGCCCCACACTGAAGCTGTGCTGTCAAAGCTCAGCCATGAATGCAGTTGTCGGTGACTCTGCTTGTTTGTGTTTTCTAATGAAGGTGAGTGTTTTTGAGCTGCTGCCGTCTCCCTACTGGACTCGAAGGTGGTGCCCTGGGCGGTCATGCTCCAGGTGCTGGCGCGCCGGCCTTTGGTCAGCATGACGGAGAATTCGTACAGAGTGTTGGGTTTCAGACCCGTCACTATGTGGCTCAGGCTGGAGGTGTTGGCCATCTGGTGGGAGACAGGTACAAACAAGGGGTGAGCACACAGTTTGTAGGGAAAAAAATGATTTTCTTAGTTAAGAAAGAGTTTTGTGAAGAAAAAAAATGTAAATTTTAATCCTAATACTGACAACATGAGTCACACTTTGGTGATACATTTCTTAATAAGCAAACAAATGCTAAATTAATTCATTGCTTTTGCTTTTTTTAAAAATTAATGATCAAATTATAACGTGACGTCACAAGTCTCCGAAATGTTTCACAAATATCTAATTTTCTAAAATAATGAACCTAGGGATTCTATCAACTGTAAGTTATAGCCGTCAAAATTAAAAGACACTTTAAATACACCAGTTTGTATGTAGGAATTTTTAAAATACACATTCCCTTATTGTCTAAGTTACAGAAAAATAATGTTTGATTATATTCTCAATTTTTGAGATGTTTTTGTAAACTTGCAGAGTTTAAATGGAAAGCAATCTAATAGTAAACCACTTTTTGAATAGGTTGTGTTTTTTTTGTAAGAGACCTTCAAAAACTTACATTTGAAAAGATTTGTCACCTGCTCCATATCTTCAGCAAATATAACTGAAGTTGCATAGGAAAATAAATATCTAAAATATACAAAATAAATCTCAAATATGGGTCACATGGATTTTATTTCTTACCCCTGTGAGAGCAGATTTCATTTGAAAGTACGTGTAACTCATTAATCCCGTACAAAGACAGCATCTATAACCCTAATGTAAGCTTTATTTCACTTTTTCAGTTCCTTATATTTTTCTTGTTTCTTTAATAAGTCACTTATAAACCTTATTTGTATATAGTTCTAAAAAAAAACAGAAGGCCTTCTATTTACTCAGGTTAAGAAGACTGAAGATGTACAATCTATTTTATTGTCCAATCCAAATAAATTTATAAGATAAAAAAGCGAAGTAAATATGCAGCAAAAATGTGTTTTTTAATTTTTGGAATTGAGTCAGAATGAAATAACGTCTAACCCCACTTGAATGTAGACAGCAGTAATAGCGGCCTCGTCTTCAAAATCCTTGGACGTAAAACCAACGATTTCCTGATCGAGTTTGTTCTGCCATTGCGTCTTCTTAACCGTAGCAAAGGTTTAAGGTGTGATATGCACGCAAGTGCACTATGGGTGTAAAATTCCAGTCGCAGATGATGTCATCCGCTTGTGTCACTTTTTGGAGCCAATGGGGAAATTCCCTTACGAGGGCCTTGTGACCAACGCGACCAAAGAAACTACAAATCGCTATGAAGTAAAAAGCGGGCATTAAACTACAACTACAAAAGGCAACAATCAGCTGAAATAAAATTCGACATAAGCGCTTATGTAATAATCTCTGGGATCAACCTATAGTTGAGACAAGAAAAGGGTTTTGTTAAAAACTAGCTTAACATGCAATTACAAAAGCTCAGCTCTCCTCTGGGGGCGGTCAAAGCGAGGGCAGTGGGATAGGAGAGGAAAACTCCTCTCCAGAGTCATGCAGTCGGTTTAAGAGCAGTCGTCCCTTCAATAATGCACAAGGCCGTCTGGTTCCACTCGCTTACGCAGAGACTTAAAGGTGAAGGCGTTTCGGTTGGGTAAACCTTGGTAAAGACACGGACATTTACCACAACATTCTCAGCGACCAGTACCTTTCTGATAGACTTTGGAGTTCTTTAATCCTTCTGCATCCTTCTCAACAACACTAAATAAATCATAAAAGCGGAGAAGCAGCTTGTGAACGAACGCTATGAACAGACAAAAGAGCAGCAGAGGAGCATCCTCGGCACGACTTCTTGCCTTCACTTATTTTGTTTGTGCATGTGAGTGTGCACTGTCAGGTCTACACAATCCTTTTTTTCCCTGCTTCTCAGTTTGTCTTGTCCTTGTTGAATAATTAATCAGTAAATGCAGCGCTTTATCTGAGCTCTGCTCTGTCGCAGGTTTGTAACCTGCACACAACCGTACACTGCATCACCTGGGCATGCTGGGAAAATTCTGTTTTTTCAGATGAAACATTCTAACAAACTTATGTTGAAGCAAAAAAAAAAAACATTTATCAAATAAAGAAAGCCCAGCTTGGTTATTAAGGATCACTTTAAGACTAATGGTTTGTTTGTTTGTGCTTACACAGTGATTTTGAGCTGCTGTGGACACATGAACTCACTAAACCCACAGGAGCAAAGTCATCCTTCACTTCTGCCTCCGTCTGAAAGCCTGTCTACAAATGATCCTCAGTTACCTCTGATTACTTGATAAATGTTGCACAACCTTGTGCATCTCAAAACCCCTCTAATCATAAATACTTGATTTGAAAATATAAACCGCTTTACCCCCTAAGGTGAGTAGCAGCCAAGGCCAGCTGCTGCTTTAAAATTCTCCTGCGTTTTCCTGCAGATCTGTTGCTACACATCTGTCGATATTTGCGCAAAACTGTCATTATTGTCACATGACACCTGCAAAGAAAACACTGCGGTTTCTGCAGCTGCCCTATGTTTCATCCAGGTGACACTCCACAGGAACAAGAAATCTCCTCGTGTGAAAATAACATTCTAGAGTAAATTTTAGAGGTTTAATCTTTCCGACATTGTCAAGAGTTTGTGTGCCCAAACAGCTGCACTCGTGTCTCCTCCAAACGGTCATCCTGCTGAGCATGAAATTAGATGAAGGGTGATTAGACTTCTTTATGACTGCCGTGTAAACAAATACTCTTCCACGCTGTATTTGCGACAGAGGAGGGCTTGGAGCTGTTTTTGTGAGCTGCAAAGCATCTCCTTACACCTGTGCTTGGGCTTACGCACTCTGTGACACAATCGACAAAATGGAACCGATTGAACAGGGAATGTCTTTTATAACAGGTTAGTGTTTATGCCTCAGTACACAACTGCCCTTATGGGTGGATACGGGGTATCTGGGGGTAGAAAAAGGGCAAACCTGTATGGGGCACACACGAAATTGTTTCAGCACATTTTAAGTATGAAATGATTAAAGCTTATCTACAGTACATAAATTATTATAGTCTGTAGGTTTATTGATTTAAGAAAAAAATGATCCGTTTATTATGTTGATTGTGGTTATTTGAACAGTGAGAGGCAAAAATATATATATAATCTATTTTATTTATATATATAACCTATATAACCCAGTTAATGTTTTCTGCCCTGTAGTTCGTCATCATTCCACCAGGGGCAGTAGCAGGGCTTTTCTTGATTTGAAAATGGCTGCTTCCATGAAATCTCCAAAGCACTTCTAGCAGGAAGAGTTTTGCTAATTTTCAAAACTTGACGGTGAGAATAACTCATTTTGTTTATTTTTTAAATAATGATTTGCTTTATTAAATGAATGTAAGATTTGTTGACAATATTTTTATAATACAGTTACACTATGCCAATAATGTGTGGATCAGTTTGGAGACCTTTTTTTTTTAACACTTATATAACAAACACTTCTAATAACAAACCAATCCGTCAGTGTATCATAATTGATAATGATTTGCATGTTTTAATATGGATTTCATCAAAAGGTTAAATATGGATCAGAATTATCCCAAAAGAAATTTTATTTCTTTCACTTTTTTGGGCTTTCCAGCATTAAAATGTTAGTTTTTTTCATTTGTTTTTTCTTATTTGCTTTCTCCCTTAATATTCAAATAAAACTACAACTCAAACTGTGACCTGATTATTTCTTTGTCAGTGAACAAATTGACTGATTTAAATTCATCCCCTAAACTGTATTCATATGAACATCATTAGTCTCTTAAAAAAGACTGAGTTGTATGTTTCCTTTCAGACTTTTAAAAAGGTTTAGCTTCAATAAAAAAAGAAAGAGGCCTTCAGAAAGCATGGCTTTTTCGATCCTTAAAAAAAAAGGATTGAACAAAGATGAAGTTCTCACCTTCACTTTGGTGTTGGCAGGAATGTTGGTCTTCCATCGCACTGTGTAGAAGCGGTTGTCTGTGATCTTTTGGTTCTTCGGCAGAGTGTTGTCTGCCCAGGTCACCTTGATGGTGTCGTGGGTTAGCACAGACGCTTGGACACCCACAGGAGGCATCATGGGAGTAGGGTCTGGTACTGGGGTGTATGGAGCAGGGAAGAGTTCGTACAAGTCAACATCAGGGTCTATGGGAGGAGCGGGGAGGGTTTGCGTGCCAGGCAGCAAACCCACATGCACACAAATTATAAAATGAGCAAAAATAAACATGTAAGGAGGAGAGTTATGTGGTGGATCAGGTCATGACAAAAAATAAAAACGACAGGACATGGAGGAAAGAAAACAAGGTTAATGCGTTAAAAAAAGATGGACGATGGTTGTGGGGTTGGATGGGAGTGGTAGGATGTTGTACGGATACCACAAGGGTGGGATTGACAAGGGTGAAAAGAAAGAGAGAAATTCTATTAGGAAAACAGAGACTGACCTCTACAGAAGGACAAATCTACAGACTTGGTGGCTATAAAGAAGCAACTGAACATCCTTTAATGCTCTATCAATAGTTACTGAGGCGCTACAAGAGAGAGAAGATGAGGTTATCTAAGCATACAAAAAGATATAGATAAGTGGAAAACCAGAGTGTAGGCAGATTTGCACACTATCACATCTAATGTTTCATGTACATATTACTATTAAGAAGCATTTGAGAGACGGGTCATCTTCAGACATGATCACAGGTGAGAGGTACAGTGTAGTAACAGAGAAACACAGATCGATGAGTTTGAAGTCTGGAGGAGAAGAGGGCTGGAGGCTGGATATGGATGTGCTGCTTCTCATCTGAGGGAAAGCCTGATTGAACTGCTCTGCTTAAAAGCTGCAGGAAACTCTGTACCGGCTGTTGCTTGACATCAAGGCCTCTTGGACAGGGATTTTAACTCAGCCCCCGAAGACCTTCAACAGTAGCTGGGTCTCAAGTTACATTCATACCGCCCTTGGCCATGGACATTTAAGAGGCCACTTCCAATGAAAAGGTCTATGTAAGCACGCATTTCTGGATTCAGCGATCAATACTCTTCACATGTCGCTACACAAGTTTCTATGACTGTTTTCGGGCTCTATGCACAAAAGGCCATTGAACGTGTGCTGAAAGTTAAACCAGTTGGCTCTTCCAACTGTAGGTGGCGGACATCTGCTAGTAAACAGTAGAAAAGAAGAAGAAGTCCTTCCCTGCTGGCCCAGTGTGAACACTGTGGACAATATGCACATTCAAGACAGCCCTGTAAGCAGGTATGAACTTTCCTAAAGAACAGTTTGGGTCGTTTGTTTCGAGTGTCCCTGTCTATTCCCAGCCCACAAAGCACAGTGTCTAAAGCAAAAGAGGGGCTCTAACAAGCAGCCCCTGACAAACACTGCTGAGTAAATAAATGCCTCAAGATGAGCTTCTGGGCTGCAGATTCCTCCTCTTGTGATTCAGTAAACAACATAAAAAACTTGCTCAGTCACCCAAGAAGCCTCTTCTCTTCGATTAACTGTTTTTCCTTTGCTCTCAGTCTTTGTCCATTTGACAACTTTTGGTGGCCTAAAGATACTCCCAGCAGCAAGTAGGGGGTGTGTTTGTTTGTGCACATGTTACAAATACAGGCGTTTGAGTGGTGGATGAGGGAGACTAAAGCCTGCAGGCTGAATATCTGTACTCTGAGAAGTCTACAGGAATGAGGTCTCTAAAACATTCAGTGGCTGAAACGTCTCATTTCCAACAATTAAGATGTCACATTATCAGACAGAATACAATGCAGCTCTTATTCAGCCTAAGTTCAGCGAGTTTTTCTCCGCTGCCTTTACAAAGAGTAAAAGTAATATGTAGGTCAGCTTTTAAACGCCGACTTGAACAAACTGGCAGGAAGGGAACGCGCCCCCGAGGATGCGGCAGAACAAGATGGTGGTGGGCTTTTGGTTCTGCTTTGAGAGGAAACGTTTGGATATGACGAAGGGTTGCCAAAGTCACCACAGGGGGTCTGCGTGAGCGCACGGTTGTGTGTTTGAGCGAGGAAGCTTCTTAGAGAGAAGCATGACAGTCTGTGGGTGTGTGCGTAGTCTAAAGCAACCCCCCAGCTGCCTGCACCCCCTTGAAGCATGTTGACGTGAATCATGTCACCAGGCACCCCGCCCCTCTCATACTTGCTGGTGTAACACTGAGGCAGGAGGCAAACTGCAGTGATCAAGGCTGAGCGGGAAGGCGGGAGACTGGCTGGGATGGGGGGGGGGGGGGGGGGGGGGGGGGGGGTGCAGTCCACATTCTGGGACACTCCGGGGAGCGTGACTCCTAGTCTGCTGGATCTGTCACATAAACTGTGTCAGCTCCGCTAACACGCAGTCTAACTGGCAGCGTTTTGCACTTTAAGATCATTTGTTAAGCAGCCAGGATTGGAACTTAAGCTCTACTTCTAATTGCTAACAGGGTCGCGATCTGAGGCTTAACGAATTATGCATCGTCTGGCGGGCAGCCAAACAGGACGGTCGGATTCTTTGACTAATCGAACAAAGCTGGTTTATTGTACTTCAAAGAAAGAGCAAAGACACAAATGTGGCTTCATGGAGGCCAGAAGATACTGGATACTTAAGAGCAAATTGCCATAAACAAACAGTTGCTTGGGTTGTCAGATGTTTTGATCACAAAATACTAAATCTGTTGACTGTTTTTTTATTTAAAACAATGGTATTTATTGTAGGTTTTTTAGTGGTTTAGTTAATCAACTGCCTTGTTTTTAGGCGTACAACTTATATTCAGGTGTGACTTATCTGTGATTTAAAAAAAATAACAACAACCACTAGAGGGCACTGTAGAAGTGTGTATCAATAATTGCAACTGAAAGCAACGCAAATGACGAAAAGCTGCTCAGTTTTACGCTGGGCTTGACGTAATTGTTCCAAAGCGACACAATAAAGAATTTAACGGATGTAGTGATTTGAAGTGATATAAAGAGTTTAGCGTACTCGCTAGCATGTGGTTTATACTACAGTTATCTGAATAATTGTTCAAATGTTGCATTAATACACTAGATTCCTATTATGTTTCATGAAGCTAAATAACGACTTATATATAAATTTTGTGTGTGTGTCTCTAATATGCATTTTTTGGTGTCTGCGACTTATACTCCAGATCGACTAATAGTCTGAAAAATACGGTAAAGGTAAAAAAAAATGTATTTATTCTTTTTTTAGAGGTTTGTTTGGGTCTCCACATGGTCACTCACTTGTGCAGATAAATGGGGATGGCAAACAGCAAGTTTGTGAAAGCAGCTTACTGGAAACTCACGCATGAGTTTTCAGTTTTCTTAAAGCCATGACACACTTGCTACTTTTGTCTAATTGACAGGCTCTAACATTAAGCGATTTTGTAGTTTACTTGACCTCTCTGCAGAGTTAAACTGCTTTTCACAGCATATTCTCAAAAGTCTGCTCCAACATTTAGGAAGCTTATTTCCTGTATTGTAATTATCAGGCCTTGTCGAAAACTCTGGGGACAACATATGAAGGTTTGATTAAAAAGAGATTTAAGTATACTGGTGGTCATGATGAAGAGTGGTAATTAAAGCTCCAAGGCTGACCCATGACCTTATACTCCTTTATAAATTAGAGCAGAGGCTCATTCTGTGTGATGCTGATGTCAGGTTAGATAGAGGGCAAAGGCAAATGTCAGCTCAATCTTTTTCGGCGTGCAGATTGAAACTTCTTGAAAAGATGTGCTATCCAAAGCTGTTGAGTTGGAATAAATTAGTGCATTAAATTGAATGTCGCTCCTACCCGACTGTGCTCTGGTGGCAGTACTCTCGTACACTGGGATCCCCTCGCCCACGTTGTTGAAGGCCTTCAGCGTGATCACGTACTGGGAGCTGGGATCTGCAGGAAAAGAAGGAACAATGGATGGAGCCGTCTGAACAAAGCAACTTCCAAGCACACTAAATTTAGAATTTTAATTTTTGTATGGTTTAAATACAATCATCCAGATCCTAATGAAACCAAAACACACGTGTCGGGGAAAATCAAAGTTTTAAAATTATTATGATATGGCAACAACCTACGGCTTGGTGGCGACTTTGTGGTAAAGTATGAAACTTGGCAGTTTTCACATTTGTGCACAATATAGGAAAAGAAAACTTTTGTTCAAGCGATCTTCATGAAATCTCACTCACATGCCGCCAGCTACAGATTACCACCACTATCAAAGCTTTTGACTTCGGTGGCAGGCTGCCATCTTGAAATAAAAAAAAAAAAAAAAAAATCACCTTTAGTACCTTCTACAAAATTGAAACTCCTTCTGTGGATTTTGCTCTACCACCTCCTAACCCCTCATTTGTCGTTGCATGGCTACTTGGAAAAAATGTTGAATCTAAAGCTTATATCGTTTGAATATAGGTGTTAGCGTGGCGAGCTCACAAAACAAGCGTTTCCTTGTTGCTCAGACATTTTTTACATATTGTGAACATTTAATATATGAATGCTTAGCACAAACTGAACAAAATGATATGACATACAATATGACTATATTAGGAATGTGGGCGTGGTTAACAAAAAAAACTGCAGTTGCCAAGGAAATCCTAAAAAATTACTTTTGTACATTCTTCTAAAAATGACATAAACCTATTCGTCACCTCCAGGTGACCAAAAAATAAAATGGTTGCTATGGTGATTAAACCAAAAAAAAGAAGCTGTTTTGAAAAAAAAAAAGAACTGTTTTCTTTAATGAACTGTCACATGCAGCTCTGCCCATGGTGGCAGGGGAAGAGGGGGAGAGCAGCTGCTCAGCCAGTGAGGGTGGGTCCAAATGGACCGGCAGATGCCAGTAGCGATTGTGAGCCAAACAACACAGTTGCAGCTTTAATTATAAATATAGTTATCTTTAAAAATAAAAACTTCATTTTTACCCTTTTCTAGTCTCTCCTTCTTCACTCGCATTTCCCCCTTTATACCCCACATTGTAATGCTGAGGCTTAACAAGTGAACATCCCTGATAGGAAATCAATGAATTTTTTTGTTTCATTTAACGGCAAATATCACAAATTAGCAGAGAAAAAATAAACATCTAAAAATTTAATCAAAACAATAAGAAAAATGAAAGCCAGCCAAGCATTTTAATCTAAAACAACGTAATGTTTTCTTTGTTTAGAAACTGATTTATTTTATCTGAATATTATGACCTTTAGCAGCTCTGTCCCCATTAGACCAATCAGTGTAATTAGCAGTACAAGCATGTGGCTGAGAAGATCTAATTAATTCTCTTAAAACTCACTCATAATTAATGTCATAGAGTTCTTGGGTTTCTGTTCATTATTATTTAGAGCTGACACATTAAATCAAATGTGACACATTCATCTATCCAAGACAGATAAATGTTTTGAATGTCTACATTTATTGTCAGACACTGACAAGACTCCCCCAACTAATTTCAGCTTCTGATTAGAAGTGTTTGATCAGATTGCATTGCTGAATTATGAAGAGAACAAACTGATTATAAAAGTCTTAGAAATAAAACATAAGCAACACGACTGAGACCTGATGGCAGAGAAATGGACTGCATGTACCAGTGAACATTGACTGTTAGTGGAGGTTCTTACTGAGGTTCTCGATGGTGTAATAGCGCTGCTTGTAGTCCACTTTGATGGTTTGAGAATGTGGACTTCCGATACCATAGCCGATGGTGTATCCTCGCACAACGATGTCCTGGTTCTCCGGGGGCGTCCAGCTCACCACAATACTGTTGACCAGTGGACGGACGTGCAGGGAGCTGGGCTGGTCCGGAACTCGGGACTCTGATGACGGATTTAAAACCAAATCTTCAAACTCTTTAGAATTACTGTTTGTAGCTCAGCAGGAGGATGTGAACAGATAAATTAAGCAATTCTGTTTGTGCTGAATTTACCATCAAGATCACTTTCAAACGTCTCTGCTGTGGTCCATTCGGTGTTAGGTCCTGTGCCGTTCACCGTGATGGCCGACACTCTGAAAGAGTACTCTGTTCCAGGGTCCAAACCTAGACAGTAAGCAGAAACAAGTCAACCTCAAATCTACAAATGGACTGTAGTTTAGTTCTGTTTTTTTTCACCCCCACTGACAGCAACTGAGTATTTTGTGTCGTCTTTGACTATGGTACTTTACTTGTAAAACTGTGGTTGTGAAGTGTTTGTGTTATGTTTGTGTGATTGTTTTCTTCTGTTTTGTTTCTTATTTTGGCCTCGGTTCACCCTGAGCGTAAACGCTTCACTTTTTTTGTTATCTTACATTCGGGACAATAAATCTTTGTTTTGGTTTTCGGTAGGCTGTCTTGGCAGCTTTATTAATGTAGTTATAGTGGCTTGAAGGCTGACTAATTTAAGTTTGGGTTTTTCTCTCTCTCTTTTTTGTTATGCTTTTGCCACCCCTAAACGAGGTTCATAACACAATTGGGGGCTTGTCCGGGATTTAGAAGTTTCAAATCTGTAAAACTGTTAAAAACACAAATACTTAACTGCAAGATGACTGATCCCACCCGAACAGCCTAAGCAGAAAACCAAAGATAATTCAAGCTCCCTTAACGCCATTATCATAGAGATAATTTAGAATGAATTAGCTATTTCGGTTGACCAAAAAAACCTCATGTCATCAAGATAAACTATTGAACAAAAGTGTGTGATAGAAGATAGCATAAAAACATGATCCTAAAGAGCTTGAAAAAGCGTTGAGAAGAAGCACATCGATAGTCCATTCATATTTCAGAGCCACATCTCCCTTTCAGAGTGCCGTACTCTGCTGGGTGCTGACTTTGGTATTCAAAGGAGGAGGGACACCTGCTGATAAATGATTTGTAACTCCATTAATTTGCTTTAAAACGTTTCATTACTGTTGTATTGTCCCATTTGCATGCAACATGCTAATCCTGTCGTGGTTCTTCACTGTACCCGCTGTCTCCGCAACCCTGGGGGGTAGCTTCTGAAGACTTCCAACCCATCCCTGCCTACGAGGCTACAACAGCTCCATCTAAATGCTTTTGAACCAACAAACACCCCTCTGTTTCGCCCCCCAGAATGATCTCCAAAAATCAGCTTTTAAGTGTATATACTCTTTGATGTGAAGCGCAGCATGAGGCCGGGCCACTTGAAAGTTGCTGAGACAACATCCAATATTAATACCCATTGGTGTGTCTCTCTGCTGATAGCAGAGCATATTTCGATAGGAGCAGCGCATAACGGAATCACAGTGAAGCATGTTGCTGTGTTTTAAAGTGTGAGCATGAAAATCCAATCTATCACTAGCCTGACAGCAACAAAAATACTCACGAAAAACAAACAAAACAAAACACAGAAGTCAGACACATCATGAGGCCGAATGTCAACATTTCAACAACATCTCAGTCGGCCTTAACTGTATTCAGTCCAGATGAAATGGATGCTAATGGCCTATGTCTTAAGAATGAATGTAGGCTCTGGTCTAAAAAACAGAGCAAACTGTCTATTCCTTCCGAGCAACAGTCATATTCTTGAATCTGATATTTTTTCAGTTTTCAAACCCGTTTTTCCAAAGCAAACTACTGAGTTTGTCACAGTCACACATCAGGGGTTTAAGCGTTTTGCCTAAGGACACATGAGCTGTCAACACTAGGAAGTAAACCACCAACCAGCCAACTGATGGATTTTGAAAGCACAGTTACAGGACTGGATAACTTTGTCCAGACTCTTTAAGCCATCAGATTAGAATAGATGCTTTATTCCCTGCAGGTTCACTTAAAGACAAACATGTCTCTCAGCATTTCATTTTTTAGTCTGTTTAGCAACTACAATGTCTTCACTGATGGGCAAAATAAAACAGGAAAACACAATTTTCAATATTTGGGGATATGATAATACTTTCAAACAATGCTAATAAGTGTTTTTTAAACCTTTTATTTGTTTTCTTGACGTAAAACATAACTCTTCTTTTCAAGTTAATAAAACTTTTTTGTGACAAATTAATATTGTTTTACACACAAACACACAGACAACATGAATGCTACTAGACTAATGTTGCAAACAGCAAGTTTGTTGTCTTTTTTGACATTTAAAACTACTGTTTCAGCACAACAAAGTACGTCCTAGTTGTAGACAAAACTAAACTATGATTCTGGATGATTGTAATATTTACTTTCTTTTGCAGTTTTCAAATATTCTCTGGAATAAATGTTTCAAATGTTACAAGATAGTGCCTAGTACTGTTTTTTTTATCATAAATCTCAAGTAAATGTGAAACACCTGCTTCAGTCAAATAACTCTTAGGACTGGTTTTTGGTAAAAGGCGCATAAGTATATGTAACATAGTAACTCATTACTCTCCACTTTGTCCACAACAAGTCTGCAGGAAACTGTGAAGTCTGATTTTAAAGGGAATAAAAAGTTTTTGTTTCTTAAACTTTAGATCTTCCCATAGTCGGAAACCACAGTGGCATGCAACACTAGCTACACAAAACTCGCTGGTTACCTTCAATGAGTTTGAAAAGCTCTGTGCCTGCAGTAATAACTGCGGATTCACTCTTCCGGGATCCTTTCCGGTATCGGATCTTGTAGCTGATGATCTCTCCATTCTGGCCGCTGAGGGGGGGAGGTTGCCACCGAAGCATGATGCTCTGAGGGGGAAGTTATTTGAGAGGTTAAAAGATGCAAGACGTCAGATTTGGCACACTGCAGCTGTAGACCCAACAGTTTAGCAGTTTGTATCACACCTCCCCACACAGTCCCGTGTGACACTTTGGAGCCCTTTCACACACTGTTGCAAAAAAAAGCAAAATAGACATGCTTTTCATCAAGTAACAAGGCTGGTGTTTTTCCCTTTAAACAAGTTAAACACACTGTAAGCTCTGAGCATAAAAACAAAAGACTAACAACAGTCCCACTGTCATAATAACCATATTAATTCAGTCTGAATCAGACATCATTTACAGTGGAGGAAATACGTCTTTGATACCTTATTGATTTTGCAGGTTTTCCCTCCTAAAAAGACACTGACAGTCTGTCATCTTAATGGTGGATTTATTTGAACAGATAGAAAATTAATACATCAACTTTAAATAATTTCTATACATTTATTTACTTTTCATTGTAGTAAATAACTGTTTGATGCCCTAGTGTAGTAACCATTAAAAGTTCTGGTTCACACAGACCAGTTAGACTCTCCTAATCAACCTTTCACCTGAATTGAAGACGCCTGTTTGAACGAATCACCTGTAGAAGAGACACCTGTCCACAGAATCAGTCAGACTCCAAACTCTCCAACATGGAAAGACTGAAGAGCTTTCAGTGGATTTAAGGGAGAAGATTGTAGACCTGCACAAGACCAGAATGGACTACAAAACCATCAGGGAGAAGCTGAACTGTTGGTGCAATTGTGCCAAAATACAAGAACATGACCATCAGTCACTTAGATCTGGGCTTCCAAACACGATCTGACCTGAAGGGGTTTCCATGATCAAGAAAACTTTGAGAAATAGACTAAAACAACATGGAAGGACATAGCTGATGATCTCAAAGCAGCTGAATCCACAGTCACCAAGAAAACCACTAAGAATACTTTACACCACAATGGTTTAACATCTTCCAGTTCTTACAAAGTACTCTTACTTAAGAAGGTACATGTACAGGCTCACCTGAAGTTTGCCAATCAACACCTTCATGATTTACAGAGTGATGGTGAAGGATCTGTGGTCAGACTAACTTTGAGTTCTTTGGCATCAACTCAACCCGTCATGTTTGGAGGAAGAGAATTGCTGTCTATGACCCCAAGAACACCGTCCCCACTGTCAAGCATGGAGGTGGAAACATTAGGATTTGGGAGTTTTTTTCTGCATAGAGCTACTTCATCGTGTTGATGGGAGGATGGGCGGAGCCATGTACAGTCAAATCCTGAGTGAGAACCTCCTTCCCTCCACCAGGAGGCTTTAAATGTGTCTTCCAACAGGATAATGAGCCAAAACAAACAACCCAGAAATGGCTGAAGAAGAAAAAGCACATCAAGGTCATGGAGTGGTCCAGCCAGTCTCTGGACTTTAATCCTTGCTAAGCAACCATCAACAAATCTGCAGAATTTGGAAGTCTTATGTAAAAGAAGAGCGGGACCAAAATTTATCCTGTTCATCAACTACAAGAAAGATCTGACCTCTAAGATAAAAAGGTTTCAGATACTTATTTCCCTCAATGAAATGCAAATACATTTGTATACATTCTTTAAAGTGGATTTCTTGATTGCCTATCTCTCACTGTTCAAATGAACCTACCAGGATAACAACCCGTCAGTTTCTTTCTAGGTGGGCAAACCAACAAAATCAGCAAACGATCAAATACATTTTTCCTCCACTGGAGCCTCTGTTACTGCCTCAAAACACCAAACAGAGGAGTAACACAGGTTAGAAGAAAAGTTGTGCTGTTTGGCTTAGTTTCCACTAGTGCACAACAGAGCAGTAAAAAGACAAAGAGATGCAACAAACAGGCTGTGTGAATGTGTTATCAGCTCTGGTTTATGTGTATGGTTAACAGCAGGCCCTCTGTTGTGCCACACTCTCACCTCCCCCTGCCACTGGTGCTTCTCATAAACAAACACCCGTCTTAACACAAGAGCAAATTGACTCATTGGGAGGAAGTAAACATGAATAATAGACAGAGGTATCCTGATGAGTGCGATGTGCACACACACACACGCACGTGTGTGTGTGTGTGTTCAGGTTAAGCTGCAGACACACTCAGGCAGAGATGGATTCAGGCCTTTTCTTGGCGGGATGCACTGCTGTGGGCTACGAACATCGGAGTTTCTGTGTGTGTTTAAAGAGATAGATGGGGGGCGGCTCAGCATGGGAGGAGAGTTAATTATTGCTTTCACACTGTCACAATGACGCACAAAAGCCTGGATAGATACATAAACCATGCACAAGCTCCACCCCTGCCGAGCCGAGGGAGTAGCACAAATTAAAATTGGGTTAAGTGTATTCAATTATTTCCATTTTTCTTTTTACACTATAGGCTCCAACTTGTCAGATATGCTACTTTTTCCTCAGCTTCTCCTTAATCATGAAAACCTGTTTAATTGACTTTGTGATACCACCGGGGAAAGCAAGAAAGCAGATGCCAGGAAAAAAAAAATGAGGGGGCAAAATGAGATCAAAAACACAATTAATTCTTGCCTTGAAGGGAAAAAATGAGAGATTCTGTCTGACAAGAAGTAAAAAGGGCACAACGTGTTAATAATTCCCCATGTATTTTCAAATTAATTTGTTTTTTAAACAGCAGTTATTAGTCTTGACATCTTGAGAGGTTACTGACATAAACGTTTTGTACTGACATGCAATTGCTGTAAACATTATGAGCTCCAGACAATCTATGGAAATGAAGTTTAATCCTTCCTTCACACTGGGCTTGGAAATCTGCATTCAAGCGACCACTTTTTATGAAAATTCCATGTGAATGGCGTTTTGGGCTTCCGCGGTCAAAACTCTGATGTTTACGCTTCGCTACGCAAGTTTTAAGTTTGTTCTTGGGCTTTACGTACAAAATGCACAGCAATCGAGTTCATGCTGAAAGTTAAACCAGGTGAACTTTGACCAATAAGAAACTTGGATGTGTGGTGACGTTTGGGTAGCGTCCTTTTCAAAACCCAACCGGTTGAAAATCGATCATCAAGGGGAAATTAATAAAATTGCATATTTTTGCTGGCTGGAATTCTTTTAAACCAAGTCTTTCATATACTGGAAAAGAGCTGTGAAAGAAAACGTTTGGAGCAAGAGCGGTCGAGTTCATATCAAGGTTTGCCGGTTTCCCTTGCGACTGGCCGTGATAACCTTTATACTTTTCAAGGCTGACGATTGAGCTGATTGTCTCCAATGTTTCAGTGGTTTGATATGTTCTTTAAGTGATATATAGGGATCTTTGAAATGATGTTTTAATGTGTATATAAATAAATAAATATATATATATATATATATATATATATATATATATATACTATATATTGATTTTAAAAATAGGTCCATTTTAAAATGGATTGTTACCTGCCTCATATCTTAATTGAAAATAGCTGAAGTCATAGTTGCATTAGAAAGTGAATATGCAGTAAAAATGTTGTGTCTTTTCAAAATGAAACAATGTCTACCCCCTCTTGGATTTGGAATGCAGGTACAGCGGCCTTGTCTTCAGCATCCTGGGATGTGGAAATGATTGATCTACTGGGCTGAGTTTGCTCTGCCACTGTATCTTTTTATCATTCAAAGTAAGTATAGATTAACTGGCATATTATGCACGTGATTGAACTATGGGTGAAACATTCCAGTTGAGAATCATGTCGTCAGGTTGTGTCAAATTTCTGTAATTGCAATGGACCTTGTCGTGTTTGTTTTAGTTTAAACTGTTTCATTTAACCGGATAAATAAACAAAGGGGACTAAAGTGAAATGGGTAAAATTATTTTTTAGTATTTTGGGTCTTCCACAAGGGAGCCCAAACACCTTTATCCAAACTGACTGCAGCAGTTTTTCCTCTCCCAAGTCACTCGACTGAATGCGCAGTGAGGACGACGACATCCAACCTTCTTCATTCTAATCTTTGTATTCTTCTGTATTTGAATACTCCCTCATAAAAAGCCACAGTGACTTTATGTAAATATTAAACTGCATTAGAAATACTTTGTTCTAACTGAAAATATCTGAACATTTAATGATTTGGAATGAATTGTGTTATAATAATGATGAATAATTAATTCACTTTGCAGGGTTTCCATGTACTTAATGCAACTCTGTGTGTAGCACCTGGAGGTGTATATGGTTATCATTTATATTTAAACTTAATTAATTATGCTGCCTTTTTTTTATTTTTAGATTTTTACCATCTGTGATCATCCATACGAACAAGTACAAAGTAAAAGGAAAAAGTTTCCAAAAAACCTTTTCAGGTTTCAAAATGCAGGATTCTCAGAACTTTGGCAAGAACAAATGTTCACAAGAATCTAGAGCTTTCTGGGGTGAGACTCCCAAAAAAGTGACTTTCAGTGACAACAGACCCCTGTTTGACTGTGTAGGGTGATGAAAGACAAACGGTTGGTACGCACTGTTACATAAGGTGCGTGAAACACAGTCTACATTTGTCTACGTTCCCACTTACAAGCCCAGTCTCCTACATTTTGGGTCCTACACCTGTGGTTCCTGAAAGTTTATCCTGACGACAGATGGGATGGAATTTGTTTTCAAAGCTGTTTGTACAGCAGAACACAGAGGTGGAGGAATAGTGATGTGGGATTGGTTGGCTGAGGCAGACATATGAATTGATGATGTAATTTCCGAACACCTCAAGAGGGAACAGTTTTGGTCAGGTGCCATAGCTATTTCACTGCTTCAGTTTTGTTTTGTTTTTTTTTGTCAGTTTTAGTTAAAAATCTTTATTCGTCTTGATTATTATTGCACCTGTATGTTTTTTTTTGTAACCAATAGTTAGTTACGGAAGGGTTTTGATTTATTGAAGCTGGCAGCAATTTAATTATAATCTTTTTGTTAAACTCAAAGGAAGCAAAGAACAAAAAAGTTTTTGTTCCATTTATGGTTAGTAATAAAGGACCACCAATAATCTCTTCAACTGTGATGGTTCTCTGTCTAATTGACCCGTTCAGAAAACAGTATCCAAAGAATATAATATATTATTTGAAAATATAATATCCAAAGAGTGTCCTCCTCATTTCCCTCATAAAACCAGCACTGAGTGTTCTCCCCCTGAACGTACCAGCGAAGCATCCCTCAGCGGGGGTGGCCAGTCTGCACTCTGGCTGGTAGTGTGTGATAGGATTGTCTGTCGGCTTCACTCCCCCCCCTCCTCACTTGAGCTTTGCATCGACCAGTGAAGGTCTGCCGTTTTTGTACTCAATCTACGCGCCCTGAGGTTTTTCCCCCCATCTGCTGTTTGCTGCACTCTCTTTTTTTGCTCTCGCTGTCTTACATGTCAGAAATGAGAAAGATCTTTTGTAAAACGTAATCCATCTCCCTGCAGGAGATATACAATAAATAGGCCCGCAGCTCAGCCATTGAAGATCAAATGGCCCAAAAGATGGGAGGAAGAGGTCCGGCTCCAGTTTTAATCACAAGCTTGTTGTGAAGTTAACGGCTGTATCAGCATCCTTATCTAATCGAAAGCTTCAAACACCACACTAGAGTGGAATACAAAAGGTTTTTGGACGATTTCAAAGAATAGTGGGAGATATGCCTAATAGAAAATTCAATCTTGATAGACGGAGCTCTGAACATGACATAAAAAAGAACATTTTCCCTCAAATTAATAATTTGTGGCCATGATATTCTATGACATTCATATTTTGTGCACAAATTATCATTTTGTGGCAATAAATTAGTATTTTATTAGTGTTTTGTAGCTACAAATTGGTATCTTGCACTCACATATTAGCATTTTATGCACACAACTAGTATTTTGTGCCAAAAAAGAGCATATCTGGTCGCAAATCTGAATTTTATTGTATGTTGTGCAAATAAATGAGTAGTTTTTGTGCATGTTAATATTTTGTGGACAAAAATAAAGCATTTTGTGGCCACAAATTAGTATTAGGCCTGCACACATCAACATATTTTGGCCACAAATTAGTATCCAGAGCGCACACATTAAGCACTTAACGTGCACAAATTACTATTTTGTGCCTAATTTTGCATTTTCTGGACACAAAATAGCATTTTATTATTATTCTGTGCAAACGCAATAGTAGTTTGTGTAAACTAACATTTTGTGGCCATTAATTTGCATTTTGCTTGCACATTTTGTGTCCACAAAGTGCTACTAGTTTGTATGCAAAAATTAGTCATTAAACTAGTAGTGAGAATCAAAAATACTGAAATACTGAATTGTGTGCATATAATGCTAATGTGTGCACAGAATACTTTTAGTGTGGCCACTAACTAATAATTTGAGGGAATGTATTAACATTAATATTTTTTGAATGTCATGTCCAGGGCTCCTTAGATGTTTCATTAAAAAATAAAAAAGCCTATATATTTGGTCACATATATGCTTTTAAACCAATAGGAGCGTTTTATTTTGTACATAAAGAATAATGACATGAACATTTTAATCAAACAGCTCATTCATTTAAATTGAAGTTTCCTCCTAGTTTAAGAGTCTCACAGAGTGGCTTCCTGACGTGAGCTTGCTTTGACCCGCACATGCTCAGATCATTCCATCGGTGTCTTTTTCTGCACACCTTGATCTCCCCATATCCATTCAAGAATGAAGTTGTAGGCCTTTAAGCCAAAACCTCACAGCTGGAGGGATACAGGATAAAACCTTCTGACAGGCGAGTCTCCTGCCAATGAGCAAATCGATACGAGTTCACACAGCCTCTTAACCAGCGGAGGCTACGGGCGTCTGATGCAGCTAATCACAGCGAGCGAACATTGCGCTCCAGCCTGGAGGTTGTATATGTGTGTGTGGATGTTGAGTGGCAGCTGCACATGTTGCACAGCAGTTTGGATGCCAGCAGTCCAGGTGTTAACGATGCAACATTTGTGCATGTCTGATTAAGGTTGAAAAAAAAAACCACATGGTGTCTGCGTGAAGGGGGGGGGGCATTTAGGAGCCATAATATTTTATAACACCAACCCATTAGTCTTACCTTTGAATTCTGGACTTCCAGTGTGAGGTTTTGAGGAGGAGCACTTGGACCTATGGACAAAATAGAACATTCAACAAGAATCTTTGATCTGTTTTTTGGTGCAATCAAGCTGGAAAAAAACACGTCAACATTTTTACACGTTTTGCAATATAACTATTGAATTCTGCACTTTTCTTTATCCAGCTAAATAATTTGATCCACACATTTTTGACAAAAAGTAACCGTATTAGAAATTATTCAATACCAACAACTTTTGCATTTTTTCAATGATCATTTAAGGACATGAACAACAAAAGTTGAGTTAGTTAGCTGAACTTTTCCCACAAAAAGTGTTTTTGAGATTTTACGAGGCAGCTATTTTGAAATGAGTAGTAAAAGCCCTTCTACTGCCCTCAGTGGAATGATAGGGCACTACAGGGCAGACAAAATGGACCAGGTTACGCACAATGGGTTTCTAAAGAAAGTTTGGATCATGCAAATGAGATAGGAGTCTCACAAATGTCTGTATAAAAAACCAAAAAAAACCAAACTTGGACATGTGACCCAGATCCAATGCTGCTGGATCAGCTAAAAATAACATTGAGGAATGTTTTTTCATATATTTGGAAATTAGGTCAGACACGACGGGGTGAAAGACAGCAAAATGAGTTGAACTAGGAACTAAAACTAAAAATATGAACTGGATGACCACGATCATCAGGGACGAAAAGGATGATGGTGAGGGAAACGATGGCCTCTGTGTTAAAAACATGACGCCAAAAGTTTATTTGTTTTGCAAGACACAAATATAACTAGTAACGGCCTGCATGGAAGGCTTTAAAGATAAGTGGTAAAAGCAACTGGAATAAATTGCTTCAACAGAAATTAATTTGTGCAAAAACTGACATGTGAGCCAATCTGTAAAAAGGAAAGAATAAAAAAACACACAAAAACAGTAAGTGTTTTCAGTTAACACCCTATTGTGTCCTGCATGACCTGATGGGTTGTGTCTCATTATACACTATACAGGTCAGCACAGTAATGTACAACACCGGATGCAGATTTAGCAGAATAAAACTTCGGTCACTGACTGTCAGACAGCGTGCGGACAATGACGTCCTCAGTGGAGACGCCTGAGCCGTGCTTGTTGTTGGCTACCACACGGAAGCTGTACTCCGTGTTCTTCTTCAGCCCGGTCATGGTGTAGGCTTGACCATCAATGTCAACATCCTGAGGAAGCAAAAGGCATTAAAACATAGAAGTCAGGTTCAGTTCAGACAAATCATGCCTTTTGGGATTAAAAAACAATTACCATGTATTTCAGACCAAAGGTTGCTGCAGAGTATAAGTCATTGAAGCTCTTCTGTTGGCGTCACATTCCAAAAAATGCTACTTATATGCTACTTACAGTCCGAAAAATACAGCAGCTTAACAAGTGTTCATGTGACACGCTCAACCACTTGATGCTCTTACAGCTCTGTGCTGTTTTGCTTTGGAAACGGAAAACCCTGATGCTGTGAAACAGGAGTAATTCAGAGTTTGGGTCAGAATATCACCGTATGACCGCTTCCTCCTGGTGTTTGCATGGTATGTGGCCTCTCTTTAACATCTGATGTCTTTTCAGCTTACTCTCCTTTCACACCTGTCTCCCCTCCCACCTCACTGACTTCATCTCCCGCCTCCTCTACCTCATCTCCGACTCTGTTCTCCAGGGACCTGAAACATCATTACTCTGTGCACGGGTCTCATCCATTATCATATTAAAGGCTTTTTAATGCCTCACTGGCTTGCACAACGCTCCTGCTGGAGCTACATACCACTTATATGACAGCATCAGTCCTGCAGAGGAGGGCAGAGCCACTCATATCTGCTTTCTTCAGTGCACTACCTGCCTATTTCTGAGAAGACTGATTAAGAATCTCAAGAAGACCGCATTCATCTCGGAAGTAGAGTCTTCATTGTAAATAATGGTATAATTATTTAATGAAAAGAGCATCATGTGAGCAGTGAAATGAAACGTTATTTTTTTTCAATTTACATTTATTTCCATAAATTAATGTTACAACAGCAGAAAAAAACCTGAATTTGTCAGCTGATTTGGAATAATCTCTTAAATTACTTCACATTAATCTAGAAGCTTTTTTTTAAGGATTCATCTGCTGATTGCATTTTCCAAAAATAATCTTTCTTTGCTTCCACAAGCTTAACCTGCTTAGGCCTGATGAGACAAGCACTTTTCAAAGCAGAGTTTTCCACAGACCTTTGACCGCATGTTTCTAGCTTTGGTTTATGGAGCAACAATCAAAGCTTCGAAAGCTTTCAGTTCTCCTGCAAACGTCAAGGTCGGATTGGAATCATCGCACAACTTCATTAAAGAATCAAAAAGCCATTCACGCAATGTAGTTAAGATCAGGCACATGAAAATAATTGTAAAGGGTCATTTATAGATTATAACCAAAACTCTTTATGACATTTGAATTGATTTGATTTCCTATTATTTTAAATCAATATCAAATAGTTAAATATCAAGACAAACATATAAACAGAAGTACTTAAAAAAGAAGTGGTTAGAAGGAAAAAACATAAATTTTCACCCCAATTTTATATTTTACATACATTTTTGCACGTTAAACATATTATATTTATAATGTGTTTTTTAACAGTGAAATACTTTCATTTAATTTTGAAAAGATGTACCTGTTCGGTCCCGATGGTTCTGTCTGTGTAGTACACCTTGTAGCTGAGGATGTCTCCGTTTCCGGTGAGGGGTTTGTCCCAGCTGAGAGACACTGAGGTGGGAGTGTTGGACACAGCCTGCAGATTGGGAGCTGGGCCCGGCACTTGAACTGGAAAAAGACATCGTGGGACAGAGGGATGAAGATTAGACATCAAACATGAGGATTTTGTTCTCTTGTCTTCATTGCTGTTGCATCTTAATCTCATTGTTTTCTTGGATTTTGCACAAGAGCATCTGTAAAAAACTAGAGTTGTTTTTTTTTTGTTTTTTCTACTGGAATTTATTTCTTAAAGTTGCACTCTGATAATCCTTTGATCTATTTTCAAAGTGTTCCCAGTGGTCTTTTAATTATGACTATGCCATTTTAGTCAAAAAAAACCAAACTGTTGTTTTCTAGGAAAGTTTCTGCAGAGCGGCAGGAGTTCATTAGAAATTCCCCTCTGATTTGTGGACTGGACTGTTGGCACAAGTAAGTCCATCTCCACTTCCCATCATCCATCTACTATCCATCTATTTCTACATCAGACAAGTGTGTTTTTTCATCTGCTGCTGCTTCACAACAATTTGAATAGAGAAAAACAATGTTTATTTTCTTCATATGTTTTTGGCATGCGAGAACATGCCAAAAACATATGAAGAAATTGGAGCGAGTCTTTAGAGAAGAATCAGTTCAGCTCAGTACAGAAACAATAGTAACAGAAAGTGTGTGTTAACAGAGAAACACCTGTTCTGCAACAACAACTGATGCTGCTGTCACTGTCTTGACTACTTATGACTCCAGACATTAAGCTATAACTGATTCTGACAGATAGAAGAACCTATCTTTTGTCAGGGTGCTGCGGGAGTGTGTGTTTGTGCGTCTGTGTTTGCATTTAGGTGTGTCTGTGATCCAGGGCGGCAGTGTTTGCACACGGCTGGCACTCGGATGCAGGTCAACAGTTTAAGCTCCAATTCATAGTTTGCCCTTGAACTGAAAACCCACACACACGCACACACACAACAGAGGCAGACGGCATAGGTACTGGCCGCCCTTGCCGTTTTCCCCCCGGTGGGTGGCTCGGCCCCCACTGGCAGGCATTGAGGAGGACTGTGTGAGTCTGTTGATCAGTCTGCCCTCAAACCAAGGACGAAAAACAGCGGCTGACCCACAAAGTGTCAGTGATGAAGCTGTGGCTCGGTCAGTGGGAGTGAGATGTTCGCAGTCTGACGACAAGCGAAGGAGATCCCCCTGCACAGCGTTTCGAAATGTGTGTGAAACTGGCAGCGGCCCGGCGGGGGGGTTAACACCTAAGACTCAAGGTAACGGGTAATTTGCCCATCTGACCATCCTAGGGGAGCCTCTGTGCTGCACTTCTGTTTGGAAATGCGTTCCTCATTCTTTGAACCAGAGGTGTGGGGAATCTTACGGCAAAGTTTGTGAGTAAACAAAAAGTGGGTTAGAAGAGGAAAAGGTTGAGCTGCTGGGTGGTCTTCCCCACACTGCTGTGTGCATCTGCATTAGGTATCCGTTTGAAGGGAACTGGAGCAGCATGGGAGTGAATATTTTCTTTGTGTTTGTTTGCACATTTTGTTTCTGTGGAGTGCATCCTGTTTGGCTTGACGTGCCAGAGCGAGCAGGTTTGCCACAAAGTGGCTGCAGGCTTCCATCACGTTTATGCCCCCTGTTTACTGAGCAAATAGCATTTTATTGAGCACAGACAAATGATGGTGTGTGTGTTACCTTCAGCCTGGGTGGGCACTTTGAGCACCGCTGAGCTCTCGCCCTGCCCGTTGCTGTTGTGAGCCACGACCCTAAAGCGGTACTTGGTGTCCGGCATGAGGTTCTGGATGGTGACTTGCATGTCGCCGGGACGGCTGGTATTGACTACCCGCTCCCTGATTCAGACACAAACACAGGAGCAACAACAAATATTTATGTGGTCTCAGCACAGACGTTTTATATTTTTCACACTTCTAGAATCAAATTGAATGAATCGTTTGTGGCTGTTGCAGCACCGTATTTCTGAGCTGCAAAGTTTAGGAAATGCAAAGAAAACACACACAAAAACCAATAAAACAACCACATATTATTGATTTTATGATATAAAATACTCTATGGTCAGCAGTCTCAGGCTGAGAGAACATCCAGGATTACAGTGCTATCATTTTTTATGTGGATTTTCACCGCTACTCTTCATCTTTTGATCTGTTGTAAACGTATTCCCAGTGCTCTTTTATTCATGAATATGCCGTTTTTAGCCAAAATAAAAAAAACAAAAAAAAAACAAAACTGTATTGTTTTTGAGAACATAGTTACTGCAGAGCGGCAGTAGTTTATTAAAAATTCACCTCCGAGCTGTGGACGGGATCATTAGTGTGGAGTGAGTCTGCCCCTACTTCCCAACATCCATCAATAACATGCTCTCTCGGAATCTCCAACTGAGCAATATTAGAGCTATCCAGCCGAACAGTTCTGGAGTACGTGGATCTAGTCGTCTCCAGGTGAAATACATCAATGGCAGCAAGGAGCTTGTAGTCAGACCATTTTGTTGTCTACGTCACAAATCAACTCTTTTTCAAACAACATTTTTACATTTGCTCCTAAATCGTTGATTTGAATAAAGAAATGCTCAGAAATGAACCTTCAACCTTTATATATGCCCTTTATTATCAGAAAAATGCTACAAGAACATGTTAAAAACACCAAAAGGATGATTTTTATTGGAACGGGTCTTTCAGAGTCAGAGTTTTTGTTTTACCATCATATAAAGTATTTTAATATGAAGCTTTTTTTTTTTTTACTTTAAATCAGGGCAGAGTTTCAATTCTTTTAGTTTTGCTCTTCTTGTCTCAGCGTTTGGTTTTTATTTCAGTTTATTTGTTGGCGTTTCTTATGTTTATCGTTCGGGTTCTGCCCGCAGTCAGAATCACACCAGGTCTCCAGCACAGCTGTGTGCATCTGCCGATCAGAGCTCTGAAGTTTGCACTTTCTCTCTGTTCTTTGTCACTGCCTTGCGTCACCACCTTTTCATTTCTCCTTCAAGCACGGCTCGTTTTCTCCATGGATCGGTGGCTTCTGTGTGTTTCTGCTAATTCAACCAACCCTTTCTGCCACACTGACTCTAGTTCTCCTGTGCCAACCTCAAATGTGACATTGAGGTCGTTAAGTTTAAACATCGGAAGACAATTCATTCCCACAATTCCTTGTGGTCCCACTTTAAAAGCAGTGGTTCAGACTAGAGCCAACAGAAGCTACAGCGTTTATTGTGATACAGATGACAAACAGTCCTGCAGGATGAATTTAACTAAATAATCCAGTTCCATTGGAAGACAAAAGAAGAAGATGTGATTTATTTGAATGGAAAAACAACTTTTTGAAAAAGCAAAGCAGCTTAGAGTTAAAGCTGTAAACGCTCAGCTTTTAGTTTGCTCTCTAAGTGGTCTCTATGACTGTAATTTGTCGTCTACACTTAAAACAGGAAGTATATCCGTTGATGTTACTGAGGAAAAGGCTGAATCTGCAAACAGAGTTCTCCTTTTCTTATCTCACTTTGAACATTTGACCAAAAAGATTTATTCTATTTTTGTCAAGTCAATTCTTTGAGAGGAGACATTAGCAGCACATGCTCTTAATGAAAACGTGCAAGAATGACAGTAAATCACGACCAAGTCTTCAATTCAATGCAACAGATGTTTAAAAACAACCTGAATGAAAACACAAGAACCAGAATATTTCAAACAAGAAAAGGATGAATTTTAAACTGTTTTTATTTACAGACCCACTCTGATTAAAAAGGTGTTTTTACCGTGTTCTTGTGGCATAGTTCTCAAGAAGAAGAACATGTATAAAGAAAATTAAGCTTTAAATTCAATATCTGAATATTTCTATGTAGGAGATACAATGGAGGGGGGGGTTAAGCTCCCCACTCCGCCGCATTCTGTCGCATCCACTCGTAGACGACTGGATCCATGTACATCTTTGCTTTCCTTGTCTGAGCTGGAATCTGGATCAAAACGGGATAGCTCCATTACTGCTCTCTGTTTTTGTGGCACTGATAATGTTGGCTTGGGGGTGTTAGGAGCTGTAAGCTAGCGGTAGAGTGTGTAAACAGAGAGCTCTCAGTATTTGGGAGGCTACGCGAGCAGGGGTGCTGTGCACCAACTGCAGAGTTCTCAGATTTTGGCTAAAATAAATCATCATCATGAAAATACCTTTTTAAAAACCATTAAAAGAGGACTGCAGTGCAGTTAAAAAAGGAAGAAATGTAAAAAGTTAAGAAATGTAAATAACTTTGGTTAATGTTTTTATTTTCCTCTTTTTTGTTTTTATTTGAAATCTTTAGCAAATCTTTTGGCTAAGATGTGGCTTTATAAAAACAATACTTTCCAAAACTGGAGTGTCGGCCTTATTTTCAAATGACAGGTAAACTACAGAGTTCATGTCCTTTACTGTGTGATACACAAATAGATTGAGCACTAAAAATCAGTTTAGTGCACAACTTCAAAAACAAACAAACAAAACAACAGACAACAGATTCATGTGGAAACAAGTTTCCTCCTTTATAAATATTCCTAAACTGGCTGGACATTTTCCCTAAACCGTTCAGTCTCTGCTTTTGCCCGTGCGGCAGACTGATGTCCTGTTTGGTTCCTGGTTTGAAGTTCTTCCACTCTGGAAAGTGCTTAAAGCTGTTTCTCAGAAAGAAAGAATCCTGAAAAAGCAGACTTGTGGAAAATCCTTTCCGCTTCTTACATTTTCTTCTCATTGCGATGCTGTAAATCCTCGGCTCATGGAGGTGGATGAGGGGCTTTAATGGGGACATTTAATTGTCGTGTTTGAGCTGTTGGTTCATGTTTAGGTGTGAGGAAGAACTTCAGTAAATCTCTGATTCTGTTTGTGTTCTTGCTGCTCTGAGTGGATGGAGAGATTTGACAGTTCATATGAACATCGGTGGCGAGCAGCGTGACGTACCTGCTCGTGCCGTCCTGGCTGTAGAAGACGGAGTAGGTCAACAGCTCCCCGTGCGGCTCGACGGGCTGCCGCCAGGTCAGCTTGACGAAGCGGGTGGAGACCAGCGACGCCACAACGTCTCGGGGTGCAGAGGGGGTGGGGCTGGCTGGGCCGCTCACGCTTCCGGAGCCTGGCGTTACATGGTCAGTAGTGTTAGGAGTCAGTGAGGGGGGAGGAGGGAAGGAGGGCAGGGCTACGTCTTTGGGTTAGGAGGAGAGAAAGTGGGAGCGGGGGGGAAGGGGGGGTATTGCATCCAATAGGGACAGAGGAGAGGAGTTGGAATGGAAATGACAGTGATATGAAAGAAAGAAAGGAAACAAAAACAGAAGAAAACAAAATAACAACGGAACAAAAAAAGACTTGGTGTGACAGAGAAATAAAACACTTTTACTACACTGACAAAAAGCCGACAAAACGAGGGGGCTAAACATGCAACTCTACACATCTGTCAAAGGCAGCAAACTACCTTACACACTCAGATCTAAATTAAAGGACTTTCAAGCCAATCATTGGTTGATAAATGATTGGTTTGCACGTTTTGGGATGCAGTAACCACAAACTAGACAGAGTTGAACTTAAGTCATCGACAACGTCACCTTTAAATGCACACAAGAAAAAAAACAAAACCCCATTTAACCTCATGTCAGACAGCAACACAACTCCAGACACACAAACTCCTCCCTCAAGCCGACCGGAGGACGTTGCTCGAAGCCTTTTTACCGTCACATTCCACAGCCTCACCACAGAAATGATTTCATTTTTCCCTTCTTCTGTTTTCGGCGTGAAGGGACGCACACTGCGGTCAGCTTCACCGAGATCTGCTCTCCGTTTGCCTCAGCTCGCAAAACAAACCCAAACGGAAAGAATGCCTCTCCGAATGACATTTCCATTCGTTGGCAGTTTGGGAGAATTGACTGAAACGCAAAACTGCCTTTTAGAGAAGGGGAAAAAAGGTTAGTGCAGCATCAAGAATGTGCATTTTTGCCTGAGGAATGGCGATGAATGCAGAGAGGCTGTTTTAAGATTTATTAGGCAGAGCGGTCTGCTGAACTGCTAATTGGGTCTTATTATTTAGATACGTTTAAACTGTCAGAGATCATGGCCTATAAAGAGGATGCGCAGACACACGGAGGAAACGAAGGCGTTTATAGAGGCCTGTATGTGAACTCCAGATCACGTCGGGGGCATTTTTCACTTTACTGCCCCTGCTCTGAAAAAAGGAAACAATGACTGCAAGGTGAAGCTGCAGGCAGTGAGCTTCTGCTTATGCTCATGCAGGAACAGGACTGAGAGTGTCTTTCTGAGCTTGGAGGCTCGAAGCACATGAAAAGTAAATGGTGAAAAACATGAAAAGGCTTTGGTACAGCTGAATTCTTACACAACAATTATTTAAAATATATTTGATCAACAATGGACAAACAATCTAAAAGATCCATTCTGATCATCTTTTGTCAGAGGCGTTCCCAGCTGTCTTTTAATTATGATGACGTCGCCTGTGTCGTTTTCTAGAACATAGTTTCTGCAGAGTGGCAAGAGTTCATCAGATATTTGCCTTTGAGTACTCGTGTCACTGAAAGCTCCAAGCAGGGAGCTTGTGGTCTGCCCATTTTATTTTCTACATCACAAATAAGCTCTTTTATCAAAATGCAATTTTTCCCTCTGCACCTGATTCACAATATGACCAAAGACATACTCAGAAATGTAAGTCTAAGCTTCTTTTTCTTAATATACGTCCTTCATCATGAGAAAAATACCACTAGTAGACCTTAAAACAACATTTTCATCAGCGTGTGTCTTTAAAATAGCCTAAGAGACATTAGGAAAAGTACATTAAAGCAAGTATTTACACTGGCCAACAAAAAACACGTTGGACGTTACTTAAGCTACACAATATATATATTTGTTGTGAGAAGGGAAAATGCAAAAACATGGGAAAATGTTACACTATATGTGAAACTGGTGACCTGTGAAACCCAACTGTGAGTTTGTTTGTCTCAGTTTGTTTTTTGCGTGAGAAAAATTTGTCAATTAATGTATTTCCTAACTGGACTAAGAATTTACAGGGGATTCATCTACACAAACAAGTAGAACACAGAAAAAAAAATCAAAACAAAAGCAAATAAGATGAACTTTTGTGTTTTTTCACAACAAGAACTTTCACAAGCACACCAGATGAACAAAAGATGTAAGAAAAAGGGCAAATCTCTGCATTAGGTAGTCAATCTGATATGCAGATAGGTCAGAATAACATAAACGATGTATTAAAATGTGTTTGGAAGTGCAGTCTGTGTGCTTGTACAGTCTGTAAACCCAGCAGGTCTGTAATGCTAAGTAACTGAAGATAATATGTTTACCAAACATAACATTTAGTGTGAAATCCAGCTATAATACATATACTACATATATAATAGTCAGGGAAAATATCTAACCTCTTAAATCCAGGGTTTTAGCTTTGGAATGCTTTTTTTTTCCATTTTTGTGCAGCCTGGGTCTATAAAAGTAAGTTCCTTCCTAAACAAAAGAAGTTTATTTATTTATATGGTTTTAAAACTTTAATAAAGTTTGATTTATTTAAAAGGATCAAAGTTGGAAGATTTTTTACATTTACGCAATCATTTAGGCTTTCATTTTTCACGGTTTCAGTAAGAAACTGTAAAATCTAAAACTACAATTTTTACAGAATCCACATTTTTCAGTTAATTCTCATTGTTCTAAATCAGTGCCAAAACACAGCTCTGCAACTTTTGGTGTTCAACCAAAAAACACAACAACATAAACCAGACTTAATTGGACGCAGAGGCAGATGTGTCCAAACATAAAAAAAAAAAAAAAAAATTCTAGTTAAGGTTCGATTTTACAACAAACAATATTCTAGTGAAATAAATGAATCTGTTTTTTTTTTTTTGTTGAGGCGTCCACAGCCTGAGCTTCCACACTCACAGGCCTTGACATTTGTAGGTAAATGAGATGCTGCTCAGCTTTCAGTGTCCCTCTGATAATCTGTCTTGTACATGCATGCCTGGGATTGTTACAGTAAGGAGGTGTCACAGCCTCCAACTGCTGCTACCCAGCTCTATTCATAGCTGATTAATAGTGTCATTAGTTTTCATGCCAGCGGTAATGAATTACTGGCATTAAATCTTAATGAGGAAGGTTACTTCAGATCTGCATGTATTCAGCCAGGATGTACACAACAGTAGGGATTGGCCGTACACGACGGAGCAAATCTCGGAGTTTATTTGTTGAGTTTGAAGGCCATAAAAGTCTCAATAACTTTTTATCTTGTGTGGTAACTTCTTAATCCCTGTAAGTGCAGTTGTAAAGTTACACCAAGCGGTGTTTCCATCACTGATAAGAGGGTCTACCGCTCCGGTTGAGTCTTCACACCTCTTACCAGGAGAGCAGATATCTGCGCAACCCAAATATCTGCCAGAAGCAGCCGCGGCAGCGACGCCGCAGATAGCCTCTGCAGAAGAGATTCAGCGGGCCGTGCCAGCATCCTGTCAAATGCATTATTTCCCCCCGCCCGTTTCCACGTCTAATGTGAATTGGTGATGGTGGTTGTGGTGCTCCAGACAGATGCAGCCCAATTCTAATGGTCCATTACCGAGCAGCTACTTCTATCTACCGAAGAAAAAAACCAAAAAAGAACCAGAGGGGTGAAGAAGGCGCGATCCACGCAGAGAACCGGCACAAACAAGTCTGTCAATTAAAACTGTCAGAGAAATGCCAATCACCCCCCCAAACACACACATACACACACTTCTCCTGCCCCTCTGTCGGCTGTCACTCTCAAATAAGGCATGAATATCAAAAGTAATAATAGAAAACTGTCAGCCTGTGCTGCTCTCCATGCAAACAAGCTGACAAAACGGAGCACTTCTCACATAATTACAGCAAAATCCCAGATTCCACAAAAGCAAAAACAAGTTTCTTTCATTAAACAAAAAGAAAATATGAGATTTTGCCAGTGAATGGGGTGAAAAACATCAGCATTTGCCTGTTTTATTTGCTTGAAATTTTTGTTTTTATGTGTTGTGCAACAATAAGACACTTTCTAACAAATAGAAATAGATGATTTAAGATCAGGGATCTGCAACCTGAGGCTCCGGAGCCACTCTTTAGCTTTGAAGAAAGAAGCTAACGATTGTAATAAATAATACGTTCGAAACTTTGGTCAACATTTGATTAAAAGTCAGAAAACGGAGCAAAATGATGGTAAAAGCTTTAATCTAATGTTATTATACTATTCTTAAAGCACATGCTCTTATTTAGTGACAAAGTTCTTGAAGTTTACAATTAGATGTTCTTTACATTTCTAAATGGTTTCCACACCAGCATTGTCATTTCTTTATTCAATGGTACACAAAGAAAGATGTTGGCACATCAGAGTCAAAATGATGGCAAGTGTCTTGTTTGACTTTCTTGCATTTATAACAACAAGTTAATCTGCTGTAGCAGGAGGATCTCATCTGACACCAGGTGTATTTTATTTTGAAGGGAGTTTGTATGTGCTGCTGCCAAAAGTAGAAGTTAACATTTTTATGCATAGAAATTTATATCACTGTCATAATCCATCCATCCATCCATCCATCCATCCATCCATCTAGCCGTCTTCTTCTGCTCATCCGGGACCGGGTCGTGGGGGGCAGCAGTCTAAGCAAAGATGCCCCCTTCCCTCTCCTCTGCCACTTTCTCCAGCTCCTCTGGGGGGATGTTCCCAGGCCAGGAGAGACAAAAAGTCTCTCCGGTGTGTCCTGGGTCTTCCTCAAATAGCTCCTCTCGATGTGGAGGAGCAGTGGCTCTACTCTGAGCTCTCTCCAGGTAACCGAGCTTCTCGCCCCCTCTAAGGGAGCGCCAAGCCACCTTGAGCTCATGACCACAGTGAGTATTGGAGCAAAGATCGACCAGTAAATTGAGAGCTTTGCTTTCTCCCTTCACCACAACGGACCAGAACAGCAACCGCATTTATTATCAATTTTTTAAAACCTTTATTTTACAAAGAAGTCCTTTGAGATTAAATCTCTTTTTCTGAGAGAGACCTGGCCGAGAGGGATTGACACACACACAAAAAACAAACAAACAAACATAAAAACACAAAAATAAAAGTTAAAATCAGCTGAAGAATAACATACTCTTTGGATACACACAGAAAGCATTGTTTTTGTAGCGTGTTCTGAGCTCTGTGCGGATCCTAGTAATGTTTGTAGATTAGGAGTTACGTCCCTAAGTCACTAGTGTCCTAATGGCGGACGCCGCACCAATCCGCCTGTCAATCTCACGCTTCCCTCACTCGTGAAGAAGACCCCGATACTTAAACTCCTCCACCTGGGGAAGGAGCACTCCACCCACCCAGACAGGACAAACCACCGTTCTACGATCAGTGGAAATACAATTGTTGTTTATATTTAAAAGCCGCGTTTTATAAAGGAATGGCTTAATGGACACAAAAACATAAGCAAAGTGTATTTTTCTAAATGATGAAGTTTGGCAATGCGGCTCTCAGTGGGTTTTGTTCGGTAAGAAACTGGACTGAATTCCTCTTTAAAGGTTGCAGACAATACCAAGTAAAACAATCATGCTGTCTGGTTTTATAAAAAGGCCAAACCGTGATCAAAAACCAATACTGACAGTAGAAAAAATGTTAAGTGTTAGAGCTTATGCCTCCACAATGAAAGAGATCTTTGTAACGGGAGGTTTCTAAGGCTCTGCCTTGTATCCAGATACCTTATCAGACCCAGAGAGGAAACTGTCAGAGATTGAGTATCAGAGCGCTGAAGGGCGGACCGTACATCAGCAGCATTCCTTGTTGTTGTGATAATCAGTAGGAGCTGAGATCAAAGAGCAACTTGAATCCCTCAAAAACTGACAAGGTGCGCTGAAAGAATGGCGAAATCCAGGAAGGAGATTGCGGCCTTTGTCTATCACGCCAATTCATTCCTATAAAACCGACATTTTCCTGGCGTGTCTCACTCAAGCCGCTTTACAGGACACAACCATGACACCGATTGTATCCAGCAATCTCAAAGTTGCGTCTGAACCTGGACATTTTATAACCATCCGCACGACGGCATGGCAAAAGACTGCCTGCTGATGCTTCTTCAAGCTTCAACAACACTGCAAGCGAAAACTGACGGTATTTCAGCCTCCTGTGTGGAGCGAAAGTGCCATGAGAACAGAGCTCGTCTGACAGATCTGCAGGACTTCAGGGTCCCGTGTGGTGGAGGTATTTCAGATCAATGATGGCTGTAAACCTTTCAGAGGTTGTCCCCCTCAAAGGCTTTGAAAACCTTTCAGAGGTTTCCTCCTAAATGGCACAATTTGTTCAGTTCCCTATTTATCTTGCTTTTTTTTTAGGTTTCAAAATCAACATTTCATCCGGAGGGCTTAAACTAACAAGTAGATGGTATGTGCATGGTGGATGCTTGGGTTGGTTTAATGGTTTTTCTGTTTTTCAATCTACCCACGGCCCTGGAGACATTTACTCTCTGGAAAAAATAAAAAAAAAGTGGAAATCCCTCCTATGGGTTCACAAAACAAACATTAGGCTTGGGAGGTTTGTGAGCAGGAATGAGTGAAATTCTGTGAAGTGAAGTCTGTTGGGGCAGCAAAAGACACTGCAAGGAAATTCTAGAAACACACTTGACATGAAGCATTTCTGATTTTTAGGCAAATGTGGTTCTAGAAACCATCAAGTTCACAGGTCCAAGCTGAGCGGAAGGTGGATACCAAAAAAATGACAAATGAAAGTGACAGGTATTACATTAAAGGATCAGTTAATCTGCTGTTATTTACTGGTTCACTTGGAATAGTTATTTATAGCTTCATTAAAAACCACCGGGATAACAGTTTAATTAGAGGAGAGGTTGAGTTTGATCTGTGTTTATACCATGTAGAGAGATGATCAGATTTAGATGACCACATCCAGGCCGCTTGGCCTTTTTTGTTTGGTTAATAATGCCTTAATCACAAGAAACTGTATGGGTGCTGTGGGTTTTTAGGTTGTCCGGGCCAATGGAGGGTCGTAGAGAGGAGCGACCACATCTTAAAAAGAGCGCAGGTGCAGTTTCCTTGTGGTAAGTGTTTTGTGAAGTATTTGTAAGGATAATGTCAGAAACACGCACTGATCAGCAGGGTGTGAAGGATGTCCTACATTCTGGATTGTCCATTTTCTCATTTCTAACAGCCAGGATGCTCACAAGGGACATGCAAGGAGTGCACAAGGAGAAAGGGGCGAACAACTTTGACTTGAACACCACTAATGAGCTCCCTTTCCAGTATTGTCTCACCTCTTTCACCTACATATAAGTGTTGTCTGGTATGACCTGTCACTAGCAGAATGCCCGTAGAAAAAACGTGCATGAACACATACAGTCTACGACTTTGATAATTCCTGCAGTACAGATTTTATACCCTCAGACAGCCCGGATCCACCGCAAGGACGGGCGTGACTTACGCTTTACCCGATTCCTGTTTAATTATCTGTGCGTTCCAAAGTTAACAGGCAGACATTGGCTTTTTTCCCCAAAACTCTGCTATTGTGAAATTGTTCTGAGCATGAACTCAAAATGTTGTATTTTGCGCTTGTAGATCTGTGTAATTCTGGTTCTACACAGCATTTTACTTTATACAGTCGAGGAGTCATTGGATATTTTGGACAGGGACTGTTGCATTTTAGTGTTTTATTTTCTATAAGCTGCTTAGAAATATGGAATGTCAACATTTTTCTCAGGGAACTGAACTCCCTGCATAAGTAGGAAACCCCAGAGGATCCGCATGAAGTAACTCAAGGAGAAAACAAAAGCTTCTGTTTCGAAATGAGGAATGTAACTGCATCAATAATTAATCTTCCGCTGTGTACATACAACGTCCCTTCACAATAAAATGTTTACCCCAGTGATCCTCCAGTCACTGGCGATGTCATCTAGGTGTGATTGCTTTGTTCAAACATGAGACCAACATTTGCTTGCCTGGCTCCAATTGCAAATTAGGATTAGGTTGACTCACCCCCCACCCCCCTTTTACTAATCCACTCCCCTCATTTGTCGTCTCCACATTTCAGGCCTCCATCGTATGCACTGAGAGCTCTGACTTTTGGCTGAGTGAAGGGAACATCGCCTGCTGGGGGCGCCTTTAGAGCATCTCTGATCAGTGAGAGGTAGTGCTCATCTCTAGAGCCTCTCAGCTCCAGTGTCCAGGACTGGAAACAGGCTCTCCACCTGCACCGCCTGCAGCCTTTGTGCATGATTACCTTGGAGGTACACAGGCACAATTCAACATCTCTGGTGAAACAGAGGAAGCCTGGAATGAAGTAATTGATTTCCCTGAATGCTTTGTGTTGCAGTCTCTGTGTGTGTGTGTGTTCATGCAGTGACAACATTTCGTGGACATAGTGAGGGGAGCTGAACAAACCCCACAAAAGCCTGGAAAAGGTCAAACAGGATGTTTGCAGAAACGACAGCAGCAGATCCCTCGCTTTAGAGTTCCTCTGACAGACGGCCAGGGTGCTCAGACTCACGCCACCAGAGATCTCTGGGTCTGAGCCACTGAAACGCAGCTATGATGGTGTAGCCGCGTGCAGCGGGGTGCCCAAAGCCAACTGTGATCTTCCTTGCTATTCTATTTTAGCTAATGGAAACTGGGAGGCTCAGCGTAGCATGGGAGTTGGCCAATAACAGGAAAGATAAAAGCTCCAGCTTGTGATGACAGCACCCTGAGGGGTCACCCCCTTCGGAAGCTAAGGTGAGGGCGTGAAGGGAAAGTGCTGTTTTTGAGCCAATCACTGCACCCAGAGGAGCGTCCGCTTCCAAAAACATCATCCTGGATGCATGTGGCTTGGAGCGGGTCTTCCCAATTCCAAAAGTGTTAGTGAGGTGTGACAAACAGTTTCAGGGAAAATGTTACCTTTTCTGTCCAAAACTGGGTTTGATGACAACAGCGACCTTTTCCAAAAACCCGAGCTCACGGGGGCATGGAAGGCTAACGCTGCCGCTCCTCTCCCCTCTTTCCAGTGACAAACAAGAGCAAAGCAGGCATCAATAACATTTTGCAGTTAGCACTTAAGTGAGAGGCATTTATAAACGAAGCAAAGCTTTCACCACGCTTGAGTAAATGCGACACGCAGGAGCGCTCAGCCCGTGCTGTGAGAGCCTCAGCTTCTGAACGCAAGCAGAATCCCTGAGAGACCGAAGCAAAACACAAACACTTACTTTACCGTCTTCACTCCAACCAACAACAGCGAGGTGAACGCTTATTTCAGATCTACTCCTTTCATTTCAGCTGCAATGCAACTCATTAGCCTCCTACTAAGAGCAGCGGGGCAACAAATTCACTAATCACAATCACTAACTGGGTTAGGGATGTTGTGCTAAAGTTGGAAGTTAGTGAGCTTCAGTTTTGCTCTGAGGCAGAATTTGGTGGCACAATTTCAAAGAAACATGTAGTTAATATTCCCCATCAAACGGCCTGATCACTGAGCACTGTAACCATGGAGCAGGCACCACTTTATCTACCACTGAACACACGCTTTAGGACTTGGCATTAATTCATTATTTCTACTCAAAATGGGACGCGCTTTGGATTTTTACTGACTTTTTGTCATTTCACTCCATGCAGTTCTAGGGATATTTGGCTACTGTAGATTTAAAAAGAAAATGTGCATCACAAGTTACCAAGAGTTGTGTTCTTAGAAACCCCTCAAAACACCTAATGGTCATGAACTCGAGCTAAGGGTGACACTGGACACAACCATCATGAGGGGGAACATACTGAACATTCCATTTCATATATTTTTCATTTAAAGAAAGTTCTTCAGCTCTGCAACTTTCAAAAAAATGTACAACAAGTGGACAAAACCCGACTGTTTCTTTAGTAGTTGAATGTGGTAAAAAAAAAAGACTGATGAAGAGCTGATGATTCAACTGTATATGGCAATCCAAGGCCCCGCCCCTTTTCCTTTAAAATAGAATGATAACGTTTATTAAAAGTTTTCCCATACTACAAATATCTGTCAATATCATCAAAAATGATGATTAAAAAATCCTGCAGCATAGATCCCTGTCAGAGTGTTAATGTTGCTTACACGTTTCTACAAATCTATCATTGTAGCCACTGACTAGAAGCAATCTGGTTGAACAATTCAATTCTTGATGAAAATGTGGCCTTTTTTGGGTTGTATTCTGGAAGTTGTTGTTTTCCAGAAGGGAAGAAGTTCATAAGGTTAACTGACAGGAAGCGGTGAAAGTCGGGCACAAACAAAAGCTGCTGATTGCTCCCTTAAGTGTCGATGAAAGCGATATGGAGTGACGCAATTAACAGACAAAACATCAGTTTGAAAGCAGGCTTTTTGCCATAAAAGAGGTGCCTTCACTCTAACTGACCTTCCCTTCTTTCTCTGAAGAGTGTTGTGCATCTGCAAGTAATTGTTTCATCAAAATTAGCCTCAGCCAAAGCAGCAAACAGATGAGACTAGACTCCTTGTGGACGTTTTGATCACTCACCAATACAACTGACATATTTTACATCATCATGAGCCTCATGTCGTACAAAAGGGGCGTCTCAAGCTACGTGCACACTGGGAATTTAACCTGCGGGTTCCTGAACTCCCATTTAGCCCATGAAGTTCACACTAGACAAGTAGGGAGGGGCTTCTTCATCTTTTTCTACAGTCAACTGTCCGCCACCTACAGTTGAAACAGGCTTGTAGAGCTCCAAAACGGTCTTAAAAAACGAGCGTAACTGTGTAAACGTGAGAGTTTTGAGCGTGAAACTTGAACCACATTCTTTTAATTGGAAGTGGTTGCTTGAACTCGTTTTGCCGAAGGTGGTGTCATTGTAGCTTTCCACTTCTGTCGTCTAGTGCACGACAATGCAGGTGACCTTTAGTCTGTATGCACTCATGGAAAAAGCCGTTTTATTGGATAACTTAAATCTAATTATTGCAGAACAACCGACATAGTAAAAATTTGTTAGCAAGCATTGTGTATTTGTGCACAAAATGTTTCAAATAGATGCCTTTTTACTGCGTGTCTCCTCATTGAGGCTTTGTGTTGCACACACACAGATATGAAAAAAAGCACAGAATTCACAGTGCTGACACATTTACAGTCTCACAGAGCTGCACGTTGGTTCCTGCTGGCCTGACTGCGACCCTGCTAGCAGTTGATGGAGCGAGCTATTCCCCGCAGAAGGCTTGAGCTGTTATTCCGTGCTGAGTGTGGAGGGAGGCAGGGCTCGTCTAGAAGTCTATTCACGCTTCCCGATTTGAACAGGGAATAAGGGTTAGTGCTTTGATGTCTTGGAACGATGCACCCTCTGTGACTGGTATGTTACAAACAACTTTGGAAAAGTTTTTTTTTTTTAATCACAATTTTTTTTTTCCTTTTGTCGACTAACACTCAACTGAAACTCTGCGTCCTGATCTAGTTACATTTTATATTATGTCAGTGTCTCTACTCAGCAAGCTACACTGACAGCAGGGACAGAGGGGACATCCTTGTCAGCGCCTCTTCACGTTGTCTTTTTTTTTTTTTTTGAGAAACTTAACAGACAGTGTTCGTCTCTGTATCTGCCCACGTGCTGTAAATTTCATAAACATTTTTCTGGGTCCGATCATGTGGAGCCCAAAAGTTTGACAGATTCATCAAAAAGTCTCGTCTGTACAAAAGTTTGTGAGTTTACTTCATCCACATAGTAACCAGCGAAAGATTTTATGAGAATAATAAAAATATTTGCTAATTCTTCCTACATTTTTATGGTTGTGCTTGTTTTTTAATCAGTTTTATTTTAATGTAAAGCACTTTGTGTTATGCTTCATAGGAAAAGGGCTATACAAATAAAGTTTGATTTGATTTGATTTGATTTGAAAAGGGGTCCAACCCAGTACTAGAAAGGTGGAACTAACAAAGTGGCTGGTGGGTGCATATTTTTAAACAGTTCTTGAATATTCAGCACATTTAAGCTCCTGCTTCATTTGTTTTCATCTTAGAGAAAGTAACAATGTTTTGATGAGGTGCGGTTTGTGTCTTTAGAGTTTGTGCAATTTTGTTTGGACCCAGATCAAAGCAAACTAAGTTCTAGTTTCAATAAACTGGAGTAACTGTCACGAATACATAAGCAGATCCCAGAGCAGAACAGTTTCTTTCTGAACAACTGAAAAGGAATAATCTGGCAGGGTGAAGTAGCCAGGAACATGCTTATGTAGAGGTGGAAATTGATGATGAGGAGCAGGTGTGCAAAGAGGCAGCACTAGGATGAGACACACCCCCAGCCCACACTACTCACCAGAAGCAAAAAAATAAAAAAGAAAAAAATGACAACAAAACTACATGGAAAGAGAAAAGAAACCAAACCATAACAGTAACAACTCATAAATCAAATTACACCAGATCCAACTTGATGAAGCTTTGGGGTCAGACACATGCCAGCGTGACGTGCCGCTCCTCTTCATGACTGCACTCACAGCAGCACAGAGTGATGGAGGGCAGGAACAGGGGAGAGTGCAGTGAGCACTCAGACAGGAAAGAGGCATCTCTATTTCTCAGTGGGGGTTATGCGACTCCCTGACCGAGGTGGGAGGAGAACAGAGCACTTCTGTTTTCTGCCATGAGCCTAAATAGTGGGGAGTGGAGACTAATAGCGGCAGATCCAGATGAGAGGGATTAGAGAGGCTGTGCAGGCAGAAGAAGACGGAACTGTGTCTCTTTGGGCTTTGAATTTAGCTTGAATAAATGCATTTGCATCGGAAATTTGTTGTACCACCTGGATCAAAGTTAGAAAAAGCCCCTGCAGCAAGGAGACATTCCTGCTGTACATCAGAGAGCGACTGATGTTTTCACATTGCTGTCAACGTAATTCCTTCTTTACGTTTGTTCATGTAAAATTCATTATTAACAACAGAAAAAAAGTTTTAAATGACACAGGAACCCATATTAAATGAAGCCTGAGCTCTTGGAAGTCAAACCTTATGTCAGATCCAAATTCAGTCTTCATGCAAGATTTTGTTAAAAAAAAAAAAAAAAAACAAGTGACCGTCGCAAAGCCTGCAAAAGCATAAGTAAAGAGCAAAAAGGATTTACATGCAAATGAGAGTTCACCTTGAATTAATGCAAACATTAAAATAATAGCCTTCCACTTTCTAAATGCATATCTGTTTACATCTTATAAAACCTGTCATTTTTTTTTTTTTTTTTTGACAAGTTGACATCTAGTTAAAACTTCGAAGATGAGGAGATCCCCTTTATAACACCTAAATAAAATAAAATAAAAACTGGAATATACTGGACTTCTCAAGCTGCCCACCGCACTTTAAAAAAAACCCTGCAGTTTAACCCAGCAAAGTCCATCACATCACATACCTGACAGAAAATTCAGTTTGTTTAATGAAAATATTTTTTGATGAAAACCAAAAAAAGAAATTCACAATATTATTTTTTATGAGAAATAAATAGTATGAATTATCATACGTTGGCTAATTTGGTAAGTTTTTGCTCACAATAACATTAGTTTCTAAAATATTGACAGGAATTCTTAGGAGAAAAAAACCTCTTTATCCACAGTCTCCAATTTGATCCACACATTTTTAAGACGGTGTGAGTGTATTATAAAGAACTAATTATTAACAAATTTTTCATTCCTTAAATGCAGCAGGTAGTCATTTAAAGATGAATAAAAACAAAAGATGAATCATTCTACTCATAAAGTTTCAAAAATTAGCTAAACTTTTCCCGCCAGAAGTGCTTTTAAGATTTCACGGAGGCAGCCATTTTGAAACGAGCAGGAAAAGCCATTCTACTGGCCCTAGTGGAATGATGCTGAACTACAGGACAGAAAACATGGACCAGCTTCTACAAACTTAGTTTTTAAAGGAATCTTTTGGATCATGCTTATGAGATGCAGGCATCAGAAATGCCTGTATCAATTATAATACAAATGGTTCCACAGGGTTACTAGTTAGTCATCTGCATTTTAATTAACTACACAGAAAGAAACTACGATGCAGAAACTTCACATAAATATTTATCAATTAATCTATCAAACCTGACAACAATCAATGGAAACCTGACATTCACATAAACAACTCTTTGTCTGGGCGTGTACAACTTCAGGGTAAAAAATGCCGCCCATTTGCCCCTCCGTGCTGTAATTTTAAAGCTCCACAGTCATCGTTCATAAACATTTACATAATCATGTGGCTGGAAAAGGCCTTATTGTTGCTGTCTGTCGCCTGCAGATGACATGTGATGATAACCCCTTAAATAGCACATTATCTGCAGCTGACCAACTTCCGTCAGCGTCCTTCTGACAGCAAGACGTGGACGGCAAACAGCAAAATTACCAGCAGGGAATCATCGTGCTGCCCATTAGAGGTTTTATTTATAGCTGGGTGAGGACAGGATGGGCCAGACTGCTGGGAATTTGATAAAACCTCTACACGTGTTGAATTACACTCTTGGTGAGAATATTCCCAGAGTAGAACAGTTGCTTTATCTTGCTGCTCTGCATGGCTACTGGATTTACTACATTACGCTTGCAGCGGGAGAACCAAAATTCATTTAGGAAAATCGGGAGAAATATTTCACCCCTAAGATAAATGTTAAAATGCTTTCACATAAAAAAGTTTCAATAACATTTTTAAAACTGATCATCTTTTGGGAGTAGATTTCTAGTAATCTAAGCAGACAACAAGAAGGGCTGCAGCTTCACAATGGGCATTTAAAGGCACTTACTTAGATTGCATGACTGCGGCTAATTAAGTCCCTGAGGTCCATTTTTGGCATCCAAGCCTCAATTTACCAACATCTGCTTGCAACTAGTTGACCGGCGTTGCACATGTCTGTGGAATGTTGAAGACTGCAATCCTGGTTTTAACCACAAATTCATCAAACCTTCGCCACATCTACGTACTCAGATTTCAAAGGAAGAATGAATAAATTGACTCAACACAGAGTCCTCCTGCTGCCAACAGTTAAAGAGAAAACTTAGATACATTGAAAAAAGAAAAATTGTCTCTTGTAAACTCTTGAAGTGGAGAAACTACCAAAGACTGGTACCATATATGTCTAAAAATATAATATTTTTTATTTATTTTCTTCCTAGCGGCCAGTTGGAAATCTGAAGGGGCAACCCGTTTGGTTTGAGCTAAAACCCAATTCCCATAACAATAGAACTTCATAAAAAATATTAATAACTATAATTTCTAAAGAAGCAACCTTCCCCAAAAGGGCTGTGTCAGCTATAAAGAAATGGACTACAGTAGTGTTTCCTTAAAACATGATATTTCAATTTAATTCACATTTGCATAAAACTGTAAAATCTTTGGAGAAAAGGGGAAATAAGACAAATAACCAATGACTTCCGGATTGAAGCTGGTTTAAAATGAAATGTAACTGGCTTCAGTTCGCTAAATAACCATAAGAGACTTCCCATAAAATAAGTCAGCCAATATTTTTTCAACTTAAATTCATCCAACTGGAAATAAATATTTACTTTGGTTTCAACGAGTATTCATGTTTGCTGCCAGTAACTAATTTCAACAATCAAAGTGTTTCAAAATTTACACTCAAACGAGAGAGTAGACTTTTATTTTAAAAGTCAATATTTTTTTCAAGTTAGGGATGCCAAAATATGCATAATAAAGAAGAAAAAATGACATATAAGTTGTTAAGAAGTAAAAGAATCAAAGATAGGTACTTTTGGGAGAAATGTTTTTAACAAAATACAGGAACGAGAACGGACACTTCATCTTGTAAGGTAAATTATATTATTGAAATAAATAAAAATAATAGACTGAACATCTGCATGCTTTACTACTGTAACCATATTTAGCCTCATGAAACAATGAAGAAATCTAGTATTTTAGAACAATACATGAACAATTATTCAACCATAGAACAAAGAACATGCTAAAAAGTCAACTAAACTCTTTTTAACAATTCAGATCACAAAATTCATTCAATTCTTCACCGTCTGTGTCGCTTCTTAACAACTCAGCCGGCACGTCATTTTATGAGTAGCAAATATGTATACGCTGCCCTTTAGTGGTTGTTAGTGGGAAAACAATGAACACAGGAGCCTATTTAAAAAAAAATCACATATCAGTCGCACCGCCGAACCAAACTATGCAAAAAGCGCAACTTATACTCCAGAAAACACGGTGTCTTCAGAACTTATACTCTCGAAATACCATGGCTATTTTCCAAGAACTTTCTGGCACGATAACAATAAAAGCTCCAAATAACAGGCTTCAAATCAGCCAAGCAGCATCCACACCTTTAACCCAATCAATTTCACAGCTATTTTTCATGTTTTCTTCAATACTGGTTATAATAATTCACAGTGAGCATCATTAAAAATAACTACCAGAATGATATGTATGCCAACAGCTGACCTTTTTCCATTCCAAACGCCCACAAGTAGCCATCATCATCGGAGCTACATTTAACTGCAGCCGACGGTGCCAAGATACAAAGATAATGGCCACTAATGAATATTAGCCAACTCGAGTCCGCTGGGTGTTTAGATGTGGCTCATTCCCATTGATTTCCCTGAAGGGTGAAAGCAACTTTATCCCGGCGGCAAGTCCCTGGCTTATCCGCCAACTGCATGGCGGCCTGACAGATGGGGGTGGGGGGTCCTGTTTTCCTGGCCTGGTTTCGGGATGATTCAAGCCCGGCAGGTGCAGGCGGGATACCTGACTGTGGAGGAACACTCCAGGGCAGAGAACAGCAGGAGGAGCCTTTGAGAGGAGCTACAAAGACATCCAGCTGTGAGTGGGTAGCCTTGTGAAGAGGAATATATTGGGTGGGGCACAATTAACACAAAGCCCAGTGTGCTGGATTATTCCACCGAGCAGGTGGCTGTGAAAAGCAGGGTGGGACAAAGTGAGAAGAAGTCCGCGGCAAAGGACAGATGGCTTTAAAAGAGGACACGGGAAGAAAAGGGACGGCTGACATGAAACCTCATCAAAAACATTTCAACGCGTTTGTCGTAAGTTCTCTGCTTAACCGATGCCAGAGACGAAACTTTAAAAAGTCACCAAAGTGACTTGATCTGAAACACTGGATGCTGAGCTGAATAGGAGAACTCTATGGTGTAATTGAGGCTGGAGATGGAGCAGTGTACCCTTCAAAAAAAAAAAAAAAAGTAAGAAAAAGACAGATTTAAGATTTTTTTTTTTTTGGATTATACAGAGATTAATTTTTTAAAAGCGTCGCTTTGGGCGGACCCCATGAAGGCAGCATCAGTAATTCACTCAGTTTTTATTTAACATAAAAAAACAACGACAAAAAGAAAGGACTCGGGGGCATGTAAAAGAGCCGGGCCGTTACCAATGGTGTCTAACACTAATACACAATGAGCTGCAGGTCGTCATTATTTCTGACTTTATGTCCTCTAATCAGCTGGGATGTCACAGTCGGGGGGCCAACACTCAGTCACTGCTATGCTCATTCATTAGCCACCTGCCTCAAGTGTGTGTGGGAGGCGGGAGGCGGGGTGCAGTGGGGGTCAGCAGTTGAGTTAGGGTTCTCAGATAGATTAGCTATCGTGACGATGATTCTCCGTTTTCCTTCATGATCTGAAAGTTTCTGTTTCCTCGGAGACGCAGATCTGTGGGTAAGAGGGCCGCAGCTGGATCCCGTTTTTATGTTTTTTTTTAATAAACACGTCACATTTCTGTGGCAGCAGATGTGGAATGGAAACCGAGCAGCGTTTGCCTCAGGTGTGCTTTGGTTTCATTTTGAGTCTCCTCTGGTCTGGAAAGATCCCAGCGGTTTCACGCCATCGTTCCCTCCCACTTCCACACATCCCTCGACAACATTCAACAAACATGGGGCAAACAGGTAAAAAAAACCCAAAAAAGATCATTAAGATCTTTATTAGTGTGAAAAGATGATCGGATTTCCACAAAGTCTCGTGTGCTTGAACCATTGACTCTATGAGAACTCCATCGAGTGAGGGTGACGTCAGACACCAACATGTTGGAGCCAGATGACCTTGGGTCAATCTTGGTCAACATTTCCATGGCAACCACACCCACCAATCAGGAGTGAGCTTGTTGGACGTCCACACCCCTAGCACTTGTCAGCGGGCTACACAAAATCTACCAATCAAACATTTGGAATATTCGACGTGAGACCACATACTTTCATTGAGGCATCTGATTGGTAGGTTTATGACTTTAATAACTTAAACTACAGAAAAAAACCCAAAAAATATTCTGAAAAACATAACTGAGTAAAAGCAATTTTTTTCTCTACAGAAGTCTTTGGGATTTTGGCTTCTCTGTACCAGCGGCTACTTCCTGTTTGGACCGTCAGGAGGGAGGGGGTCACTCAGTCCAGTTCTCATATGCAGTCAACGGCCTGAACTCAACTGAGCAGACACACGCGTGACCTTCATCTCTTCACAATTAAAGGCATGTCATGAAAGTTCCCATGATGCCATCTCCTTAAAGTGTGATGAAAAGGTGTGATTTTGCCCACAATAGGAATAGTGAGTGGCGTACCGTGATCCAGTATGATGAGCTGGGCGCTGGACTGGACATTGCCTGCATCGTTTTCTGCCAGACATTGGTAAAAACCTTCATCTGACTTGACCAGACCCAGAACCTGCAGATTGTGCTCCTTCTACAGAGCAGAATACACACATTTAGTAGAGTATAGTATTGCAAACCATTCTTCTTTACAAGTAAACACAATCCATCATTTTTTTTTCACATTTTCATCCATTTTATTTATAAAAAAATAGTTTCAGTTTCTCTTGATTCATGACAAAACCTGATTTAATATACTCACGATTATTTTGAAGTAGTCACTGGGGATAACAGCATCTCCATTCTTCACCCATTTGACGGTGGGAGCAGGTGAGCCGGAAACGTCACACTCAAAGATGATGTCCATGGATTCATGTGCGTATGTGTTAGCCGGCCGTTTGATGAACTTTGGAGGAACTATGGGAAAGAAGGAAAGAAAAGTATTAGGAATAAATAGGAGGGCAAATAATAATCAGACTTTCTTGGTAAAAGTGTACTTTGAATCTCAAGGCAATCCATTTATTAATTATGTAGATTTCTAGCATACTGGGATCCTAAAAAAAACAAAGCTTGAATGACTTTTGCACTTGTTTCATCTGCTTTCTTAAATGTACAGCAGAAAGCTGAGCACATGCAGATCTCCCTGAGACCAGGTAATGAGGGCCAGAGAGGTGTCTTTTGATCTGCTGGGGTGATACAGCGCCTCATCAATCTGTCCAGGAACAAGGTCGGCGTGAGCACAGAGCCCCAGCATCCTCCTCTCTCTGTAATTGGACTGAGCCTGTCTTGGAGGAAACGCTCGCCGTGCGCATTTGTTTGCGTTTGCTTTGTGTTCCCCCCGATAAGCGGCGACCTCACCGACCGCAATTTAAATGACTAAACTGTTAGTGTGCTGGTGCTCATCAAGCTCTGTCCTCTGAGCTTTTTGGGGAACAAGTTATTAGCGTCTTTTGTGTGGTAGTTGGTGTGAGTTGGATGGATATTAGCAGCATAGAGAGGAAAAGGTTCTTCTTTGGCTTTATTCGGTGTAAGCGGCGCCAGCAGCCTGTGAGGTCAGGGCTTTTCTGATGGAACAATTCCCTCTAACAGTCACAGACTCAGAAAACACCATTTAATTCATCAAAGGATCTAAGACTTTTCTATCACCCTTCCAGAAGCACACACGCAGCTATGAAGTGTTGCACTTTCACACGCTCACTTTGAACTGCAGGAACAACACTATAGAGAGCTGTCCATTCACAGGTGAGAATTTTTTGTTTTTATTTTTTTTTCTATGGATTATTTTTATTTTCTCTTTCGCAGCTCAATATGAAAGACTTCATTCCAGCCGGGCACAATGATTGACTTCTCCTCCATGATCAATTTTCAAACGTGAAACTGAGTCCCTGATTGTTCAAAGTTGCACTTTAAACGTATGTTTTGCATGTCATTCAATTCAATTTTATTTATTTGAATAGTGTAAAAATGTAATGCTCAAAAACAGTCTGAAAAATGTGTGCTGCGACGCATGAGTTCAGAACACGGAAGCCCGAAATGCCCGTTTACATAGAAATTTCATTGGAAGGTGGGATGCTGAGGGTGGAGAGAATGTAGCTTTAGACTCTAATCATTTTGATCTTTTGTAAACGCATTCCCAGTGGACTTTTAGTTATGGAAATGATTTTTTTTAGCAAAAATAAAAAAAAAACCTGTTGTTTTCAGGACCTAATTTCTGCAGATCAGCAGTAGTTCATTAGAAATTTGCCTTTGATTCTTGAGTAGGACTGAAGCCCTGTTGTGCCCCCTATTCCCATCCTCCATTTGTTTCCACGCTCTCCCACTAGCTTACAGTCCCTCACAATCCCAAGCTAACATTAACGACATGCAATCTTGGAGTTATCCAGCTGTACAGTTTTGATCCAGATTCCAGCTCAGATGAGGAAAACAAAGATGTACAAGAGGATGCATCAGAATGGAGCCTGACCAGAGTATTTTCTACATCACAACTACAAGCTTTTTCCAACTGCATTGTTTTCATCTGCTCCTAATTCACAATTTGAGTAAAGAAATGCCCAGAAATGCTAATTTAAGCTTAATTTTCCTTATATATGTCCTCCATCATGAGAAAATGCCCCCAAAACACCAGAGTGGGTATTTCAACATTCCTGACATGGATGGCACAAAGTTATTGCCTTTAACACACTGTTTACACAAATTTGAAGAAGTTGGCAAGAATTAAGCTTTTAAGGATTTGCCTCCTTTTTTTTGACTGGATAGCAAATATATCATCAATGTTTTTGTTTTGTTTAAAATACTCCCAAATGGCATTTTTTTTAGCCACATTTTAAAACCGAACCCGTTGAACAAAAATGTGCTGCATGACCCCCCTCCAACAAGATTAATGTGTCCTGATGGTTCTGATCCACTGTGATTAAGATTGACATCAGAATAGATATTGGATGGGGACGCTTGACAATGGATCACCGCGTGACAGCTAAGACAACCATCAGTCCGCCCTGTGTTTAGGTGTCTCACAGTGCCGTGTCCTCTGCACATTTGTCTTACATTTTGGGGGAAGAGGCTGGTGGAATCATTGATTTGCTTCAGTGCAACACAAGAAAACAACAACAAAAAAGAAATCCTTCAATTTATCCTCAGTAAATCTTTGTTTCTGGGTTTCTTGTTGTGTTTTTTAACTGCATTATTGCTGCTAATTTCGACCTTTGCATGCAAACAGTTTTCTCGTGCATTTTTGCTTCATCAGTATGTATTTGCTGGTGTGCAGTTTGGATGGTTGCTGGTACGCTGGAGCTCTCATTAGCTCCTCTTGGATTCGCTCTGAACTTCTCTTTTCTTAACTCGGTACACCAGAAATCTTAGATAAATTTCCTCTTATCTCCTTAACCTCTGTTCAGTTTTGTTTCACCACACTGGGTAAAGTCGCAGGACAGGAGATCTCTGCGTGTGAACTTCACAAAGATGGATCACTAGCGTTTGGCTGAATCACAAATGTAAAACTGCTAGGCTGCAAAATGTTTCAGGAGCATGACCCACAAAAATGCTTATGGAACAAACGTTAAACGCTAATGCACAGCTTTCAGCAGGAATCATGTGAGTTTTTGTAATCATTTTTTGAAAATAGGATTTGGCACAATAGCACTCCTTTGCTTTTATGCATTTGGATGCAACGACTACAGTTTTACACCCTTTTTACCTCAAATTTACCAAGTACATTAATGTAATTCTTAGTATAATTGTAGGGGTTATGGACCCAGGACATTAATTGTTGTTGTGTTTGTCACTTCCTGTTTTATTTTGTTGTATTTCCTGTGCTCACCATTGCTTTCGAGGTCCTTTGACACTTCCCTCCTTGTGTGTTCCCTCCCTCCTGGCACACCTGTATGTGGTTAACCAATCCCCTCTCCCTGTTATATGGCCTCGTCTCCCTTGCACGGGTTGTCGGGTGGTTTTGTTTGTTCGCTCTGGTTTAATGTTCCTCTCTCGAGTCATTAAATCTATTTCTTCTTTATTTCGAGTCCGTCTGCATTTGTGTCCGCACGTCAACCCTGACATTACCACCCGACCAGTATAATGGACGCAGCAGACGCGGAGACGTTACGGGCATTACTCCGCCAACAGGAGGAGCAGATGTCATGCTTAAGACAAGGATTACTCGAGATGTCGAGCCGTCACGAGCGACAACTTGCCGCATTGGGTGAGCGATTGGAGCAGTTGGCGGAGCGGATCCAACATCCACTGTCCGTTCCTTCTCCGCACCCTTCGCCTCCCACGCCAGTCCAGGATGGGATTCCTGTCGCCCCTGCTGCACAGCTGGCCCGCCCGGAGAGGTTTTCCGGGGACTCCGGGGACTGCCGAGCATTCATCACTCAGTGTGAGCTCCATTTTCAACTACAAGCGCCTCACTATCCTTCGGACCAAGCTAAGGTGGCCTTCATCATATCTCACCTCACCGGGAGAGCAGGCGCATGGGCAACGGCTGAATGGCAGCGTGGAGCACCGACCTGCGCGTCTCTCGCGGCATTTCTGGAGGCATTTCAGCAGGTGTTCCAGCACACCAAACCGGGCCGAGAGGCAGCTCGAGCCCTTATGCAACTTCGGCAACGGGGCAGAAGGGCAGCTGACTATGCCATTGAGTTCCGGACCTTGGCCTCCACTAGTGGTTGGGACACCACTGCGCTCATGGACGCTTTCGTGGAGGGACTTTCCGAGGAGTTAAAGGACAGACTAATCACTCTCGAGTTACCTTCCTCCTTGGAACCCCTCATCGCCCTGGTCATCAGAATTGACAATAGCCTGCAGGACCACAAGCAGGAGCATGGCAGGGTGGCACCCCGCCCCCGACGCAGTCCTGTTGAGCACAGGATCATGGACTCACCTGACTTTGCTGCTTTTTCCGCAGAACCCCCGTCTTTAGTCTCAGAGGAACCCATGCAGCTCGGCCGGGGCAGACTGACTGCTTCCGAGCGACGGCGGCGGATGGCGGCAGGTGAGTGCCTTTACTGTGGCGGCCGGGGTCATTTCTGCAGGGATTGCCCCAACTCATCAATCAGAGTGGGCGCGCTGAAGAGCCGTGGTCCGGCTCCCACTATCCCGAGACCTGCTTCCTGTGTTTTGGATGTTCGGGTTATGTTCCAGAAAGGGGGAGTTTCTGTCAGAGCATTGGTGGATTCAGGAGCAGAGCAGAACCTCATGGACGCCGAGCTAGCCAAACAGGTCGGTCTTACGTCTGAGTTTTTGCCCCATCCTTTACGAGTGGTCTCCCTCAACGGCCAAGAATTAGCCACCGTCTCACGAGTCACTGAGCCGGTTCATCTGATTGTGTCAGACAATCACCACGAGCACACCCGTTTTTTCCTTTTTTCCTCCCCACAAAACCCTCTGGTATTAGGTTGCCCTTGGCTAAATGCTCACAACCCAGTCATCGACTGGCCCTCCAGCCGTGTCTCCGGCTGGAGTGAGAAATGTCACACCACATGTTTGCGTTCAGCTCGGCCTCCTGGGGGAGATCCCGCCGTCCCAGTAGGGCGGCCGCCCTCACCTGACCCATTCAGGGATCCGTCTGAATGTCATGACCTGACTGTGTTTTCCGAGTCACGAGCCCTGTTGTGTTCAGGGGTTTCCCACAACAGGTTGCCAGATCGTCGCCGCACGCCAGCACCATCCTACCTACCTGGTCAGTTTGTCATGTTGTCCACCTCGCACCTCAGACTCCGGACAGAGTCAAAGAAGCGGTTCCCCAAGTTCATCGGTCCTTTCGAGATCATCAAGGTCGTCAATCCGGTGGCAGTCAGGCTGCGCTTGCCCAGGTCCTTGCGCATCCACCCGGTTTTCCACATCTCTCAGCTAAAGCCACATGTCACGAGTCCCCTGCAGCGGCCATCCTCTCCGCCACCCCCTCCCCGCATCATTGATGGCCAACCGGCCTACACTGTCCGTCGCCTTCTGGACGTTCGGCGACGGGGTCGTGGCCTCCAGTATCTGGTGGACTGGCAGGGGTACGGGCCTGAGGAGAGGTCCTGGGAGCCTGCTTCACGCATTCTGGACCCTGAACTCATCAGGGACTTCAATCAGCGGCATCGGAACAGACTTCCCCCTGCGCCAGGAGGCGCACCTTGAGGGGGGGGTACTGTAGGGGTTATGGACCCAGGACATTAATTGTTGTTGTGTTTGTCACTTCCTGTTTTATTTTGTTGTATTTCCTGTGCTCACCATTGCTTTCGAGGTCCTTTGACACTTCCCTCCTTGTGTGTTCCCTCCCTCCTGGCACACCTGTATGTGGTTAACCAATCCCCTCTCCCTGTTATATGGCCTCGTCTCCCTTGCACGGGTTGTCGGGTGGTTTTGTTTGTTCGCTCTGGTTTAATGTTCCTCTCTCGAGTCATTAAATCTATTTCTTCTTTATTTCGAGTCCGTCTGCATTTGTGTCCGCACGTCAACCCTGACAATAATGTAATCATTTTAATAACCAAGGGACATAGAGACTCATGGGATTAGGGCTCTTACTGGCTCTTACAATGGGGATGCAGTGGTTGGCTGGTTCAAAACCCAGCTGTGGCCTTTCTATGTGGAGTTTGCATGCTCTCCTTGTGCATTCGTGGATGCTCTCCGGACACTGCCGCTTCCTCCCACAGGTCAAAATCATGCTTTATGTATTAACTGGTAACTTAAAAGTGTCCTGAAGTGAGTGCGTGTGCGGTTGTGTTGCCCTGCGACGAACTGGGCCCTGACCAGAGTGTACTCCACCTTTGCCCAACACTAGCAGGGACAGGCTGTGCCAACTCTGTGACCCCGAAAGAGACATAGCGGGTTAAGAAAATGGATGGATGGACTGCTCTTGCAATACTGACAAATATCCCACAAACTATGTAACAAATAGTAGCACCTTGTGCTGCAGTTAGGAGGCAGAATAAAAGTACAATGAACCTCATATTTATAGAAATGTAATAAAAGTAGGCAGTTCCAGTCATGACTTCTCAAATAGATCTAGCTCATTTCAATTTACCCAGAAAACCGTGCCCTACGACCTTTGGATGATACATGAAAGAAATGTTTGCTGAAAGAACCATTATATCAAATTACAGTGACCATTTGAACCCAAGTGACAATCTGCTGAAACGCTCACACAAGAATTTAGTTATTGAGTTTTTATTTTTCTCTGTATCTCCCATAGTGTCAAACTTACCCCTCATTCCAAGCAACATTTCTTCTTCTTCTTTTTTTTTTTTTTTTTTTTACAAACAGCGTTAGAGCGTTTAGATCACACGGGACTAAGAATTTGGGGGAATTTAGCAAGGATTCTGATGAAGGAAGCTTTAAGAGCTAAACAGAGGCAGAAGTTTGTTTTTCGAAGAACATTTCTGCGCAAAAACTTGCACTTTAGTGACCTTTTTTGACAATTTCCTTCAGAAATATTTTAAACAATAAAAGCAACATCAATGAAAAAGAAACAAAGAGATATATCAAACCCATTTAAGAAATGAAGTCATAAATTGATTTAAAAAAAAAAAGGAAATAAAAGACGATAATGCTATTTTCTTGACAATATAATTACTCCGAATCATAAATAGACATATTTGAATCCATTAAATATAATGATTGTCAAACACTGCAAAAACAGGCCCCTTAGAAATAAGTCAAGAATTCTTATCCCATCAGCCAATGAGGTAAGAAAAAAGGTCTTCAATTCTTGCCCCAAAGACATGCTTTCTTAAACTAAGATTTTGCTCTTGAAAAACTTTCTAGATAAGACCATTTTTCTTGAAAGAGTGTTTTTTGTAAACTTTCTTACAATTCAGTTTTGGCAGTAAAAGGGTTTGAAAGCGATTAAGAGGAATCAGATTTGCATAGTCCCATCCCTATTATGTTTAATGAAACATTTTTTTTGTCATCAGTGAGAAAACACAGCATTTGAATGCAACTATAATATACATGTGACTGTTTCTTCAGCAGTTCATCTCTTGTTGAAACTGCTGGAACCTCAATTCAAACCCAGATTATGCAGATGTAGAAAACGTAACAGTAAAATAGAGTTTTCCTAATCCAAAGTGGATTTGATCAGAAAACACATATCGCATTACACAGACCAAGGTTTTGCTTGAAGACTCTTCTATCAGCAGGGAAATCTGAAAACAAGCTGAGGTGTCTTTGAGAGATAAAAAGAAAATGCAAAAAAAAGATTTAAAAAAGTGAAAGAGAATAAATCCAGTTCCATATAAAGAACGGAAAAAATAAATACTCTGAAAGTACTTCAAAACTAGTTCTTCTGGAATGGTGTTATCTCCAGCCTGTAGCTTAGCAAAAGAGGCTTTAATGCAGACTGACTCCAGTGAACTACTGAAGGAGGGCCACTTAAAGGTCATGTGTGTGTCTTACTGTGAGCTTGTTAAAACAAAACCCCACAGGATTCCCTAAAGGGGGATTTCGACCAGATTACTTGACTTAAAGCTTCACTGGTGTCCAGGAGAAACTGAACAGAGACACGTCGGAGGAGACAAAGTCCAGTCGCCTCCAAGTGGTGTTTGAAATGGTAGAATGAGCACATTAAAAAAAGGAAGAAAAAAGAAGCTTCTAAATAATGAAACCACAGCAGTCGTGCACGAAGCAGACTTCACAAACGAATTGACTAGCCGGCCTTTTCCTCCAGAGATGACAGACAAAACAAACAGCTTCAGCAGCAAACCTGAAAAGAATATGCTTGGAGTTTTGCATTCCTTGTCAAAGAGCGAACAACGCTGCCCTGCCACTTCAGTCTCTGCATGTCTTTGAGGGCCCTAAATGGCTCTAAAATAACACAAACTGAGAGAAAGCAGATGTTTGACTTTGACCATGACGTGGAGAAATGAAGCTCTGTGAAAATCGGCATTTGCTTTCACCCAGGAGTGCACCTTGAAGACATATTACAGCTCAAATTACATGGAGGGAACTGAAAATCTATTTAAAAATATATAAATAAAAAACAACAAGCTTCCAATATTCCTCCTATAAAAAAAACTTTAATCTTTAAACATCCATTCAGCAAGTCTATCTCTAAACAACATTCAACACACTTGGTTGTGTTCTTGTATTTACATTTAAAAGAAAAAATGTCCACAACTTCAAAGAGGTGGTCAAAAGATATTAAAGAAACGAATGTAAGTGAGATGCAAAAATAAAAACTCTGACCTACATCCTTACGGTTATATTTGTTTAAAATCCCACTATGATAAAAAAGCCGTTCTTTACATGTTCTTGTAGCATTTTTCTGATGGAGCATGGCGGACATCTCTAAAAAATTACTTTTAAAATGGCATTTTTGAGTATTTACTTATTCAAACTGGAAACAAGTCACACAGCTCCGTTCTCATGTCCCATTTCTAAAGAACTACTGCAGCTCTGCAGAAAATACTATATTTACTGCACTAAAAGGTCAAACTTAAAAGTCTTATTTATTTACTTTTTTTTAAAAATGACAGCACGCCTTACCTTTGCTACACATATTTGTTTATAGATGTCAAAGCGATTTTGAGAGGTAGGCGGCACTTTGTCAAAATGTCAGTTTGTTTTTTGCAAACAAGGTCGGGTGTTATTGTTAATATGCTGACATGGCTAACGCTTCTAACATGGTTAACGTGTTTGCCGTTTATACAATAGTTCAAAGGATGATCAGAGTGGGACGGTTTCATTTTGGGGGTGTCTTTACCAATGAACTGACTAAATGACTCCCAGAACCCATTTACAACTTTTTAGTTCGTTAGCAAAGCTTTAGTTTAATGATGAAGAGAATCTGTCAAACTATAAAGTATCAGTTTTGCCTCAGTTTCTCTAATGAAACAGACAAAAAGAACCAAGCGGGATCAGGCTCCTGCAGCACACGTGGGACACACAAATAAAAAGACACTGGCGCAATGAGACACGAGAAAGTGAAAAGGTGTGCGCCAGAGTGCGCCGCGTGAGGTCAGATTAGTGCTCTTTAAATAGCCAAACAGTACTTTTTTTGAAAAGTGCTTTCATCAGGAGCAGAACAGTGAGACCGCGTGCCCAAAATGTCCTTTAGGTTTTTATCACATCTGCAAAGGATACAAATAATTTACAACAGCTATTTCAGGGAATAGATGGAGAAAATATTCTGAGCATGGCTGCAGTCCAGCTGTAGGCAAAGGCTGCTGTCAATGGGAATGTGTTGCACAAGCAATGATACAAAACAAGGACAGTCATCCATATTGATGACTTGATATTTATTTATTTATTTAGTGCCCACAAAAATAAAATAACATTGTTGACTGAGTCTAAGCAATCAGCTCACAGCAAAAGCTCTTATTGTGGCGGTGATTTCCTGCTCGCCAGTGCAGCACATGGAAAGAACAATTAAGCTGATGACATAATAGCATAAGCGTGACAGACGAGGACCCCTAACTCGGAGCCTCATCAGACCGGTTCCGTTCTATTTTAATATCACACAGAAGCACACAAACAGAGCACAGGTCTGGGTGGTGATCCAGTCACACAAGACTGTAATCACAATCTGCTTCCTGCTCTGGCCTGTGCCCTCCTTCCTTCTGCGAGCTCTAATAGAGGGTGAGATGTCAAACAACAGCTATAGTAAACACATGCTTTTATGTCAACACGCGGCGTGGGGCCTCCACATAGGTTATGAGTGGCCTTAATGCTGCTGTTAACAGTTGTTCAGAGAATGACGACCCTTCAAACCTCACACTGGTTCTGCAGCAACACAAACTGCTTCTGTAATGACAGACGCCACTGTCTCAACACCAAGGCTGCAATCTCCTTGACAACTTGATTGCATTTTATAGGATGATAAAGCATGAAGCGTTCTTCTTCTTAGTCAATATTGCAGAGATTTAAAAGGCCAATTATGAAAATGGATTCATCCCAACTATATGAGTTGAAGCTGACTGTTTGATTACAATTGATGATTTGATCTCTGAGGCTAAAGCTTCTTCAAAAACAGCAACATACAAACTACAACAGTTGAAGAAAATGCTAATATTTCTGTCCACACATCTGTGGAAAAAACGGCAATTTCATGACTATTCAACACTAACAAAGTCTACAGCAAAAGTTAAATGTTTGTTTATTTTAACATTTAATATCTAAAGATAAACATTTGTAAAAAAAAAAAAAGTCAGATACAAAACTAAAATACTTGTGTTATAATTTCCAATATTCTCACATTGCAGCGTAACATTCATAGAAAATATTACATTTAATTACCTTTAACACAGCTCTGTTCTAATGAAATCCCATTCCTGAATGTCTGAACGGATCTATTTCAGATCCAGGAATCTTAAACAAATTCGACTGGATTGAATTTCACAACTATTTAACCGTCCAGCACATTAAGACTGAAGCAGACAAGGCAGCTGATGCTCTTATTTCAGCCAAATGGAGGCTGTTTTCACTCAAGCACGTGAAAAAAACAACAATAAATAACTGATCATTTCAATAAATGAAAAATTATAATAGGAACTGACAAAATATTTAATTACAAGCCTTGCAGTCACTTAAAGTCGTTCTGAACCATGCATCACACTGTAAAAACGTGAATGCTAAAGGTGTGAAAGTAGCATAAAACTCCCATATTAAGCTAACTGATTTTTTATTTCGTTTTATGTTTTGGTTTTTGGGTGTGACATAGTTTTCACTATTTTTGTTCTTTCATAGGAATATCCATACGTGGAAATCATTCGTGTAAAAACAAACACCAAATGCTTCATTCAGCATTCAGCATGTGAGCTGTGCAACCACGGTTTGGTATGTATGTCGGTGCATTTCTGCAAAAATGACCACCAGCTGCATCACACTTCCTCAAGCAATCTTTAGGCCAAACCCAACACGAAAATCCCCAGCTGACTTCTCCTCCAGTGTTTGTGGAGAGCCACTTGAAAAAAATCAACACATAATTTTCTCTCGTCACTCCAGGAGGAGAAAAAAACAAGCCCTGAGGTGTTTTAGTAGAATTAAGCTAAAAAAAAAAAAGTTGGTATGGATTCATATCGCATTGATTTGAGTGTCCTTTACGGGCGCAACCACTTATTGAGGCAATCAGTTGACCTTTTGCCATCAAAGGAGCAAATCAATGGAACAATTGAGCTTCTTTATGAATGTGGTAGAAACTAATGCAATTTGCCCTTTTGAGTCTACAACATTGGAACTAATCAAACTACATTACTGTGTTACAACAACACTTGTCGTATGACAATATTCCGGGAGAGCCGATCAATCCCCTGAAGCCCTGTCACATTGATGCTGAGGGTTTGGCTTGGAGACATGAAGGAGTTCAGAGGGAAAATTGGTGGAAAGACTCAAAAAGTGAAAACGAATGAAGTCAGGTGTCCTCCAGTGGCCTGATCCGATTTCCCATTACTGTCTCCTTTAATCGCAGCGAGTGACGGGAAGGGATGGAGAGGAGGTTGAAGGGTGACGAGCAGATGAAGGGATTTGGGGAGGAAAGATTTGGAGTCATGGCCCGAAGTGAGCGCGTGTGAAATGCAATAAAGATCGGGAATGAGCCTCGGGGAGTTTTCCCAGTGTCGAGAGTTATTCCAAACCAAATCTTGTTGCCTCGCTGGATGAAGGCGAAGCACACAGACTCACAACATGAGTGGTGCGTGCTTTTATGACAGTTACAGAGCAGTTACACAAAGTGCTGCCAGTTAGATGCAGATCCAGAAGTGATTCCTAAATGTGACCATTTGCTTTAAGGATAACAGGTGTCAAGAAAAAATAAAAAAACCACGAGTAAAACCTGATCTCTTTCTTCCAGTGAAGGTGCAGCATTAAAGAAACGAGGATCTTGTGTCTGTTTGAGCTCATTGTGCTCCTGTGAGTGTGTATGACGCTGGAGGTGGATAACCTCATCACACTGCACTGAACTGCACAATCAAATTACTCCGTCCTCCTGGTTTTTCCCATCAAATTGCACCGAAAGTACATAAAGACACACTGAAGTTCATTTATAAATGAAAAATTAAAGAAACATTAGGGAACATTTACTTTAGTAAAAACTGTGCGCCTCCAGCACCCGTTCATCTGCTTTCTCAGTCAGTCTACCGCATATTTTCCCATTATTTTGGCAACAGACTTTTTTTTTGTGCTGAAAATATATTGATCTTGAATTGTCTTGAAATAAAAAAAAATCAGTCACTTGATCATCTAAAATCTCCAAAGATCTTTATTTATTTGAATTTTGAATAGAAGCTTTAATAATCCTGACAGAAATTCAAATGCTGCTTGCATTCACAACAGCACTAGCACATCTGGGAAAACAAACAAACAAACAAACAATAAAAGAATGAATCCATAAAAACGTTCAAAGATAAAAAGCTGTTCATTAAAAACACAACAAAAGCATAAAAGATTCAAAAGTAAATATTAAAGCGCTTTTCTTTTGATGCTCTGTCAAGGAGCTGCACTGTTCTGTTTATTTATTGATGATGAATAAAAAAATAAACATAAACAGAAGCATAACAATAAATGACTACGCAAAATTCAGTCTAAGCCCCTTTCTTCAGTCCAAATGTAAAAGTATACAAAATGTTTTATTTTTTACAAGATATGTAATAGATATAAGGGCGTCCATCTGTCCGTCCATTTTCTGAACCTGTTCTGTCTCTTTCGAGGTCCCAGAGCTGCCAGATTTTAACCCGGCCACTCGTTGACAAAGGAAGGGCACTTTCTTTAACTCATTTGTGGCTTTTTAAATCTCATTTAGAATGACACACACGTTAATATAAAAAGCTATATTATGGAAATGTTTTTTTCCAACTAATAAAATGGAAAAAACACGAAGGGATAGATATGAGCTGTTTTCTTTTTTAATTTAAACATAGAAAATAAAATAGTGGAGTTGCAAGTCTGTCATAGTTTAGATTAAAAAATCGATACATAAACACGTATACACTGATTTACCCACTTGTGAACTTCCTCTAGTTTTAATCCTCCTGCTGCAAAACTGATGCCGACCCAGCCTGTCGGTTTGGCATTTAAATGTCTGTGTTTGCTGCCCCCTTCCATGATCAAGTGAAGCCAGATTAGCCGCTTTTTATCCACACTTGTTTCAGTGCTGTGATGCAATGATGAGTAAATCCCAAAATAACAATCATATTTTGTGTAATGTTTACATCTTTTTTTTTTTTTTTACATACAGATACCTGTCTACAAACACTTTAGATCCCGTCTAACGCACAAAGCCTTTTGGGAACAAATCTCCACATCGCCTTTGCAGTTTGGATGCAGTTCTCCGTTCCTTTCACTAAACTCAGAGCTGCTTTGTTTGAAAGGTTAGTCTAGGAGTCTAGAAGCTATCTAAAATGCTCATTCCCAAGCATAATAGGATCAAATGAGTCTGTTTCCACAGATGGAAGGATGTTCTGAGACCAGAGCCCCACCGGGGGAGCCTCAGCTCTCCCGTCTAACTTCATTTTCCATTGCTTCTTGCTAATTTCCAATCTGTGCAGCTATTCAGCCCACACTGTCCCTTGCTTTTTTAATTTCCTGCAAACAATAAACCACATTGTAGGCATATTGGCTAATTCAGAATCATAATAACATGATTTTGGAGAGGCTGTAATTATACGTAGTGTTTCAGACCTGTGTGTATGGAATTGAAATGATAAACTTACCTTGAACGGTGACCTCAGCCTGGGAAGTAGCGGTGCCGTTGGAATTTTCCGCCACACAGGTGTAAACACTGGCATCCTCCTCCACCAGATTGATGATCTGGAGACTCCCACCACCCATGACTTTAATGCGCCCCTCACTGAAGATAGAAAAGGACATTTGTATTTTTGTTACAGCCCTTCGAAGAGAATTTTTACAGAGAATATGTCAAATAAAACACATTTGAGACCTATTAATGCTAAATAGCTACTGCGTTCTCTCTCTGCTTCCCACCTGACCTGAGTTTGACCCTACCTTTTGTCCTCATTTCTCTGCTCTGTCACCTCCAACCAGCTCACCCAATACATAAAAGATGATAAAAGCAGGGAAACCCACTTTAAGAAGGAAAAAAAACAACATATACACTGCAAAAACGAGGTCTGTAGAAAGTAAAAAGCCCATTGTTTCAAGATAATTGTCTTATTTTCTTTTTTTCAAATTGTCTTCTTAGGAAAGTTTCTCAAGAGCAAAATAATCTTAGTTTGTGAAACATGTCTTATGCTACATTCACACTGGGTTCCAAAACGGGAAAACGTCAATTAGAATCGGACATAAGCACGTTTCCTTCTTCTGCGTTTAAAACTCTTGTGTTCATGTGTCGCTACGCACATTTTTAAGTGCATTTTTGGGCTCTAAGTAAAAAACGCACAGTAATGGAGTGTGTGTCAATAGTAAAACCAGTTGAATTTGGGTCAATCAGGGACTTGGATTTGGTAGTGATGTTTGGGCAGCGACCTTTTCAGAACACGGAAGTGTCAACCAGATGGAAATCAATGATAAAAGAGAAATGAAAACTCGTGGCTTGTGCCCGTACGGAATTCTGACATCAAGACTTTCTTTCATATATTAGAATAAAGCTGTGAAAGGAACAGCCTGGAGCAGGGTGGGCACCGCCACGACATTTCACATCAAGCTTCTTTCAAGGAGGCGGACATGCACTAGTATCAGATAGCAACAGTCCAGTGTGAACACCAAAAAGCACGTTCAAAGACATTTGCTCAGCCAGTTCTTGAACACGTCAAACATGCCTGGTGTGCACAGTCGTCACTCGCTTTTCTTCTTAAAATAAGAATTCTCGAAAATATCATGATTCTATTGGCAAACTTCTTTTTGCTTTTTAAAGAAAATCTGCCAATGAAGTAAGAATTTTTGACTTATTTCTATAAAGGAGCTAATTTACTGAAAACAGAAGAAACACAAATATTCTTTAGAATTTTCTTTTTTATAAAATATTATTCAAACAAAGCCGTCTTCATGTTTTATTTTCGGAACATATATGGCATTGCAACATGTGTATCTGTATGGTGGCAAGACGGTTTCATTTGCTTTCATCAGCTGGTAATAAAGTGGGGCAGCAGACTTCTGCAGACTTCAGACTTCTGTCGTAAAATGCAAAGCAAGACACGTTTTTCGACACGTGTCCAACCCCAAACACCAAACCAACTCCTAGAAACTCTTGATTGATTTTGATTTGTAAGTTGAGAAGCCAAATACACAACAATTAAAACCATCAATCCAGAAAAAAGGAACTTATCCTCATTTTAAACAGTCCCGACTCTCCCCAACAGGCCCAGAGGGATGCAGTCTGTGGCCATGCTGGGGCTTGATTCACCAAGCACCACATAATGGGAGTAAGAGGGTGGGAGCGGGAGGAGGCTGAGAGGAAAGAAAGCAATCAATATCTCACAGACAGAACCCTGCACTCAGAATGGGGGAAAAGGTAGAGTCAGAGAGTCAGCTAAAGAAAGTCCAAAAAAAGGGGCACAGCAAGCAGAAAGCAGCCGAAGAAAGTTAGATCAGAGCGTGGCGTGGATTTTTTTTTTTCTGCGCAGAGGAGTGCAGAGGCATGCAGGGGTGCAGAGTGCAATCAGGAAGCAGCTGAAGGCTGAATTAGTCCTAAACAAACTGCTGATGAGCTGGATTTCCACATTAGGCCCTGTTGTCTCTCTTGATGAAGCTCTGCTTTTGGCAGCTCGGGTCTGGAGGCCCATCTGCCCGTCTGTCTGTGCTGGAATGGAGCATTCAAGTGGCACTCGACCTGCTGTCACCAAAAACAGTTTCAGTTGTGCTGGTGCTGCTGGTGGTGGGTTTAAGACAGACTTTGACAGCAGCCACAGTCGCTTAGCACTCCTAACCTTTAATGTTTTGACAGAAGTATTGGAAAAAGGATTGTTTCCAAAGTGGAGCTGCTCTGCTTCCAATGTAGTTCAGATGAGATAAATGCCTAAAACAGCCGTTTTCTGAAGTATAGACTATCTGGGGCGCTAGGTTCACGTCGACCTCGGCAACCCACCCTTTGCAATGACAAGTATATGTTTCGGGTTTCCGCGGTCGAAACATCTAACGTTAAGTTTCTACGACTGGTTTCAGGCGCTATGTACAAAATGTGACCATCAAGTCGTACTTTAACGAATGAGGGGTCAGATTTACACGTAGTAAACTAGACTGTTTCCGGGCTCTCCTTACAAAACGCCCGTCCATCAAACAAGCAATGAAGGTTAAAAAAGGTCCAACTTTGACCAAAAAGGGAATTCGATTTGGTAGTGATGTATTGGTAGCATCTTTTTTAATTTAAGTAGACAGCTCATTTAATCCAAAATCAACTTTTTAGAACTTTTAAGCGTTTTACAATGTTAATTCCTTATGAAAAACAACCCCAAAGCAGTATTTTGATTAATCTAAACCCCTACTCTCTAAGCCCCTCCCATTCCATGAAAAAGAGCTGGTCCTCGTTCCCCTCCCCACGTTGTGGGGAACAGTCCCTTTAAGGAAAAGTCTGTGCCGCCAGCACCATCCCCAGGCTAACACACACACCTCAGTGAACCTAGCGGTGATCTGCAAAACACTTTCATTTTATATGTACAATATGCACATCTAATCTACCTTTGCAAAAGTTCAGATGTTGTTTGCTTTCGTGGGCAAAAAGCAGACACGCTTCCAAAGCCGATACTAGGATGACATTATAAAATGGGTGGCACTAACAAGGCGGCGCCTCAGAGATCGAGTTGTCTTACTTCCAGGTTGGAAAAGAGCTTACCAAATTAACTCACAATTAATTAAAAAACACCTTATGCTAAACAACATTCAAGAATGTGCTTTTAACACGTTCTTGAACACAAGTCACATGTTCAGTGTGAACGTAGCATTTGTTAGAAAACATGCGTCAATGCACGTTTACTATGCGCCTAAAACTCTCGCGTTCATGCATAGCTACACAAGTTTCTATGACCATTTTTGGATTCTACGTGCAAAATGCATGAACTTTGAGTTAAACCAGGTCAAAATGCACATGTACTGGTGAACAGTCGAAAAAGGCCCCTCCCTGCTTGACTGGTGTGACACCATGGGCAAAAAGCGCGTTCAAGAACCCACTTTTTGTACATTTTTTAACACGTGTCACATGCCCACTGAGTCCGTAGCTTAACACAATATGCAGATTTTCAGCAGCAGAAAACCAGTCAGAAGAAATCTGACAGAACTTCACATTAAAACTAGGAGCAGATTCACAAAGTCAGGCCAGGAGAAGCATGTTGAGCCTTTAAGACTGACAGGAAATACGATTTAAACTATAAGGTCTGAAAACAACCAAGAGTCCACAACACTGCTGTGACAGCAACACACAGAGTAATAAATGTACAAAAAAAAAAACGTGCTCTCAGCAGAAAGCCTGACAGAGGCAGGGAAAAGCAGAAGAACATAAAGCAAGCAGCTGCCTTTATGCTGCTCCTCAAAGTGAATTATTGTAAATGACTAATGTCTGGCTGCACACTGATTAGCTGTGTGCGGATGGAAGAGGGAGCAGCTGATTCCACTCTGAAGCTGTGGATGTTAAATCCTCAAAGGAACAGAGAAAAATAAAAGTTTCTCAAAGACATCCCTGCGGTTTGTCTCACCGGGATGACTCATTTTCAGACTCTCAGCATCCACAACAGCTTCCCTCTATTTTTAAAATGACACACGCTTTGTGTGGAACAGCCAGCGTGTTTCTGATTCTGTTCAGGAGAAGTTAATCTAGACATTCAAAGACAAACTCCAATGAAAAGTGTGTTTTTAATGTGTTCTTGTATGATTTTTCTGACGATATATATGTAAAAAAATTAAGCTTGAAACTGTATTTCTGAATATTTCTTTATTCAGGTTGTTGTGAATCAGAAAAATGCACTTTGAACAAGATGCAAAAAAAATATTCTTGTATTCAAAATTTCTTCTGTTAACCAAATGTCAAAATTACGTCAAGAGGCATAAACATCGAGTCCAGAAACAGTTGCGCATGTTTATTGAGATTTATTTATTAAATTAAAATAGAATAGAACTTTTTAAAAATGTTATGGATCCCATATGGCGAAACAATCTTGTTACCATAGCTTGTTACTATAGCTTGTTACCATAGGCAACAACAGCTGATCGTGTGAACAACGCACCAGTGGATTGTTTCAGCCACAGCCATGGTCAGCAAGCTGCCAGTGAGCCTACTTTGGCTCAGAGATAGCTTAGCTGTTTTTGTTTCGTTTTCCTCTTATTATCAACGTCTTAGGACAGACATGGACCTTGAGTGGAGTGGCATGTCTGCTACTCCTTTTTGGACTATTCTCAGCCACTTCTGGGTCCATGCCAACGGTCCCGCCCACAACTCAGAGGTGAATTTCTACTGAACTACTGCTGCTCTGCAGGAACTTTGTCCTAGAAAACAACCATAAAAAGACAGTTTAGGACAAACTAGCCTGAGCACTGTGAACTGAACACTAGCACAGATTTTTTGGAAGCTCCATCCTTCCAGCTATGCTAACTAACTAAATAAATAACAACAGGCTTTCTGTTTTTAATAAGTTGCTTTCTAGCTTCAGGGTCTTTTGTGGGAAATGTCCACGAGTGAGGCTCTAATTTGGAGCCACAAATTGCTGAGTTCCCTTCAAAAGAGATGCTAAATGATCCCCCAGCTGTCAGAAGAACCATGGCTCCATTATGTGAAGTCAACATGAAGGCTAACACGTCAGGCAGACGAGATACAACAAATAAAAAAAAGGCTTACAGAGCTTCTCAAGCACAAGTGACTGCTATAATATGAGAAAAGACATGTGGCTCCAGAAAAAGTGTTCCATCAGCAGCCTGAAGGCGCTACAAGAGGAGGAGGCAGCAGTTGTTATATGTGATTGGTAGCTCTGACTGCTGGCAGGGTCAGTGATGCTGTGTGTATTTGATTGGAGCGAAGCAGTATGTCATCACAGAGCAATCAGCTGTACAATGACAGCAGTGGTGTGCGGGTCAAGCAGAGTCACAACAGCCACCCTTTAGAGAAGAAGTCTTACAGCATTCACTGTCACTTTTTGTTGACTCCATTCGTCCACATGCAGCTTCTTTATCTCTAATTTTCCCTTTTTTAAAGGAATAAAGTGACACGACTTCAGAGGTACCTTGACCTCTTCTATGGTCAAGGCTAATCAGCCCACCAAAGATTAACGCCTTAGTCACAACTGTCCTTACGGATGGATCTAGGCGGGCGAAATTTGAGCAAAGTTGTACAGGACACACAGATGGACCGCATGAAATTTTACCATGGGTTACTATGGGTCTGGTGAAAGCGACAGGTTGTAGCAAACACTTCCAATAAAAAAAACGTGTAAGGCTACATAAAGGTGAGGTAAGGGAGACTCAGGCTTGTCGTATGCATTTTTTAACTTTTTAACACTTTTTAGGCTGCTCCATGCTCACAGCCTGACTGCTAAAAATGAGGAAAAAAGACCATTAGAATTAGCATTCTACGGACATTTAGATATCACTTCCACACCTCATGAAGCATGTTCAGTAAAGAGCCAGTACTCGCACCTTTTTAACAACGAGTGCAGCATAAGGCACAGTATGACATGAAACTGTGTAGAAATTACATTATACATTTACCACACAAACACACACAACACACACATGACAATGGTATGTCCCATTATGGTTGCTGCACAAGCTTCAAGGGAATTGTAAGACATGCTTACGCTCCTCTTAAAAGATCTTTCAACGACCTTGACGGCCTGGACAACCTGGAAACTAGACTTTTACCTCTTGATTATTGTGATTTAAATCAGAAATGGTGCCACTAAAAGTAAAATAGTTTCACATCTGACAAACCAAATGATCGGACCCCTTTTTTCTGTTGAATATAAAGTAATGTTTGTGGTCATGAGCATAAATTATTGGCACTTAGTAAAAAGAAAAGTTTGACTAACTGTTTCTTATTCTCATAAAGGTTAATCCATTTACATCAGAAATTGACTGGTTGGCATAAAGTAATCCATTATTCTGTTGGTGAAATGTACTTGGCTCCAGCTATTTTGGTTTCCAAAAAGGCTTCATTCTTGAAGTAAAGGTTTTGACACCTCATCTGTAGCAAAAGCTGTAAATCAATGAGATTTCTGGGTTGTTTTTCTTTTTTTTTTTAGCAGAAGTCCAAAGCTTGATTATGATTGAACTGATTTTATAAAACATTTATTAAAAAATCTCAACAAAACTATTATTTAGACACAGAAACAGCACTTTTGTTAAACAAAGAGAGCGTGGTTTGAAACATCTATAGCAGTTTTAACATTCTGGACAATGAAGAAGAAGAATTCATAAAAACAGGAAAGAAAATAATAATTTAATGTGTTGTTTTTTGTCAGAAAACATTTTATTGTTTGCTGTGACAGTCATTCATGTGGGGAACGTCAAAAAATAATACTTAAAATCTAAATATATATATTTTTTAATGCCAGGATTTTTTTATTTAAAGTGGTACATTCTGGCACAAGACCTGACATGTGTGATGCAATGATACAGGTGATGTAAGAAGTCAAAAGGACAAAAGAGATGAATGAATCAACACATTGAGGTTAATATGACAGATTAATGATAAAAAGCAGACCTGAACCAGCAGCTCGACTGGAATGTTTTTCTACCAGCTTGTAATATGAAAGCCTTTGAGATTAAAAAGGAAAAAAAAAGCCTGCATCCATGACTTTATTTGCTTTTTCCCTTCAAGAGTCCTGCAGTATAAACTGATGGGTTGATTAGAGTTTATTATGATAAAGCCTGCAGCCAGAAACTCATATAATATCCTTTCAGATGGGTCTCCTGGCCTCTGCTGGTCTACTAAAGCCAGGTGAACTCTGCGTGCCCCATGCTGTGTCATGTCTGCAAAGCTGCTCTCAGCACAACTATGAAGCCTTTAAATAGGACAGGGCTAATGTCTGCAGGAGCAGAATGGTAAAGGTGTGCTTGTTTTATGCTCAGAAACACAATTTCTGTACGGGAGGGAAAAAAGGCGACACTAAAAAGAGAGGTGTGCTGCGGAAAGCATCGACACTGATCTGCCGTCGGCAGACATATACAGTAAGTCCCACTTCCTGGCAGGCAGCCTGTGCTGCTCATCCCATTCTCCCAGCAGAACGTGCCAACAGAACCGCTCCATTACTTTCTGCTGTCACCATTTATCATTGTACCAGAGCTGAAGGAATCGGAGTTCCTGAACTGACTTCTATCCGTGAGGGCCTGCGGTGTGACTAGAAGATATGTTGGACATCTGCCATAAGGCGACATCATTAAGGACAGACGGCAGGTCAAAGACAAAAACATTATGGTGTGCACACAAACTGGTGTCCAACAGCAAGGCTGCACACAAGGAACGCATAAGTGGTACATGCTGACGCCGTATTTTGTTTTAACCAGAGTATAAACGGAGAGTGCTGCAAAGAAAATTCCTTTGGCATCACGTGGCTTCCTGACACATGTCACTGCAAAATCACAACACAACGCAGAGCAAAGAAAAGGACAGTTACACCTGGGCAAAGACATCGGGCATCTGCGTTCAAGAACATGCTAAAAGTGGGTTTTTGTATGTGCTTTCAGCACGTGCTCTTCACACTGGACAGTCGCTACTATGGGGTAAGATAAGAGTCAATAAGAAACTTATGCATAAATACAAAGTAGTACAGAAATTAATCATTTGTACAACTTTGCAAAAAACAAAAAATTAAGACCCTTTTTACACCTAACAAGTGTCTTGGTATGTCTGCGAATGCTTTTTGGACTGTTTTCCAGCATGTCGTGGCTGAAACCCTCCGCTGGCGCATTGTTTACACGATCAGTTGTTGTCGCCTGGAAACCGCAAAATGCAGACGGAGACTGCTGTTGCTGTTATCCGTTCGATTCAATTTTCAACAGAGCTATGGTAACAAGATTATTTCCCCGTTTTGGGATCAATAACATTCTAAAAAGTTCTATTCTATTTTAGTTTAATGAATAAACCTCAATACACATGCGAAATGTGAACTATCTGTTCTAATTGTATTTAGACACATCAAACGTAAAACTAAATGCTATAATAATATTTTTTGCAAAGTATTAATTTGTGCACAACTTTCTCAACTTATTCTTACCCCACACCTGCCTAACACATGTACTCAAAGTTGGAGGAGGTTTGGTGTGAAATGTGGAAGAACGCATTTGTGAGTTTATTTAGACTTTTCCTTAGAAGTGGTCAATCAAACTGTTTTCGAGTCTGGTGTGAATGTAACACTGTTGTGAATTAAGCATTATATTCCAACACCCCCAACTCCCTAAAGCGACCTTGTTTCCATGGGGAAGGGGTAATTTTTCCCAAAGAATTTCAGAACTGCAGATGAAATCTCACACTCGGATAAGCTGAGCAGGAAGGGAATAAGGCTGCTTATTTTAACCCTGACTGGAAGTGCCTACGCTGTGCTATTTGGAAGACTTGCCTCCCTGACTTCATGATTTTTATCAATGCAAAATTTAATGCTCGCCAACCTTAATAAATCATGAATTGGCCTCTTTATCTGCACATCAGCAATGCAAATTGCAACAAAGCACGCAGTGAATTCAACTTAACAGTCTGATGGCAAAAGCAGAACCAATGCCTCCAAGATTATCAGGTTTATTTGTTTAAATTCAAATTCAACTTTTTATAGCACTTTACCTGCTGCAGAACACCTCAAAGTGATTTACATGACGAAAGGATTTTTAAAAAGTAGGACAAATAGCAATAAAAAAAAAAAAAACCAACACACAAACACATCCCCCCAAAAAACTGTCCATAAAATCTAATTAAAACAGGAAATATGAATACCACTTAAAAACTAAGCTAAAAAAAAGGTCTATTTCAACTGGACTTGTTTATGATTAATGAATTAGACGAGGCTCAATGTTTAAAAACTATTTTTAGGTTAAGTGTTTATTGGAGATATAGAACACGTCCTTGGCGAAGGCCAGTTCCAGCTTTCCAGACTCAAAGAAAGTGATGCTATGGCTGCAGTTGCACACTCTCTACCTTTACCCTTCATCTGCACCACAACTATCCGATGGGCCACTAAGCACAGTGACGTGCAGAAGTAAACAAACAGGGTCGTGCAAAATAAAATGACAAAGTATTAAAAGCAAAAAAGTGAAACGTAATGAGAATCTAAATAATAAGCTGAGCTGTTGTTTTTTTTTTTTTTTTAAACTATTAAAACATTGCTTTTAATTACCAATTCATTCTTTTCAAAGTCCATTTGAATCACATGACACAAACAGAACCCCACAAAAGGACCAAGGACGCTGTCGTAACCTTAACCACAAACACAAAGCCGAGTGGAGCGGCAGTCACAGTGTGCTCGCCACATACCTCAGTTCCTGCCTCCACTGACAAAAACCATTAACAACTTTCATCAATTCTCAGCCTCTTCGAGGGCCTGAAAGGTTTAGTTCTACAACACACTGCAGTGGACATTTACTGTGCAGTCTGAATAAAAGCAGGAGAAAAAGGAATATATGGTTAAATTACCCTAGCAACGTGATGGTGCGGGCGTTAACAATGCAGGAATAGTTAATGGGCGCTGTGCACGGAGCAATTTAAAATTCCCCACGTCACTTTTTTATTTCATTTGAAGCGGCAGCAAATTATGGATGATTGCCGAAGAACCATTAGCAGAGACGTACTTTTAAAAGGAAGTGGTTTTGGTTTTTCAAGCAGTTATTCTTCTGTTTATGCATTTTAAAATCATTTTATCAGGATGGCAGGAACTCACCACATATTTCCCTTTTGCCAACCATTTAAAGATGAAAACAATATTTTTATACAGATAAACTAAATTGTTGCTCTGATCAGATTTGGCTCCTCCTTGAAATACACACAACTAAAGTCTGGGATTTCTTCTCTACGCTTTGGTACTCCGAGGTAATCCCCAAAGACAAATGCTGTATTCTTTGGAGTAAGTATGTTATATAGTTTGGTCAGGGAAGTGACTTTTATGTGATTTTTTTTAAACATACAGTATTTAGACTCATATTTTTTTTCACGAACAAGCTGTTGTCTTTTAGCTGTTGTTTTCCACTAGCAACCACTAGAGGGCACGGTAGGACGAATCAGTATTTGGTACAGTCTGCAACACAAAAGAAGAATCGCTGTCCAAAACAAACATGGAGGAGAATTGTTATTCTCCTAAACTTTGATTTTTTTCTTTTCTGCTTTGAGAGAATACTATTCTTGTTTTTATTTTTCTGTCCTCTGCTTAATGAGGGACAGCAAGTAATCAAACTAGATCACAGAAACATGGAAGTACCGCTGAAAGCACCATCATTCAGATGCAAGTCCTGCACTAATAGGTAAGATTGCCAAAAAAAAGACTCAATGGTGCTGTGAACTCAAACATGCAGACGTGATTACAGATGTTTTTGTAGAGCTCTTTAAAATAAATAAACATCATCTCTCAACATCACCCGTGTCTTCCATGCATTGTGAATAAGATATGCAGTCAATGCTTCCATGTAGCGACGAGGCTAAGAACCTGAGGGTAGGTTCTCCCACAACTGGGGCATCTAGTTAATGAACACATTGTTGAATTGTTGCGTGATCGCTAAGCATCAAATGTGACGTGCATCAAAAGAGGCAGCGGACGTGAATTTGACAAGTAAATTGCGTTCGATGTGAACTTAGCATCGGGCTGAACTTGGTGGATTTGTTCAGAAGTTTGCATTTTCTCCTAAAAATGCAAACTTATACTCTGAAGCGACTTATATATGTTTTTCATTCTTTATGTTGCATCTTGTTTTTTTTGGCTCCTGCCACTTAAACTCCAGAAAATATGAGGCCTAAGATTTGTTTCATAGATTAATGCAATCGCTTTGCTTTTGTGTTTTAAAATGATTTCAATTACTTAAATAAATTAATTAATTAATTTAGATTGAGAGCAGACGTGGAGAACTCCATCACTCAATAACAAAAAGTAGTTGGCAGGCAGACCTTATTGTTTGGAATCTGGTATCTTTCGGTGAGTTGAGGAGAGGATGTCACAAAAAAAAACATACTTGTGAATCATTTGTCTGCAGGAATCTGAGAAATGGTGGGGCTAAATTAGGCTTTCCTTTCATTATTTTATTATTTGGTCAATTTAAAAGACACATTTCAATACATCTTTAAGAATTGTATCCACATTAGGTTTTTTCATTGTTAGTAGAGCCATTTTTGTTTCTAAATAAACAAAACTACAGATTTCCTTTTTCATTGTTTTGGTGCTGGGTAAAAACTACAAAACAAAAACAAAAAATAATGAAAATTGTGCATTTTTATAAAAATGTTGTATCTTTTGTGTGTCACTTCATTTTTTTTTTTTTTAAAGGCTTCAGGTATTTTAACACAAAGAAGCAGTTTCCATGTTATATCTTAGCTTACAAAACTCTTATTTTGAAAACTTGCACACACTCACGCATCCAAGCACAGTCTGAGGCTTTTGTCAACTGTTGCCATTTTGAACAGAGCTGTTCTGTGGCACTGACAGCAAACGAGGAGCCACGTTTCATTTCCTTCATGCTACTCCTGTCCTCCCCGAGAGCACACCGAGACAAAGACTTCTCATGCACACGCATGCAGCTCTGCATCTGTTTGAGCGTGGGTTTGTACCACTTTTCTCACCCTCGGAAAAAGCCAAGGGTAGCCCGTGTATTTGCATGCCAAACATATGTGCACACTTGCACATTTGTCCAACTGCAAATAAATGTCACACACCACACCCTGCTTTTCATTCTCAAGTAAATAGAATATAAGCAATCCATTTCAAATGAGCACTAGAAACAGGGAGGAGACAGTAAACTCAGAGGCTTTGAAAGGCTTGATTTACACGCTGTGTCACTTCCCTGTAGCTGTCTGACATGCATAATTCATCGCCTTATTGATTGCTAGGAAATTTCTATTAGGTGATAGAGTGATTCTCAAAGAGCCAAAGATAGCTGCCCCTTCTGCAAGAGTCGCCATGACCAACACACCTGAAAAACAAAGGGAGGCTTCTGTGTTTAGGGATACCTGGGGATGCCATTACTGATGCACAAGACATGTGAGGGGAATGCATTTTGAGAAGGGGGCTCAGAGTCCAAAATATTAAAAATTATCCAGAGAAATTAGAACAATACCATTACAAGATAAAGAAAAACACGTATTTATTGACCCAAGAAAAAAGAAACTAAATCTGAGTCACCACTGGCTCTATAGGAGAACTGGACTGAGTGACTCCTCCATCCTGCTGATTCCAAGAAGCCAAAACCCCATTAACTTCTATTGAAAAATAAACCACTATTACTCAGTCATTCTATTAGTTAGAAAAACAATTAAAAAGTGAAAAGACTAAGAGGCCAGATTCCAGCTCACACGAGGAAAACGCAGATCTACACGGATCTAGTTGTCTACAAGTGGATGCAGCAGAATGGAGTGAAGGAGGGCGCTTGTGATCTACGTCACAAATGCGATTTTTTTTCAAACAGCATTTCTTCATCTGCTCCTGATTCACAACAACTTGGGTAAAGAAATTCTGAGAAATGCAATTTTGAGCTAAATATTGTTTATGCATGCCCTCCATTCGAAAAATGCAACATATTAAAAGCACCAAAAGGACCATTTTTAATGGACATGCTCTTATTATTTGATTTGGTTTTGTTTTCCACTACTATGTTTATTTTTAAGACACAATTTCTTTAAAATGGATATGCACACGTGTGAGTGGACACACACTGATGCTTTTCATAGATCTTTAACTCCGTGTGCAAGTTTGTGATACTTAATGAAGTGTCCAGCAAATTCGGCCTGCTAATAACACCAGCAGGCTCCTATACTTAGACACAAATTTAGGCTCTGAGTGAAAAACAAGAAAGGGAAGCATCAACATTGAAGCATCAGCCTCAATTGTGCTTGACCAATTAGAGACTCAACAGATTCCCCTTCATCTTTCAGTGCCAATGTTTTTTAATCCACAGCTGCTCCTGTCTGTCAAATAAAAAAAGCAAAAAGGAAAGGAAAAAGGGAAAAAACCCAAAAAATTCCGTAGTTGGTCTTTTTCAATTATCACAGGCTCATTTAAATGGAAGAACAAGGCTGGAAATGCTTTCACCGCAGCACACATTTCTGCTTTGGCGACAGAAGAATCCAGACTTTCTTTGGTAACACCAAGACTCCCTCTATTGTCGAGTATGCTCACCAATTACTGATGTTGACACCCAAGGGGAGAGCAGCATTCACGCTTGGTATTATATTTCTAATTAATACAAGGTATATTAATAAGTACCATTTCATCCAAGTCCCCTTGGAGGTCAAAGTACTTGCAGACAATTCCATTAAAGACGTTTAACTGGAGATGTGGAGTTGTGCTTTGAACTTCCAGCTCGATGGGCTAATAACATTCTCGCTCACACTGCGCTGGAGTCTTGTGGTTAACAAAGTGATGACCTTACTATTTAAATTCACTTAAAGCAGAAATCCCATCCTGAGCTGGATGTAGATAAATGAGCATTGTTTGAACTATTTTCTATTAACCCTCACAAGTTGCAGCCATATTGCAATACAGAACTGGCACACAGAGGTTAGGTAAACAAAGCACTTTCTTAATTGGTGAGAATCAAATTTTCCAGGTCCGCCGCAAGTCTCTCTAAGGAGCTGCATTGCCTGAGCTAATGAGCGCCAGTGGAGTGAGAGCACAGCCGCTGTGACAGTCTGTCTGTGCCTTTTATTTGTGAGCGTCCCCTCTGAGGGTGACCTGGCACTCTGGGCTTCCAGATGAAGTGGCTCGGTTGGTGCCTCGAACCGTCTCCCCGGGGCTCTTTTTGCAGCAGCTGCAGAAAAGCGTCAGTGTGCTGGGGAGCAGCACTAAGCAGACAACTTTTGGAAGCCAAGTGCAAAGAATCAATACCATCCACTCCATGAAGATCTCCGAGAGTTTCTCAATATCTTTGGGAGTACCAGTAGAGAGGTATTGTAAAACCATTGAAAAAATACCTTATATATCATATTTTCCACACTACAGAGCCTTTTTTTCACCTCTTTTTTTAAATAAAAAAGACAGTACAACTTACAACCTGGAGCGCCTTATATATGGATGGATTCCTGCTCTTCTTTCTGATGTTGAAGCGATTTTGAGAGGTGGACGGCGCTCTATCTAAATGTCAGTCTCTTTTTTGTCTTGCTAACATGGTTAAAACATGTAGCAGTTTTGAACAGTGTTTTTTTTTTTTTTACTAATAAGGTTGATAAAGTAGTCACAGTAACGTTTTTTTAGCTGTATTAGTTTGTTTTTATACATTTTGGCTAATGTGGCTAATGTGTAGCAGCGTTGGACTGTTTATATTTTAACGTGACCTACTTATTACTAACAAGTTTGGGAGTTAGCGTTGTCACAGGTATGTTTGTTTTAGCTGTATCAGTCTGTTCTTAAAATGTTGCCCACAAGGTTGAGAGTTACAGCTATTATGATTATGCTAACGTGGCTAACATGTGGCGAATTGAACAAGTTCTAGAATTACTGTATATTAATAAAGTCAGTCTGGCTGACAGACTTATTTCTGATTCTTTTTTTTTAATTGCTTAATGCACCTTTTAGTTTGGTGCACCTTTTTTATGACCTACGTTTGAAAATAGACCATTCATTGACGGTGCGCCTTATAATACGATGAGCCCCTGTGCGGAAAATACGGTAGTTTGCGTTGATTCTCTTTAAAAATAAAAACATGGCTTGAATCTGAATAAAGATGAACTGTAAAAGCTAAAAATAATGAAGTTTACACCTGTTCAACAAAGATGTTGAAGTCCTGCTCCAACAGCAGGTGGGAGCTGATGCTGCATGAGCAGCTGTGGTTCATATTTAGGCTCCACTCTGTGGTGCTTTGCAATGTGGGAGGGACGACTACAGAACCCAAAGCTTGTAGAGAAAGGTGAGATCTAGTGTTCCCTTGCTATTTCGCAGTTCTTGCTGTTTTGCATGCTTTTTTTTACAGCGTACTGTGTTCTGTGTCCTAATTAGCTGTAGACTATTGTCAATCCAATTCCCTCCATTCCCTCCAAAATGCATACAGTTTTCCAAATCTTCAATCTTTTAATTCTATAATACTGGACTTAGCGGTAGATGTAACGTTTTTTTTTTTTTCCAAAAGTTATAACTTTGAGAGTTTAAACAAGAGAGAAACGTGTGAAAATGTTCATGTATGTCTGAGAAAAGTGATTTAAGTGTGTAGTAGCTATAAAAGATCTGAAATCCTGTTTTGCAGATTTCAACGATAGCGGGTTATTTTCCCACGACAAGGAAATACTGTAAACCAAAAAACTTTTTAAAAAAGTGCCATATATAGCAACAGAATCCACATTTTTATACATACAAGCAACAAATGTGAATACAAGAACTAAAAGAAATCATGGGAAAATGCTGGTTTGAAGCAAACAAACAGCAGTCTCCTGAATGTTATACAACACGACGGTTGTTTTGTTGTGAGGGTTTCCTTCATACCTTTCTTCCAATAGCTTGTCCCCAACCATCCAGTGGATGTGCGGCACTGGGAAACCGGTAGCAGCGCACGGCAGCAGTACAGTGGAACCCATCACTTTGGTCACAGAACCCGGCTGCACCAGAAACTCCAGCTTCCTCTCTTCTCCCGTTTCTTACATAGAACAGAAGAACAATGAAAAAGGGTGAAGCCTTAAGTTGTGCTAAACATAGACTGATATAACCTGATTATTGTACAGGAAACAGTCAGTCAGTCTCATATCACGTTCACACTGCCCTCTGCAACGTGTGTTCAAGTGACCAGTTCCAATGAAAGTCTGTAAGCGTAAGCAAATCACGTTTTGGACTTTTAAGCTCTTGTATTTTACCAGTAATTACGCAAATTTCGAAGACCGTTTTCGAGCTCTGTGTACAAGACACACGGCCATTGAATGCATGTTACGAGTTAAACCGGGTCAAACTATGACCAATCAGTGACGTCGTATATCCGTCACTACCAAATCCAAGTCCCCAGTTGGTCAAGAACTTGGATTTGGTGGTGAAGAATAGATGATGTCACCTTTGATTGAAGTGCCAAGCATTTGAAAACTGATCTTGGGCACCATGTCAGTCATAAATATTGGAAAAGAAAAGCCTGGAGCAACAATCTGCAACATTTGCACAGCGTTGACCTTTCACACCAAGCCTCCTCAAAACTGTAGGTGGTGAACAAGCGCTAGTAAACAGTAGAAAAAGAACAACAAGAAGAAGCCCCTCCCTACTTGCCTATTGTGAAAACAATGGCTAAATGCATTTTCAGGAACCTGCATTTAGTGCATTCTTGAACATATGTCGCATGTCCAGTGTGAGCGTAGCATTACATTAACAGAAAAGAGACAACGCGTTAGCAGTGACTTTGTACCCTTGAGCTAAGAAAGAGCCACTTTTATGTTAAGTGTTTCATTTTGATCACAACGTAAATATATTTTAAAAAAAAAATCATGATTGGCGAGTTTTGGATTTGAAAAAATAAAGTTGAGCTGATCTCTTTAATATGAATGACTTTACAAAGAGTCAACCATCCTTTTTCCTAAGACAGCTGTATTAGTTTGCTCCTAAATACCCCAAAATATTTGCTACTTTGGCACACAGACAGAGAATGAAGACTTCCCCTGAGCTCTTTTTAAACTCTGATTTATGGATTCTAATATCTCCTCTGTGCTTCTATGAGTCTGGCACTTAACAACCCAGTAAATAAAACATACAGAGGTGCTGGGAGGAGACCCTGCCAAACTGGAATTCAGCTTCTTGTTGTGCCGCAACTGAGTTACTGCTGCGTTGCTGATAACTCCATTGGGAATTAGGTCACTCCCTGCAACCCTGAACCATTTTTCATCCTTATCACGAAGGTCTCTCCATGCTACAGGTAATAAAGAACCTAAAGAGAACACCTAAATGATGCATTGGTCTATACATTCACTTCAGTTTTCTGCACAAAAGGTTAATAGTAGAGGAAAAGCAAACATTCTGCACCAATAAATCCATTCATTTCTTTTAAATGTGACTGCCTGCTTGATTTACCTGGCACTGTTTGGAGCTGTGCCTCGTCGCTTGCTTTTGCGGGGCCTACATTTTCCACCACACAGCGATACAGACCAGCATCTGCCTCCGAGGCATTGCTGATGACCAAAGCCCCGCTTGGTAGCTGGATCATCCGGGCGCTGGGCTCCAGCGGCCGCCGGTCCTTCTCCCAGTGGGTGAACTGCACCAGGTCAGAGTTGACATCACACGCCATCACCTGGCTGTCCCCCATATGCACAGTGGTGGCTGAAGGCTGGCTGGAAAACCTGGGCGTCCCTGAAAGACCAAAAAAACCCAAACTTTAATGTAAATTGACAGATTTAAATGTCAAGGGAAATCACAGGTCAACCCTTATTCTGCAGAATTCTTTGAAGCAAGGAAGACAGATCCAGGACATAAATCTTAAAATGCTGCAGTCTGCAATTGTCAGACCACTAAGTCCAGCCCCACCCTCACAAATGGTCAAACAGATGAAACCACAAACAACTTGTGCGCTTTAGAATGACTCTGCTATGGTGGATGTTAATCTGCAGCACCGAGAAAGAGCTGGCAGCGCCAATTAAAGGCTCCGTCCACAGCCTGTTTGTGCGGGCTGCACCCCGACTTTCATCTCAACACTAAATAATTACGTCCCACGTCTGAAGCTGTCGATCTGCTGCTCGGAAAGCAACTAAACACAACAGCAGAAAAAAAAAAAAAGATTTCAGAAGCTTCTCTGACATTCAGCTTTTTTTTAATTATGCCTCTGAAAGAAGATCTGAGGTTGTTCCCAACACGAAGGCCACTCCATCCTCCAGCGCAAGGATATTATGATGCAGAGAGCCTCTGGAGTGGCCGTCTCCTTGGTAACAAATAAATAAATAAATAAAAATATATAAAATGTCCAAAAAGGAGCTGCTTTAATACTATGTTAATCCGTTTGTGATGTTTGTCTTTCCTAACTGTGCTTTTATGCTGGAAGGGATGCTGAGGAATGCTGGGTACCCCCCCGCCTGCCGCCCCTCCTCTGCAACAGACATCTCATCAAATCCCCTGCCAAGTGTGGCTCCGGGGTAAATCACACTTTCAGATAAGGCCCTAACAGCTGCAGGCTTTCTGCTGGCCCAGGTGGATACGCACAGCTTCTCCGAGCATATCGCAGCACAACGGCTCAGCTAATATAAGCTTAGCTGATGGGAGAAACTGATATTTTTGTGTCAGAGATGCCAATCATCGGCTGCATAATCATGCGGGGGAGTGAGAGACAATCAAATTAATCTAGATTACAGTCGTCAAAGCTCTCCACTGAATCAAACTCTTGTTTATGATTAATGGCATAGGTTCGGGTCAACCAATTCATTTATACTAAGATTTAATTAACCAAAAAAAGAGATAAAAACTTTTGAAAGTGGAAGAATAAGAGCTTATTCCTGAGGGGCACACAGGGCTGTCATTTAAACCACAATTCATGGGTATCCACGTGTGAGTGAATATTTTTATTCTGCCTTTAAATGCAATTTTATCGAGCTGATCAAAGCTCAACGATAATAATATAGAGTGACCAAAGTCTGTTTTAGGAAGTCATGCAGTGGTGAGTGTGAGCCGTGTAAAACACTGAAAATCAGCAAATAAGATGTGCTTTGGGTGCTAAAATAAGTAAAATGAATGCCATGAGCGGTGTTACATGGCCTGCAGGCGCCATCCCCCTCAACCCCAAACCGCCACCCCGAGCCCCTTCTGGCTGAGCAGTCACATGCCCCCGACACCCTGATCAGGACTGCATATGACAAATCTTTTTTTTTTTTTATTATATATATGCACACACTTTGGTGTTGGCTTTATCGCCATAGCAACCATTATATTTTTGGGTCGCCGGGGGGTGACAAACAGGTCTAAATCATTTTTAGCAGATTTGGCAAAAGTAAATTTCAGGATTTCCTTGGCAACAGGGTTTTTTTTATTATTAACCACGCCTACTTTCCTTGTATGTTCATATCATATGAAACATTGTTTCGTTCAGCTTGAGTCTACAACTAAATTTTCACAATATTTCATTGAAAAATGTGCGAGCAACAGGTAAATGCCACATTTGCGAGCTCGCCATGCAAACACTGTTCAAAATCTGCCAACTTAAAAACCAACTGTTTTTCCCAAGTAGCTTCCCATTTAAGCTCGAAGAGTTTGGAGGTGAAAAATCCAAATCACTTGGAGGAGTTTTAATTTGTGACTGGCACAAACATTATTTTAAACTTTAGATGGTGTCCTCTTCCCCAGGTCAAAGGTCAATGAAACTTTGGTTGTGATTGTAGACTTAACCTTGTGGTGTGTGTGAAATGTCCGTAAGATCGCTTAAACAAAAGTTCTCCTTTCCCATATTGTGTAGAAATGTGAACAAATTTCACACTTTGCCAATAAATGGCCACCAAGCCGTAGGTCCTGTGGCCATCCCAAAATCATTTCAAAACATCCTTTGATTTAGCTGTTTTTGAAAGTGTGGAATGGCGAAATTTTGGCTCAAACACACCGTAAAAAAAGAAAATTGTGAAAACAAAATGGTCCTGCAGCCCAGGACTGCTGCGGGACATAATAACAGGTATAAAGAAAATGTTACCACCTAAATAAAAGACCTTAATCATTCACATGATTTACATGAATCTTGCTTTTTCTCAAACATCCAAAGTCAGCATGCTAGAAATAAAAATGTCTTTTTATTGTTGTGAGGCATATTAGATGTTAATGTACATTTTTGATCTTTCAAGCTGAGGGAACCCTTTAGTTCCTCTTCAAGAACCCAAACAGGGAAGATTTACTTTTATTATGTCAAAGAAAAAGCCTTTAATTTGATCCAGTCATTTCTACAAACTCCTTAAATCCTTATTCCTCCAGGGAGATGACATTTCTAAAAAATTAACCCACCACGACGCCTCGCGCTCTGACTTTTAAAGACGCACATGAGTGCTCTGAAAGTCATCTGCAGACATCATAAGAGGTGCCGCTCGCACAAGATTTTCAGGTTGTTCCATGGTGTCGCAGTTCAGACAGTTTCCAAACTGATGAATTCGTTTACTCTTCCGGCCTCATCACATCTCTGCAGACGGAGCGTAGTTTGGGTTCACGACAGCCCATCTCCCTCAGGCCAGATTCAACCATGTCATTCAATATCAGTTCTAATGAACTAGATGCGTATAGTGTTGTTGAAATATATGGGCATGTTTACACTCAGGCTAAACCCATTTGAGTGGGTCAAGGCAAGGAACTGGAGAGGGGAAGCAGTTTGTGTCGAGCGACAACATTGATTCCAATTAATCACAATTCACCTTTGAAATTGACTGGGCGGGAGCTTCATTTTCCACATCCTTGCTCAGCACATCTATGCAGCACAAGTGCTGTCCTGTCAGCCTCCCTTCCTTTAACCAGACTAAGATGAGTCCAGGTCAGCAGGAGTGACTCCATACTCTTTACAACAAGCACGTCCACAGTCCGGCGTGTGGGCCAAATGCAGCCAACATTCACATTTCAACTGGCCCGCAGGCGCCCGTCGTATGTGGCCCCCAGCACTAAAAGCAGTGTACAATTTCTTTATTGTGGTTGGCTAAATTCCATTATGAGACATCGTAAAGCTGTCAGTAGACAGTTATGAGACCCTTCTGTGACGCTTTCCAGCTCAATTATACTATTTCAGTTGTAAATAACTAAAAGGAATGTTGGCAGTAAGAGTCGCCAGGTCAAGTGGACATTGGAGATTTTTTTGTACTTCAGAATAAGATGAACATTTATTTCTTGCTCTCATGAGTTAAATTTGGATGTAGAGCCTGAAAACAGTCGTGTAAACTTGCGTAGTTACACATAAACGCAAAGGTTTCGAACCCAGAACCTAAAACGTGCGTTTGCATAGAGTTTCATTGGAAGTGTCCACTTGAACATGCGTTGCCGATGGCGATGTGAACGTAGCTTTAGAGTGAATGATATGTAACATTTCAGGTGAACGTTTGATGAGGAACATTCAATTTTCCAGACCGACTTTTTCTTAATTTTATTCCTGGTCCGCAAATTCAGAATAATTTTGAAGAAAAATATATTTAGGCGTATTTGTTTTGGATGTGAAGGACCAAAAAGCATCCCATTGCAGAGGAATTTTCACCAAATAGTCCATTTGCTTGTAATGGTATAAAGGTTTGGACAATCCTGACTTACAATACCAGGAATGATGGAAAAAAAAGTATTTATCTAATCTCTGATTGCACCTTCATTCATGAAATCAGAGGTTAGTTCACCTCATCAAATACTTCAGACTTTGCAGTGTCTAAAAACCCCAAATACTGTACACTAATGAAAAAAGTGTGTCTCTGAATGGATGGAGATTCTCTGAAAAGTGTTGTGCTACAAAGCAGCCAGCACTGATGCACTCAGGCATGCAGCCGAACCCCTGAATCACGCAGTGGGGTTCCTGCGATTCTTAATTAAAATCAGCTATTGAATAACAATGAGCAGCTTAATGGAATATGCAGGAGGCTTTAAGGGGTTTCCCTTGAGATATGAGCAGCTAGTTACTGACTCCACAAAGACTGAATTTTTACCTTGGATCAGAAATGCAACCGTGCTCTCTGTTACATGTTTTTGCTGCGTGGGGTCATCCGGGGGGAAAAAATCTGAATGTTTTTCATTGACTAGAATCTTTAAAAACCCCTACATTTAAAAAAGTATAGAGCGCATCTATTTGACCAAGTTTCTATTTTTTTTTTACCAGTAAGAGGCTATGTGATGAACGATAAAGTCTCATCAAAAAGCAGCCTCTAAATGAAGCACTTGAGATGGTTTACAAGGCAGATTCTATCCTTAATCTATCTTCTATTAAAATTACCCTAATTGCTTAATTAAAAGATGAAAAAGCACATCTTTGAAACAAACATTTATTTATTGATGCATTTCATGAAAATATTTGTCAAATGAGCTGCCACTGTCTTCCAAATCTAAGTGGGTTTCTAAATACACACATGACACCCACAAAAGTCAGAATTGGAAATGAGGTAAATTCCACTGGGGGATGCTGGGTGGTGTTTCTGAAACTAGCAGGGGCTCACCCAGAATTCTCTTGGGTTTTGGTTCTGTCTATTGAGGTCTTGCAGAGTTCAGCAATCAAAGCAAATAGACTGGCAACAAATGCTGTCCCCCCGGTTTTCTCTTACTTCATCAGGTCTGTGGGTACATCTGAAAGTCACTCTGGAAAATGTGAGGAATCAATAGCTGCACAACTCAGGCTGAAAGAAAGTGGGTTCCATCGAAAAGTAAATTAAAATCTTTCTTGTCAAAACAATTCCTCAAAGCAGTGACTATAACAAATGTGTATAAGAGCAATCACAGCAGACAGCCATTCCTGCATGAACACAGTGTTTGTCCTCCATTATCAGCCCATCTCTCTGATTTGTGTGACATCTGTGCTCAAAGATATACAATCACAGCTCTATTTTAGGTGTATTTATTCATTTTACAATACTGAACGGAGCAAAATGGAGCTCACTGAGTCGAAAAAGATCAATTTTGAGTCTCTAAAGTGGCAGATCTAACATAAATGACACCACATTCAGTTGGAAGGGTAAACCAGAATTGTAAACATTTAACTTCAGTCATTAATTGTGAAATCAAATATTTTTGTGCTGTCAGAACCCATAAAAAAAACACTTTGCTTTATTTAGTTCAGTGGATCTTTAAGGTCAGTTTCAGTGAAGTAATGAATTTCTTAATTAAAAGTTTCACAGTAAGAAGAGAGGATCATGCTGCTGTTTTAACCAGCATTTTAAAAAAAACATTCATAATACAACCTTCATGTAATGCCTCAGTCACATGCACCCGTACACAGATTGACCTGTATGGGTACTGCAGGTTTGCCCGTGGGGGGGTCATAGACAACCCAACACCTAAGGGAGGTGATGAAAATGAATCGCACCATTGTCGTGATCAGTGTACGGTGAAGTATTTGTAAGAATAAAGTAAGTTACATAGACTTTGGATTTACAGGTGATGCTGTTGTAGGGTGCCCTTACCCCACACTTTAGTTGTCAGTAAAGTGTACTGACTGTGCACAAGCGCTGCACGCACGGGATGTGCGCGTGATATGCAAGCCTATAGGACACCCACAAGCACTATGTTCTGAGTGTTTATTTTCTGAATCACAGTCAGGCTATAAGAAAGGGGTACATTTACATTGAGGCAAAAAGGTATTTGAACACCCTGTGTTTTTGCAAGTTCTCCCACGTAGAAATCAAGGAGAGGTCTGATTTTTTTATCATAGACCTAAACCCAGTAGAAAATCTTTAGAAGGAGGTCACACTCCATGTTTCTCAGCAACAGCCTAGAGACCTGACTGATGTAGAGAAGATCTGTGTGGGGGAGTAGGCCAAAATCCCTCCTGGAGTGTGTGTGATTTTTTTTTCAGGTGTTCAAACACTCATTTGCAGCAGTAACATATGAATACATTGTTCTAAAAATCATGCAATGGGATTTCCAAATTTTTTTAGATCATGATGAACATTTCAAAAGCCTTTCATGATTTCTAAGTGGGAGAACTTAGAAGCAAAGGGAGTACAAATACACGTTTGTCTCATTGTCTCACCTGAACAGCACTGATGTGCCTCCTGTGCGGTGTCTATTTTCAGAGAGGTTGAAAAAAATTGGTACACCTCACTTACTTCCCCCTTACTAAGCCTGTTTAAATGTTCGCTGTGAACATGAACATTGCTTTGTACATTGTCCCTCTGCTGGCTCAACGAATGGTCTACGATTTTAAAAGTTTCGTACAGGTAACTTGCCTGCCCCTTACAATTTTATCCATTTTCATTTCCATTTTTAAAGGGCAGTTGTGACTAAGGCATTGACACTGAATCTTGACGACGGTTGATTCGGTCGTGGTGCAGAGGTAGAGCGGCCGGCCTCTGATTGGAAGATTCCACGCCCATGTGCTAAAGTGTCCTTGGGCAAGAGACTAACCCTCACATTCCTCATGGCGGTTATATGTTGGCGCTTGAGTTCAGCAGTAGAACCCCCATCAGTGTGTGTGAATAGGTGAATGTTACTGTAAAGGGTTTTAGGAATTTGACGAAGTAGAAAAGTACCATACAAATATACGCCATTTACATTCAAACAAAGCAGAAACCCCCGTGTTTTAAACGGAGACCCCCAGTAAAGATGGACCACTTTTCAATTGAGGGATGAGATGGACGAAGAACATCTCTGATAATATTGATGATGAACTCAAAATATTCAAGACCAATGCTGAAAGCTAATGAATGGGGATTTGTAAGGACAGTGAATGCAATAACCCCCCGAACTTTCTACTAAAGTTTGACTTCAGTGACGAAATGAACAGTTTGCCCCTCATCTTTCTCTGTAGTGTTGTGTAAGGCTGCTGTGGTACCAGATTAAAGCTTCAAAAAATAACTTCCCTCAAGGAAACCCTTTTGCATCCAGTTTTTGAGTTCAAAATAAACCTTGAAGAGTGGATTTAAACATCATTGAGTCAATTCTCTCTGGGTTTCTGCAAAAAAAGAAAGAAATGCATCTTAAAAATGTTCTAAAAACTGCAGCACAAGAACACAAGGAGTACTTGAAAAAGCACTAGATACTTATTAATTAATGCTCTTTGTAGATGGAAGATCGCAAGCGGGTGTGCAGAAGAACACTCAACTACATGGAAGAAGGAGAACAATAAATGTATAATAAAACGTTTACAGAGTTGGAGCTTAATATATTTCCCTTTGCTCCATTTGTATCCAACTTTATGTGAACTGCAGATCAAATTTGTCTTAAGTTTCCCAAATCTTTCATAAAAACAACTAGAATCTCCCAATGTAGTTCCTAATAAAAGCATTTCAGCATTTATTTTACCAAGAAAGCACATCTTAGATTATTCTAAATGTATGCTTTATGGGGCAGTAATGTTCTTAAAACAGCTGAGTCTGCTGCTTGAAGACCTCAGCTTGAGCTTTTTATATATTTTGCCCTTTTAGGGTGTAATGTGATTATGGAGATGTGGTACTTTTAGAAAGAACTTCAGTGCATAATTACAAAGTTTGCATGGCACAGATAGGAAGGAATATAAAAGACAAAGTCAGAAATGAATGAGAACTTTGTGTGGGTGTTAATCTGAAAATAGATACAACAGTATAAAAAGAAAAGAATCATAGTTTGGTGCTTTAAAATTGAAAAGCATAGAAAAAACTTCAAAAATATATATAAAATAAAAAAAACTTGGTGTTTGTGCTGGAGTCTATAGTTGCTCATTTTTTTGCAGTAAAAATGATGCACAGCAGCCTTCATCCTGTCAGAAGGTGACAGGTAGGGGGTGAACTGTTATTGATAGAAACAAAAACCAGCATTAACTTATGAACGTTCTGATCTTATGAAGCAGTCATGGAGAATTCATCATGCATGAGACCTTGGGGAGTCAGGATACAATCATGACACAAGAGGCCTGATGGCATCTTATTTCACACCGACAGGGTGAGATTTACACACCGAGTACAGCATCAAATATACTATATTTTCATTGAATTCACTCAACTATCGAGAGAAAAAGTTACACAAATTTGGAACCAGTTTGACATTGAGCTGAACATAAGAGTCTTTCATTATTCCACTCTGCTAAGACATTCATATTTACAGTAGAAGTCAATATTTGTGTTTCTGATAACTTGGATGAACAAACGGATGGATATGTGGATGGATGAACAATTGTATGTAGATGGATGAATAGATATGTGGTTGGATGGATGGATGGAGGAAAAGATATGCAGATAGATGTATGGAAGAATGGAAAGGTGCAGATGTAGAAAAAGATAGATAGAAAAAAAGATTTTCTAGAAGAATGAATATGTGGGATAAATAACAGATTTTTTTGGATGGATGGATGAATGAATGGATGGATGGATGAATGAATGAATAGATGGATGTGTGAATGAATGAACATATGTACAGAAATATGAAAAGATGTCCCAATGGATAAACAGATTTTCTAGATGAATTGATTTGTGGAATACACTGATTTTCTGGATGGATGGATGGATGGAAGGAAAGATGGATGAATGGATGGATGGATGGAAGGAGGGAAAGATGGATGGATAGATGGAAGGAAGGAAAGATGGATGAATGGATGGATGGATGGATGGATGGATGGATGGATGGATGGATGGATGGATGGATGGATGGAAGGAAAGATGGATGAATGGATGGATGGATGGATGGATGGATGGATGGATGGATGGATGGAAGGAAGGAAAGATGGATGGATGGATGGATGGATGGAAGGAAGGAAAGATGGATGGAAGGAAGGAAAGATGGATGGATGGATGGATGGATGGAAGGAAGGAAAGATGGATGGATGGATGGATGGACGGATGGATGGATGGATGGAAGGAAGGAAGGAAAGATGGATGGATGGATGGATGGATGGATGGACGGATGGGTGGATGGATGGAAGGAAAGATGGATGGATGGATGGATGAATGGATGGAAGGAAGGAAAGATGGATGGATGGACGGATGGATGGATGGATGGAAGGAAGGAAGGAAAGATGGATGGATGGATGGACGGATGGATGGATGGATGGATGGATGGAAAGATGGATGGATGGATGGATGGATGGATGGAAAGATGGATGGATGGATGGATGGATGGATGGAAGGAAAGATGGATCGATGGATGGATGGATGGATGGATGGATGGATGGATGGATGGATGGACGGATGGATGGATGGAAGGAAAGATGGATGGATGGATGGATGGATGGATGGATGGATGGATGGATGGATGGATGGATGGATGGAAGGAAAGATGGATCGATGGATGGATGGGTGGATGGATGGATGGACGGATGGATGGATGGATGGATGGAAGGAAAGATGGATGGATGGATGGATGGATGGATGGATGGATGGAAGGAAAGATGGATCGATGGATGGATGGATGGATGGATGGATGGATGGATGGATGGATGGATGGACGGATGGATGGATGGATGGATGGAAGGAAAGATGGATGGATGGATGGATGGATGGATGGATGGATGGATGGAAGGAAAGATGGATGGATGGATGGATGGATGGATGGATGGTTCTCCACAGAGTCAGATTGGGATCCATCATGAAACTTTCAGAATGTGTGAGCGTTCTGGGAGCAGCAAATGTCAGGAAAAAGTGGCCTCAAAGACTGTTATAAAAACAGTGAAGTAAAAAGACCAGCGCAGCTGGTTTCCAAATATGACAAGTCCGAGCAAAGATAAAGTCAGTTTTGTTGAGCTCAGAGAAGCAAACAGAAGCCCAGTGGAGCAGCGTGAGACTGATCAAAGCATGAATTCATCGCCAACATCGCCTTTAAGTGCGCCCAGCTAACTCTGCAGGGCTGCCCAGCTTAGAAAACTAACAAGCAGGGGAAACAGAACTTGAGCAACTAAACCACTCTGTGAGCGGACCAGATGTCGAACAGAATGTGCCTTTCTAAACATTCACGACAATCAGTGGATTGGCTGTGGGGCACAGCTGCAGCGCTGAGTGCAGCTAAGCCAATCATTTCTTGCTTTGTTTTTATAATCGAGACAGAGGGACAATCTAACATCAGCTTTGGACAAAAATCAATGCAAAAACTCGATTCAAACAACGTCCAATAACAAATGTCATGTTCTCAACATGCATGCTCTGATAAGTGGCTCCATTCTGCCTCTTCTCACATATGCTGGAGACACCGAGAAGAGGCACACAACTCATGTCAGATGAAAAAAACCTCAGTGGACTGTTTGTGAATGGACAGCGACACATCTGGACGGGGCTGCTGAGCAGCTGGAGGCTCAACAGTTCCTGATTACCTGTACTGGGAGCAAACACAGGGGCTGTACAGATGATCACAAAAGGGGATTTTATGCATGAAACAGAAAGATCAGTTGCTATAGCAATACTGATAAAAGACCACGGCAGAGCATTCACTTTTTTTACTGCATTATCCTTTTCTTTTTTTTAGAAGAAGAAATTGCATACAAATCATAAATACACAAGCCTTCATTTTTGACTAATCAAGGCCAAGACCTCCATAAGGCATGATGTTAAAGACCCACTCTGATCATCAAGCGTTCCCAGTGGGTTTTCTAGTTATGATTACGCTGTTTTTAGTGAAAATCAAAAGAACTTTAGTTGTTTTCAAAGACACCGTTCAGAGTAATGGGCAGGATTGTTGCCGCAGCGTAAGCCTGCCCCATTTCCCGTCACCCGTTTGTTTACACTTTCTGCCGCTAGCTTACAGCCCCTCACAACACTGAACTAACTTGACTGGCGCCACAAAAATGGCGAGCAATATTGGAGCTATTCCGCCATTTATCTATGTCTTCCGTCATCAGTTAAATAACATGTTAAAAACACCAAAAATCACGTTTTCACTACAGCGGGTCTTTAAGTTGACGAAAGTCATTGCTTTTAAACTCAGAACACCCAAATAACCAAAGGATTGTATAAACCTCTACATGATGGTTAGAAACTTCTCCAGCTTTCTTTTATCAAGTGTGATTATGCACACCTGTGTAATGATGTAATTAAAACCTCTACATAAACATTTATTGAGCTTCATAAATCTGGTGGGACCTCCGCACATTTGGCTCTGTTAGCTCTTGAGTCATTAGGAAAACAGCAGAGATGTGTGGAGATCTGAGAGGAAATGGTATCAAAGTTACATAAATCACTTGTCTCTACACCAACATAATACCACCGTCTCAACTGCGTACTTTTTTATTTTCACAGATCACATTTTCAATTTAAACATTTTAAGCAAAACTATAATTGTTTATTCAACTTTGAATGTTGCACAAACTTTCCATTGCAAACTCCTTCATGCACCAACTGTAGCGGCACATTCGTCTAGCTATGTCAAGTGAGCAGTGCTAAAGGTGGAGCATCAAATCAAACCCCAAAATGTGCAGAGCACTGAATCAAACCATACTGCTTGCTGTAATTATGACTTCAGTCTCTTCAAGAGGCCTTTTAAAGACACCAGGGTACCCTTAAGGCAAGCTCTGAGCTCAGTGGTCTGAACCTTTTAATTTTTCACAAAAGATGTTTTTGGATCTTAAAAATGATGTTAAATCTCACAGAAATCTCATATAAAGTTTGTTTCTGTAGCTAAAAAAAAAAGCAAGATTTACTGTTTGACCAATCAAAGCAACACAAAATACATAAAAGTTCTGCCTTGAGGCATTTATGGATTTCTATCCTTTTAGGTAGAAAAACTCAAATTACTCCCAAACTGAAATATCTAAGAGTAACTTCTATTGAATAATGTAATATTTCTTCCCAGCCACGTTCAAAAACTATTTGGACCCTTCCCAAGCCCTTTCTGCAGGGGAGATCTACTGCGAGCTTTGAAAATCTCTGGTTTAAAGTAAACAGAATGGATGGCTGATGCCATTTTGAATGGAAATATCATGGTTAGCTGAACAAAACTGACAGAACAGTGGTTAATTGCTGTTGTAGTGCTGGACAATACAGATGATAGATCAAAAATAACAGACTATTGCCCTGCTGGATACCCGCTGCCTCTGCTGCGGCACGGTAGGAGAAACTGATGGAGTTCGGCAAATAACGGCAAAAACTGCACACAAACGCAGGCAGCTGGGCAGCAAACAGCTCGCCGCCCATCAAACTTTTCCCACACTTCCCCAGGACAAAATGCAAGATTACATGAGTTATCTTTGTGCTATGCTGTGTTCACACCAGGCTCAGAAATGCACGATCAAGCGACCACTTCCAATGAAAAGTCTGTGTAAATGCATGTATCTGCGTGTTTCCGCATTCAGATCTCTTGGGTTCATGCGTGGCTACGCAAGCTTTCAAATCTGTTTTCTACGTAAAGAACATGCGGCCACAATGTGAACGCACATTAAAAGTTAAACTAGGTTGAACTTTGACCCAGATTTGGTAGTGACATATGGGTAGCATCCTTTTCAAAACAGTGCCAACCGTCTGAAAATCATTCATGAAAAAGAAAATGAACAATTGCGGTTTGTGATTCGCAAAGTTAGCACCGCTTTGACATGTTGCATCAAGCCTCTTCCATTTGTGAGTACATGTGCTAGTATCAGGAAGTGACAGTACAGAGTGAACAATATGCTAAAAGCGCGTTCAAGAATGCCCATTTAGCTCGTTCTTGAACGCCTGTCACATGCTTGGTGTGTCTGCAGCATTAGGTCAATAAAAAGCACAAACAAAAACATTTTGATGCTGCCGTGTCCGATGTTGTGGTAAGATGCTTTCCAAATCTTGGCAGTTTTTTGCGGCTGTGTAATTATCAAGTCCTGATTCATGTTGCCTCAGATTTTAGAAACTCGGTCAAGATTGATTTTTGTAAGAATTATAGGTCACCAAGTCTAATGGAATCAATTTTGGCAACTCTTGGCCTCATCCTTTAGGTTGCTAATCCATTTAGGGTTCGATTTCTGGCCGGATTGTTGTTATTCTTGAACATTTTTAGGAGGTTTTAAATAGTTTACTCCAGCTAAAATACTTGCATCCATTTTGATGAAAAGAACAAGCATGAACTCTTTCAAATGTTTATTGCGATTAATATTCTCTATTGACCTAAAATGAAGGTCTTTGTTGCAACATGGGCTTCATTGATTTGACCAGGAACACCTAAACATGTTGACTGCAGAGGTCAGGGATCAAACTGCTGACCTTTGGACAGACAGACAGACGACAACTGTTTCTCCGGCGGCCCCCCGTCAGCAGAATGCACCGCCTCCACTTGTAATACATGCATTACTAGACTGCCGTGCTTTTGCTCCTTTTGTTTCTTGGATGTATTTCAGCAGTTAATGGTCTCTCCGACATGGTCTGCCAGATCTCCAATGATTAACATGTAAAAAGAAAAAGAAACCAAAGTGTTTATCACCGTTCTGAACAGCCACACTTGAAGGTGTGAGAAGCCAGCGTTGGTAAGCTGCCGTGACGGTGGTGAGCAGACCCCTTTATCTCACATCAGAAGGTGGGTGGGGGAAGGAGGGCTAAATCTGTGTAACAGGCACTTTGGAAGCCTGTTTAACACCCCACAGAATCTAGTCAAAGAAACCTTTTTCATTACAGGTAATTGAGTTGTAGCTGAAACAATGCTGATTGTGTTAAAACCCTTAACGGTGTTAAGGTGCCTTATTTTATCACAGAGAATTTACCTCAATCTTGGCCCATTTTGAGGCTAACCTTCGGTAGAGGTTGTTGCCAGGGGAAACCGCGGGAGCGGATGCTCCCATTACTGGAGCACAGATAAATGAGTTGACTCAACAACCATATATCCCTCCACACGTTCTGTCTAACCTTCCTCGTCTTCTTTGAATCCTTATCAGAGGGAAAGGTAAGCCCGGGTGCAGGAAAAAGCTTAACAGACAAGAATAAAGGAGTTGTCAGTCAAATCCAAGACATGAGGAAAAAAGCAACTGTTCCTGACCTTTCCTTACATCTTTTGTCAAGTGCTTGTTCCCTTAAGGCTACTGACAACACCTGGAACGGCTGGAAGAAAGGCCGGCACCCCGGCTAAAAAATTCCATCACGATAAACAAACCAACACACCCAAGTCCTGCTGACGATGGACACAGATATGAGGTAAAGCGATGACCTCTTTTGCATTCCCTTCCCTCCTTCACTCTGACCCTGCCCTTTATTTCTATTCTCTTGTTCCTTGCATTAGCCCATGGCACTCCATCCCTTCCCATTACCCCTCCCCGTCTTCCAAACACACACTGTTTGGTTAGGAGGGACACGCTGCTGCTGCTTCTTATCTGGTGGCGTTGCTGGCTAATCTGAAGATGGTATCGGCAGCCTTGTTGCTCTGTTTATGCTCTAGTCCTGCAAGTGCAGCTGGATGGGAAATTAAATGGATGGAGGATGGGGCCTGAGGAAGATGGGAGCATCCTGCTCAGCTCCATGATGGAGTGAGGTGCAGAGAGGGCAGGAAGGTGAAGTAAGCACACAAATGGAAAATGTGTCCAGATGCGCTGGAGGAGTAAAACCCAAGAAGCAGAGTTCAGTCAGACACCCCTTCCCAAGAGCGTACTACTGAGATCTTTGGGAATATTGGTTTGAATTCAAAAAGGGAACTTGTTGTTCATCATCATCATATTACAGAAAGGAAGCTTTCTTCTCATCAACTGCAGGTAAACAGGTTGATCAAAACAAACAAGGATTTGCTTCATGCTTTCATTGGCACCAAAGAGAAACAGTTATGTAACTACAAGTTAAGGAAAACATGTCATCGTAGGAGTCCCACAGGGTTGTGTTTTGATCCCCGTCCTTTTACCCCCACCCCCCAAAAAAAAGACTATAGACTGTACTGTCACAGATGTAACAAGTTTATCCCCAATAATCAAGTGTCTGTGTCCAGGGAGGAAGTGCTACGGTTTAGTTGGAGATGAAGTCCTCACTAAAACCGTATTTCATGCACAATATGGTGAATCGGATTTTAAGGCAACTTGGAACTTTTCTCATATATAAAGCCTATTGAACAAAACAAAAGAGTCAGTGCAGTAACTGCACTGACAGTAATTCCTGTTGGTAATATGCTACATGTTAGTGTAGTCACTAAACTCCCAATCTTATTTGCAACACTTGAAAAACAATGATATCACTAAAACAAACGTTAGTGCTCCCAACCTTGTTTATAGTAACGCATAAAGAAACACACACTGCGACACTGCTACACAATAACCACGTTACCGTATCCACAAAAATACCAATGTTTGCAACTTGTATAAAAAACCCGAACTGACATTTTGACTTCCATCAACAGATAAGAGCTGAATCACGTGTTTGGACCACTGTTTCCGACATGTCAATCAAAGCACACATCCAGTTTATGAACAGCTTTCACAACAAAGCCATAACTTTTCTCAATGACAAGGCCAATCTCCATTATCACTTATAAGATGAAACCATTATGGAAAATATCCATTTATAACACTTTAACTTTACAATAAAGGTTCTTTAATCAAAAGCGTCAGCAGATCCACTCTTACAGTGACCGCAGCAAAAGGAGATATTCCATCTTCTAATATCCCTGCGGGGATTAAAAAAGTATTTCAGGATCGAACGAAATAAATGATGCACATGGTTTGTACCAGTATGAGAAAGTGTCAGTGAGTATGAACTGGCTGGGAAGCATCTGGGCAGCAGATGCTTGCGAAGACACAGATGCAGCGCAGGGTGACGATGTCTGTCGACGCGGCCAGGAGCATTCATCATCGTTTACCTCGTCCGGAGGTGTGATGGGCTGGCAAATTAACGTCATTTAGCAGCTTCATCATCACCCTCCATCCTCTTCTAAAATCCATGCTCAGTGGTTCTTGCATGAATTTTGACTTTAAAGAACACACTAGAAATAGTTTGTCCACAAAAGAAAAGCAGAATTTTATGGAAGTACCACTCTGATCATCTTTTAATCTAAGAGTCATCAGCAGTGAGCAGCCAGGAGTCGTCTAATCATTATTATTATGCAGTTTTTACTTCAAATTAAAAAAAATAAAAATGCTGGTTCCCTAGGAGAAGATTGCAGTAAAGCGGCAAGAGTTTATTAAAAAATGTGACTCCGAGTTGTTGGGGAGACTGTTGCTGTGGAGTAAGCCCACCCCAGCTTCCCGTCATCCATCTGCTTACAACTCCTCCCACCTTCAATCTAGCAACACAGCAAAAATGGTGAGCCTGACGCCAGCTTGGGCTGGAGAACACGAAGACTTCCATGTCACAAATATGATCTCTTTCAAACGACAATTTTATTGTCTGCTCCTGATTCATGATGATTTGAATAAAGAAATACTCAAAAACGCAATCGAAGAACTTGTTAAAAAACTCGGTCTTTAAAAACTGACTTACAAATAGAGAGATTCTTGACATTTTGAAAATTGAAACACATTTAGCGTTTTTGTGACTGTGATATTTTAGGTCAAATTATCTAAACTCTTAAAATGTTATTGCCAACAGTAAATACCAGCCCATAAAGAAGCCAGAGTATTTTGTTCCTTGAACGTCTCTTGAATAAAGGAACAGACGTCATACACATAATAGTGAAGATCTGACATGCTGGCATCCAGCGCTCTCCAAACAGACATAAAACACAACACACTTTCAAAGTTCATTAGCCATGTCTGAAGCAAATGCAGATGCCATGTATAACACGGACAAAGCAATCTGCAGCAAACACAGACATCAATCACAGAGAGGACATACTGTACATACTGAATGAGCTGCAGGAAGATGAGGCACAAATCTGAATGATAATCAGGGAGTGTGAATAAACACACTGTCAACATCTCCCCATGCACTTCTGTCTGCCTGTTCATTTACTGAACAATCTTAATAATGCTCATAAATATCTTCTCTCTAGAGAGCATGAATAAAAGTATAGAAATAATCCCATCATGGAGAAAAGGGGCGACGAAAAACGAAGAGAGATTTTAGTCAGAGAGGCGACACAAATGGGAAAGGATGCCACAGATCTGCGAAGCACCTGGACAGCGCGGCAGTTTGGGGCTGGCAATTACATCAGTTCATTTGCGCACAATCGCCTTCAGACAGAGCAGATGTGACAGCAAACAAGAGTCAGCGTCAACTACTGTACGGGAATCCACTGACACATAATGATGAGCGCTAATCATTTCAGAAACATTCATCGAGGGGAAAAACCTGCTGAATTAAATATTGTATGCAACAAGATGCTTTTTCACATGGAAGCAGCTGCTAGTTTGGAAAATAATCGAAACCCCTGTCTATGAAATGTGACTTAAAGACCCACTTCGATAAGCAAGGTGGGTTTACTGTATTTAACATGTTCTTGTGGCATTTTTCCCATGATAGAAGACATACATAAAGACATTTTAGTCAAAATTTCATTTCTGAGTATTTCTTTATTCAAATTATTGTGAATCAGGAGCAGAGAGAGAGAAAACCATAGATGAAAACATTTGAAATAAGATTGCGTTTGTGATGTACAAAATAAGCAGTGCGGGCTCCCAACTCCGCTCTATTCTGATGCATCCACTTGTAGACGACTAGATCCATGTAGGTCTTTGTTTTCCTCTTCTGAGCTGGACTTTGGGACCATTTTTGTTGCATCAGTAATGTTAGGTTGGGGGTTGTGAGGAGCTGTAAGCTAGTGGGAGAGCACATAAACAGATGGATGATGGGAATTAAGGGCAGGCTTACTCCACTCACACTGTCATACCTACAACTTAAAGGTGAATTTCTAATGAACTACTGCTGCTCTGCAGAAACTGTCCTAGAAAACAACACAGGTTTTTTGATTTTGACTAAAAAGGCAAAACCATAATTTAAAAAAAAAAAAAAAAAAAACACTGGGAACACTGAAAATAGATCAAAAGATGATCAGAGTGAGACTTTAAAAAATATATGGTTCTTTAGTCCAAAATAACAATCAACATAATTTAAAAATTGAAATTAACATATTTTGCAACTAAACCTGTGATCAGCATAAATCTGTTACTGTATTATAAACACATTGTCTTTTGCCCTCTTAGTATTGAATTTAAAATGTACTTGATAACCAAAATTGACAATGCTAAAACACAATTTGGTGCAACTTCATCAGCAAACTTGAACAAACAAAAAGATTTGAAGTGTGTGCATATTATTTAAGAAATGAACAAATTTGTTTTTTAGAGTAGGAACTACTTTATTTAATAAAGCAATCTGGATAAAATGGGTTTTAATAGCTACAGATAAGTAGGAATTACACCAGACTAGAATTATTAATTTGATTCTTTCCTTGTAACGGAGTGTGAGCTGTATTCCAGTCCAAGAAACAAAGTTCCAGTCGCCTTGTGAAAGAGTTGATACACATATCTCAAACATTAAGGAATAAATCTTTGATGCAGCAGCTATTTTTGAGCCTGTTTTATGTTCCATAACTGTAAATGGAAAAGGAATTGATACCCGAATCTTAAAACGCAGCAGAGAGATGCAGTGAAGCTGAAAGGTGGATGAGGGAGGATAAAAGGAAAGGTGTTTTCAGAGAGTGGAAGAGAAGAGGCGCTGTGTAATACCGCCGAAAAGTCTGAGTGTGTGACACAGGCGATGCAGATCACTGACCTTGGAGCACACCTTATTTGACAGTTTGTAAGAACGCACGCACACACACACACAAACAAAGCATCTACTGCTGCTGCAACACCAGGCAGCCAGTCGGATAAAAGGAAATCTCATAATACCACACATCAACACAACAGCAGGAGGGCCCTACTTACACGCCGCAAACCTTTATTTGTTTTAATCATCAATCAAACCTCATCGGACTCGACTTAGCGAGCCAAACGCCTCCACGCCACCCCGACATCACACATTCATCCACACCCACACAGCCCTCAAGCTTACGTTCACCAATCAACGCGTCCATGAGGACGCCGCATGGTGTGGAGAGGAGACGTCTGCACATGCTCCCCAGGGCCGGCACACTCAGAGTTCAGGGCAGCTCAGTCAAAGGAGGATCCACACACACACACACACAGTCACATGATTTTTTTGTTCTGTTGGCTGCATGGTTGAACTGCCTGCTGAAAAAAACCTATCACTTCCAGAATTTTTCTATCTCCCTTGCTAATAACACACCCGGTTTCACACATCGCTCTTGCAGTTCTTGCATGCGTCACACATGTAAGGCCTCTTCACTGAGAGACACAAGCAGGCCTGAACAGACTCCAACGCCTCCCATAACAGTCTTTATTCCAGGTGAGAGCCTTCATGTTCATCTCCATCACCGACCACATTCATAGGAGTTAGCTAGAAACCATCCCTCACAATAAGCTGCTTTATATCAGCCTGGGCTGATCCACAAACAGGAAAGGTACGCAGAAATGTATTAAAGATCACGACAACAGTTAAAAATGCAAAAAAATAACAATTCAGAAATGAAAACCTCAAATACAATAGAAAAGTAGTTACTATGGGAAATTGCTGTTTGAATGATGACATTTTGACACTTACGTTTTTTTCAATGTCAGAATGCTAATAAAAGTTTTTAAGATTAGTACATATCAGCTACATTAATATCGCTGCATGACAATAACTTTTAGTTGAAATGATGCAAAAACGTCATTATTCAAATAGTGTTATTTTTTTTGGTTTTTAAACATTTCATGTTGATTACCGGAAATTTCTTTTGTTTTCCAAAACACTTTCATTTGTATTTTGCTTCATCTTCAATTGTGTTTTTGTTTCTAGATTTTTAAAAAATTTTATCTTGTTGCTTTTTTAATTGCTGTTATCTTTAATATGTTTTTGCGTTTAGTGATTTGTTGGTGTGATTTGCACTTCAGGACCACCGTAAAATACCATCTAAGCATCTTTATTAGGGTTTTATTCCTGTAAAATCCATTCATAACACAAAATGTACATGTTTTAGGGTTAAACATGAATCTTGCAAGTGCCATCAAAGTAGCAGCACAAATATCAGATGGTACAATCCCTCAAAAAAGGTAAATCTATAAATAATTGTCTCTGAGGCATGAGAAACCAAGATGCTCACCAGCAGAGCTCTTCACGCTTTGGCTTGTTCAGTGGGTTCCATCTGTGCCAAAGGCGAGGAGCTGTCTCGGTGCAGAGTATGCACTGAAAACGCCGCAACATGTTTGCATCCTCAGCATGAGCCAGAAGCAGGAAACGTGCAACTTTTTTTTTTTTATTTATATGAAGATAAAATAAAATGATGATCAAAAATAGCAGTTTCATACATGGATTAGTCGGCGCATCAAAAGCAACAAGTGAAGTAAGAAAAACAACAACTTGAGAAGTGAGAAAAGTGACCTTGAACATCGCTTGCTTATCCCTCTTTCTGTTTGCTTTGTGGCTGATAAATAAAGGTGCATTTCAAAAGATTTCCCCAACGCATAGGGAGGCATTAAAAATTCTATAAAAAAATTCTGAGAGCCTGCTCTTCCAGGGTTCAAAAGCTCTATGAAGCCCAATTTATCTTTGAAAGATGGGTGGGGGTTTAATATGAAAACCCGAAACTAACTCATGCATGCCTGCTTGGTCAGGCACTGGGAGATGAAAGGGTGATGTGAAAGAGCGCAATGGGCCGTTGGTGTCTCTATGTAAGGAGAAAGGAGACATGGACACTGAATTTCAATAAGTGTAGAGCTGCTTTTCTATGCAGATCGAGAGAAAATGAAAAACAGTGCTTTGGTAGCTGGAACTTGGCATGATTAAAATAAAAAAGTTAAACTTCTGATGGTACTGGTTTTGTAGTTTGGATTTTGTCATTTACATCCAACCTGGTCAGCGCCTTCAAAACGAAAGTATTTTCTGCACTATAAAGTGCGCTGGATCGTCTGACGCACCGGCAATGAATGGTCTTTTTTTTAATTTAGGTTTTTTATGTAAGGCGCACAGAACTTTAGACGCATTAAGCGAGGCAAAAAAGTCAAAGAGAAGTCTGTCAAACTTTATTAACAGCGTTCACATTAGCTCCAGAACTTGTTTCTAAAGTGCTACATTAGCTGTGTTAGCAAAATCCCAAAACATGTGACTCTTAACCTTGTTTGTAACACATTTGCGACACCACTAAATGTTAGCCACGTTAGAAGCTTTAGCCAAGTTTGCATATTCACAATATCTGTAATTCACAACCTTATCGCTGGAAAGAACGGTTGTGACGTCACCCACAGAAATGTCTTACCTCCGGCTCCAACGTAATGAAGCCAATTCAGTCACATGTCCACTGGTGAAGTGTTTATGTATGCAACATGTAAAAGACACAGATTGATGAGACTAGAAAACCTTTTTTGTGATTACGCTAACTCACAACTGTGTTAGTAACACGTCCAAGACTCCATCATCACTACACGTTAACCACGTGAGAAGCATTAGCCATGTTAGCATATTTACAACACCTGTAACTCCCAACATAGTTAGCAACACGTAAGAAATACACCTTGTTTTCAACTCATAAAATACAGACTGGTATGTTAGAACAATGTGTACTTCTCAAAATCGCTTCAACATCTGTAAAAAAAACCAGACTTATTTAATTCATGCAAAAGTCCCTCTGGATTAAAAGGAGCACTGTCATTTTTTATAAAAAATAAATAACTAAATAAGGCTTTTTTGTGAACCTTACAATGCAAATAATACGGTATGGTTGGTAAAAACTGACAATTCATTGAAAGCCGGTCTTTATCATTGTTTAAAGCTAGATGTTCTATTAAACTCAAACACACAGCACTCATGATATTCACTAAAGAAATCCTTGAAGACTGGGAATCTATTCATTCGTTTGTCTGTTTGCTTCCATGGAAACTGTTCCGGAGTTTAAGAGAAAAATAAACAGTTGCATCACTTAAATGGAATATTCCAAAATTAAATGAAAACCAGAACTCATGCTGATCACGTCCAGACATATATTTCTGAGCAGATGGCAATGACGCGCCTTTCAAAGACAAAACACTGAGGCAGATTAGCATGTTGTCCCAGAAGCTAAATTGTCATCCACACCATGATTCCCTCCTTCGTGTCCAAAGCGAAAATGGGGGCATTTAAGTAAAAATCCCTGATGATGAGTGCAAAACTTTGAGCCTTTACTGACGTACAGTTGCCTCCTGCAGACGAATCAGGACATGCATTAAGTGCATGTCAGCAGTGCATGATGGGACTCAAAAACAAGGAGCTTATCTTCATCTGCTGGCTGCAGCAGTCAATTATTACTCTTATTAGCACATGGTGATTGCAGCATAGAAAAGAAAAACAAGCTGAAAATGATCTGAGTTCAGACATATTTGGATCAGAAAGTCTAACCTTTGCTTATGTATACAGAAAATAATGTGTTTATGTGGGGTTTTATTATAGTGTAGAAAGATTGTATATTTCCTGTGTATATTTTTAGCTGTTCCTCTGTAAGGATGTAGTCTTTTTCCATAAAACATCCATACAGTAAACACAGAACTCCATCCAGAGGCCATTTGTTTCTGCCTGCTGACATTTGACTGCGGGAAATACAATTGAAATGACTCTAAAGCAGCTCAGCAGAGGATTGAATACACCCCATCAAAAAGTTGCTAGACAGGCCAAGTAGATCCACAGTGGGCACAGACACAAGGATTGTTGTTTCAGCAATCACTTTGGGAAAATTATAAGTGTGTCTGCTGGGCTATTTGAAAGAAATAACACCGCACCTTCTTATTGTGCCCAAGAAGAGTGTTTTTGACTTTGGACAACAGCAGAGTCTGTCTGGATTTACCACAAAGCTGCTTCTGTAAATCAGGAACTGTTTTAGCTCAGGCTTTTGGAAGAGTCGGTGAGACTGCGTGTGTTCCATCTGTTTGCAACAAAAAACATAAGCCCAGTTCTATATACAATAAAGTAGGAGATGAGTGCACTCCAGTTGGATGCTGTTTTACATTTACTTTTGACTAAAAATAAACAAATGTAAATTCATGACATAGCACTATATACAAAAGATTAGCTTAAACTGCAACAGTCTTAAACACCCACTCCAATAAAAATGATGTTTTTGGTGTTTTTAACATGTTCTTGTGGCATTTTTAGGAGAATGGAGGACCTTTTTATAAAGAAAACACACTTAAAATTGCATTTCTTAGTATCTCTAAGAAATGCTGTTTGAAAAACATGGTATTTGTGAGGTAGAAAATAAGCTGGGCGAGCCACGAGGTTCCCGTTCCGAGCTTTTAATAGTTGTAAATACTTCTTGGTGCTGTAAAAATTTACGTTTGAAAGTCTGTTATAATAGCAAAACTTCATAAATCCACATTTTAAGTTGTATTTTGATGTTTCACAGTCCCAAAATGTCACAAAATTAATTAAAGATATCTCAATATGCGGCTTTCGACTGCAATTATTAGGTAAGGTTAAAGGAAAATAGATTAATTAATGAAATAATCGCACCAAAACATTTATTGCATGAAAGCAATAACTAAGACAACATTAAAAGAAGAAACGTTTCTATGAATGGTTTCTGCTGTTTACGTGGCACACATGATAAAGATTATAGAGCTTTAAAACAACTTTTTTAACAATATGCACCTTGCTTGAGACTTTTTTTAAAGCCATATTTTCTGCCAAAACTAAACAAAAATAAAAGGTTTGCTAACATACGTAAATTTGATCTTTGTTTTCTTTTTTGGAAGCTTGAGTTAGGCAACACTCTCTACACAGGTAGAGAGCATACATTTTCACATAAAAAGAACCCACGTGAACTCTAACAACAATTTATTATTATTAAAATAAAACGTAAAACACTTGAATATTATTGTGTCACCTTTTATTTGACAGCTTCAATTCTGCTTTAAGTCCAAATTTTAGCCCATGCATGTAGACACAAGAAAACTAGTAAATAATTAAAGGCTTCCAAAAAAAAAGATAAAAAAAGAAAATGGATTTACAATGGAGCAAAAAAACCCACACATGGACACAGAAATACACAGCAGTCACCGAGGTGTCTGCAGAACAGAGATATGGCGGCCGCCATCAGCCTCTCCACCTACCCAAAGGACCTAATCAGTCAGTGAATGCACGTAAAATGCAAGCTGCCATCTACCTCCATCCCCGCAGACTCATGCCGACACTCTCTTTCAAGTCTGATACTGCAGAAAGGGAAAGGAAGAGTCATACTAAATCAAGATATGCCCACACATACACTCATACCTACTCTTTACCTGCATCCTCTACAGTCTCATCTTTGCAGCATGAGCCAACAGCTCAAATGCAGTTTTCTTTTTCTAACCCAATCCCATTATTTTTCCTCTTTATTACTCGTGCTCCCAGAACGGGTTTTCAATTCTGTCTCAGAAGAGAATCATCTCAGTTGAAGTGCTGCTGCAACTGTCTCTCCTTCCTGAATTATTTCAAGTCACTTCCATCCTTCCTCACATGTGTCATAAGACGGAGGGGAAACTGAGTTAAGGCTCTCATACTGCGAAGCAGAAAAAAACCCAGCACTGCTGGAATCTGCCGTCTTGTGATGTCAAAGCTGAAACTGAAACAAAACGCTGTTTGTTAAAACTTATGTACGTGTTGAGTCCAAATCCTTTTTGGCTTCATTTACATTTGTTTATATCACTACGAAAGCAGAGCCCCTGATTGGTCAAAGTTTGACTTGATTTCACTTTCAACTTGTTTTTAATGGGTGTGTGTTCTGTACATGTAGCCCGCAAACGGTCTTAGAAACTAGCAACACGAGAACGCGAGAGTTTTGAGCCCAGAATGTGCATGTCTTTGCATTTACATAGACTTTTAATTAAAAGTGTTTGCTTGAATACGCGCTGCTGAGGGCGTAGCTTAACTGTTCTCTTGCTTTATAGGGCTCTAGAAAAACAGAAGTGTCTGGTCTTTTCCAGCTTGGAAACACTTTCAAACTACAAATGAAATCAATAATGAAGCCCATGAAGAAGCAATACGCTGCATGTGTCCATTTCACTTTGATATCTTGTCAATAAAATAACTATTTCTACTCAAACTTAATATGGGGTAAAAGAACCCAAAGAAGACAATGGCTGTGTCCAAATTCCCTCAATACTCTCCTAGAACAGGCATGTCCAAAGTCCGGTCAAAGTTCAAATTTTCAACAGCTTGCAGGTACCTTTCATAAAATCAATATGTAGCCCCCAACTGTATGTACTTTTTAAAAACTGTATGTAGAATAACTTGATTGTGGTTGGCTGAATTCCATTCTAAACCGTTGTAAAGCTGTGGTAACTCTGTCGTGCAACTCTTTTGTAGTGTTTTCAAGCTCGTTTCTAAAGTGACAACTGGAAATGACATTTAAGAGGAAAGTTTGCGGTGAGGTACACCGCTTCCAGGACAAGTAGAAATTAGCATTATTTTTTGTGAAATATAAAACAGCAAATTTGTCAAGAGTCTGTGACTGTTTTAATGAGTTCATATCAAGAGGGACTATCAGACAAGACATTTTAACTACGATAGGCTAACTGGGAATGATTCGAACGTCCTATAAGCAGGCTGCCCAACCCTTGTTCTTGGGATCAAGGGATCCTGGGAAGTGCACCTCTCCCTCCAGTTCCTGTTAGTCCTTATCTGGATCAGGTGTCCTTACCCAATCGGAGCTTGGAAACACCTGAGTCAGCTAATCAGCGGCAAAGGGGGGTAAAGGAGGGTCTGGAACCAGGTCAGTTCACCAGGGAACCAACAAGTGGGGGTTTTGTTACATCCATAACAACTAAGCTTAATTATTCATTTTTAATCAAACCACTTGTTTCAGGGTTTTCTTTTCTTAATATCTATTTTTTTAATCAAAGTTTTTTCAAATAATAAACACAACAGTACGTAATAGTAATAAAGAAAAGTGTTTCAATCCATGACCTGATCCTTGTGGCAAATGTACAGAAACAATGCAAACATTTACTCTGCCTGTAAAACATGTCAGTTTCTCGCCTTGATTCAGCAGAACAAGCCTGTGTTTGTACTGACCCTGCTCTCCATGGAAACTCAAACGGTGTATGATTATTCCATCTCATTTATTCTAAATGATTTCTGCTGCACAAAAGCAGAACAAATTTGATGGTGTGACTTGTAAACAACTGCTCTGATTTCCAGCTTATGAAGATCGTTCCTTTGTGTGACAAACTGTAAACTGAAGCTCCATTACTTTAATTTTTTTTTACATTTTCTATGTAACTGTGGCGAGAAAAATAAATGACTAGAGGTTTCAGATGAGAGGGTTTATCCTGTCTTTTTTCAACGATTCACATGTATGTACGCATAAGTCAACAGCATGCATTTCAACAGGAAACACACTTGACAGAGCTGCCAGAGGAGCTGGAAGAATAAAACGATGATGTTGAGTAGGCACAAGCCCAGCTGAGGTATCAGAGGAGGCAAATCTGAGTGACAACAAGGTCAATTAGACAGAGGGATACAGATACAGAGCAGAAGATACAGCACCACAATAGATGTTAGCTGAGTTTACCAGGTACAACAGGAGCACAAGTCTGTTGGATGGCAGATAATTGTCTGAAATTGAAAAAAAAATGCAGGTTAAAAGTGTGGACACACACTCCAAACCATCAGATCATGTAGAATGAAGTTTTGCTTCATCTTCAAGTCCAGCTGAGCATGTTACAGGAGAGAAGGGGACTCATATAATCGTTCATTTATCCAAAATTAGCATCTTCATGTGGCGTTTTATTTTGAAAGATGAGCAGATTTCACTGGCACTACTTTCCTTCAGTGTCTTTCTCCTATTCGAACTTCCTTTCTGCTCTATCCGAAATGTGTTAAAATGAAGACGATTCAGTCGCTCCGTTTGAAGCTGCTGCTGTCTTCGGATCTCCGCTGGTCTTCGAATCGTTCATGGTTCTCGGACCTGACCACCAAACCCAGGTTTTGCCAACAGCTAATAGCCATAGGCTTCACCAGTGGGTATAAACCAAATGCCACCTAAAGGGTCAAAGGCAGAAGCGAATATGGAGGAAGAGTATGTGTCCATGGCTCCGGTAAATGAGCCATCATTACATTGCTACATCAACAGCAAGATAGCTTCAAAGGCTTTGTCAGAGTGATAATGGACTCAACAAATGTCAGATTAGACATGTTAACAAGAGAAATGCAGGAAATAAAAACAAGTTTGGACTATACTCAGAAAGATGAGGATGAAATTAAAGACAAATCTGTGAAACAAGCAGATCAATGTAGTGCACTTCAGTCGGATGTTTATAGAATGTCTGACAGTCTGCTAACTGCCACTGACGAGATGGACTACTTGGAGGGTCAATCCAGAAGAAACAATCTTGTGATGGATGGAAGCGAGGAAACACCACAGGAATCTTGAAGAAAAAGTCAAGGAGATTTTCAGGGAAAAAATGTGTTTACAGCAGAATGTAGAAATTGACAGAACACATAGATCTGGAAAACCTGGAGGGAAAAGACCAATATCCATCGTAGTAAGGTTTCTGAGAAATGAAGACAGAGACTTAAATCTTGCTACATACCAAGTACCTTAAAGTCTCAAAGATTTAGATAAATGAAGATACACACTCAGTAAGACGAAAAAGGAAAGAACTGATGCCAGAACTAAAAGCAGACAGGCAGAGAGGGGACATTGCTTATTTAAGACAGGATAAGTTGATAATCCATCCTCGTAGCACTACACCAAAACCTTGAACTGTCCATCTATGAGTGAGATTTGGATTTTGCATCATAATATCAATACTTCCCTTAGACAAGTGGAATGCAGCTATCTGTTAGACAAGATCACACAGTATGATGAATTTCCAGCTTCTCAGAACAATAATGAAGATCTGAAAGATGCTGGTATTGATGCTAAAGTAAATATTTTCTGTACTGATAATCATAACTGCCAGTACTATACAGAGGATCGATTTAATAGTGCAAACATGAATGATAACATGTTCTCCATAATCCATTTTACTAGAAGAGGTTCACTAAAATCAGTGGCTTCTTCAAACAGTTTTCACAAATCTGAATTATACGTTGGTAGAGGTTGCTTGATGTAGATTATTTTGTATAAACTCAAGGTATAAATTTACGGGTAGGATTAATAAAAGTCTAACTTTCTCATTTTTGACATTTCCAAATGACCGTTACTGGGAATGTTCTGATACCCTTCATGTTTTTCTAATTATTAGAAAAGCTGAGAAGCATTTTAATCTGTTAAAATTGTAACAATAAAAAGAAAAACTGAGGAACCTGAAACGCTCTTCGGTAAAAACGTGTTTCAAAATGGTCAAACTGACAGAATTTTAAAATGTAGTGGCCTATAAAGAACACTCTTGTACAATGAGGATAATTATTGTTTTTATAACTGTACACCACAACAGCTGAATCTTAAGAAATTGAAAAAAGTGCAGACTGTAACACAGCTTGTAACACTGTCTGCTATATCCCTCAGTGTAGTGATGGATGCATTGGTTTTTTCCGCCCGTCTTAGTGTGAGAATTTTGTTCTTGGATGTAACTCTTTTCTTTTAAGTTGATCTAGTATAAATGTTGTGAAGCTCAAAATAATAACCTTCTCAAATTGCAGCAGCTTGCAACCCGTACCCTCTCACTTCCTTCTTCCTTTTCCATTTCCATTCCACTTCCTCACTTCCTTTTTTCCCAAAAGCATCGTATCAGCCCAGATTCCGTTTATCGCGACATAAAAGAAACCTGTACCTAATATAAATTAGCTGCTGCTGGAACGTAACATTTTACATGTGCACATAAAGCAGATAATCGTCAACTTTACATACATGCACAGCGGTTCTCTTCTTTCCTAGTTTGTAGGCAGCATGTGATCTGAGCAGCCCTTCAGAAACAAATGAAAAGACATTAAAAAAAGGATTAAAGGCTCTGCAGACAGTCAGAAATCCTCCAAACGCTGTCTGACTTCATCAAATGATGGGCATGCTACCACACAAGGTGACACCCAACCATCACATTATTCTGTCCCGTTTACCTCTTCACTTCTATACCCGTGCAGTGCAAAAAAAAGCTGAGATCTCATTGAACCGTGATATCCAAACACTGTGTCTGGTGGCCGTCTTTGTTTTGGTCTATATGCTGCAATAAAGCCATGAGGAGCGCGCAGAGCAGAGAAAAAACACAAAAAAAGAGGAGAAATCTGAGAAAATAATTGCATCATCAATATAGAGGAAGGTCAAAAGGGAAGCTAAACAAAGAGACTCCTAGAAAGTGGGAGAGACAGGAAGAGAATAGATTCTCCCTTTTCTCATTTGGGGGGTTTCCCTGTTTAGCTACAAAGAGGTGGGGCTCACCTCAAGCAATTCTTGAAGAGAAGCAAGTTCAAAGCGTGCCGGTGTGAGGAGGCAGTGGCTGCGTGGGAGCGCAGTAGACAGTTAGGATGGGATTTCTCATTACTCGTGTCTCGCTCCGTGTCCCGGCTATTACCGCCGCACGCCGCTCCTCATTCTATGGCCTGTAATTTCTCTCTGCCTCCCTTTCTCCAGACACAAACCGAATACATCAGATTGCACCCCACTAGGCCACGCTCTCTTTCTCTTTCATCTAAGCCTGCTTGTGTTTCCACGGCACATGACTGTGCACACACAGGCTAAAACACACAGTCTGGATGACAAAGCAAGAGCAAACAGGACTCACAAAGCATGTGGCATGCTGGCGTGTGGCTGGTACGTCAATACAATACAAAAACACTACAAAAAATAACATTAACAACAAAAAACTGCTCCAAATACAAAAATCCTGATTAAATGTTGAGCAACACGGAAGTCTACATCTTACTGAATATCTAGCATGGCTATATATTGCATATTCATGCAAATGTGTGCAATTAATATGGTAGATTTTGCTTCTAAAAGAGAATCTATTTCCTTGTATCCAGTCAGTCCCACATATTAAACTGTGAGGATTGTGCTCTTGGATTTGGATTTGTCAGGTTCCTTGGTTCTTGCATCACGGCAACACGTGTTCAAGTTACCACTTGCAGTGAAAAGTCTATGTAAACGTGCAAATATGCATGCCTTTTCGCATTCACGTGTCCCTACGCTCATTTCTACGATCTTTTTCAGGCTCTACGTCCAAATTGTGTGTATGTTGAAAGCGGCATGCATGTTAAACCAGGTCAAACTTTGACCAATCAGGGACTCGACCTTTTGAGTGACATATGGATGGCGTTCCTTTCAATTCATGGAACTGCCAAGCATTTGAAAATTGATCTTGGAGAAAAAAATGAATAATACGTCTGGGTTCATATGACACCAAGTCTTTTATATATCGGAATGGAGCTGTGAAAGAAAAAGGCTGGAGCGAGATTCATGTGATTTGAATCACATTTGACGCCTTTGACGGAGCAACAAACTTCATTCGTTGACCATGTCATGGAAAACAAGGATGATTTTGAGCGAGGAGCTTGTGTTCATATGTGTCGAAGAGCGATACAGAGGCGCCGGCAAGCACGTTGCAGTGTCTGGGTTCACCACAGTCTCCTCCGGTGCAGAGTGCTGCACTCCTGCAGCAGAGCTGTGCCTGACGGTCTGTCTGTGGCCCAGTTTGAACATTAACCCGAGAGGGGGAAAATAAAAATGGGGGATTGTTTTGTTATTATTTTATGAAAGATAAATAAAATCATAAGCCCATGAAGCTGGGAGGATTGTCCCTGTTAGGACAGCACCTGCAGAGGTTCAGCCAACCGCCCGTGGTGTGTGGGCTAGCATAGCAAGGTTAGTGCATTGTGCATTAAACCCATCTGCTTATTTTAGAAGCCACAAAATGAGCTCCAAACAACACGGGAAAGTCCTGCTAATCATTTATGATACGCTAATAAGTGTCTTCACCTTCTCTCTAACAAAATATTGACAAAACAATCAGATTCCGTTTGAAAAATCTGAAGCTGATTTGAATTGAAAATATCTGTTTAGTTGATGAAGCTCTAGTCTGCAAATCTTCCTGTTACCCTTATGTTTGTGTAAAACTTGTCAAAAAAATCAAAATAAAGCTGAATTTGAAGTAAACAGGCAAAGCTGGGGAGCTCCAGCCGTCGTGCGAATGCGCCAAAGTGGAAATGTTTTCCAGAATAGAACGAGCAGCACGTACTGCTGCAATCAATCCCTGGTATTTGTCAGATATGCGTCCCGCCACGCCAGCCATCCGTGACTCATTCCCTCATTACATCTCAGAGGTCACGCCCACTCCGCCTCTGCCTGCACCATCCTTCCAGGGTCTGATGGCGGCCTAATGACCTGCTCTCTCTACGCTGCAATTAACCTTTTTATTGGCCACCTGCCAGCAGGCTGGAGATACATCAGCCACTGGGTATATCAGTATAAATGCAAGCGCATGGATGCACTGCCTTCTGCACGCGTGCGCATGTGCAGCAGTGGAGGTCTACACTGATGTGTGCATGTGCCTGTAACTGCCGACAGATTACTCCCTCTCTCAAACAGAAATTGATTGAATCCAGCACCCCATCATGGTTGACTCGGGCAGATCCCACTGGCTGCAGTGCTGTTTGATGGAAAAGCACTTCTTGCTGCAGGAACTTAACAAGTCCCCTCTGCATTGCATGTCAGTGGAGAGGGCGAGAATTATTTACACTGTGGACCAGAAAAATAGATCTCATTCTGAAGTTTGTCGGGCTGGCAATAAGCAAAACATCCATCTCTACTTACATTTAAATGAACTGTAATCAGTGGTGTTGCTTTGGACAACAATATGTCATGTAAGAGCAGGAGCATAGATGCAACATGTTAGCAATGGAATAAAAACTGTAGCATCATTATATTAAAAACATATAAAATGGCTTCTTTATACTTTATCTAATCCAATGCGGACAAAGGAAAGGGGTTTGTCCACATTTATACGAGACTTTTTTTCACAAAAGATAATCTTCAAGGCAGGAGATTGTCTCACACAGCAAATTTTGGCAGTCTGTCCAATTTCATGGTGCCATCTGTGTAATTTTACAACAACATGAGCCGATATCCACTTGGCCGGTATCAGAGCGTCAAAACTAAAAATGTGTCAAAGCCAAACTTAAGGGTGCATTAACACCACGGCTGTTTGGTCCACGCCGGCGTTTGGGTCCATGGATAGCGCGCTTCGCTTTGAAAGCTCACTTGAACTCTGGATCAGACTAGTAAGGGTCTCGGTTCATTTGGAAGTAAACCCTGATGCAGTTCAAGATAGTGTGAATGCTAATAGACTATCCAGTGAACCAGAGTAAGCAACATATGCACAGTGGACTTCTGTACGAAAGAAAAAACTATCAATCCTAAAGGTACGGACACACCGAGCATGTGGTACACGAGCATTCAAGAACGTGCTAAATGTGCATTCTTAAGTGCTCGCATACCACGTGGTGTTCACACTGGACAAGCAGAAAGGGACTTCTTCTTCTTCTTCTTTTGCTACTGTTTACCAGTGTCCGCCACCTACAGTTGGAAGAGGCTTGGTCCAAAATGTCAAAGCGGTGCAAATCTGGTGAATCTTGCTTTCACAGTTCTACTATTATACGAAAGACTTGGCGTCACATGATGTCACAAACTGGAGTTGTAAATTATTCCTCCCTGATCAATTACCAAACGGTTGGAACTTTCGTCAATCAAAAGAGACGCCATCCATATGTCTCCATTTGGTCAAAGATTTCACTTTCAACACATGTTCAGTGCTCACATGGTTTGTAGTGTATGTAGCACCCAAAAAAAGTCACATAAACCTACGTAGCTACATGTGAATGCACACGTTTTGAATACGGAAGCTAAAGTACGCTTTTACATAAACTTTTGAATGCATCTAGCCGCTTGAACACACCTTGCTGCGGAACGTAACTTAAGACATACTATTTAAGAAAAATGAGGAAAACGTCTAATCTGTAACATAGTGTATTTGATTTTATAGAAACTAGTCAGGTTTTTTGCTTTTTCTTCTGGTTAATCTGGCCAAATGAACAGCTGTTGCAACTGAGAGTCATTTCAGTCCAGTTTGGTCAGAATCTGGTGTGAAAGCAAAAGAACAAAACAAAGCTGTTCTATTTTTAAGCATTCCATCTAACTACCTTAGCGTGAATGCCCCCCTAACATTATTTCCTATGTGGCTTGTTCTGATCACCGCGGCACAACCAAAGACACGTCAGAAAAGTTGATGCGACAAATTAGAGATTAAAGTGGCTGATGCTGCAGAATCCAGAGAATATCCTCTGCTGTCTTTGTGAAAGCTGCTTCGCCAGCTCCTTTACGACTGTAATGAGATCAGCTCTGAGTGTACTAAGAAAAGCTGAACTGTATAGCATGTGAGGCAGGAGTCGTAGCTTTTGACCGTTCACATTTAGAAGGAAAGAAAGGAGATGTTTTATCACTTGTGAGATGTACACATCTATGGTTCTAAGGTATTTGCTGGTCGTGTTTTGTGTTGCTCTGCTTGTACAGAAAGTTGCATCTTTTTTTAGCGAGGAAGATGCTGTTTCCCAAAACACTGGTGTAAATATGGATTAGGGCAGAGTTGTAGAGAACCCTCACAAAGGCAGTCAACAACCAGCAGCTTTATAATGTACTGTACCGCTGACAATGAGAGGCCTCTCTTGGGCGTTGTAAAAGCCGACAGAGCGAGGCTGACTAGGAACCTCACGGTAAATGCATTTTGGGGCTCCTTCAGCTACAAATTGAATTTCGGGGCATGACTTCACTGAAAGCACCCAATAATCCCGATGTCACCGGCTGTTCCCGAGCTGAACAAGGTCACCGTGTCAGCCATGTAATGAAAAATAACAGACCTCATTTTAAAAGCGTTTATCCAGTGATGCGGTGCATTCGAGAGCTGGGCCAGGTGAGAAATAAACAAATCAAAAGAATTAACGAACAACTGAAAACAGAAAAGGCTAAATGGAAAGAAGCGTGACCAAAGCTTCACCCAACAAGCAAAAGATCTGTTGTCTGTTAGCTAACAAGAATAATGAAAGATTTAGTATTTTGTCAGTCAGCCTCCTAATGAGGAGTAAGTCTCTGTAAATCCGGCAGTCTTACCTGCTACAGAGAGCCGTGCTGTGCGGCTGGAGATGGAGCCCAGGTTGTCGATCGTGGCAACACACTGATAGATGCCTTCGTCTGGCTTGTTGTGCTTTGAGTGGGTGATGTGGGTGAAGAACAGCGAGCCGTCCGGAAGTATACGTCGCCTCTCGTCTGAAACCAGGCTCATGAAAGTGCCGTCCTTCTTCCACTTGATGCGTGCTGGCATCGCCCCGTCGCTGTGGGCCGAACAGTTGAGCAATGCGGGGTTCCCCCGGACGGCCAGTGTGTCCTGGGGCTCCACTGTGAACCAGAAGGGGCTGAAGGGGTGCGCTGGAGAACCTGGAAAGAGGCAGGTAGAGGTGTTTTTTTCCCGATCGAATAAAATACCAGCATATGCGCTTAAAGGCTGTACAATACGAGGAAAACTTGAAATATTAATCATTTCCATTAAATAAAAGTCAACGTAACTCAAAGTCATCTACATGGGAGGCAGGTATCCAACATTTGAAGGAGTTCATTTCATTTGTTACTTTTGTTACTACCATAAGATTGTATTAGCAGGTGTGTAAACATTTAAAGTAACCGTTTATTGCACTCTTTTGTCATACCCGGTAGGTTGATTTTCCAATGATGATAAATTTGCAATCTATTGTGGAGGCCCAGTGTCCTTCCACAAGTCAGTAAGAACTGAATGCCCTCAGCTGAAAAGCTTGTACACACCACACCAGATTACTAAAGACTACTGTAAAAGAAGCTTTGAAAACTGTCACAAAGACAAATGCAAGTGAGAAATCTGCAGGAGTGGACTTAAGAAAAACACACTGCCTCCTCAGTTCCACTTTAACTGCAAAATCCCAATCTCTAATACTTCCAAACATGATGTGTAGAAGTTCACTTTCTATATAAATAAACACTGCTGGACTCCAGGATCTGCAACAAAATGTTCCAAAGTAAAACATCTTGTTTGTTGCATCCTTTTAGCCAAAGAGCTTTGGCTGATCCCAGAGCCTCCAAGAGCCTTTTTTTTATTATAAAACCACAAGTCCCAGCGGAGCTGGGTAAGAGGAACTGACAAATTTAACCCAGTCTAGCCTCCCTGGCAAGTTAATGTCACGTCTTGCTTCATTATAAGTACAGACTGAAGTCAAGGAGTAAACAGTCTAGCTTTTATTTCCTTTCCTTGAGCGTAAATGGCCACATGGCATTGACATGCATCGTGCCAAAGTCAGTAAATGCAATTGCTTTGCGTTTATCCTCATCCATTATTCAGGCTCTGCCAACCTTTGAGCTGCACAGTTGTTCTGTTTAGATAAATAATACCAATTATCAGCCGGGCAGGTATGGGTTTAAGATAGAGAATTTATTAAGGGGGTCATGAAGATATTTAAATAATGCAATGTGTGCAGCGGCTGAATGTTGAATGCAGTTTAAAATATGCCTGTTCTGTCCTAAGAAAATGTCATGTCTCCAGGGCGGAGAAAGACAGAACAGGGAAAATGAGAAAAACGGGGAGCTCCAAAGAAAGATACCATGCCTATTATTCGGCTGTTTAACTACAAGGAGGTAATTTCTCCATCTCCGTTCCCTCGTGTGAGAGCCAAGGAGTGAAGTGGTGTAAAGCATGGCCTATTAAGGTGGCAAAGAGGCTGCTTGTCCTCGGTGCTGTGAAAGCACAAACAGTTACAGCAAAACGAGGCAGAAAGTGGCTGACTGATTTTTTTTTTTTTTACTTTTACTGTAAACGCTAAACAATCTAGAATTTTAACAAAGTTGTGCAATAACCACTGCAATAACAGACTGATGGAGCAGAACGGAGGATTGAAAAGGCTTTAAAATCAACCCTACGCTACAAAATGACGACCAGTTGGAAAAGGCTGACCGAATAAAACCTTGTGGCTTTGTTCGATCAAAAGCGTGGATGAGGTCATCTGAAGACGAACCAGCTCTTAGCTCGCTGCAGTCTTGTTAGGACATGACATAGCAGACCTATTATTGTGAAAAGGAAACTTGCTAGGACATAAAACAGCTAAAGACTTGAAGACCAATGAAATCACCTCCCCTTCTGTTTGCACATGATTTGAATGTCGTTTTTAAAGCAAGAATATTTAGTTTGATGAACTTTTACCCCCATAAACATATGTAGATACAATTTAATTCAAAAGATTTTCTGCAATATATGGCGCACTGAATTATAAAGCCCATTTTAAGGCGCATTAAGAGAGACAAAAGAGTCAGGGATAAGTCAGTCGGTCAGTTAAACTTTTTAAACTGCATTTACAGAAACTCTAAAACTTGTTTGTAACAAGTAGCTGCATTAGAAGTGTTAGCCGAGTTAGCCCTTTTTTCAATAACTGTAACTTCCAACCTTGTAACACATAACGAGACTGATACTGCTAAGACAAATGTTACTGTGACGATTCTAACTCCCTATCTTGTTAGTATCATATAAAAGGAAAACTGTCTGACACGCTCCACATTATGGCCACATTGGAAGTGTTAATATTTTAACGATAAAATTAACTCCTAACTTTGTTTGTAACAGGCAAAGAATAGACTGATGTAGAGATGGGATTTATGGCTCTTTCTAGGGAGCCGGATCTTTTGGATCAGTTCATTTCAAGGAGCCGTTCAAAAAAAGACTGGCTCATTTGGTTCTTTTTATATTAATTCACTTTTAAGAAGCCAGCCTAAAGGTTATTCATTTAATCCTGGAAATAATCACAGGGAGGATTGACGGTCTGAGATCTGGAGCAGAATAATTCAGATTCAGATTTCCCATCAATAATTGAGTTTGAGTTATTTTTAAAATATCAGTTATAGCTAGAAGTCTGGTATGGATTAATTTGAAATATTCCACTTCCAGCATTCGCAGTGTGTATATGTAAAAAAGTGTATATGTGTACTTTGAATTATGTTATTAATGCAACTGCTAAACCAGGGCTCTGCAACCTCTAAGGTATGGTCATTTAGTCCATGTGTTTGTAGCTGCATTAAATGAAAGGCACTCATTGCAAAGGAAGGATTATCACTTCAAGTTTCAGCACTGAATGAAGCCTTAACATCAGAGTGAGGTGAGAGCTGATTTATCCATCACTTCCATGCAGCCCTACATGTTCACATTCAGCAGAAAATGACAGACGCATTTCAGTGCTGATGCACACAGCAGATGGACTGAGACCACAGACTGATGGGGGGAGAGGGGGCTCCTTTGCTCTGACAGAACAGAGGGACCATGACATGCTTAATCATCTTTGCTTTTTGCAGCTGGAACAGTGGTTGCATGTGGGTGCGGGCAGAGCATCTCCATCCAAGCTTGGCTCTTTTTCCAAGCAGAAGACCGTCTTCTGCCTCTCTCTGCGGGAGCAGGGAACTGAAAGGACTTGAAGGTCCTGCCGCATCCTATCAGAGGCGAAACACATGCTTTTAGCGGCCTTTTTTTATCCTCATCTCTGAGAACAGTGGGGGAGGGCTTACTTTCTGCTGTATTTTGGAACAAAATGATGAAGGATTTCCTTCAAGTTCCAGAAGCTAAAGCCCAATGTCAGCAGAGCAGGACAAAGCCCCATTCTCTCCAAAAACCTATCAATGCAACCAATGAATGCCAAATTGTAGAGACAAACAAACAATTCTTCTACTGTAGACAAAGCAAGTGGTTTAAACGGCAAAAAACACATTTTCAAACAGCTATTTATTCAATAAAAAACGATAAAAAAAAAAGATTTCCATTTCACTGCAACAGTTTTATTTCAATAAAAGTCAATATAACTCGTGAAAAGACTAACGTCTACACAGGAGGCGGGTCCAGTTGATTGGTCAATGACATGAAGGGTCGCATTTGATTTGCTAAATACTTCAAGCTGCCATGAGACTGTTTTAGCACGTGTGTAAACATTTAAGGAAACCATTAACTGATATGCGATACTCAAATCAGAAATAAATCAAAAATAAAGTTTGCACTGCAATAAATATTTAGTTATTGTACATTTACTTTTTAAATAGGGAGAATTCATAACTGCTGTTTTTTTGTAAACTCAATAAAACACCTTTTATCTTAGGTAACGCGCAGCAAACTCCTCATTAAGAGCTGTGCTGGAATATTTTTAGAAAATGTGCTGCTATGTTTGAGAGCTTACATCAAAAAAACCTTTTTTTTTTGTTTTTACTTGTCTGTCAGGTCCCGCGAGGGAGCAAAAACCTAGACTTTGTGTCAATACAAGCTTCTGAGCTTAAAGCAAAAGCAATTTTATCAATGTGAGAAGCAGCCTGCCTACATTTAAGAGTAAATGGATCCAGTCTCTGCTGCATGAGAGCATGGAACATGGGCAGGCAGGGTAAATGAACCTGATGAGGCTCAGCTTCCAACCAGGAGTCAAGGCTGCCTCTGTGAGGTTTTACTGAAGACCTCTCCGTCAAAGGATAAAGCAGAGTTTAAGTGAAAGAAAAGCTTACTTTCTGCAAATAACTGTTGACACAATATATATATTTCAAATGAAATGTTTACTGACACACAACACTGCAGAGAACCATCTTCCCTTGCAAAGCTGAAAAAGAGAAGAGAATAGAAAAAAAAGCACAAATCCTTTTTATTTCTGGTGTTTATTTGAAACAAATCATTGTTGGTAAAAAAAAAAAAACTGACGCAGAATAAGATCCAAAAAATCAAAGCCTTGCTGTGTTGCCAAGCTATGCTTGAAAAATGGAAACTTGCACTGTGAAGCTTCCAATGATAAGGCGAGAGCAGGGAGCACAGCGCTGCAAAATGAGGTTGTCTGCTTGATTAGAGCAGGGTGAGACCCACTTTTCTCAGCAGTCATTCGAGTTTCTGGACTTCAGCTTCAGATGCTGACTGATAAGCTGACAAGCAGGGTGTCAAAATGTAAGTTACCATCTTCAACTACGACCACACCGGGAATGTGACGTTCAAGACCGCGCTAAACACACTTTAGCCCGTGCACACTAGACGAGTGGGAGGGGCTTTTTTTTCTTTGCATTTCCTGCGGTTTACTACCATATTTCCTACAGTTGGAAGAGGCTTGGTGTGAAATGTCAAAGCGGTACAAATCGTGTTGGATGTGAACGGTGTGAACCGGTGTGAACGTTGCATAACATGGAGATACAGCTCACACAGCTGTGGGATCAGGCAACACCCTTGGTGCGATGGTGGCATGAAGCAAACTCAGAAAGCAGCTCTGCAGATGACTTGGAAGGAAAAAGATAAATGTCGTCAGTTCCAGTCTCTGCAGCAGCAGAAAGCAGCTCTCCAGGAAGAGTTTATTATTCTGGAAAGCAAGCCAGAGAAAATTGCAGAAATGGGGCCTCAGGATTCCTCTCTACAAGCAGAGAAAAAGGCTGTAGAGAGTGAGTGCAAAGAAATTAAGACACGAATGTCCAGAAATGAGAGGAAACCGCCAATAATTGAAAGATGATCAAGGAGATCTGGAAACAGGCAGGATTGTGGCTCCTAAGAACCATGTTTGGCCTGTCCTGGTCTTAAGGACAAGAGTTCATATATATAGATGAATGCAAAAAGTAAAACATTGAATCAACAATTTAATGCTTTGAATACAATAAAGTCAAGTCAGACATTGATAATTTCAAAAAGAAAGCTACTGGGCTCTGAGATCACCGCTCTAAAACAGGTGCAGGTAAAGCATGAACAAGAGTGAAGTTTTGCAGGAACAAAATTCTGCTTTTAAGTTCACGAAGCATGCCTCTGCAAAAAGCTGCTTTAAGGCAGTTGTGTCTGCTCCTGCAAGACAAAACACAGGCTTAACTCTGCACAGGGCAAACACAGAGCAGCAAATAAACCGAGCTGCAGTGGAGAAAAGTCCAGGTCTGACAATGCATCGAGGGGCTTTGGCTCCTCATCCAAAGCTCAAAGATTTAGAAAAAACAGTGAGACTATGGCAGCAATGAAGCACAAGAGCACTGAGAAACATCAACTTGATAATGATTAATTATCCATCTTTAACTTCAGTTAGTGTTTGCAGTGCTGCCATGAGGTCAAATTAATGGAGTTTCTTTTCATTTGTCTTTACATCTCACGATCATTGTTGTGCAGAGGTTGTGTGAAGTCGTTTTTTTTAACGGAGGTGTTCCCCTAAATGCAAAATAAACACAAAAAACAAAGAATAAAATAAAAAACAAAAATAAAGATAAGAACATTTTAAAAAGATGCCTAATTTTAGACAAAAGCGGCCTAAAAAAATGTATGTGAATGTAAAGTAGAACGTGAACGCTGTCCGTTCTGCATCAAACTAAAGGCTCTCTTTGGGCAGCAAGCTCCCCACTAAAAGACCCCCTGTTCATTCCTGTTCTACCCCTGGCTCAACCCGAACCCCCTTCCCTCAACACCCCATGCTGGAGAGCAGCTGTATTGACTGTTCTCCTCATTGAGCTGCTCTAGAGACAGAACAGGCTCTCACAACCAGCTCTGCCACAGATCTCCTTCTGTGGCTTCCACTCATGAATAAGGAAATCCCGGGCTTTGAAAGTAAACACGCTGGAAGGTTTTCTTCAAGAGCAATAAAGAATCTTTTCTATAAGATAGAATACGTGTTTTCTTTTCTTTGCTTTTACAATGTGGATAACCAACACACTGATCTAAACAAGGAAACAAGCCAAGACTTAAACAAGCTTTTACAGCATTTGAAAGAACATTGGAAGTCTTGTAGACTTTTGTAGATGGACATGGAGGGCGGGTTCTTTGTAATAAACCAGAACATTTCATGCCATCTCTGCTCTGTTTCTTCTTCCACCTTCAGTGTCAGGTATCTCTGACACCCCGAAAGGAAATAATTCTTCTTCTCCGCTTTTCCTTCTTCATTGTTATGCAACTACACTGCCTCATTTCCTGCCAAACTATAGCTTCTCCATCACTTTCTTTTAAAAAACCAATCTGCAATTCCATGGAGGGCTGAAGGGCGGAACAAAAAATCAAGCGACCTCCAACTTTTACACATCTTTTAATCATCTGTTGACCTACGGTTAAAGCGTTCCCAGTGTTCTTGATTATGATATGATGATTATGCAGTTTTTTAGCCAAAATGTAAAAAAAAAGAAAGAAAAAGTGCGTCCTTTTCTAGAACACGGTTTCTGCAGAGCGGCAGGAGTTCATTATAAATCCCCCACCCCCATTGCTGAGAGCTCTCTGTTTAATTTCTGAAATGCAATTTTGAGTTACATTTTGGTAATATATGTCCTCCATCATCAGAAAAATGCCACGAGAACATGTAAAAAACACCATTTTAATTGGAGTGGGTCGTCTTTAAAGCCTACAAGTATAGAGTATTTCTTAAGGAAAGGAAATGATCAAAAATGCTGTCGCCAGACTAGCATATTGAGCTCATTTAAAGAAATCTGAGAGCAGATTATTGTTTACACTGAGTAAAGGGGCTACCACTGCACTAGATTTGAACTGCCAGTTGACTACAAGTAATCTTAATGTTTCACATTTTTCAAAGATCCTTAAAGCCAAAGCCACAGACAAATAAAAAACTTGCTTAAAAATAGATGTTAAAGTTTTTATCAAAACTGTCAAAAATCTTTTCCCACAAGATGTAAAGTAGAGTCCTTAAAAGCATATATAAATTTGGGTATGAGCATTTGTCTTTACATTTTAAATGATGTTTTAAAGGCATTTTAATATAAAATGAAAGTGTATATTTGTTATGTCTCTAGATGTAAAACCATCTCTAGATAAGTGAAAAAGTTAAAAAAAACAGAAAAGATGGGCAAAAAGAATTGAAAACTGCAAACCAAAGCATGTAGATAAAGATGAATTAGGTTGAATTTTTTAAAGAAATCTAATAAGCACAGCAAAAACAAAAGTTCTAAATAATGTTGTATAATATCAGGCTTATTCATGAAAAATAAGGAAATAACACAAATAGGGAAAAGCTACAAGTGCTGTGAAAAAGGAAATAATTTGCAAGTAATTTTGAGACAATTTAATTAGGAAAAGTACACTGAGTTTGGATTCAAATGTTTTTGGAAGACTCCATTAGTGGAAGGTAACAGAACTCTAGGAGGTATTGAGAGGATGTTCTCAGAGTGGCTCCTCCAGTTTTAAAGAGAGAAATAATGACATCTGTCTCATTTGGCTACTGTTCCACTGCATTTAAATACCCAGAAAGAAGTGTGAGTGCTTTTGTGGATCATAAAGAGTTAAAGCTTTAGCAAAGAAATGAGGCTGGTCTGGTTAAAAACAGCCATATTTGACATGAACAAAAGAAAAGGAAAATCTACTCAGTGTAAGCTCAACTGCATTTGCGTTTTGGACGAATTAATCTTACAATTAAACCGAGAACGTGCTGCAGTCTGGACATTACAGCCTTTAAAACAGACCTCATAAAGCAAGTACTTTATATACAGGACGCATGTAACCATCATAGGACCTCGCAGCATCGTCATCAGGGCTAGGCAGAATAAATCAAAAATGTACTGTCATCGCGATATCACCCTGTGCACAGACTGCGATAAATGTTTACCATAAATGTTTACACAAATGCTAAAACAATTCCATTGCATCTTGAAGTATTTTATCAAACCAAATAAAGTCCTTTACGCATTTGACCAATTGAATGTACCCAGTTGGTCACATCATCGACAGTTCAAATGGAGCCGTTTTATGTTAGAAGCCCGCCTCCAACAATGACAAGGGGTCATCAGGGGGACTTGAATATAATGCAAGTTATGTTGACGTTTACTGTTAATGTTTTAGATTTTTCTTTTGCTTTTTCTTCAAGTAGGAATTCATATCGTCATCACAAGCTTTGATCGCTAATGCTGCACCCTGAAGGCAGTTACTCGCAGGTTTAATGAGTGTGGTCGACGTTGTTGTGGTTTAAGGGTTCAAATCTGTAAAACTTTTACAACTTTTTTTTTTGATGAAGAAGAATTCTCTAAAAATCAAAGTGTGCAACTTGACCGCTGTGAGCTCTAACTCGTCAATATTTCCTTCAGCTGCATTTCTTCATTGTATGTAATCAATGCAGTTTTCAGTTTGATTGACACTTCTCGGAATTTCCTGCAACTTTGCAAACAAATAACTTGATCCCACTGATGGTCAAACAAACAAACAAACAGAAACTAGAGCAACACAGCCTTTAAAAAGAAATCCAAGGCAGAGATTCTGAAAGCGTGAGGACGAACAAATATCCTGGGGGACTAACTAGACAGGGACCCATCTCTCAGTTCATGCAGTGGTGATAATTAACCAGCACTGATTGAGGCTCCAATTCCCATATTTGCCTCCCTGTAGATCCAAGATGAAGGATTCTTGAATAAAGGTCTCCAGAGACAACAGTGATGCAGACGGGCTCACAATGGGAGCTGCTGCAGGGATGGTATAGAGTATACAGTGTAAGTACTATTTATAAAACAGTGAGGAATTGGGAAATAAAATACAAGAAATGGTACCTTCCTTTGGCTTGGAGGAAGACCCTCAGAACACTGGACTAAAGGTCATAACCATCACTTCATGTCAACAGAGTATCAGAGTAACCTTTACCACGTTGTGCCGCTACTCTCACTGTGACTGCAGATGGTAGATTCAGTTATTTATAAGTGCTCTTTAATAAAAGGTGCAATTTTACTTTTCAAATACAGCCTGAAACCGTTTCAGAACACTTCTGTGTTTCAACAGACATGATATCAATCAGAGACTGAAAGCAGGGAAATTTGGTGAAAAAAAAATGGTGGGAAAGAATTTGAGCAGCAGTTTGGCTGCTGGTGGCATTCCGAGAACTTGAGTGATAAAAAAAAAGAATGCAAAAAATGTGTTCCAGATTCTGGGTGTTTTGGGTTTTTTTTTTCTTTATCTGAAAAGGTTGTAAACACGGTGAGCAGTGGTCAACATGGTCAGGAAGCAGTTGACATGCCGAGCAGTTCTTCCTTTCTCCATGAACAACTGCAGATGAGATAGTCATCTGAGACAGGAAAGCACATTTATCTTACTGCCGACAGGCCCCGCCCCTTCCCCGTTAAGCTTGACGCACAAGAAAATCATGAGGCTGTAATGAGATATCGTATAGATTTTTTAATGAAACACAATATTGCATTCTCTTGCCCCCCGGATTTTTTTCTTTTTTGCCATCACACTCCCTCACGCAAACGCATATACACACAGAGGCAAGAAAATCGATGTAATCCTGTACGCCTCGCACAGTCAAACACTAAGCAATTTATCAGCATTAGGTTTCAAAGTTTGGGTCTTTGCCCATGTTGACCTTGACTGTTGACACTTTTATGACATTATTTTGTTCTTTTAATCTTTGGGGCATTAAACAAAAATGGGGCTATGAGTAAAACTTACACAGACATTTTCACATCCTACCCTCACCGGCCGCTCCATTAGGTACACCTTGCTAGTACCGGGTTGGACCCTCTTTTACCCTCAGAACTTCTGTAATCCTGAGGCACTGGAAACATTCTTCAGATGCTAGCACTCCACGTTAGTAATATGTTGTGTATCGGTGTAAAGCCAGAAAGAAAAGCCGATTATCAGAAACAATTGATTCACGACATGTCAAAAGCCAGTTATTTAGGTGTCACTGTGACATTATTGGTGTCAAAGGGTTAACTACGGTGGCCCTGAAGGTTAAATCACATAAACAAATCCATCAATGCAAAACATAATAAAGATCCCAATGACATAAAATTAGCAAAACTAATAATAAAAAACAAGTTTCAGAAATTAAAAAAAAAATATTCCACAAACCAAAACAATTACAAATAAAGAAAAAGGAAATAAAGTTTTAAAAAGAAAGCAAAGAAGAAACATCACTGATTGGATGATGACGTTTGTCCATCATTTTGACATATAGTTATTTACCAACTTTTTCATATAATTTATCATTATTTTGTTTACCTGTTTGTAAGTTTATCATTTTCAAGTCTTAATGCCGATACTAACAATGGTTCAAAATGAAAATGACCATGGAAAACTGCTGATGTAATTGGTGGTCAAAAAGATAAAGGTGCATTAAACTGTTGTGCTGGTGCACCTAAGAAAAAAGTTCAGTGCAAAACTGTAGTCTGGAGCCTAACATCAGAGGTCACATCCAGCCATTGTCTTAATCTCTGTAGTTGGGTTTCGTTGAATGGTCAAGTGTGGCCAATCTGTGTTGTCTGATAAGCCTGATGCCCATTGCCCATGCCCCAGTCACAAAAACACTAGAATATCTCCATCTCTGCTCTCTTGTTAAGATAAGCATCAGCATGTAAAAGTCTGCCTATTACAGGAGCTGAGTCACAGTTCCAACTTTTAAACCCCCCATGAGGCATTATAGACTATTACTCTGGCTAATCATTGCCTATTTTTTCTTCATGGTGACCAGTTTCCAGACTCTATCTCCAATTACGAGGAACCTTTTCTGAACCACAACCCCGGCAATCTTAACACACATGAGCAGTACAGCTCTTCCTGTGCCCCCTTTTTTTTGTGCCTTTTGGAGTGTTTTATGGCTTCAAAGCGCTGTTAGCGGGCTGCTGATAAAAGAAAAGCCAGTGGCTGCATGTTCACAGTGAATCAGAGGAAACCATTTAACACAGAGGTACAGGAAAGATCAAAGCCTTCAAGCCAACCCTGGGAGGGAGTCAATTACTATTTTACTTGAAACCGGATGCTACCCATCCGACAAAATTTTTTTTAAAAAAGTGCAGACCCTTAAAATAACTCAACACAATAAATCCAAGACAGATTTGAGACGCAGAGGATCAGGGGGAGCGCTTTCTGTAGACCATGAAGTAATAATAGTGTTTAAGTGTGGTTTTGAGGGTTAAGTGTTTGCACTGAGGGCATTGTTAGATTACAAAATAAAGAGGCAGTGCGAGGTATGAAGGCCTTGTAGATATCATTGCTATCATCTTAAAAAAACAAGCCTTTGAAGTCAAAAACAGCATTTCTTTCTTTTTTCTGGAGAGTTTAGCTCCAATTTATGTCAAACAGCGTGCCAGTCCACGGACATACACGCTACAGTTTCCCATTTGAAACATCAAACACAACAAAGAAGACGATTAAATGGCAATTCAAGAACAATTTTAGAGGGGAATGCCGCAGAAGTTGAGGTGACAGCTGTTAATGGAGACTGTTGGGGTCAAACCAGCAGAAAAAAAAAAAAAAACAGTCTAGAGTTGACTAGATGGCTGCTGGGTGGACATCTTTTTTTTGAGTCTTGAAAATATGAAAAACTGTAAGTCAAGGTAGCATTAAAACAGTTAAAAAAACATTGTGTGTAACACAATAGCAACTGGATAGGGTTTATTAAAGGAAAGAACATTAAATCTGTGGTTGTATCCATTGAATGTATACAAGAACTGGCCCCTTCCTCAGTCACGTTCCAAACAGGGAGTACCCGCTGGTCCTGAAATAGACCTTTATTGAGAAATAAATAGCTATTACTCTGTCAGAATAACCATACTTGCTTCGATACCTTCTTTTTGAACATGTTCTTTCTATTCCAAATTTTTTAATGACATTGTTTCTGTTGTTTGAGTTATAAACTGGCCATTCAGACGCCTAAAAAAAAGAACAGGATCTTGCATCAAACGTTTGAAACATTTGATTGACAGATTCTCCTGAGTTCCAACAAGCTCACTCCTGATTGGCAAGAGTGGTTACCATAGAAATATTGACTCAGATTTAGTTTAAAGTTAGATTTAGAAAGTTAAAGTTTAAAAGTTAGTTTGCACATGTTAGACTAATGCAAATGTTAAACTTTTAAATTAAATTTAGTTCATTAAAGTTGAAACCGGATGTATGTCATTTTCTGTGGGTGAGGCCACACTCCCTCGGTCAAGATCTCACATACACTCACTGGTTGTTTCCCATTCTCAGTTTGTACATGTTTTACTAATGCAATCTCATGCCGATGACCTTTAACAATGCTCAAAAAGTTTGCAGAACAAATATTTTCTTAAAAGAGTCACTGGTTTTTATTTGCATTGCCAAATCTGTCCCCAATACCCCTTGATTGAGCCTCTGAGCATCAAAAAAAGGAACAAATGTGAGACAGCTTTGTGAGGGGTTGGGGAAGCATGAAACTAAACTGAGACTCCAGGCAAAAATTTGACATTCTAGATGCTTAAGTGCCACAGAACACTCATGCAATCCATGCAGGGGTTCTGTTTCTGCCTAAATCTTTCTGTGAAACACCAGCTTACTTCAGTTTTAAGGGAACACTGTTGGCGATTTGCTATACGTTCTCACATTTTTGTGTCCCTAAATAGATGCAAATTGTTGCAGCCCAGAGAGAAGCTAAGCCTGCAGGTCTGTTTCCAGAAATCCTCACTGCTGATCACAAAGATTAGTTGTGTGTAGTCAGGAACTGGAAAACAGTAACATTTTCCTGATTGCACACCCAAGCCATTATGATATTTTGAAGTTGGGACTGGAGATCCCTCCCTTAGGGTCTTATATGAATAGAGGGTAACATCACACTGGACTAAAACCAACACTAAACAAAAACAACCACAATGTCACCAGATCACTGTAAAAACCACAGAAAACATGTATAAAATGGGAGCCAGCTGCTTTAATAAGCTGCATCAACTCATACAAAAAAACACAGAGATTATTTTTTTTAATAAAGTTTCATCTGGTTTTATTTTTAAACTGGGGTAAAAACATTTTTTCTGTAAAATGACTTTTCCAAAACATTTTGGACTAACAGAGTACACATTCAGCATATTCCTTTTTAAGCCTCTGAAAACATCAATTATTCTGCATGTAAAAATATCTTCAAATAAGCAGTAAAAACAGTTTTAGTCCTGTCTGCAACTATCTGAGGGTTTAATTAGGGTCAGACTCAGCTGCTGCACTACTCAACTGACTCAACTCTGCTAGCCTGAAATATGTGGTGTGGAGTTTTCCCTGGAAACATTTGAATGAAAATGTAAAAGTTGACCAGTATAACCACAGCTCCCACTAATGTCTCTGACATTCCTTTTAACAAATCCCATTCCTTTGAAGTTCAGCTGGAGTTCCATCCCTCTGATAAACCCTCAGGTTTGCTGGACTTGGACAAATGAGATGCATTTAATTATCCGGACACATGTTGATATCAGCAGGTTTACGAAACTCCTGTAAAAACTCCAAAGCCTGCTGATGATCCTCAGCTATTCTGCGGGGAATGTCCACATCGACAGTGACTACCACTGAAGGTTCTCTCTCACTTTTCCACTTGGAAGATTGATGTTTCCACACTGATTTCTTGGCTGAAGAAGGGTACTTATTGACCTGGAAGCATCTCAGTGTCCAAGATAAGATTTGGTTCTGTTTTCAGAACACAAAGGACATGTGCTTAAATGCCTTGTTCTTACTTTGTCCAGTACAAAACACAGTACATCAAAAGTGATGGCTGCGAAAGTCCTAAAGTTATATTTATCTATATATATATATAGATACAGTATATATAGAAAGAGAGATAGAGGGAGAGAGATTTTTTGCACTTGTCTTTATTGTGATGCAATTTCTGTTTAGAGAGTCGCCAAACCAATCTCATCCAAGTCTATCCCTCAGATTTCCATTGTAAGGTGAAAAAAAATTATTAATTTCAAAGACCTTATCAAAGCTTATCTAAATTTGAGGTAAGATCCTCCTTTTCAGCACCTTTTGATCCCTCCATCCCTGTTCTTGTCAAGCTCCTCTTAAGATAATACTAAAGAGATGAGAGCTTACACATATTTAAGCCTTTTTTTCCTTGTAAAATTAAAGGCCTTGGAGACCTAACCCTCATTGAAAACGCTTACTCTGTTGTAAGGGGTCAAATAGCCCTTGTCTAGTATTTAAATTAAAATGTAACCTTTTTTCCCTTTTGCCTAAAAAATCCATAATAATAAGGCTGGCGCTTAAACACCACAGTATTAGCTATTATTTTAGTAGAGTATTAGTTAAAAAAAAAAAAAAAAACGTAAGAAATGATTTTTTTTCCACACAGAACCTTTGGGTCAATTTGACCCAGCATAACACCAGACCATGACAAAATATGATTCAAAAGGCGTAAAAAGGTGACGCATAAAAGTGAGTGTCAGAGTTGTCAAAATAAATAATATTTTTAATATGAACTAACATACAATCAAAAAATATATGGGTTTTAAGTCTTGGGTCAATTTGACCCAAACACCACACCAGGCATTGACTAAATAAGCTTCAAAAGGACAAAAATGTAAAAAAAAAAAAATAAATAAATAAATAAACACAACAGTTTGTGTATAAAAGTGAGTAAGAGTTGTCAAAAAAATGGTCAATACAAAGTAACATACAGTCAGAAACATCTCTGTTTCCTTTACTCAGTCAGATGATGTTTAAAACACTTTAAACACATTTAAAGTGTTCTAATAACTGGAAAACGTAAACGTAACTTATTTGCATATTAATTTTCGTGCAGAATGCCTGCTTTTACTTGAACCTTCGTTCCACTTCTCACCGCTTTTTATTTGCGTTGTGCTGCACCTTGTGCTGCTGTCTGAATGAGAAACTTCATCAAAAGAGGCAGGAGGATGCTGTGGCACCAGTGGCAAAATGTGAGGTGAAGTGTGGCAGAAATATCAAAAAGGCATCTCATCGCCACAACAATCCCGGTCACGGAAGCTTGAGTCTGTCAGTAATACATGCTTATGACCTGTGTTGCTAGTCATTGCACTCTTGAGCCCTGCAGGGCTCTTTCTTTCTTTTTCCTACCCAGCATAGCCTGAACACTAATTATAGAGTGAGCTTATCTCTGCTCTCAGTCCTGTCTGCACGGACGGAAGGAGCTTCCCAGGCAGTTGTGGATGCAAATGTCGATCATATTACAGGTGGGGAAGAGGATGCAGTGATGTGGCAACAAGACAGAGAGCTGGGCTCTTTCTGCTGTGAGGGCGAGATATGAGAATGGACAAAAATCTACAAAAAAAACACAGCTCAGCTTAACTTGCTGTGAGTTTCTGAGTGTCAAAAAAACGTTTGTCAACATTAAATCAGGGCTATCACATTAAATGATACACATTATTAAATGTTCACTGTAGACTTCTAAATTTAACTCAGCTGAACAGGAAAATAACATAAATACTGTAGTGATCTTATTTGGATGTACAAATCACTATGGGTTTGATTAGAGAAACAAATCTGTTATGTGTACAGTAAACATATTAGAAATGAGTTGAAAAGCATCACAGAAGGGTCTAAATTTGCCCCACAAGCCAGACTTTGTACATGCCTCAGCTAGAAAGCATTACAGAAGGGGTCATATTTGGCCAATGGGCCGAACTTTGGACATCTCTGAGCTAGAAAATGTTACAGAAGGATTCTTAGTTAACCCATGAGCCAGACTTTGGACATGCCTGGGCTAGAAAGAATCACAGAAAGGTCCGCATTTGGCCCACGGGCTGGACTTTGGACAGAAAATGTTACAGAAGGGTTTGTATTTGGCCCACAGGCCAGACTTTGGACATGCCTGAGTTAGAAGGCATCACAGAAAGGTTCCGCGGCAGCCTTCCCACATGGGATTTATCCAACCACAATCAAGAAATGGTACTGGTGGCCACATACCACTGACTATTTTTACACAAACCAGTAGAAATTTGAATGTAGTTGCATTTGGCCCACGGTTCGGACTTTGGATATGCTTGGTTAAAAGGTATGTTTGAAGAAAATGCATTAGGGTTTGATATTGTCTTCATTTTTATGAATAATTCACCTACAAAGACGTCCTTGATAATTGCATCATCATAGCAGTGCAGCACAACTCTAATTTATTTCTATAAAACATGATGGGTAAAAAAAAGCCCAATTATATCAGAAAGGGTGATTTTAAAAAAAGGATCACACTGCTGCAGCATAAAGACTCATTTCCTGAAAATTTTCTGTTGAATTGCTTTCATTTGCTCTAAAAAAAACTGCATTTATGAAGGTTATGTCGGGTTGAGATTCATCTCTTGCCTCACATTAGCAAATCGGAATCAGCTAATGAGTTTGTTGCAATTCTAGACTTGATGAAGGATAAAAGGCGCTTGTTTCAGTAGCGCTGGATCAACTGCGCGCTGTATTACACCATATGATCACAATCAATTTGTCAGGGCTCAACTCACAAAGAATCCTATTGGAAAGGGGCTGGAACGCCTCAGTCTTTGTGGAGTTACATACATGAATCCCATTTCCTGCATTCTCATTGACTGCACTACAACTCTATTGCGATGCAATCTCGTGGCGCGTCTGCTTGCTAAAGCGTATAAGAACCTGCGAAAGCAACAGATGGAAGCCATCAAAAGGAGCTTCCCTCCAAACCCCCACCTTGAACGCTCCGTCTATCTGCAACCCTCACAATAAAAACACAGGAAGAAGAGATGGTGAGCACTTGACACTGACTTGTCCTGTGGCAGATTTGATCGCAGAGGAGCTGAAATTCCCTCTTATCTGCTTGACATGGAGTAAACAGTCACCCACTGAGCGTAACCAGCTTGTGTTTTCAGTGTGTCATAAGCAGGCGTAATCTATTTCAGAGAAATCTAATCCAAGGCCCCCTCCTCATGATGAGGATTCAGCACTGCTGACTTCAATGTGGCAGCAAAACGCGCAGGCGGGAATTTGAACGTGTACTTTCAATATCACCACCCAACTTTTGGAATCCAATGACAATCCGTCTCTAAGAAGCCATCCTCTGGTCACATGACATGGTATAATATAAAATATTCACTGTCAGGTGTGAGACGAGGCTGGCTTTTTTTTGCTGAAGTGTCTCTTTTTATGACATCAGTGCTCGCTTGTCAGATAAAAACCACACACACGCACGCCAACTGCGACAGCTTGAGAGTCGACTTTGAAGTTACAACCTGTACGCGTGAAGCTCGAGGCCGGTGACAAATTAAAACGCACGGCTCCGCTAACAAGCGTTTTTCAAAATGCTTTTCATATACTCCTCATGTGAAAAGATGTATGCTACTTTAATTATATGTGCTTGCCTGGTGGAGTCTCAGCCAAGCCAAGCTGCTGAGTAAATAAGTGGCTGAGTGTCAGCAGCTGATGAGCAGTAATGATTTGTGTGCAGCGTAGACTTTCCCCATGAGGGTTTGGTGCACGCCGCACCGGGCAAGCAGCAGCAACTGGAGGGAAGCTCGCCGGCCCTGCGCCCGGATAATCCCCAGCACAGGAGTGAGGCGCCTGCGAATGCAACTACGTGTTTTTTTCATGAAGCACACAGCAGCAACCCATGAATGTATGAATATACAAGTGGCTCCTGTAGCCAGTGAGCTGTGGGTGAATGTGGGCCACACAGACACTGACAAAACAATGCCAGGACATGGTTGTTTCAGTTATCCAGAGTAGCTGTAAAACAAATGAAAGTATGAATGAAAGTAAAACTATAAAAAATACTGATATATAGAAATACTGAACACGCAAGTAGAAGTTACCTTCTAGTTAATGTTATCTTATTAAACTGCAACCTTTCAACTTCCAGATTGAAGCACTGTTTACCAGCGGATGACCACCGCCTATAGTTGGAAGAGAGAAGCAAACCAAATCTTGTGAATGTTGTTCCAGGCTTTTTCTTCCACAGTTCTATTCCAATATATGAAAGACTTGGTGTCATATCATTCCTACCAAGAAAAAAAACACGATTTCTCCTCCATGATCAATTTTAGCACTTCTGTGAATTAATGGAGAACGCCATCCATACGTCCCTACCAAATCTTAATCCCTGATTGGTCAACAATAGACCTGGTTTAACTTTTAATATGCAATCAATGGCTGCTTTGTACGTAGAGCCAAAAAATGGTCGTCGAAACCTGTCAAGGTTTTGAACACGGAAGCCTAAAACGCATATATAAGACCAGGCTTTATAATGTCATATCTAGCCAGGAAGGAAACAACCAGCGAGCCAAATAACTGGCTCTGATGATTGATGATGATGACTCACAAATGATGAAGATCCCACGCTTTGTTGAGCTTCTACTGATTAAAATGAATTTGCTTGTGGTTACATGATCTAATGTAATGAAAACAAAACCAACATTTTACAGCCATTCTCGTCCAAAAGTGATCCTTCATTTAAATATTTATGTCTTGCAGGCTGCAGGTTTACCAAAAGTCAGCATGGTGCTGACTGGAATGGAGGAGCCCCTCCATCCCATTGTTTACAAGCCTGTGGGGACCATGTCAGGACATTCACCTGTTTCTTATTCACACTGATGTCCGCTGTGATGACATGCTTATTGTGGCTTTACATGTAAACCCAGAGCAATTCACATCCATACCTGCCCTGTGTGTAAACACAATGCAGGCAGAAATCGGCATGCTGTGGTGCCTGGACTGGACTGACTTAATTTTCCACGCAAAAGATCCTGTGATTAAACGGGGGAGCTCCACAGGAGAGCCGGGTGTGCGCACGGAGACACCAGCTGTGCTACAGTGATACGAGGAAACACTGCCCACTGGAACGAGCTCGCAGTGAAAAGCGTAATTATCTTCACTGGGAGAGAACAGGTCCACACTCTGCTGCAGGTGCCTCACTAATCGTGTGTGCTGCTAAAGAAACACACAAAAATAGATTTGAACTGCACTGCTCTAGAATGATATGAACGTATCCCAGAGCATCTTTGCTGGTCGTGAGGATTCTGGGTCTTCTCCTAATCATCTCCTTTTAGGTGTTGCTTATCTGTAAAATCTCCCAAGCTTAACATTTGACATTACCAGTAAGTACATGTAACATGTTATCCTGTGGTGTAAAAAAAACCCATCTGATCAATGTCAACAAACAGACAAAACATGTGTAGTGAGTGTGATCAACCATCGACTGTATATGAGAACTGGACAGAGAAAGCATGATCTCACCTATTGAATAAGGTAAACTCAGTTGCCTTGTTTTTCTTTTGCAATACGGATGCCAACATGTTGGAGCCAGATGTCAGTAAGCAGTGATTGGTCCAAGTCAGTCAGAGTTAACATTTCTATGACAACCACTCTCACCAATCAGACGTGAGCTTGTTGGAAGGCCACACCCATACTTAAACGTGGGTGAATCTGTCAGTCAAAGGTTTCCAACGTTTGACGCGAGACCACATCATTTTACGGAGATATCTGACTGGTCAGCTTATATGAATAACTTGCACTACTGAAAGAAAATCATGAAAAAAACTCAGGATTAGCAAGAAAATGTAGGAAAAAACGACAGGTATTCTGACAAATATAATGACTTCCAGCTGTTTATTTCCCAGTAGAAGTCTATGGAATTTTGGCTTCTTGGAGCCAGCAGGTACTTCCTTTGTGGAACATGAGGGGGTGGGGGGGTCACTCAGTCCAGTACTCATACACAGTCAATGGATCAGACTCCAGGTTCTCCTTCTCCAGATGACAGATCCAACACGGTTAGACTCACACAGTGGAACCTGGGGGGATTTGAATGGCTTTATTTGACTTCTGACAGGACCCTATGCTGACTTCAACTCTGCCTTTGATGAGGGATGCCTTTGATGGGTTGTACACTTTAGAAAAAGTGGTAATATAACAGTAATTTGACAAAAAAAAGCATGACTATTTCATGTAAATGATGCAGAACGTGCAGAGTGGGAGGCAAGGAGAAACCTTCATCTCCCACCATTTGATTTCCTGTCAGGAGAAAAGCGCACAAGGTAATGACAGACCAGTTCTGATAGGGGATTATGATAATGGGAACATTAGAAAAAGACAGCAAAATCCCCACTACTCTAACCCTGCACATAAAATATTCTTGAAAATGCATCAAATAAAAAGGCGCAATTGGAGAAAATAGGGATTTTTCTGCTGTTAAGATTTTTGACTTCAATATCACTAAAATCCTCACATTTATCTGTCTCATTCTAATTCTCAATTTATTCGAAAAACTAACTTAACAGTCCCTCCAGGATCTTGCAGGCAGTTTTTATATTTGTTGCAATACAAAAAAAAAGAATTTGAGACTTTTTTTTCCAAATAAAGATGAACAACTATATAGTAGCAGCATGCTTGGTGAATTTTATCCAAAAATGACATTGTGTTTTTATTGAAAAGTTTAATTTTAACAAAGAAAAATCAGCACACTGATGTTTAATTAGTTATTATGTCTTTATTATGTCATTATTTTCTAAATTATGTCATGCACAAAACGCACAGATCTATAAGGCGCATTTAGCTAGACAAAAGAGTCAGTCAGACTTTATTGTGGTCTCAGTAACTCTAGAACTTGTTATAACACGCTACACATTAGCCATGTTAAATGCCTTAACCACGTTAGCATATTCACAATACCTGTAACTCCCAACCTTGTTTGCAACACGTAAAACGACTGACTGATATCCCTAAAACAAATTTTACTTTGACAACACTAACTCCATACCTTGTTAGTAACACGTAAACACACAGTCTGACACCACTGCACATTAGCCTCCAGAGAAGCATTAACCTCGTTAGCGTATTCCTACAACCTGTAACTCCCAACCTTTTTTGCAACACAGAAAACAGACTAACACCGCTAAAGCAAATGTTACTGTGACTACGCTAACTCTCAACCTTGTTAGAAACACTTGAACAAACCCTTGAAAAGACAACGCTACACGTTAGCGAATTTACAATAACACCCAACCATGTATGCGGCTCATAAAAAAAAAACAAAAAAACAAAAACAGACTGACATTTTGACAGAGCGCCTTGTACCTCTCAAAATCAGCAAATAGAACCAGAATAATTCCATATTGAAGCTCCTCATGATTATGAAGCGCATTGTTTTTTTGTTTTTTTTTTAATTAAGGCTTTTAAGTGCCTTATAGTGCAGAAATTACAATATATTCATTTTTAGCTAAATGTAGCTAAAGCCACACAAAGCCAGACATGGTCTCCCACCTCTTTTTCTGCAGTAGGTGTGCTGACAGTCACAACAGAACTTCTTTAAAAAAAAAACACCTTTTTGCCAAAGTTGTGGCCAAGTGGTGATTAGATGAAGTTGTTGTGTCAAGAAAAAGGTGCAGCAACCGATGGAAATCCCAAGAATTGGTGTGATCACAAAGTCCCAATATCTTGGAGGGGCTGACTGAATGAAAGCAAACCCCTGTACATAATCCATCCCTCAGCTTTAGGCGTGGAACAAAAGCCCGAGCTCCGTTCCTTCCATTCTTTGTGCTTTCAAAAAGAAGCACAGGAGTGGTCGCACTGTTGAAAGGCAGGGGTGATAATTGGTCCTGGCTCTTAGCACACAGTGCCATAATCGTGTGTAATCATATTAAGGGGTCCTGTTTGGTTGGCAAGGACTATCCCGCTATAGCCAGGATAAAGGCAATACCTCTTGGTTTCCATCTGAAACGTGGCAAACATGGACAAGTGTTGCTCCCACTTGGCAGCACAAAAGAGAACGGCCCTTTTCCCCAGCTCTTGGTTCACTTTAATGTCTACATTTTCCATGTGTCCCTGTTTCCTTATTGGTGCGATCTGTGTTCTAAGGTTTGGCTTTGAACACGAGTAAGAAAATCCAGGAAGAAAAGGTTCAAAGTGTTCTTAGAGGTGTACAGCTTGTCTTGTCAGCAGGACAGTAAAGGACAAGCCAGGAGAACAAGGCAGCCTGAAGCCATGTGTCCACGCCCTGGGGGCCCAGCACATGATCTCACCATCCTTGGAGGACAATATGGCACTTCCTGCCCACACTCCGGTGCTAGGAGCTGGGTGCACCATAGGATGTGCTATGGGCATATGGCACCAGTTTCTCATTTTGCACACTCAGGGTTTTCTTGAAGTCAAGAAAAAAAATCTAATAAATTAGCTTTTTGGTTTGTTTTCTCAGAACTCATTACTGCCGTTTTGTTTCATCAGCTCACAAGAGAGATAAGCATCACAAATTTCTCTTGACTTTTCCTGAGCAAACATGTCATGTGACTCAATCTGGACACCTGGTAAGGATAAAAAAACACCAAACTTCTTCTACTTCATCAGCCATTTGAAGGGAAACTGCAACGTAGTATTCTCAAATTTAGGGATAAAAATCTTCAGATCCCACAAATGCCCTTTTATGTGCCCCTATCCACGAAGCATGTTCATCTCAGCTGCACACAAAAAACACAAAGGACCAGGCAGCCAGTGCATTCTTACAGTTAAAAAGGGCTGGATCACATGAGCACACAAGCTGTTTCCAACAAACAAACGCCATTCTTCCACCCTCAGTTCTGCATTCTGAGATGCACAAAGGCATAAAGCTTCCTGAAAACAGACTTGTTGTCTTGACATCTTTCTCTCAACCACTCTACAGATCAATAAGCTCTACATATTTATACAGCAAGAAGCATTTAAACTGCCAGAGAAGCAGACTTTGCAGCATCAATTTTAAAGAGATCCATTCGCCTAAACCAACTTAGGTAAATACAGTATGTTGCTGTTGAGGGGCTTTGGTGTAGAATCTGGTGCATGGTGCATAATCAGCATCATATCAGAGAAGCTAAAAATATCCTCCCAGTTTTATTTAAAAAGATGGCAAACAAAGCAAAACTGGTTATGAAAGACAAAAGCAAATTTACTTTACATTTTGCAGACAAATTAGAATCTCAAGCTACATTCACACCACCCTCTGCAAAGTGCCTTCAAGTGACCACATTCAATGAAAAGTCTACGTAAACGCACATAAAAGCCCGTTTCAGCGTTAAAAATTCTTGTGCTCACGCATAGCTACATAGCTACAACTCAAGGACTCAAGGAAGTCTGTTCATATATCGGAATAGAGCTGTGAAAGAAAAAACCTAGAGTGAGATTTGCAAGGCTTGCTACGCTTCAACATTTCGTACCAAGCCTGTTCCAACTGGAGGTGGTGGACGTGCTAGTAAACAGTAAAAAAAAGAAGAAAAGAAGAAGTCATCCAGTGTGAACACCATGGGTGTTTAAAAATGCTAATTTAACGCATTCAAGCAGACGCCTCACATGTCTGGTGTGAACGCAGCATCAGCTGTGCTGCTACTGAAATTCAGTAACATCATCATTATTAACTGAAAGCTGTCCTGCTAAGTTTATATCTCCAGTTCAGTTAACTCTAGATTTGGGCAAACTTTTCTACCTAAATGAATCAGACGCAGGTTGTCCAATCAGACAAGTGCCTTTTTTCTAAAACGAGAAAACTCTAAGCTTATGAAGGTTTACAGGAGACACTTGGCAGCTGTAACTAAAGTTGCCCACAGATCATAAGAAGGGCAGATCAACGCTCAGATCCGTCTGTCCACATGCCTAAGTGTCTCCAGGCAACACACTGAATGCTAATTAGCCTGGGATGGCATGGCAGCTCCTTGCATGGCAGCTGTGTCATCAAAGATCGGAGTGTTTGCGAACGAATGAAGAGGAAAATATGGAGAAACCCTTTAAGCAGAATAATAATATGAGATTTGTGCAAAAAAAAAAAATCTTTGAAGTTTCAATAAATGCCAATCAGACAAATGGTGTGACCTGTTGTTTCTCCTGGATCTTATCACCTGTTATGTAAGAAACAATTTGAAGGCATCATTCTCCAGAAAAACAGCATTTTACTCGGCAGGATATCATCAGTTTCTTTCAGAGTTGCAGTGTAATCATCCGATCAAAAAGGCCTCACGAGCAGGTTAGTGTGAATTCAGGTGGATGTGTGGATCAGAAAAGGAGGAGCATACTGTGTGAGTGTGTGTGTGTGTGTGTGGGGGGGGGGTCTCTTGCATTGTTGTAGGAATCAAAAAGTGTTTCCATAGTAACCCCCTGGCAGAGGCAGCCTTTCCGCAGTAACGAGAGAGTAAGGACCCCCAGGGACCCCCTCGTCTCTCTCTCTCTCTCCCCTAACCCCCCTCTAGCCTACGGCATGTCTGTGGAGGGGTCGCAGGGGTCTACCTGGCTTTGGTGGAGTGGCGTCCCATCTACACACGTGCACCCTCAGAGCGTCTTTACGCCACCTCTTCATATTGGAGTGTTTGAGCGAATGTGAACGTCCAGCACGACAAGACGAAACAACAGCCGGAGCCTGTTGATAGACATTTGGAGAGCTCCAGGACGGAGCAGGGGGAGGAGCCACAGACTGCTTGTTTGAACAGAAAATAACCGGCTCGGTGTGTGTGTGTATCTGTGTGTGCCTTCATTCACTCACTCCCCTCTGCCTAACACAGGTGGGTATTGTCTGCAGCATGGGGCGCTCCTGGCCGCCAGCCAGCGGAGCTCAGTCACTGGGCTAGTCCTGCTTCAGTCGACTGCCTGCGCAGGTCCTCCATGCCAGACTAAAAGCTCAGCCCAGAGGCAGCTTTTAACTGTTTCCTCTCCGTCAGGGTTCTGTCACATAAGACTATGGAGGTTAACTGAAGAAGACGTGCTCATGTCAAAATTAGAAAGTGCAGGACTTGAGGAAAACTTCATGGACTGATGCATTCTTGCGACTCGTGAAAATAATCATATCTCTTTAAACAGTTTGGTTTGGCAAGCCCCCAGTAATGGAGTCTTTTCAGAATAACATTTAAATCCTTTTGTTGTGTTGTTGCTCTTGGCAGAGCCTGAACAAGCCGGGATGAAGGCCCTCATTCAGAGCAAGAGAGAACTTCTGTAAAATGTCTCCTCTGTGCTGTTTTGCAGCTAAAAGCAATGACAAGAAAACCTCTGAGACATTTTAAACACTCAGACTTCTGAAAAGGCTTTTTCTTCTTTTAGTTTTTCAGGTTTTTAATATAAGATTGCTAAAAAAAAAAAGCATCTGATTTTCAGGAATTCTTACAACCTTAAGCAATAATGTGACACCTTACACTGCGCTGGTAACAAAAAATGAGCCAAAACATAAAAAATGATGTCATAAAATCCACATTGACCCTTACAATGGGTCTTAAACAGTAAGTAACAGTTGCCTTGATTCTCTTTGAACCATACAGAAAGTGGCTATATAACAAATGACTCTGTTAAAACAAGTAAAGTTGCTCACTGAAGTTTAAGGATTTGCAGTGAGACAGCCATTTGGAGGACATCATTAAAGGATTAAAAGAAATCAAGCAAGACCAAATCAAAAAAGAAAACAAGAAGACTATGATCTCAGACTCTGCAGGCTTCAGTTCATGTAAATGCAAAAAAAAGAAAATTTTGGTATTTAAACTTTAACTCCATAAAACCCACAATATATCAAAGAATTGACAGAAAAGTCTTTCCTTTATTTTAAGATGGTTTTTGATGAAATCCACAAAAAAATGCAATAACCTATAATTTTAATGGAATGTAGATATTTGTAATGATACTATGTTGGGTGATTTGGTAAGTTGTTGCTCACAACAACGTTAGATTAAGATACAAAAATACTGAGTGTTCAGAGGAAAAAAAGAATTAGTTGTCAACAAATTTTGCCTTCTTTTAATGCAACAAGTAGTTATTTAAAAGTAAATTTAAATAACAATACATGAGTTATTTTCACAATAAAGTTTTTAAAAACTTAGTCAAACTTTTCCAACCAAAAGCGTTTTTGAGATTTCATGGATGCAGGCATTTTGAAATGAGCATAAAAAGCCCTTCTACTGCCCCTAGTGGCATTATAATGAACTGCAGGCAGAAAAGATGGACTTATTTCCAGTGGGTTTTTAAAGGAACAAAACGTTATTTAGCGTTAAGCAACACATAAGGAGGTTGCATTTTTTATTATTATACAAAGCCTGCATTAAACTGTTATTATTTTTGTCATAACGATGCAACTTAAATAGACCAAGTGAATCTCTTCCGTCTCTGAACTGTGCTCTTTGGAAATGTGGCTCATATTTGGATCCATACTGTGTGTTTTGCAATGGGACCTCAGTCAGCGCAGACACGTCACATTCATCCAAATTTCATATCACTACTTTCCCAGTGGGCCAGAGAGACTTAGGATGTTGCTTTATAAAGTCCTGTGGAGAAACACTAACAGATAAACTCAGAGGTAAAAATTAGGACATCCTGAATTTTTTACCGCAGTCTGTTTCTATAAAGTAGTTTATACCATGATCCTGTTCGAAATGTCTTCTCTGACGCAATACTCCACAGAGGACATAAGAATTGGTTCAGAAGTGGGTATTGATGAAGGTTTCTTGGAATTCTCTGTCTCATTTTTGTTTTGTCAGTTTTTCTTCTGCCTTCACAGCCGTACAAACTCAAAATAAAACAGAAAAAAAACCAAGCGCCCGTCAAGCTTCCTTTCCTCTTGTGCTGTGTGAAGGCTCCGACACACAAGACATAGTAAAGAAGCAGGCTCTGTAAATAGTATACATTTTCTTCAGTGAATGTGGTTGCATCAAACCCATGGGACTGTAAGGCATTTGGGCATCAAAGATAGAGAGAAAGTCTACTCTGCCGCAGCTAAACCATGTAAGTGTATATAAAAATACTTGAGTCGACAAGAAACAATCATATCAGCCAAATTTTGTAAAAGAAAATGCCACATGGAAACTTTTCAAGTACCAAATGACATCCCTTGGAGCTGCTGCTCCTCTGCAACAGGCCCAGAGTCAGTTGGGTCTAATGTGAGTTGTTCTGCATTCTGTACTGTTGAGTTACTGTGGGACTCCAGTCATTTCAATGGAATATTATACAGGCAGTTTTCTTTTTAATGGTGTAAGCAGCCAAACACAAAGTTAACCATTTACTAGTGATGAAATGGCTTGATCTTGTAAATAGAGAAAATAACATAGAGATGGAAAAGGGTTTTAAATTCATTTTAAAAGTCACTAATAGTTTGTATTGTGATGATTAGGCACGTGTGTGTTTTTTCCTCTAGAGGCTTTTATGCAGCAAAAATACATTTGCTAACCTGTAAAACAATAATAAAAACACTACTGTTCGGCAAAAAAACAAATATATTAAAAAGTGACTTTAAAAGAATTCCTAGCCAATCCAAGCTCATCCGATTCATTGGTTGTAATGTAAGTAAACATAAGCTATATTTTATTTAAAAATCAGAAATCATCTTAGATTTAATTCTGAGAAAAACCTCCACTTTCAGCTTAGATAAAATGACTTGTTTTTATTTGTAAATAAATAGGAACATGTAAAGTTCCGCTTACTGCATTTATTTGTATCATGAATCTTAGCTAAAGAAAGTCTATTGTCAACCACTGGGTTGGGAAAGAGTGTTTTATCTTTAGATAATTGAAAACAAACAGATTCAAACAATGAAAAAAAACAAGTATAAACCCAGCTATGGCCAAAGACAGATTTATTCTTTAGTCCAAAGAGCTGCTAGCTTTAGCTCAGAGGCTGCAAGGTTTGTGCACAGACAAAGCACTGATGAAGACTTTGATTAACTGTCACATTTAAACATAAAAGCCTGTCAGACCATCATTTAGATCAATCAGCGCGGTCAATGTTAGTCTATACTGTGAAATGTATGTGACCTAAATAGTGATGTATGAGTGGATACGTGAGAGCTAAAGATGCTTAAACCTGCTGTTTTCTTTCCTCCAAATGCAGAAAAGAAAAGACTTTAATGGCGTTTGTAAAAGATAACGTCATTCATTGTGGTTCTTTATGTGCTGACAATGGACCCTGGGGGTTAGCTTTAAAGTTGTAAGAGTTATAGCCGTGATGAAGAATAGTGGCGTGACATGAGAAGGAAGCCCTTTTTCTTCCTTAGAGTCCCTCCAAAAAGAGGAGTGCCTTTTTTTCGCCGCTTTAATTACAGGCCTCTTGTCAGACAGATCTCTCTCCAGGAGCTATAAATTTGAGGGAGGTGGTTAAAAGAGAGACGGAGCAACTCTTTGCCAGTCTGTAAGTCTCTTTCACTTTTCACTTCACAAACACCCAACAAGCCGAAGCATGTACAAAGCCACCGATGAGCATAATGACTTGAGACACTTCTCACCTTCAAAGAGCAGAGCCAACAACAGACGTGACACAACATAAACACCCGAGCTACTGCTACTGGCTCAGATAAGAATCATTTCTCGCCTTCCTCATACCATTAGCGTTAAGATGCATTAAACGTCCAATGGAAATATTGCTGAACATGGTAAATGTGTAGAACATAAATCTGAAATATATCAAGGTCAAGATGGAAAAAGAGCTTCGATGGCAAAAGGACAGTGTACACAGCGTGCACAAGTCATTTTAAAGACCAAGTATAAGTGGAGAACAATAAACTAAAACCCGTTTGATTCAGACTAATGTCAAGTGTTCTTTAAAATAATGTTGTAATAAGTTGGAGGCTCTGAGGCAAGGAAACTGAAACTACAGTACAACATCTGATCATAAAAAGTCCACATGTGTCAACAAAGAGGTTCTGATCTTGTGCCTGTACATCTTTCATTTCTACCTTCATTTTCAAAGGAAGTCTGATTTAGACAAACCATAGCTGTTTCCATAAATCACAAAACTTTCTCCGCCTTCATTCAGACTCTATTTTTCTGAAATCTATGGCAGCAACCCTTAAAATGCATTTGGAATGTATAGTGGTAGAGCGTCTGCCCTTAGACTGGAGTGGCGTGAGTTCAAACCCAGGCCTGAGTCATACCCAAGACTCCAAAAATGGGTGCGTGACAACTATTACTTAGACTTTTACTGCAACAATTTTGTTTCTGTAAAAGTCATCATAACTCAAATAATACTCCAAATGACCTTCGTCTACATGTGAGGTGGAGATCTAACATCCATTGGATAGGTCAACAGCGTCAAGAGGATCCATCCATGATTGGTCAAATGCATAAAAGCTTCTATCTGATTTGTTTAATAACTCAAGCTGCCATGAGATCATTTTAGTATGTGTGTAAACATTTCAGGTAACCAATTATTGAAGTCTATGCCATCTTTTGTGATACTCGTATAGCGCATGCTGATGTTGCAATAATGGTAACATTTGTGATTTGTTGTGCATTTAAACATTTATGACAGACAAACAACAAAAACAGTTCATGCATTTTCACTACCTTTACTTGCAGCTGCTGCTGTACAAGTTGATAAACTCTCTGCCTGTCTGGTATGAGAAAAAAAAACCCTTGGACTTCTAGACTGAAGCGTGTTGAAAAGTAATTGGGCTCACTACTCATTTCATCCAATAATCATTTCATGAACTTGCTTACGGATAACTCAAGCTTGTACATATGGAGGGTTTGAATACTTGTGTGAATGGGACTGTGACTGTAAAGCGATTTGGGTCTTCAAGGTAGGTAGAAAAACAATGTACAAGTATATATACGCCAAACTATCCATTTGCTCATGATTGAAGAGGCTTGAGTGTAGTTGCCTCTTATTTGGCTAAGACGCCAACAACGAAAGACCAAAAAGACTGGCTTTGATTCCGCTCGGTAAAATGTCATGCCACAGTCAATGCCCACCTTTTACGCAATGACTAGTCAAGTATATCTGCAGCTAAATGCTCCCTGGACAGTGAAAACAGCTGTGAGGCGACCACAGACACAAAGACTGTCTGCAACGGTTAAATGTTGGGTGGAAACTCTTGGTGGCATCCCTCCTACCTTTCCTTTGCCGGCACTACAATGGGATGGCATCTCATTTCTGCATGACACCTTTGACACTCCGTGTCGCTCCCTGCCGAGAAATCCGTTTGTCTGCTGAGTTTACCGTCTTAACAATGCCTCACCATGCAAACACATGTGTCACATCCCTTCCCCCTGCCTCTCTCCTGGGGTTCTCAATTCCCCATGCATGATTATTTGCATCTCATTACCCCGAGCATCACACAAACAGTGTGCAAGTCTAGTTTCAGTGTCCGAAAGTGTCACCTCTGGGAGCAAATTGCACGGCGGCGTGTGTGTGCGTACACTTGGCTGTACCTGTGTGTGTGCGGGCTTAGGCACCTGCTGTGGCACTGATTACAACAGCCAACAGCAGCTCAACAGGGCGCAATCAGTACAGAGGAGGACGAGAAAGCTGGTGGGATTTCGAAGGTTCCGGAAATACATCATCTACGTTTCAAAATCCATTTCTACCCGAGAGACTCTTTTGTCTTTCCACAGCTGGAAGTGACTGAGGAGTGTCATCCTGAAACCAAACAGACCTTCAGACATAAACCAGAAGAGAAAGCCGCAGTGGCATGAGTGCATCAAACAGATGAGAAAACACCACGCACTAATGAGCACAAGAAGGGAAGGCAGCTCTGAACGCTAAGCATATGTTCGCCGTTTCTACATGACGCACAAGGTCACCTTGTGAAACAATCACAACTTAAGAGTCACCCTCCTGACCCAAACCAGAATCAAACGGTTGTTTTTCCGCCCAGAGGGTCAGATGTGCCGGACAGAAGAGAGCCGAGTGCTACAGTCTGCTTCCCCAGAGCTTTAAAAGGAGGTGAATGCCAAGAGGAAGAGGCATGCTGGCATCAGTGTGCTGCACGCCACTTATCTGTCAAACAATGACAAAATGCAGAATGGCTGGTGGGGGGGGCAGTGTTTGCCCTCACACACACAAACACTGCCACCCTTCCAGCTTCCGGGCCTTCCTTTTGTTGACAGGGGCCACGACGTCTTTAATATTCGACCTGACGAGCACAGCAAATCACCGCATCGAAGTCTGCCGTCAGGAGGAAATGGGTTTGTTTTTCTAGTGTTGGAGCACGCTAGCAAAAAACAAAGAGCGGTCTGCTTTTTTTCACTATTAGTTGATTTAAATGATAAAAAACAAAACCAAAAAATAAGACAAACAGGTGAAATTCTGCCACAACGCGCCCCTGCATAGTAAAAACAGCCATTAAAGGCTATTTAGAGTAAAGAGAAAAAACAATGACGTTCAGCAAACTGTAACTGTCAAGCTAGGTTTACAACGCCCTCTGCGACGCACATTCAAGCTACCATTAACAAGGAGAAGTCTATGTAAATGCAGGTAAATGCGCATTTCGAGCTTCCCCGTTCAAATCTCTCACACATAGTTGTGCAAGTTTTTTACGATTGAAACGGGCTGGATTTGGTAGTGACGTATGGATTCTGTCACCTTTAATTTACGGAAGTGCCAGCTGTTAAAAAATTGATCACGAAGGAGAAATTATTAACTACAGTTTGTGCCTGGCTACAATTTTAGCACACCAAGTCTTTCACGTATTGAAAAAGAGTTGAGAGAAAAAGTCAGGAGCAAAGATTTACGAGTTTTTCACCGCTTCGACATGTCGCTGTTAGACTCTTCCAACTGTAGGTGGCGGACAAGCGCTAGGAAACAATAGAAAAAGACAATGAAGAAAAAGCTCATCCCTGCTTGTCCAGTGTAAACACACTGGGCTATATGGGTGTACAAGCACTGGTGTTTAGCACAATGTTAAACACACATCAAATGCCCGGTGTGTTCGTACCTTTACATGTATATTTTAACAAATACGCACATAAATATTTATGCATTAAATGTGAAAAAATACTTCAACAAAATGTAATCTAAAAACATGACTAGACTTTCTTTTACATTTCAATTATGAACTCATTTTAAACCTAACTTAACTAGAGAATCTTACAAGCATGTTTATTCCTTATCACAAACTAGAATAATCATTGATTAGAGTTTGAGATCTTACCCCAGAATTTAACAATAAAAAGCATTTCAGAGTAATCCTGGCAACATCTCTTTTCCTCCACTGTTGTTTGGCCACAGATAATAATCCATGTGTGACCTCTGCAAATGTACCGCTGCGTTCCGACTCAATGTGGGACTGTTTTAAACTAGATGAATATTTACAATTCTATAAAATATACATTATTGGCGGAAGCATCTGAAATGGGACTAAGCTAATTTTTGAAAAGATAACTGCATGTTTATGTTGTCAAATCCCAACAGCGGTGGAGGCAGGAGGAGAACCTGTTGGGAGAAACAGTAACTGCTTTGCTGGAGCGAGGTGATAAAATCACCTCAGTGTTGATGATAAAGAGTTGAGCTGAGTGGAGGTGGTGTTTCCTGAAGGGTCCTTCTTGAGCAGAGGCAAAAGCCTCAGATGCTGTTTGTCCGTGCCGTCTGCGCATGAGTGGGTGTACACGAGCAGAAGAACAGGGATTGTGGATTTCTTTGTCACTGTACAATTATAAGCTCCACATTTCATTTCCTGTGAAGGTAAAACCACAATCTTTTCAAACACACCTCCACTCCCTGCAGAGAAAAAAAGCACAGACACTGCAGAAAGGGAGAGTCTCCCTGAAAGAGCAGTCCAAGCTGTCCTTTTGATGACATTTTTTTTTTACCGCGCATCACACAGCTGTCAATTCAGGTCTCTGGGGCAAAGAGGGGGGCTGCAAGGCCCAATGGGACCGTTTTACACCCCCAGCAAAAAGGGTAATCACTTTACACAAGTGTCAAGACATCTAAATGCCCCTGATTTCGCAGTAATGGCTTCCAAACTCGTAATCCTTTTCTGCTTGCGACCATTTTGACGGTGACAGGGCGCTGAGACCAGAATCTATGAGAGCCGAGTGACGCAAACACAGATGAGCGGGCTATATTCTGTGCACTGCTGTTACTCTTAAACCTTTGACTATTTTAACAACTCCCCCCCTCTACACTCAATTAACCACATTCATTAACCAGCCAGAGCTACTCGTTCAAATTCAATTTGGCCCTCGTCTCTCTGCGCCTGTTTCAAGCCAAATAAAACCAGAAACACACAAAAAGCCGGCACTAATAAGACACAAATAAATTGCATGCATTAAGTGCACATTACATGCTCTATGTAAAAACCATTCAGCCTCTGATTTTCTCCACCGCACTGGCTTGCATTGTCTGCACCGTCGTTCTAGGAGAAGGGGCTTCATTAGTTCATAAGCCCAGAAATATTTCCATGGAGATTTTTGTTATACATGGCACAGAAGTAGAGCGGTCAACCTCTGAAAGAGGTTCGATTTCGCAGGTTCGATTTCCAACCTACCAGCCCATATGCCAAAGTTTCATCACACTAAAAATAACAACATCAATTAAAAAAAGTTTCAATCATTCTCATATTTATAATAAACAGAATGCTGCTCAAAGGTTACCACAATTCAAGATGTAAAAGCAACAACTAATCATGCAAGGTCATAGATTATATAATGAATTGTCTCCAGGCCGAAACAGTACAGGAAACACTACCAATAGATGTATTTTTATTGTTTATTGCATTCTCACCTACTCATAGCTTATAACAGCTTTAAAGATAAACAAAGAACATGATGGTGTTAAAGCACAAGGTGGAGGTGCAGTAAAACCCAAACCAGTGCAATTTGTTGGGCTGATATTACCTTGTCAAGGTTTAGAACAATCTTTTTTGTTGAGGATTAAGTCAAGGCCTGTGGAATAATTTTAATCTGGCCTATAGGAGGATCTGGTGGGGTCAGAGAGGGAAGCAGCGCGGAGATAATGAAAGACCAACACATCCATACCCATTTCCCTGAACTTCATTCCTCCTTGGCCTCAGGCAACCAGGCAGACTTCTACTAGATCAGGAACATTTTACAGGATTAGCCACCTTTTTGACAACACATAAAACACAATCCCAGGGCTAAACCCAAGCTAGCTCGAGGTGAGTCAGCTGATGCAACGTACTCGGGCTCTTGTTTCCCTCTGAATAGTAACAGGGTCACCTCGACGGCTCCACACCAGCAGCATCCTATATTTAACCTGCTGGTAGCCGGTGATCAGCAACATATTCATATAACTTTCATGGGAGCCAATTTGCTTAGGTGTTAGTGTTATTGTCCGCTGAGGCAGAGAACGCAAGGTGACTCAGTGGCCTCCAGGGAGGTGTGAGGAGGAGCGAGGTTAAGAGGAAAGGGTGTAAATAGATGAGCCACAAGCACGGTCTTGTAGAAACTCCAAATGAGCGCTTTGACCTCAGACTGCTTGGTCAAACCTTCCACTTTTCACCATACCATGAAAGCTCCAGTCCAACCTTAAATTATATACATAAGCATTTTTAGTGGCATAGACGATGTCACGGGTATAATAGTAAGAGATAAAAACAGAAAGCCTGCAAATCTATTGTTTTGTGAACCAGAATCCATTGACAATGTTGCTTAGGTCAGAAGTCAAAGAACAGGCTTCCACAGTCTCCTGGGGTCTATATATACTTTTGCTTTTGAATCAACCCCAGGGGTCAGTAAGGATAAGCACCTTTCCCATACAAATTATATATAGAGAACACACACATACAACAGCTGCGCTGAAATTAGGTGTGAAATGGTCCATAATGTGGTGCTCGGATTCCACTGTCACTGCAAATACAACAGCTTTGAGCTGCGGAACAGCAGCACGAGGGCAAGCGACCTTTTACAGAATGGTTGTTTAATGTGGCTGTAGTTCACCATTACTATGGCAGGAAGCATTAGCTTAAATCCCCTTAGCAAAGGAGGTATCACACCCATGATCCTCTCCTGCAACTAAAGCAATAGTGTAAGGCAGGGGAGCAAGAATCTAAAACCCCGTCTTCTGCAAACGAACTACCTGCAACTGTCTCAAGCTTGATGGGGAATCCATAACTCCAATATGGCTTTGGGAAAAAGAGCCATTTGTTGTGGATAATCAAGTTCAATGGTCCTTCCTTGACATCCTTAGATCAGGTAAAACTGAAACAAACATGATGATCTTCCATTAAAATCCATATTCAACAGATATTCAGATGTGGATCACGGTAACTAGTAGCGCTTTTCTATCAACCTTGAAGGCATAAAAGAGCTTTACAGTCACATTCACACACTGAAAGCTGGCACCACTTTACAGTATAACCACCAGATTATACGTAGAACCGCCAGAACCAATGTGGAGCTCAGTGTCTGGCCCATTGACTGTAAATAGAGATGGACAGAGCGGCTGTGACATCACCTGTAGAACATGCCTTAAATCCAACTCCAGTGAAATGAAGCCAATTCAGTCGCCATTTGGAGCCAGTCCACAGTGATTGGTCCAAGTCGATCTGAGTCACATTTCACAACTACTGCCACCAATCATGAGTCCACAACCCTTCTACTAAAAGCGGGCTTGGGAGAGTCTGTCAATCAAACATTCGAGGTAGGGTCAGCAGGAACCACATGCTTTTACTGCCATCTGATATGTCAGCTGATAACCTGAATACCTTGTGATAAATATATAAAATAGCTTTCAAAAAATTGGATAAGCAGGGGGATGTTTAGAAAAATGTATCAGAGCAATAATAGTTATTCTGACAAATAAAATGACAGAGTAATGTCTATTCTCTATTGAAGTCTATGGGATTTTGACTTCTTGGAGCCAGCAGGTACATCCAATATGAAGCGCAAGGGTGGGAGAGGTCACTCAGTCCAGTTCCTATATACAGTCAATAGTCGACCAGGGACATTTCGATACATGGTCGAGGAAGGTGGGAATCAAACCTACAATCTTCCGATCAGAGACCAACCGCTCTACCTTTGCATCACGGCATGGTGACCAGAAAGTAACAAGTTGATGCATCTTATAGCACTTTAACTCAGTGTTCTCAGTAGTGTTCATGAGGTTTAGCATGAGGTCTATTTATTCACTTTGATTGGTAAAAATCATGACTTGACTGCAAACCAACACTTGACAAGTATCATCTGCACAATTAGATGTACATCTTGGGATGACAAAACAGAAACTTTTGTAACTAGATAAATCAATGGGTAATGGAGGGGATGCTACATTACATAAAGACCATTTCAAAGTGAGGTCTTGCATGTATTACTTCCCACTAATCTGTTGGCAATTGTGCAGCTGTACCAGATCAGACCCACTAACATAACATTTCTAATTTGGCAACAGTCTGGCTTGATGCATTAAAGGACACACAGGCCTACTTTTCTCAGCAACAGAATGAAATTGAGAGTGTTTTAATAAAAAAACATTTGAGCTGCAGCCACTCTTGTATCAATATCAGTTTTCAGCTTTCATTTGCCAGCTTCCTGACATCACCAAATTATGGGGATCTGAATATTTAAGGCGAAGATGTTATGACCAAAGCATGCTTCTGAGACATAATCTTTTGCAGCAAATAAGGCAACTCGAAGGTGGCTCCTTGGATTTAGATGGATCAGGACAAATATGTGTGACGCAGGTCAGGGAATTCACACAAACACTTTGTATCTTCTTTACCCCGTTTTCTAGTTGTGGATAAACTTTTAATTTGCTTGCACGGATTTGCGTGTGTGTGCTTGTCAACAATAACGTTTATTTTAAATGGTGGTTAGGCGCCTAAAAAAAGTGGCAGATCTGGAGTGTTTCAGAAAAATAATCCGAAATTACAAACTTGTACAAACCTGTACACAGTATAAATCACTTCCCTTCATTAGATTGAAAAGAATGACAAAAAATGTCTTACGTCAACACTCTAAAGATTAAAAAAACAAGCAAAAGGATGTATTGATAATATCCATATAATAGTGAATGAATATGGTTAGACATACTAGTGTAAGGTTGTGTTCACACCTAACAGGATTGGCACATCAGGGGAATCCAGTTTCAACGTTAAGTCAATGTACAGACGCGTTCAGAGATTCTGTGTCCAAATTTGAGTGTAGGACGCCATGCATCAGTCTTGCAGGAGTGCGTTTTGGGCGTCGCTGTGCATCAAGAGTTAAAAATATAAACTTTAGCAAAGGAGATTTTTCAGGACTGGGCTCTGGCCTGTGATGTGCAGGTGGAATCCAAAACCAACACAGAGGTGGATCTGATCATTCCACTACTGAATCTTATGATATTTTTCTTATTCGCATCAAGATAATAATAACATTTCATCCAATTTTTTTATTATCTTTATTTTTTCTCTTTTAGGACTGTTGTGGGACAGCAAATATGAATGAAAGTGTGCGTCATTCAGATGCTTTAAGTAGATGGTGAACCTCACCGTACTGGGAGAGTCTCTGAATGGTCTTCAGTCATGGAGACGTGATTACCGACACTTTTGTAAAACTCTTCGAAATAAATAAACCTGAAATCTACATCATCCATGTCTTCCATGCTTTCTTTATGACATATGCAATTACTATTTCCATGATGAAGCTAAAAACTTTTAGACTCCCACACGTCGTTGGAGCATTTTTGAGTTTATGAACACATTTTTGGACAAGCATTCGGCAACGTATTTGCCACGTGAGAAAAGGGAGGAGTCTGACGTGACTTCGACACATGGATTGCGTTCAGTGTAAGCGCACTATAAGACTTCTGCAATAAAAACAGAAGTCAGGAAATAAGAAACAGGAGTCTGCTTTTAGTCAGAAGGAACCCAATGCAAACACACATAATCACACATGACATAAAACACACAATTGGCCTTTCATACAATGCTTTAAAGACCAAAGAGAGAAACAACGACCACCTTAAAGAAGCTTCTGTCAAAGTTTGGCACCAGAATTTGTTTGACTCCAACGAGTGTTGATTTCACGCCTTTTAAAGCTTCTACTCACTGTCTGCCTTTTCCATCACCCAGACTCTGGGAAGCTTGGTTATCAAACCACCTCAGTGAGCAAAGAAAAGGCGACTGGTACGAATAACTGCAAACGACATCAATAAATCAATGAGTCACTGCTTAAAGGAGCCCAAGCGCTCTGATAAAGCCTTGGTCAGTGCTGGGAGCAGTGGAGGAAGGTACCATTTGGGGTTTCACGGAACTCTTCCAAAAAGAAAAGAACTGCATGTACAGGATGTGTGAAGGAACGTGAGACAAGGGTGTCGAAAGATGTAATGCTTTGTTAGACCAAAAACCAGCAAGACAGGACCAACAACAGAGCCTGCGCTCTCTACTAAAGTCTTCCCTAAAGTAAACGGCATGTTGGTATGCAGGACGCCCTGACTCTGTATGGCTGCATGTATCATCACCCCGCACAAACATAAGCCCCTCCGCTCTAATGTACACACAAGCTGAATTCCTAAGCAGGGGAGGCTGCTTGCCCTGCACCGAGGGAGTAAATTATTTATCGTAGGGCCTTTGCAGTGTGTCAGTGGCTCCACAGGATGAAATGATATTTATGGAGCCCCCTGGGCAAGAGGGGGAAAGATGGAGAGAGACAGGATTAGGGACTTGGGAGTTGGGGGTTTCTAAACACATATGTGTACAAATGTATGGCGTGCACTGAGAATGACTGGCGCCTGATGGGAAGGAGGTGGCCCAATCAAGGAAAGGACTCAAGATGCTGAGCATCGGTGATCAGGAAACAGAGGTCGTACTGATGAGAGTTAAAGGAGGCAGGTTAGAAGATTATGATTGTCAATCCCATATGGGTTAGAAGCTGCCGTGGTTTGCCGATGAGATATAAGGATAAAAAAAGACAAACGAAAAGCAAGGAAATGCAAAGAAAATCAAATAATGCTATTCATACAAAAGTAAAGAGTAGCCTGAGGTGAAACAAAATTTAGACTTACTGCAACACCAACAAAGTAATCATAAATATTCTCAAACATCAGTCAAAAAAATGGAGTTTAATGATTGATCTGCTTACGCGATTAGTTTCTATTCCTACGATCCAACTGGATTGATCTGTCTGAGGCAGGTTGTTAATCGAATCGAACCATAGTATTATAAAACAGTTTACAAATGAGATAAATCAAAATTAGACAATACCATTTGGGTTGAGATACGGTTGGTTCATTTTACTATAACGTAAAACCAACTAAACGCCATCACAGCGGACAACACACGTGTGATAGCCGCAAAAACTGATCAAGCCATTAATACAGTCCAATGTGTGGAAACACTTTGAATTTAGCAAAAACATGTAAAATAGAAAAAGAAAACAAAATAGATTTCATATTTTCAGTCTTTGGTTTGACCTGACCTTCCCCCTGATTTCAATCATTCACTATATTTGTCATATATAGTTTTTCTGCATGACTTTACAAGACGCCGTTGGAAATGGGTTAAATGTTGCCCTCCTAAAGGGAGATCAAGTAAGAAACAGATCAAAATGGAAAGTCAAGCAGTTCCATCAGGCAGCTTGTTTGCATTAAGAAAGAACTGTTTCGCTCCATGAATCCTTTGACTAGTATCTATTGATAGTCACGTTGTCACGGCTGTGGATCAAAAGTAATTTAGAAACATTGCCCTCATTTGGGAAAATGATCCTGTGATCATGAGAGGAATTGGTCTCCATCATTAGAGTGTAACTGGATGTCAGCAATTAGGGACAAAATTGGCATCTATTTGAGTATATTTATACTGTATGTGTGTGTGTGTGTGTGTGTGTGTGTTACCTTTACCAGCAAAGCTAGATGTCATGGTAGCGGGAGTAATAGGAAACACTTAATGAAAAAATAACGAGAGTTTGATGACAGTCTACCCTACCGCTCTGCAAATGATGCATGTGTTTCAAATGTGTTGGTCTCTTCGTGTGCAATATAGGTACATTACTGTGACTGGGTAAAGATAATACTCTATAGTGCCTTTGGAAAGCAAAAGCTAGAACAAAGGTAGAGCCGTGGAGATAAATAAGAGGTGCATGGAGGAGAAAAATGGGACGAGATGGATTAAGACAGTGGGACACAGTATGAACAGGCAGGTCTGTGAGAGCCTGAGCACTGATAGTGCCCTTGGGATGGTCAGTGGGTGACAGACACGCTAAAATTCACTGCCATGCCACCGAGGATAGTGCATCCTTCAGCAGGAATGCCTGGAATAACAACCACCCCTGCTGGTATCACTAGCTGGACCTACAAAATAAGAGCTCAATAACCTTAGAGAGTCTGGAAAAACATGGGCAGCTTGATTCCATATTTTTTATATGGTTGTCTTGCTGTAAATTGTGCAAACTGGCTTTTTATTAATTTCCAGTTTTACAGCACAAAATGAAAAACTGCCATCTTAACATCCTAATGCATGTCTTAAAATAGCATGTTTACTTAGTTTTACTTTAAAGCATTCATCTTTTCATTACGGAATCCATTCTTTATGCTTAAAGGGAGTTCTCATTGGATGATGAGTCACTGACCATTCACAAACCCCCGAAACACTCGCTTTTGGACTACTGGACAAAACTGAGGCTTACTAGCACCAACATAAAAGGATCAAGTGAAGTCCAAACCAAAGAGTTCAATCATTAGGCCACCATGATAACCATCACATCACTGAATGGCTTTATGTTGAAGCATTTTTGTTTTTGCTATTTTCAATTGAAATTTTAATATTAATACAGAAATCCAAACAGTTGATTATTTAAAAAATCATGGAATGTTTCACATTCAGGAATTTTGTTTTTCAGTATAATGTTCATCGAAACATTTATCTGAGTTTGAAGGTTTTTGACTTTCAAAATAAAAGTCACTTAGGAATCCAAGTGACATTATCGCTAAGCGGCGTTATTGTTTGAAACTATTTGAACATCAAACAGTGCAACATGCTGCAGCATCTTGAGGCCAGTGAGGTCTTTAAGCGTGATCATAACAATTGACCAGAATGAATCATTTCCACCATTACATGCCTTAACTTTGACATATAACTTCATAACAAAGCCTACCAACTAAATATCAATCTCACAGGTAAAAGCAGAGTGAGTATGCATGCCATTCAAATTGATACAAACAGAGGAAAATGGGATTGTGGCATTAGAGGTTTAGCCCCTAAACACTAGAGATGTCACTGGCGACACCTAATTAACACGTACTCTTTGACATACCAGCGAATCAGCATTCACTGATTCACTGCCAGGTGGTTTGGCAGAGAGAGTGGTTTTTTGGGTTTTTGTTAACGCCTACCTGACTCAAGCCTGTATTTTATCCGGACTGGGGACCGGCACAAGACCCAGACTGTGGTCCCCTTGTGGCTACTTAGTTTTAGGCATCAGCGTGAATGACCCAGACTGAAATTAGCTCATTGCGCCCCCAGTCCTACACCTAGCCAACTGATGTGTAGAAAGGTAATGGGAATTCTTTGACCAATTAGACGTGAATTAGGTGATTTTGACAGAGAAAAGCAATTTTGCCCAAAGCAACAGAATCAACTTATTTACAGAAATGGCACAACACTTCACTACCTTAATTTTAGCGCAAGGCTGTTTTTCTCCGCTTCAGAATCCACTGTATTACGTTAATTGCCTAAACGGCTATGGTAGCCCTAAGAATGTAAACACTAAAGGGTTAAACTTCAATTTGAGAACCTTTTGATAGAAGACCACCCCCCCAGTTGTTGGGATGCAGGCTGTTTTCGGCAGAGATTCTATTCCAGTCTAACTGCTTTTCCAGAAATGTGACTTTTTAAATCACTGCACTTTCTTTAAAAGCCACGTGATGTGTATGTATGAGGTAGCAGTGGCAGCTGTTTCATGGCCAGTTCAAGCTGATCCAGATAGATCATTTGTATCTTTTATGCTAAGTGAAAAGAAGTGAAGAAATGCCTTGAGCCTCAACGTTGCAAAGACGCCATCCTTCTTAATTATTAATATTAAAAAGTCAAACAGAAACTAGAGCATGTAGGCAGGAAATGTATGCGGGCACACAACACAGAACCTAATGGGGCTATTATAATAACTAATTACATTATCCAATTTCACCACGTCTTGCAGTTTCTGCATGCTCCTTACAGGACAACTTGTGAATTTGAGTGAAAGTGTTTCCGTTTATCTGTACCTCATAGAAGTCTTTGAAGGTTTTCACTGTTAGTGTGTGAGATCTGGGTCTGGTGTCAGTAAGAATTATGCACACACAATGTAGGAGCAAGCACAGTCCAATTTGTACGTTACCAGACTTTAACCAGATGCTCTATGTGTGTGCTGTCCTCAATATCTTAGCTCTTCCCTTCAGAGAAGTCAAACACAGGTATTTGTTTGGAACTGGTTTGCATTTTTATTTGGCCACAGAATTGCTTTTGTCTCTGCAATTAGGAGCATCTGCAGTATAGGAAGGAGCTATCTGCTTGGGGGTACAGGGGGGGACTCTGGGTGCTTTGGTCTGCCAGTACTTCAGAGCTTTTGTGGCTGACTGATATGCTGGCTGGCTTGATGGCTGCCTCAAAATCTCCTCGAGGCAAGCAGATCTAAGATTTGATTACAAACCCAATAATGTGAGCTCCGTATTTGCAGTCTGAACAGCTCCCATAACTTGATTAGACAAGTGATTTCCAAGCATGTAGACAGAAACCCGTTGAGGTGTCGAGAGTAGAAAAAGGGTCAAATAAAAAGGCTTTCTTCATTTTTCTTGAGAACTGTTTAGTCTTTGCAAAACAGGAGGCTTTCTTGTGTGCCGCGGAATGCAAATGTAAAAGTATTGTTTCCCTCCAACAGCTATCCCATCTGTAGCGACTATAAATCATTTTCCCATATGTTACTTCTCTCCTTGTATATCATCACCGCCTGTCAAGACGTCTTGCCGTCATTTTCCAGGATTGACAAATAACACCTAAACCCTAGTTCGACATGTTTTCTTTTCTCTGTGCCGTTTGCGCTAAGAGTGTGAGACTTGTGTCTGTTTTCCCCCCTGGGCCTGATTTCAAGCCAGTGGGATGGTCATTAATTACCATGGAATGGGCTGCTAATGGTTGTCCTCATCACTCTACAGCCTCCAACCCCCCATCCCACACTACGCTCCCTTAGCTAGGTCTCCATGGCGACCTGTAGCTGAGTGGCTGCAGGCCTTCTACCAGAACATACATGAGGTATAATGATTGGAAGGTAGCCTGACCCCTTTTTTTTTTCTCCCCGTGCCACTTGACTACACCTAACTGCCTAATATTGGACAGTTTCTGTGGCGCACCACAATGGTCTTGATTTACAAACAAGTTCAGAATATTGGCTGAACTGTGAGATCTCCTTATGCCGTATTAAAGAAAAGCTTTGTGGTAAATTGCTGGACATGAAGCTCTTGGCGGTGTTGCCAGGCTTATGTCAGACTTGGCCGCCAAGGACACCAATAACAGGCATCCTCACCTATAGTTCAAAGTGAGTGTTATTTTCAGCTCAGATTGCTCAAAGCAGGACATCGGTTCAATTCTTAAGCCCTGGGGGTTACTAGGAGGGCTATGAAGAACCAAAGTAGAAACAATGACATTTTGAATCTAATAAAACCCCTTTCTTTTTCTCTAAAGTGTACTGTTTGCTGTTTAACTGAAATTTACACAAAAATACGCAATAAGTGTATTTTTGGTCCCATTGCACTGATCTTCTGAGTTATTTCAAAAGAGATTCCCAGTAGTCTCTTAGCTATGATTACACAGTTTTTAGCCAAAATTTTAAAAAACCTGTGTCGTTTTTTTTTAGACCAGCAGTAATTTATTAAAAACTTGTCTCCAAGTTGTAGGGAGAACTGTTGGTGCAGAGTAAGTCTGCCCTTTTTTCTATATATGTTAAAAGTTGTTGGGCAGAAATGAAAGTAATTCTTTTTTAAATGTAATTGATGAGTGTTGCTTTTATTCTGTTTACAACAAATGCTTTATTTTGAAAGGCTAGAGGGGTAGATTCCATTGAGCAGATAATTGCTTTAATAAAAAATACTTCCATTGATTTGATTAACAATTAGGGGGGCAATGGATCACAAAGCTCATGGTACGGATCGTGTCACGGTTTCCAAGTACACATGTGCCGAACCGTGGCTAGTGTTCCGTATGAACCCCGTATTGCACCCCTATGAATAATCAATTTGAATGTATTTGATAATTTTGATCAGTTGAAAAACATCACAATGTAGTTGACATGGTAGTTTTGAGAAATCACAACTTGAGGGTTCGCTCTGAGTTTCCTCGGTCTGACTACGCTCTGTGATCTTGGCAGAACAGCTGGACTAAAATGGTCACCGTAGCCGAGCATTACAAGATGTGAGCAGAGAAAGAAAAGTCACGGATAAAAGTGGAGCAACAATGGGGAACAGCAACTCATTCAAATGTGGTTGGATGAATGTAGACTCAATGAAACAACTTTTAACGTGAAACACATTGCTTCCCTGACAATCTATATGACATAAACCCTTGGCGCTCAGCGTACCTTCATAGCCATCATCTCCTCAGTTGCCTTGCAGCATGCCTCCACCGTACCAAAGCAGCAGCTTAAGGGGTTGTACCTCAAATTGATACAGACGTTAAAAATTGGTCAGCAAAATGTCAAGTTTGAATCCGAAGGATTGAAGGATTGTGAAGCGCAGGACTTCCATTATTCTTTCTCTAGTTGCTTTGCCTCGCCCTCGTAATTCCTGGCCAACAAGTGAAGAGATCTTTAGTCACATGGTGTTGTTGACAAGCTTTAGATCAAAACAAAATGTCTGATTGAAAAACAGTCTGTATACGGACCAAACGCAAGGCTAAGGACTCAATCGGGACCAAATTAAGTGGACCTTGGTCCGAACCAAGGGACTTTTCCAGTCTGAATACACCTTAAGTGTATAAGTATTCAGCAGTGCCAGTGGCTTAACAGTGGCCAGAGCATGGATTTGACCATTCACTTTAATAAAAAAACTAAAGTTTGGAGTCAGCAGTACTCTGGAGCAGCTATGTAGGTTTTCTTGTGTAAGTACATCTATAGGGTGGCACTCCAGTACATCAAGCCGCACATTTCTTGCACCACTTGGCTCTACAAATTTTACAATGAAGAATGTTGGTGCTAGTTCATAAAGTTGGTGCTTTAGTGTTGTCAGACCGAAATTGAAAATGCTAACGCTCTGATTTTATCAACTATTTACCATTAGCCTGGGGAGGGAGTTCTCCGCTCCTTATCTCCCAAGAAACACATACGAGAGGCACACGTTCGAATGTGCACAGCTGTCTCACGAAAGGAAATGATGAGCCTGGCCGGTATCCCATGACAACGTCGGGGAACACATGGAAAACAACAAATTCAATATGAATGTAAATGAAGTGCAAATTAAACTACAACACAGGCTAGGAAGAATGAGAAAGGGAGAAAAAAGAACAACAATCATAAATTTAAGTGGACTTGAAACATTTAATTATAATCCAACTACAGGCAATTCCTGTCTTGTAAACAGGGAGAGCGTCTCCAACTAGAAAGCAAGCTGAAATTCACAAAAAGTGATTTAACGCTGGTTTTAGCTCACCAAGGCCACTTGGTGCTAAGAGGTTCAAATCCCTTGTTTCAATAAAGGATTTCACTATCACGTGTATGCACAGAAGGTCATAGGTCCTGGGCATACCTTCATGGGTCACTGTGATATGATATTGCATTTTTATTCACACATTGCTTCATAAAGCCTGCAAGTCCAAGCCAGACATTTTTGAAAAGCCAAATGAATCCCATCTTTCATTTCATTTTCTATTTCAAACAGCCGCCATTGGCTTCACACCTCAGGCTCAACAGCCTTTTCCTCATATTAATGAGCATTGGTTAGGATCAATCGAATGACAAGAAGACAGATCGCCTCGGGTGGGATGGGGGGGATACTCTCGGGAGAAAAAGAAGAGCAAACTCCAACAGGCGGTGCTGCTCCTTTCGTCTGGCCTTCCCACTGCTTTGCTCTGTCTTTACAGCATGTTTGTGCACAAATGGATTTATCTCACAGATACACAGAGGATAGGTCTCCACTCAATTACTGTGAGCCTCATTTGGGGAAAAACTAGCAATTATTCCAGCGCATGTGAGGAACTGTTTGTACACAGAATGCTCAAATGAGGGGGTTTTATGCAGACATATTGAGGTTTGATAGAATTCAAGTGAGAGACCCCCAACTGTGGCTTCAGAAGGAATTGTGTCACTCAGCGTCAGTACAGCCTGTAGTGGTTTAATTTGCAGCGACAATCCCAGCATAAGACGTGTATGAGCAGAGAAGACGAGGATAATCCTGCAGCAAGTAGAAAATATGATTTCCACTCTTTAAGCATTATAAGTCAGTCAGTCGGCAAGATGGAATTTATTTTTTCACTTTTACTCACTTGTCACAATCTATGACATCCAAACTGAACCAAATTCAGGCCTTAAAGTCTTGTGGTATCTTAGTGAGGGGATAGAATACCTGCAACAGAAACTCGAAACCCACAACGACAGAATGAAGAAACTGTTACCAGAAATGGGAAAAGCCCAAACTGCTGAGAACAGATAAGACGACACTGCACTAAAAGTGCCAGCACCAGTAAGCACAACGTGATCTGCAAAAACAGAAAGACACAACGTAGGTAGCATATCATAAATGGAGACCATACAAAATTCTACTCTAGCTCAGGTTACTGTAAAATACCATTTATCTACAAATGCCACCTTGGAAGAACTTCAAGGGAAACTTTATTTCATGGCCCATTGAATGCATGATGAGGAAGCGTTCACATCAGCATCAGTTTGGTTTGATTTAATAGAAAAAAAGGTTTAACTTTTAGTTTGCTTTTCTTCCAGATTGACCAAAATTTCTGAAAATTCATGCAAAAAACTCATGATTTGTTGGTATGATTTGCACTTCAGGGCCACCGTAGAAAAGTCATTTTTAAATGCAAAATTTAAAATAAAGGTAGAAGTCACATAACGATGACTATCACTGTGTACACTCTACTACATCAAAAATAGTAAAAACTAATAAAGAAATGTTAAATTTGTAACATCTGACAAGACAGCAGATCATGTATCACTCCTTCCTGACGTTTGTTTGATGTGAACAGTTCTTTTTTCCTTTTGGGAGGGTTTCTCTTTATTTACGCAAAATGAATGATTAACTATGGAGTTTTTACATTTCATCTGTACGTTGCAGTCAGAGCAGAGAACTTTAAAGACCCAGAAGCTTGTTTCTGGGGATCAAATTATGCAATGCTGACACAACAAACAGAAGAATTAATAAAACAAGACTTTTCCCTCTAGATGCAGATGAGTGTCAAAGATAGCTTACATACAATTCATTTCATGTGGAGTCTCGAAAGACCAGACGTGTCATTCATTTGTCATTGTCTCCGAGTTTCTGTCAGGATAAACATTACACGGAAGTGTCCTAATCCGAATCAAGATAGCGGGAGCCGCTACAAAAGCAAACACTCGACTCCTCAACAGCGCTCCGTCTCTGCAGGCAGGTGGATTCGTCTGTTTGATGATGGCTGTTTGGGTACTTCAGACTGTGCAGCCAGCGCCAGGATGATATATGCACACCTGCCGCGGCTCCTGTCTCACAGATGAAACGCTGAGGGGGAGGGAGAGACAACAAGCACAGAGGGACTGGATAGTGGGGCCGGGAAACGGGGTGAAAAAGGGGTAGACGCCTTAAGGGCCCATGTTTGGGGGGAGGGGGCGCACAAAGCAAACTAGCAAAGAGAGCTGAATGTATTATTAATGATAGATTGGTGTACAGAGAAAGAGATCTAATGTGGCCATCAGGGTTTTTGGTGTGTGGATAATTCAGGAAGACGGATTCTCTCCCGCTGCACCCCTTCAAGTCTCCTTGGTTCCCCTCTCTCCGGTTCCAGCCCCCTTTGTCAATTCTGTCCTTCTACACCCTTTAGACAACAAGACATGAATTGGAGTCCTGAGAAGGAAACTATTAAACATAGCTTTGGTTAAAAAGAAATAAAAAACCTCTTTTTGATGATCAGATGTGACTAAAGCACTGACTAATTTGAGTTGATTCTTGTGTTGAACGACTGAAGTTGTTTACCAAGATATTTGCATCATCTAGTAAAAAAAACCAAACTTGGTTCTTACTATGGGTGTAACAAATAACCGATGACTCAACTTCTATTTCTACAATCCAACCAGATCCATTTGTCTGAGGCAAACTATTAATCAAATCGAACCATACCGTTATAAAATTTTCAAAATAAAATAAATCAATTACAGTGATATTGGAAAACACAATTTGGATTGGGACACAGTAGGTTTATTTTACTAGAAGATAAAATTGTCATCGCAGCAGACAACACACATGATGCAGCAAAAAAAAAAGATCAAACCATGATTACAGTCCAAAGTGTGGAAATACTTTTAATTTTGTAAAGACGTGTGCCCATATAGTGTGGTAAAATGTAGTAACAATGTTCCCTTTGTATGATTTTAATGTGGAAAAACTAATAAATACATTAGGATGGGATCTTAAACTGTTTGCAAGTTAGTAGGAACTGTTTAGGCTTCCAGATTGAAGTTTTTTAAAAATCAAAACAAAAAAATGTCACCAAATATTCACTAGGGGTTACTTAAACATCCTGGTGCCTTTTGACTCCAATGTAAAACTGTGCAGATGTTCTACTTAGAATATTTTTATACAGTTGTCACTTCATCTCCCAGACCATGTTGATCCAAGGATTCCATGTGTCATATATGATGCATAAATGCCGCACAGATTATTAAAACATTTTCACTCCGCCTGCCGCCTATGCAACATTCATTATGTCAAATTCTATTTTTTGTCCTTATTCAGTCACAATATTTTTTTGTGTAACCAACCCTTGTAAACAATTTGTCCTACAATTCTCACACTTGCTAACTCACAGAAAGTGAATTGATAAATGAATTGTTTGATCCTTTGCAAATCTAATTTCATTTTTCAAAAACGTATATGTTTTTAAATGTAGGGCTCCTCTAATAGAAATTGTAATTTTGGTGAGTACTTCAAAATATTTTCGAAAACTGACCCCTTATTGCTGTTTACACTTTTTCCAAAAGTCAGGAATCTGAAAATAATAAGAGATTGAAGTAAACTTGGCCTCTGAAAGATCTTTCACTTCAATCAGGGTACAATATATTGGGAAATTTATCAAAAATCAAAAAACGATTTGAATTTTTTTGCCTCAACTTTGCAGTAAAAGGGAGAAATGTCACAGTAACTAGTATGGCCACAGTATTTCTATTTATAAAATGAATTTCAGAAACTACTTTGAACTTCTCATATGAGAATGCTGAACTGGTTAATGTTTTAACCAGCTTTATGTTTAGCAAAGAACTTAAAGTTTACTTTAAAATTCCTTGTGAAAGATAAAAAGATAAAACTGAACCTAATTACCTGTCAGAACAAACACAAAGACTTCATATTTGCCCAAATTAACAGACGTTCATAAACAGCTTCTTTAAACATAGAAAAAGGCCTGTTGGTTTCAAGTGGATGCTACTTGGTAAAAGGTTTTGGCTGTTATGGAGTGATTCACTCATGAATTCGTCCATTTTTTTTACCTTATCTTGTAATTTTAGCTCTACAGTTTACAAATAAAAATATCTAGTCTTGGAATTTTCCTAGTTAGACTTCTACAGAAGCTTATCAGAGTGTCTTATCCACCATTTTATGTCAGTCTATGTCCCATTCTGCTCAATTGGAATTACTGAAACATCATGCATACTCATTCATTGTGAATTCACTTGAAATTTACTGGCTTCATTCAGAAATGAGTTCATTCAGATATGACAGAAACTTCACTCTAGTGACCTAGCAGCCTAATATCCAGTCCTGCTGATTGCTTTCTTGCATACAGCCCTTCTGGGTAATTTCGGGGGGCAGAGGGGCTTCTGTCCTTGCGCTCCGAAGGCCTGCCGTGAGGTTTGATTTTAATGATCACGTGTGTTCACAGCCTAGTAACAAGACAAAGGTGTGAGAACAATGGAACTCGGAAAACTAAAATGTTCTTTTCAGCATAAAAGAAGAAGTCACTGAACCACAATAGAAACACTATACTAGAATATGCATAAGCTCAGTCTCAAACGTACATGAAATAAATCTGTTTGGTCCAAAGCCAGCAGGGGCAGACCAGATCACCCATCCACCATGACAAATCTAACACAATTACACACATAGTGGTGCTGAGAGGGCTGACAAAGAATGATGAGGCCAACATCAAACACGGTGTTGACAAATGGCGAGCGGGGAGCGGCTGACCAGAAGAGGTGTTGGAGGAGGGAGGACGGTAAGGCTGTTATTGATTGCACTGCCTGTGTTCACATTGAGAAGAGGACGGTGAGGGTAGGCTAGGGTGGTGTTTGAGGAGTGGAGGGCAGGGTCTGCCCCGTGGGCAGCACTTACAGCCCCGTGTCCCCTGAGAACACATCAACTAGTCTACTGAGTTGCTCGTTGCTCACACTGAATATTTCATTGACGTACAGAACAAGCTACTACAACCAACATCCTCTATGACCCCGCCCCCTCGAATTCACACAATAACACATCTAGGGCTGATTGAAATTCAAAAGGCAGGGTTGAAGCCACAGGCAAAGGCGGCTGTGGACAAGAAGGCGGTTGTGCCTCGCTGGGGTCCAATAAAGGACAGATGCTAAATCACTTAACAGCTTCTAAATTAGTTGCTTGTGAATCTTCTGGGATGCGGGGACCCTATAAGGCAGGGAGTGGACGCAACGTAAAGACAGCTGGAGGCAAAAACAATACATGTCCTGAATAAAACGCATACCTCCAAATGCTGGAAGGAAAAGAAGCGTTTAAAATTAGGAAGGAAATGTTGATATCAGGCATGTGTATCCCCACTGACTGTTCTCTGAAGGACGGCTCGTTCTTTTATCACCTGAGCATCCAAAATCAATTTATCGGAAATTAGGACACGAGCAGCTGGTGACTGACATTGCCAGGCATGCATCTCATTTTCTTTGCTGCAGGATTTATTTGCTTCTCTGATCTAATTTCCTTCTCATATGCTAGCAAATCCCAGGTATTGCGAACGCTTGGGATAAATCAGCCAGACTTCTCAGATTGGACTCTTGGAATTAATCTGGGAAAATCCCCCGTGCTAACCTGCTTAGCTGTCACTTAATCTGGGGCTAAACCAAATATCAATTACACCAAGTATAAAAAGTGGGACAAATAGCCACTGATCCTTTAATCAGAAATGCTTATTGATGAAACTTGTTTTGTTTAGGACAAATGTATTTGACATAGTGCTGGGAGGTAAAACACACTTATGTTTCATAAAAACAGGATCTGTACTCCACATAACCTCAATCCCTACTACATTACCAATCTAATCTGAATGCAGACCAGCTCAACATGCTTTGGTCTGCACTCAAGGACAAAACAAGTTTTCCTGGAGGGCCTCTCAGGCGACAACTCCAACAGCACCGTCTGGTGCCAGTCATGTCTGCGATCCAGAAAACATCGCAGCCAGGTAAACCAGGTCAGCTGGGAGAGCTGTCATTGGGTTTGTGTAACATATAGCTTTTATCCATGTCACACACCTTCATCAAAACGCTACGTTCACACCGCCCTCGGCAATGCGCGTTCAAGCGACAGTTTCTAATGAAAAATCTATGTACACGCACGTGTATGGGCATTTTGGGCTTCTACATTGAAAACTCCTGCGTTTATATAGAGCTACTCAAGTTTTTAAGTCTGCTTTTAGGCTCTGTACAAAACCCGCATGCATTGAACACAGATTGAAAGTTAAACCAGTTGAACCTTGACCAAGTATGGGTAGTGCGTCCTCTTTTTAATTCTCAGATGTACTAAAATGATCATGGAGTCATGGTCTGTGCTTGACCATATGACATCAAGTCTGTCATGTATCGGAATAGAGCTGTGAAAGAAAAGGCCTGGAGTAGATTTGCAAGATTTGCTTCAACATTCAACAAGCCTCTTCCACCTGCAGGTACATGGACTAGTAACGGGTAGCAACAGTCCAGTGTGAACATCCCATTCTAAGAGAGCGTTCAAGAACTCGTGTTCAGCGGGTTCTTGAACGCACGACACATGCCAGGTGTGTACGTAGGATAAGTAGTATAAGTCTATGCTAAAGATTCACATGTTTTGAAGTGAGATCTCCAATTACTCACAAACTGGGTCAGTAAAGACACCTGCAGAAACCTCAAAAGATCTAACTCTATGCATAAAAAGAGGAAGCCCTGCCTTATTAGCTGTCTTAGTTTTCTGACCACACACACTGTACTAGTTACCTTAGAGCTATTTTTGTCGAACCCAGAAAAAAAGTCTGCTTTCATCACCCCAGCCTAGTTTGTTCAATTAGGAAGACAATGAGCATCCTGCGCACTCCTGCCCGACTACAGTTCATTTCCTGCCTTTATTGTTACAAGTGCTGGACTCATTCAAAAGTGGATGAAATGGTGGGAGGCCCCAACACTATTTACTCAGCAGGGAGAGACATGAGTCCTCGGCTCCCTAATGGCTTCCTGAATTTCACACAATTGTTTCCCTTCAGGAAATCTTATCTATGCAAACTGTGGACTCGCTGACCAGAAGGCCAACAACACATAGATATTAAGCTTTAATTAGATCATTCTGAAGGGAACAATAACTAGTTTTTCATTTTACTTCATTTCTATTGGATTTAAGATGCTAAAGATTTTAATCTAAAATGTAAGGACGGTAGCTCTGTGAGGTATTGTAGTGAATTAACTTAAAATGTTTTTTTAATTCAATTCTGTTGATTTGGAGAACAACAATTCATACCCGAGGCCGTCTCGATTCACATCACAAAAAGCAAAAAACATCCAAACGCTGTTTTTATTATTCATTCTGATTGCTCGAACGCAATTCAGTTTAGATCATTTCATTCAGGCCAAACTGTCTTAAATGTATTTTATTAACCCACAATTTGCATTAAAACGTTGTATTCAAATTATTATAACCCAGAAGGTCCTTAAATCGGTAGGAACAGCAATGATGGAATTGTCTTTAACAGAGAAAACGTTGGTGTAGTCACTCAGTGCAGGCATGTTTAGAGAGGCTTTTTTTTCATCTTTCATGCAGGACGTTGCTTTGAACAGGCCAAACAGTGTTTATTGCAGAGATAGACCCACTGAATACAGCATCAGATGAGGCTGAGTTCCTGTTTATGCTGCTGGGCAGGAGGCAGCAGCAACCAGGCTGTAAATTCTACGAAGTTAAGAAAAAGTGTTGACTTAGATTTGTGTTTCATCACCCACCTGTATGTGAATTCCTAAATAAACAAGCTATTTGCACTATTAAACAACAAATAAAAAGCCTGAATATACAAAATTCTAATCCATCAACACCAAACATGACAATGATGACAAGATTTCCTGCTAAAAATACACAACACACTGCTATGAATAACAGCTCAAAGCTACTCTGCAGCAAATGCTGTTTACTTTTGAGAAAAATACCAGATGTTCAGTCTTTCTTGCAGGTTCAGAGATGTTTAGTGCTTCAGAGTGTCATTTCCAATTTTCACGGATGGGAATGACACTGTAGAGGATGTTCTGAATGATTCTTGATATAGCTTAAGATATAAATAAAGTTTAAAAAAAATGTCAGCAGTGAATTAAAGACCATTAAAATTAAACGGAGGATTGGGCACAAAATGATAAACCAAAACCCATCTGTTTATTTGAATACGCCTCCAAGGCGCAGGCATGTGTGCAGCCTTTGCAAAACCAGCATTTCAGATTTCGCACACAAGAAGGGGTTAAGCGTCAACAACGTACACGTGAACCACAGGTATGTGTGAGACTGGCAAAAACACAGCCCATAAAACCCACCCTCAGCCTCAGCATAGTACAAAAGGAATGTTCTCCGGGCGCTTCACTTAAGGCCTTTATCCTGGGGAGGCTGTCCTCCCTCCTCCTCCTCCTTCAAAAACAGCAAAATGTTAAAGGAACCAGAATCGGTGCACAATAGAGGCTGGTACTATGGAGTTGGCCAAAATATTTGACAAAAAGTAGAACGCAGACTGGTCAAGCAACAGCCTCAACCAAAAATTGGGAGCACTTGAATCTGCCTCTCTGACCATCGTTGTTTGGGGCCAAAAGAGGTGCGTGACATGGGTCTGGCCCTAAGACACTGCCCCGCCAGGCTGGGAATGTAGCGGCCCTGTGGGGGGAGCAAGAGAGGGACAAAGAAGAGAAAGAAGGGGTCCAATGATTCAGGGTTGATTGGGCAGGAGAGCTTCATAATTAAGTCCCCTGTCACTCCACAACAAAAAGCACCCCACGGGCTGGTGCAGCTAATAAAACCACTGCCCTTTAGAAGTCAAGACCACTTCTGACATCTCCTTTTGAAGGGGAATAAAAGTGGGCAACTCGGTGCCGAGCTTTCATAAAAAAAGTCTTGGTATCTTCCGGCTGAATGAACTGTTGCCTCATGTTGAAGATGCACCGGGAGAGGAGCCAAAGATGTCTTGAATTAAGTAGCTTCCACACCTGCTTGATTAAATGATCTTGGTGAATTTTCATTTCGACTTGCTAAACTTCACTACAATATGAGATGCCATATGGCAGACAGACTGCGGGACATATTTTCGGCTCCCGCTCAGACTGTGTGCTCTGTGAGTGAAAGAGTGCTTGTGGAGTGAATTTGTTCAGCAGGTGTCCAGAAAGCTTAAATGACACGCTTATGCACTCACAACTAATTTAGACACCTCCAGGTGTAAGAAATGCAGAAGCAGAAAAGGAATTTCTCCACAGCTATCAATTACACCGAAGTTCAAGGGTATACATGAAGTCACAGTTTATTAGCTGAGAAACATTAAGTCATTTTCAGGCTCTATTACTTGTATTTCTAATTTATTATAGGAGACAGCATGATTGTTCGATTCAAGAAAGGCGAATATTTTTGACTGTGACGGCTCAGGGCGTGTTAAGCTATGTACACATCGCGTTGAACGTTGTTTTTTGAACAGGCCTTTAGCATATGGTGCTCAGACATGTCTGTCCCGGCCCATTACTAGTGCAGGAACTCACAGTTTGAAGAATCTTGGTGCGAAATGTCAAAGTGGCGTAAATCTCACCAATCTTGCTTTGCCAAACCTGCCAGACTTCTTCTTTCACAGCTCAATTCTGATACATTTAAGATTTGGTGTCGTATATTTTCAGCCGGGCAAAAACAGCATTTATTAATTTTTTCTTCATGATCAATTTCAACCAGTTGGCACTTTCGGGTTTGGAAAAAGACGCTACCAAATCATCACTACCAAGTTCTGTTTGACCAAAGTTCAACTAGCTTAACTTTCAACGTATGCTCAATTATTTGTTTTGTATGTAGAACCAAAAAACTGACTTAAAAACTTGCATGGACGAGAGAGTTTCAGGTTTCCTGTAGCTCCGCCCCTGGGAAAAACTCTGATTAATGAACTGCCACATAAAACAGCAGAAACTCCAAAACATCCCAACAGCAAAAACTGACATGATAAAAAAAAGTCCCAATCTTAAAAGCAGGTGATCTAAAGTTATTGAATAGTACTGCATTAACCTTTTAATACAGTATAGCTCGTTTAGCTAATTTAGCTCCAATGTTGACATTCTTTCAACTACTATAACTCTTCAACCGTTTACGCAATTAATGTAACTCTAGTGGATTCCGAAGCGGAGAAAACTTGCCTTGCGCTGATTAGCAACACTTTACAGAAGTGAAGTGTTTACGCAATTCACGTAAATCAGATGATTCTGTTGTGGAGAAAAACAGCCTGTCCGCGTTATGTAACATCGGGGCAAAGCCAATATGGAAAAAAATGCTTTTCTTTCCGTCAGAACCAGGTGATTCACTGGGATTAAGTAAACGGTAAAGAGTTCCGGTATGTCAAAGAGTGTGTGTTATCGAGGCGTCGCCGGCGACATCCCAGGTGTTAAAAGGTTAAAACTATACTTCTCTTTGTTCCAACTTGACTACAGACAAGTGAACTTTTATGTCCAAAAATGCATGAAAATAAATAAAAGTTTTTAGTTTACAGTGACACCGTTCATTTCTTTGAATTGGACAGTGACCAAATTGGAGACAGCCTTGTAATCAGGAGAGTCATGGCTACAGAGCCGCACATCAATAACCAGAATAACTGCTGCTGTCTGCAACACTATTTAAGCAAGTGTGGCTGGGGGCTGTATAAAATTTTAACATGTATGCAATTATGTCAAACGCCCAACCCCAACATGGTTGGTGGGGAGTGTAAATGAACAGACAGGTTTAACTGTACTCATTAATGTTCTTCTCTCCGTGTTCTTGATGGGATATCTCATTAACTGTGGGGAGCAGCTGTCTTGCTATCCCACCCCATTACTGCCCCACTATGCCAAAAACCTTCTACGGCTGGCCCTCCCACCCATCCCCCATGTCTTGTATGACATCTGTGTCTCGGGGTCCTGTGATGGAATGCTGCTCGTCTGCTTTGGCTCCGCAGGTGCTCCCCTGTTGGCCGCATGGAAGCCACAGCTGAGTGACCTGTCGCAGGCGAGACGTCAAGCTTCAGCTGACCGTGTTTAAGACCGCTTTCCTTCAGCACCACCCCCCCTCTTCATCATCACAACAAACAGACCAAGGTCACGGCTGTATTTTAAGGCATCTCCAGAGGCCGTGTTGTTGCAGGTCTCAGTTAGCTGCACATAAGGCCCTGGTGGACAGTGTCTGGAGTCAGAGCAAAGTTTCAACTTTAAAAAGGGATCAAAAATATACAACTCTAATACAAACAAGCATAATGGGATGTACTATTCTCCCCGGCAATGATGGTATCAGATGGTCTGTAGTTTCCCTTGCTTTCTGGTTTGAAGGCTTGCACATACCAGCAACAATTAAGGCAGGTAGTGGAAGCTGCATCACGTGCATTTACAAGAACGCAGCTTACAAATGGCTTTTTCCATTAACATGCTATCTTAACCATCATGTAACGCAGGAAATCTTGCCCATACATTTGCTGTGTCACATGAAAGGAGGCAGACACATGAAAGGCAGAGGAGGCAGTGGTGTGTTCAACCCATGTCAATCGACAACTTGCAAAAAGCCTTTTCCTGTTGACACTCAGTCAAAATCTTGTGCAGCTTTCTTTAGTAAACAAGTTTCCACAAAGAACAAACATGATCCCTCCTGCACAGTTTCAAGAACCACCAGGCACATTTCAACCTTAAGGTTTGTCAGCTGGAACTGGGATCCCAAGTTTACCCAAAGACATAGAATCGGAGTTTTGTATTTTACTTTGAAATTTTGATGGATTCTCTGTAATCTTTTGGGATCTTGTATATATAAATGGATGCACTCAGGACCAGCTGGACATACAAGGTGTATCTTTACCAAAACAGCATCTATGGAACTCTTACTAAATCATTGGTGGAAGTTAGATGAGACCACATTGATGAATCCAGTACACTGATGTGTATCTCATCACCTGGTGTGATGTCAAAAACCTTCAGTTTGACATCCCAGTGAAGCATTGTATTTACTTTATTTACAGTCTATAAAGCAGGCCTTCATCAAAAATAATTGTAAATTGTAAAAATGTGATAATAGGAGGCATATTGTTGTTACTGTATCCTGGTACATTTCCATATGTAATAGCTAAAAAGGACTCAAAATCAAATGTGTCTGAAATAACTACTAAATTCAAATATTTCTGCCTGACCAATCAGCTTTTAGTCATCGCTAACCCATATGACTCACTTCAGGCTTGAAATTTGAATATTTCTATTTGGTCACATAGACTGCATTTCACCATCTACCAATTTCACTTCAAAGTATTTTCAAGTTCAGCATTTCTTAAAAGTATGACTTAAATTGGGGGGAAAAAGCCCTCATCGTCTCGCACGTACTCGCTGCTGAGAATCACTGCGAAGAGCCGAGAAACAAAGGACATAGTTATTTCCATTACATCATGGGGGGGTATTTATGCACTACTTTCACCATTTCAACTCTGTCTCCTGACCTCATTTAGCACCAAATGAGCTAAGAGTCGAGGAGGACGTGGCTCCAATAACACCGTGTAAAGTCCGTGCAGAGGGGAGCTCCCCGCAGCACAAAGGAGCTTCTATCTGATCCCAAACTTTTCAAAGAGTCGTTTCAGCTTGAACTCCACTGCAGAAACATTGATTAATACCAGGAGACTTTTTTTCCAGAGGTCATTGCGAAATCAAAACGGAGAGGAAGGCCAGCTCTTGTTGGATGGATACATAATTAAAATAGACCATTTCATTGTTCCAACTCTAAAGATCAGTAGATGTTTTAAACTCAAAGATCATCCTGCTGAAAGTCTGCCATGGAAATGGACAGAGAGGAACACAGAAAAAGCTCTTTCTTCCATTTTTGTTGAATTTTGAACATATGACACGACTTTCTATGTAGTTTCCAAAGCAGAAAAAAACAGTTTCCACCTCTGTAAGAAAAAAAAAAAAAAGAAAAAAAGAAAGGCCAATAAAGTTATGGAGAAATGGAAGCACATTCAGGGAAATCTGCAGCAGATTTTTGTGGAAGTTAAGAAGAAAGTGGTCATGTTACCAACACAGTTTAGAACGGATTATCAATAGTCAACAGTTCAAAAGAAAAAAGGTCATCTAGTTTTTTTAAAACTTCTCTCCAGGACGATTTTAGAAATCAACAAAATTTACAAGACAAAACCGCAGAAGTTTACAACTCCTAGCTGTGAGGAAATCTGTAATTTTCTCCTAAATAAAGACTTTTCACAGTAAAAAAAAAAACACACACACACACAGGCTTGCCCTCTTTTTGTCCCAGATGCTGAATCACAGCCACCACAATGGTCTAAACAGCCTGAATGAAATAATCAAAGTCTATAAGCAGGTTGACTCTTTGTTTTGGTTTTTATTGCTCAAGAGTTGGTTCAAACAAAAAGTTAAAAAACTCTCTGAACTTTCTTGATAAAACAGCCCTTTAACCTCAGATGGTTGGCATACGCCTTTACAAACACCCACCCAAAGATACACACACACGCACACACACATTGAGCCCTGTGTGAGGCTGCCAAGAGCCGCAGCCGGTTACTAGACGGTGGCAGCCAGTTCGACAGAGCAGCGATCACAGTCCTCTCTCTGTGACTGCCTGCCACCCCACCCTTTCAGCAAATTAAGGATTGCTTTGACTGAATGAAGACCATGTGCACAAGTGGGTGACACCTAAAGACTCAGGCCGTGTCCAAAATCCTTCCCTAAAACCTAAAAGACTATATAGTGTGGAACTATCCAGTGACCTGGATTTTAATGCAATTCGGACACCATGCTCACTATTTTAGATATAAATAAATATGACAACACAGATGTCCCAATTAATATGAACATTTCATAAAGACTATTTATGAATCCACTGTGTTCTTATGATGAATGGTCTATAAAAAAAATTATTAGAAACCCTGGATTACTATGTCCCGCCCAAAAAAAATGAAAAACAAAAACATTATAAGGTTTAAAAAGTTAAAATCTGGGTGTAAGAGGCATTGGGAGCCCATCTGATCTGTTTGAAATATGACAAATGATATAATAATATGAATGTTATACATAATACATAGTGATTAATGAAAATCCTTATATCAGTGTGATTTTTATGTTTTGCACCTTTCCCAGAAAAGCCCAGCAGAGAATACATTCAGGTTAATTCATCAAACCTTGGACGCCCTCCAAAAAGACAGCAGAGAATAAATTCATGTCTATGGACTGCAGGGTGTTGGACCCCCAACAGCTATGGTGAAAGCAAATGAAGGTTATTAATCTATCTTTCAAGAGGGGCATTAGTCTCTCCTAATTTACAACCTCGGTTGCCTATGGGAATGAAAGCTAAGTTCACTGAGGAACAACTGACTGCGGTGCAAAAAAAATCGGATGCAGTTCCATGTGGAGACAATCGACTACCTCTAAAGTCAGTTTTAGTAACTAAGTACTAGCCGTCCATTTGTTCTTGTTGGGCACTGCGGGGTTGCTGGAGCCTTCCCAGCTACTGAGGGGTGAAAGCGGGGTACGCCCTAGGTCACAACAATCAAACACACACATTCACACCTAAGAGAACATTTAGAGTCACCAATTAACCTGTTAAGCATGTTTTCAGACTGTTAGAGGAAGCCCAGAGAAAACCCACACAGGAAGAAAATGACAAAAGTACCCAGCTGGGATTTGAACCAGACACTGCGAGGCAAAAGAGCTACCCACTACACCACAGAGCAGCCCATTAAATACTATGTCTATGTTTAATAGTCTGAATAATTTATTTTTAAAAAGGAAAAGGTTTTGGATCAACGGCAGTGAATAATTATTCATATACCATATTTGTTGGACTATAAATTGCTAAAAATGAAATAATGTAGTGTTTTAGCACAATTTCTGAACAATTATTCTGATAACTATAGAGTAACGAACATAAAGACAAGTCAAATAAACTCTTTACTTCTCTTAAAATCTCTAAATCCATTGATTTCTTCATCCTCTGTGTCGCTTTGGAACAAGGGTGAAAAACTAAACGGTGCTTCTTCTTCTACACTGATGACGGTAGCAAATACTGATACACACTTACAGTGCCCCCTAGTGGTTGTTGCTGTTTATTTAAAAAAAATCTCACATAAGTCGCACACAAGGCCAAACTGTGCAAAAAAGCATGTATATACTTTTAAAAATCAGGTAATTACCTATTTAAGATATATTTAATAATGTTATTTTTATCAGTCAAATTAACACTAAAGCAACACATAGATAACTGATCTAGCTAGGGTTTTTTTATCAAGTTTGATCCTTTTTTGGCACCAAGCAAATTGTCTCGATACTATCAAGCATCTAAAGAATAATTTACTTCAATGTCAAAGTTGAGTACAAAAGGGAATCGTGTTCTCAACATCACGGCCCTGATGTGTTGATTTAGTTCTTTTTTGTCTCTTTATTTATGGATTTATAGATAAACCTGGGAAGATTTAACATAAAAATAAAGCCAAAGCGTTTAAGATAATGTGCACTTCCTAAAGTTAAAACTGAAAAGGGTATTGTTCAGGGACCGCTATCAAATTCTGGGTGTCGGTATGAAAAATTCTGTAATGACACCCGGCCTTAAATTTGACTCGAAAGCTGCAACAGTAGTATTTTTCACCAAGTCAATAGTCGGCGTGTAGGATACCATCAGAGCAAAAGGGTCCTTAAAGGCAAGCCCTTTGAAAAAACGTATAACTTTATAAACCTAAACATAACAAAACACAGAGAGACCTCTTTACCTTAACCTTATCAAAGCCTTCTTATGCTACTCCTAAAATGTAATCTCTCCATCCTAATCTGGGTCTACCACAAGGCCTCCTCTTGGTTAGACCTCAGCATATAGAGGTATCCCAACCAGATGCTCAAACAGCATCAGCTGGTTCCTCCTTTATGCAGATGGTTTGGTTGTGATGTGTAAAGCTATGTTCACACTGCCTTCAGCATTGCACGTTCAAAACTTGTGTTTACGAAAGTTTCTAAGACCATTTAAGGGCTGTACATACCAAGCGTGTGGCCACTGAAAGCACGTTGTAAGTTAAACCAGGTTAAACTTTGACCAATTGGGGAATCGGATTTGGTAGTGACATATGGGTTTTAATTCAATTAAAGAGTGCCAACATTTTGAAATTTGATCATGGAGGAGAAATTAATTACAGTGGTTTGTGCCCGGCGGGAAATCTATCACACTAAGTCTTTTATACATCTGAATAAGAGCTAGAAATAAACGCCTGGGGCAAGATTCATCCGATTTGCACCACTTCCACATCTCTTCCAACTGTAGGAGGCAGACATGTGCTAGTGAACAGCAGAAAAAGAACATGAAGAAGAAGAAGAAGCCCCTCCCTGCTTGTCTAGTGTGAACATCAAGGCGTGTTCAAGACCCCATGTTAAGCGTGTTCTTTAATGCGTGTTACATGCCCCGTGTGAACGTAGCTTAAAGGAGAGCCCAGCTACTGCAAAGCCTCAGTATAAGAGGTCAGTACACAAACCGTTAAAGTACAGACAGGTCTCTGATGTGCCCTTTGACCTCCTGTTTCATTTATCTGTTTCTTAGTTAACACTCCAGTTTGTTTAAAACTCTACTTGGCATTTTTGAGAAATGTAATGTCGTCCTTTTTTTTGACTCAAGCACACAAATAAATTTGATGTAAATTCTAACAAAAAAGAAAAACTCCACAATCCAAGTGGTGTTCTGGCAAAGCCGTTAAACCAGCTGTAAGTTTTGATTTGAAATAAAACCCGTGGGAGCTTTATGAGCTGTTAATGCAAAGCCCTGACATATAGAACGCCTCGTTTCTGTTTAACAGGGTTCATCAGGTTGGAATTATTTGACAAGCAGAACATCCAGAATATCATAATCCTGTAAAACTGCCTTTACAGACCCAGAGGCACGGCAGGAGCTCTGCAAAAAAAACGCAGAAGTTTGAGGAACATTTTGTATAAAAGCAGAAAGTTTGCCTCCCTGCTGAGCTGGTATAAAGATCCTTTTGGGAGAGCCACCAAACCCAGGTTTTGAATGAGTGCAAAGCCAAGCAAAATATTTCTCTGCATTACACTACTTAAACTCAACATCAATATACAACTGCTCATTGCTGCAATTATAAAAGACAAGCGGTCCATCACAAAAAATTTGGAGACTATAATTTTCCTGTAGAAGGCTGGACAAGGCCTCTCTGTCCCAAAGAACACGGCCAACTGTGACTGCAGCGCAGCAAAATATAAATAATGCAGAGAATAGGCCCTTTCATACAGAGATTATACAATACAGAAGACACACTAATTAGTGCTGGTTTTATTTTGGGTGTCTGTAGCGTCTGTGAGCTGGCACATCAGGTGACTGTAGCGCTGAAACACTGTTAGCCTGTGGATTTTCCAAAATGAGAAGAATCTGTCTGCTGGTGCCGTTTGTTCCCATTGTAGCCCAACTTCTGTGACGTTTTGCTCAATGTTGCAACAGTGTGTGTTCAGTGTCCCCATGCAATGATTATGTTTTCTTTGGTGCCAACCATAAGCAGCTACTAAAATCTAGCTGTCGCTCCATTTGGCAGCAGTTTTTCAAACTTTGGGGTAAAAAAATGCTTTTATTTTGAAATGTGCTCTTCAGCATTTTACAACATCCACTGAAGCTACGTTCACAACGCCCTTGGCACTGCATGTTCAAGCGCCCACCTCCAATGGAAAGTAAACTCACGTGTATGCTCGTTTCAGGCTTCTGCGTTCAAAACGCTCACATTTACGCGTTGCTTACGAACGTTTTTTTCACGTTTTGGGCTCTGCGCACGGCCATGAAACGCACGTTGCAAACTAAACCAGTAGGACTTTCACAAGTCAGTTGGGTTTGGTAGCTGCATTTGGCTGGAGCCCCTTTTCATTCACAGAAGTGCCAACCGCTTGAAAATTGACCGTGAAGGAGAAATTAAAACTGTTGTTTGTGGCCGACCAGAACTGTATGACACAGAGTCTTTCATTTATTGGAATAGAGCTGTAAAAGATAAAGCCAGGAGCAAGATTTGGGAGATTTGCACCACTTCAACATTTTACTTCCAGCCTCTTCCAGCTTTAAGTGTCCCAGTAAACACCAATGTAAATCCTACTGCATAAAAAAGCAATAGAGCAGGTACACTTAACAAAAAGTACTCAATTTAAGTGTACTACAATATATTTAGTCCATACTAAAAGTGTGACAGCATACTTGAACTTTACCTTTTATGTAGTATCTATATATTGTAAACTTAAAATGTTCCAGTTTAGTGTGAAGAAGTATTCAGTTGGTGTACTTCAAACAATACACCTACAGTGTACTTGCTATACTTATACTCAAGTATACTTAATAAAATAAAACTTCAAGTGTACTACTCTTTGGTACCAGTATAGATCGATTTTTTGTTGCTGTTGTTTACCAAACCACTGAATCGATCTGATATTAATTTTAGCTGACTTTGAATCAAAAAGTCCTTATTTTTTGATTATGAAAACTGCTCTAAAAAAACTAGGGATTTCATAATAAAAGGGGAATTTTTATGAGTAAAATGAAGAACTTCTTAGGTTAAAAATCAAAGAATTAAAAACAGCATTTTCAATGTAAAGATTGATTCACTTTTTTAATCCCATCCCTGATCAACACCTTGTTTAACTGGAGAAAGAATCTTGTAAAAAAGTCTGACTGATAGTATTGCATTTAAAAGTTTATTGGGGGGGGGGGGGGGGGGGGGGGGGGGGGGGGGGGGTCTTCTAAAGGGTTTTAAAGCATAATAGTATTAATTGTTTCTTAATTTCACATTGTGTGCTATTCTGAAAAACACTATAGTTTAAAGATCCCTTTAAACTATAGGATGGATATAAAGATAACATTTAATCAATATTGAATCATTTTTTACTAATTATAATCATTGCTTAAATCTAAAAATTCATTATCTTAAAAGCAAAAGAGCAAGAATTCATAATTTTATCAATGAAATTCATCCTTTGTTCAGTTTACCTCACTAATGAAGTGAGAGCTGCTGTGCAGACTCGGCTATTTACTGATCATTTATTTATGGCGTTCAATCACTTATGAGCTTCTAATGACCTCCATCCACTGAGGGATGGATAAAACTCACAGTTGGCCAAGTATGTGATTCACTAATGAACCCAAGGGTTTGGTGCTCATCTCACCAACATCAGCTGCCAACCGATCTTGTTTGAATAGAAACCTTTTCTGACTGAACACACAGACAGTATATTTAGAAAGTAATCATTTTTAGCACCACCTGTTGATGATATGTAACTTAGTTAGTCCTTGAATCTGATCCAGTATTAGGGTTTGAAAAACCAATCTGAACAGTTCCAAGTGACCTGTAAGAAATCCTCGATTTAAAAATACCAACTCATTGACTTTCTTTTATGTACATTTTTGTTATTGCTGCTTCAAAAATAGTTTTGCTCTTGATTTATAAAGTAAAAATTAACTTTTTTAGGCATAAAAGTCCCACATTTGTTCAGTTTGAACGACTTTTTTAAAAGTCTATGTCTAAACCAGCTTATAAGACACTGCTAAACAGGAGTATGACTCAGTTTCAATGGTAAATATTAAATATAACCAGGATTTTGTCAATCTAAAACAAACTAAAAAAAGGCTTCGCTGTTAGTTTTTGATATAAATATGAACAATTTAAATCACCTTGTTCCAGTTTGAATAACCTCTTAGGTTAAAACTCTATTTATAACCAAACAATGTAGTTTTTCAATGCAAATTTTAAAACTCAAGCATTTTTAATCACAATGCATGTATTTCATAAATGGAATAAACTTGTGATTAAAAATTGAATTGATTTAGTATTCTGGCGGTGAATATATGTGTGTGTGTCTCCTGTAAGCACTGATGGGGAAACCGTGACGTGTTTAGGTCTCCAGAGCATGACACGGCTCCTACAGCTTAACTTCGTCAAACCAAACCAGGTTGAACTTTTCATGTGCCACAGCTCCAGGATCTCCCTCTTATTACTTTGACTTCACAAAACGTCTCTAAATCATTACCTAAATCCACAAATTCCACCTTGTTTTGGCATTCCTTTCAGATGTTTGATTTCGTCCTAAAGGTACACAAAACCCCAGACTCGTGCAAAGCCTCCACTGATCTATCAAAGGAGATCTGAGGTCACTACATTGGCTGCCAGTAAAGACACAGCGCTCTCTGTCTGATGTTGTGCAAAGTCATTCAAGGCTTCCAAAGACAGCAGACAGTTGAATAACAGTTAAATAACCAAACAGATGCATTCAAAGTAAGAACTTCGGTTGAATGATAGGGTTGAAATCTTATATTTACCTTAAGTTTACACATCTGCATTTTGCTTTCAGTTATTTTGAGCAAAACGGATCCGAGAAGAGATAATAAAGTATCTGTTTATGGACCACATCGATTAAATCTTAATCACTCCAGTTAGTCCTCTGCTCTTCCAGACATCATTCAGCTCCGGTTTCACATAATCACAGCAGAACAGGTATGAGGTTAATAAACGCAGCTCTCTTTCCCTTGTGTTTTTCAACAAAAATTTACAGGAAAAACGTGTAGCATTAATATGAACACGTTGCAGCCACTTCTACTTCAAACACAGCTGCTGTTGATCTCAGGCGTAACGTCGTAAAGGGGGGTTATAGACGCCTGTATGGCTTCGAAAGACTTTTTTTCAAAGTCCGAGCGAGTCTTGCTTAAACTCCTCCTTTCCTGTCGACATATGACATTGACGTGGAAAAGTGCACTTCTGATATCTTTTTCAGCACAGCAGGAGCCTCTCTGGAGCACAGAGGGGCTAAGCTTTTAAGAGGAGCTGCCCCTGGACCGATCAGAACGCACAGTGGAGGATGATGACGATCTGGAAAACATGAACATCCCTTTACACTTTTTCAAATTGAGCCCCCCCTCCAAAAAAAATCATTCATTTGGAGCACAGGCTTTTCACTGACAAGCCGATTAGTTTGAAAGGAAAAATCTGTCTTTCCAAACAGTCAGAGCAAAAAGTCCCTGCTGTACGATGACATTTCTATTTCCATCCAAATCACAAGCAAACCTTTCAAAATGTCAGTTTACAGCAAAAAGCGCAACAAGATATTTTTTTTTGACCCATTAAGGTCCGATTTTGAAAAAGTGACTTCCAAAATAAAAAAAGTTTCTGGAAAGCGTAAGGCTTTCTACTCAAACATTTGCTTTAGTGACAGTTTCAAAAACATATTTTTTTGGGAAAAACAGTTTATAGTAACATTTTCGCTTCATCCAACTGAAGTCAATATATTGATTTTTTTTTTTTTAATTTCCACTAAAAAACTTGTTGAGTTTAGATATAAGTACAGAGTTTTAAGCTACATGGATTTCAAAACTTGATAATGGAACTTACCGTTGGCGGTCGTGTGGTAAGCGTATCATAAAATATCTGTAAGGATAATGTGAGTTACACGCACTTATGACGTACAGGTGATGCTGTCATTTGGTGTCCTTACACTGTACTCTAGACATTTGTAAGGTGTGTTCACTGGCTGCTTCCTGATAATGTGTAAATGCCGCAGGCGAGGGTACCGGTGATACAAAAGTGCCCACGCACACTACACTGTCTAATTTCCTCATTTCTATCAGCACTTATCACTTGAACAAAACTAACTGGCTCCTTGCACAGTTTGCAGGTTTTGGAGTGGTTGAAGAAAATGAAAATTTGTACGACATGCCTGTTGTTGTTGAAGTGTTTGCCATACCCTGACGCCCGCAGCAAACCCGTAAAAACGTTTTTTTGGTCTATGGACTCACAAAGTGGTCTACGATCATAACATTTCGTTCATGTGTGTGCCCTGTACAGGTTTGCCCATTTTCTGCCCACAGACATCCAACCGGTGCTGGATGCTGGATCAGATCGTGATGGTTCAAGCAAACAAACGGTGTTGCACGTCATCAACAGGTGGTACTACAAATCAGTCAGAAAAAGAGTTTCTTTACACTCAAGATTGTTGGGTGGCTGAAATTGGTGAGATGAGCATCAAACTCTGTTGGCTTGGGTTCATTAGTGAAACAGATGCATCACGTACTTGGCCAACTGTGCGCTTTATCCATCCCTTAGTGGGTGGAGGTCATTAGAAGCTCATAAGCGATTGAACGCCATAAATAAATGATCAGTAAATCCCATACTCTGCACAGCGCCTGAGCCTGCAGGAGGCTTTTATACATTCGTCACTAGATGATGTCAACATGTGGATGAAATGCTGGTATTTGAAGGTAAATATGGAGTCAAAATAATAATTACTTACTGGATTATAGACCATTTGAGCACAGACAACACTATTTGAAAAGAGTCTAATGAAATCAAGCCAACGGAATTCTTTCCTCCTTGTTGAGAAATGCAAGACCACCAGCACTCTCCAAACAGCAAACAAGCCCTGAATTATGTTCTTAACAGCAGATTTGACAGGGAGTACCTCAAATGCACCAAAGAAAACACTTGTTTGGAAACTCTGGATTTCAGGTGGTCTTCCAGTGGGGGGGGGGCCCTTGAGAATGCTGGGCAAGAGCGTAGGATTGCCAAATGTTTGCACATTTCAGCAAGTTGTTTGCACTGTCCACAGGGAGACAATCAGCACACAATTCCTTTCCAGCAGGGTTACACAGATAAGATAGCGCCTAAATGAATTTTACACTCCTCTGCCTGGGTGTTGTTTACAAAAGTCTTACTTATTAAGGCATTTTAGAAAAAAAAAAGAAAAGACTAGAGACCAGCACAAACAGATGGACTGAACTTTTGCAGGTAATGTCACAGTTAATAGAGACTTTTGACCCCCTAAACCAAACAGAACAAATGGACACTCAAAGATTGGGCCACAGCTCAGAGATAAGTTGTGACTACAGCCAGGACCCACTTTTGAATAAACAGATATTTTCAGAGGAAGGGGACCCCACAATTAGTAACGTGAGACTCTCTGCGTGTGGGTCCGGGTCCAGTTCTCTGGAATCAATCAAAACTCCCAAAGGAACTCTGCAGTCCCCCCCATCTTGCAGTTTTATTACTTTCCAGAGAGTCAGCCTGTTTCTCCCTACCCCCATCCCTCTTTTGTATGGATCTCCAGCAAAGCCAAGGAGGGGCTTTTCTCTGGCTCGCTCATTCTTCCCTGCCTACTACTACTGCAGATCGCTTTTCATTCAGGAGAGTCTTTCATCACACACTGCCAGTAAAGGCTTGTCTTTCTCCACCTTTATTTATTATTATCATAAAACAACAAACCAATAAAACAGGAAACACTCTCAAATGAGGGCATTTACTTCATGTTGGATGCCTCAACTTAAATGCCAAAAAAACATGACTTTGTCAAGTTGCGTTAATGTCTGTGCAGACATGCACACTCTGAGGTGCGTATACTTGGCACTTGGCAAAAAAAACAATCTCTTATTACAGAGAAAACAAGAGATTACTGCAGTACCCTCCGTTCGTTCCAATGTTTGCCTGGATATAGCCAACCCCACTATGGGGTGCAGGTGGAATATTAGGGTAAGTCTAAGTTTGGGGTGTCATGTCCCTCCTAAATGCTTAGAAAACCGTGCCATCGTATCAGTTCATGTATCTATTTATCTATCTTCTCCTTCGATTATTTTTATGTTTTATATAGAATGCTCTTCCTGACACTACCCTCTGCATTTACCGGGCTTGGGACAGGCACAAGCAAAACACCGGTTTGTGCCCTGTTGATGCAGCATTTTTCTTTTATTTTTCTTTTTGGCCAAATCCAAATTGTTTCCCTACCCATCTGGCTATCGCTTCAATTGTATGGGCATTTTAAGCTGTAGTAGAGTCCAAAGTTTTTTTAAGAAGGAGCCGTAATGACTTAGGGCTGGATGCCCCTCCGCCAGTAGGGCGATCTGTGTCACACTTGTGGCGCGGAGGAGAAACGCATTGGGTGTGCTCTGAAGCACAGAAGTTTACATTTAAATGTAAATACTGAGTTTTTGCACGACTTTTCAAACTCATAAAACCAATGTTATGTATCTTCAGAGGGCTGGCAGCTTTGTGCCAACGTAGATGACAGTTGAAGACGTCAAAGACCAGTAGTAACGTCCAGATTTTAAGACACTATTTTTTCAAAACTCTATGTAGGGATAAATGTAAGAATAGGGAGAATCCTTCGGGGTAAGGAAACAATTCAAATTCAGCCTTTTTCTGTCTGCCTATTTGTCCATCTGTCTGATGCTTTTTTAAAATATATATTTATTTGACTAATTGTGAATTTTTGCAGGGCATCGCGCAGATTTGGAGGGGCATTGTCCCCCTTTTGCCAGTACCTATATCCGCCCTTGCCTGTGCATGCCAATGACGCCCAGGTAGCAACATGTCTGCAGATTTTATGCCAGTCTGCTATTCAACAGTCACTAATGACGCTTTGTGGGAATTTTTGTTATTTTTATTTTTTCGTGAGCTTTAAGACCACCCAGGCAGCCGCACGCACGCACATATTTATGAATGAGCGCGATTCGGAGGGAGGAAAAATGTGTTATCCAGCCTTTCACTTGTAATTACATATGATCCACAGGCATGCTGGGATCAGCCGCAAGGGGGAGGAGGGCGCGCACGGAGAGCGTGTTGCTCCCCAAGATTTCGTTCAGGGCTGGTCTGGAGTGACTTATGGAGAAGCTTGGCAGAGATTGGAAAGTTATTCAAACGGGTGGATGAGATGCGCAGATCAAACCCCACCCCCACTTCTCAACTTCTGATCTCATGTATGTAAGTTTGCGCCGGGGAGACGCGCGGAGGCTCTTTACCTTTGTCGACATGCTTTGCGGCGGCGCACTCCGTGCGGAGAAAGGTGAGACAGAGGAGACAGAGGAGCCACAGAGCTCCCCGCTCGGCCATCACTTTTCACAAACGAATCTTTGCAGCCTTCAAGAATCCAAGGAGAGCCGCTAACATATAGATCCTTTTTTTTTTTTTACAATCCCGGCCGCCTCCTGCCAATGCACAAAGGAGGGAAAAGTTCAAAGTCCCCAAACGCGCAGAACCATCCGGAGCCCCGTACTCTGAAAACTGTCCGGATCCAACATGTAGCTGGAGGGAGGAGAGTGGGAGCCGCACGTTTAGACAGTTATCTCAACTTGGTCGAAGCGGAGCTGGAAGGAAAAACACGCTGAAATCAATCCATTGCCACGGAGGCGCAGCCTCTGGACGCTTTACGCACGTTTACGCAGCCGCGCTCCGGGCACACAGCTGCGACTGCGAGGCGTAAATAAGATCTGCGGAAGGGGAGAGGAGAGAGGGGGGTTAAAAAAAAAAAGAAGAAAAAATGGGATAAGATCCGAGCTGCAGGAGAAATCTCCGCCGAGACCAGATCACTGCTCACGGACGGGACGTAGAGCGGCGTGTTGAAGGGCTGGATCTCCACCGGCTCCACGGAAAACAGGGCGCGGAGTCCCGCGGAAGTTTGGATCCTGGCTGTCTGCTGCTGCTGCGCTGAAGGCGAACACTAAAATGTGGTGTGGGACTTCCGGGGAGAGCACTGAGCCTTCCGACGTCTAACAAGACTATTATGAGCCTGTCACGCCCTTCATTTTACAGTCATTCTCATACGTTTTGTGAATTTGACTTCAAATAAACTACACTGCCTGTGAAACATAAAGGCAGTGAAAACATTCTTTAAATTAAAGATACTCCAATGACAATGGTGTTTTTAACATGTTCTTGTAGCATTTTCTCTTGATGGATGAAGAATATTCATCTTAAAATTTGCATTTCGGAGTATTTCTTCATGAAAATCGTTGTGAATCAGCAACAGACGAAAAAGATGCAGTTTGAAAAAGATCATATTTATGAGTAGAGGCAGCAGTCCCGTTTTTACGCGTTGTGCTGGGGTTTTAAAAAAAAAAAGTTACAATTTTACAGCGACCGGATTTTTTCTCTAAAAGTTGACATTGGTCGGAGGCTGCCTGGGCAGATATCGAGGTCGTGGTGGCAGTTTAAGGACAGGTGGTGCCAGAGGACGCCATTACAAAATCGGGCGACAGCTGGGTGGCCACAGGGCGGTGGCAGCCAGAATCGGCTGCAGCTCTGATTGGACGAAGTGTAAATGTTTCCGGGATGCCAGCCGTCCATATGAAGTGCCACAGGTCGCCAACTGTCCAGTAGCCCCAGGGGTGGTTAAAAAGAGGGTCATTCTGCACGCCTGACTACCGCCGTCTACATTCATGACCACGCCAACACAAAAATTGGGCAGCAGCATGAAATCAAAAAGATTGTACCAAGGCCTCCTCATCGCTAGGTGGCAGTTCTTTTTGTGTACGACTGGATCGCTCCAATATTGTTGTCTGTTTTTGTTGCACCTGTAATGTTAGGTTGGGCGTGGGAGGAGCTTTGGAGTTATGGGTGATGGGAATGGGGGCAGGGCTTCCTCGGCACCAACTGTATCACCACAAATCAGAGGCAAATTTCTAATGAAGAAACAATATCCTAGAAACAACACAGGTTTTTCTTTTTTTTATTTTGGCCAAAAAACGGCACAATCACAATTCAAAGACCTTCAGGAACACTTTGAAATAAGTTAAGTGACAGCAGTTTGACTGCTGTGAATGTGGAGGTTGATCTGTTGTAAATTATGTTCTCTGAGCTCATGCCTCGGCTCTAAGGGAAGAAGTAGTTGCATCCAGTTTTACTTTCAAATCCAGGAGGAACGAAGGTCACTTGAAAAGTCTGCTTAAGGAACCACACTGAACAGAGAAAAAGGAAAAATGGCAACCATCTGTGTTCCATTCCTGCTTTGTCTTGTGCAGGGTCATGGGGGTCACCCAAGCCTATCCCAGCTACTTTAAGGCAGGGGTGGGGTACAGACACTCACACAGTCAACCTATGAAGTAGGTTTTGGGACTGTGGGAGGTGGTCAGAGTGTCAGGAGAAATGCATACATGCATGAGGAAAACCTGCAAGCTCCTCCCAGAAAGAACCTTGCTGGGATTTGAACCAGTCTTTTTACTACAATATAAGGTGAAGGTGCTAACCACTACACCGTCATGCAGGCCACAGCTTATTTTGAATCTAGTGTTTCAGTAATATATTTATATATATTTTTGATTTTAGAAAAGCATTTTTTTAAAGACTGATTGACTGATTAGTCTTCCTGTTGTATCAGTTGATTAGAATAGAATAGAATAGAATTCAACTTTATTGTCATTGCACCTGCAGTACAGAACAACAAAATGCAGTTTGCATCCATCCAGATGTGCTTTTTAGCAGTACAGTATAAATTATATATGTTATATATATGTTATATGTTATATAATTATATTTGTATTAGAATTATAATAGTTGTATGTGAAATGGTTATCTATACAATATTTACAGTAGTTCAGTTGTTATCAAAAATATATACAGAGGTGCATTATCCTTATAGTAGTACAATGAGGATTGACAGGTTTGCACAGGATTGCATGTTTGCACATTTGAAACTAACGAATAGAAATGAATATCGTTTAGGTCGATTTTCATGCATCATCCAAGGATGCACGTGGTGACCTGAAGACAGATTTGAAGTAAGGTGGGAAAGAAAATCAGTTTATAACAAGGGTCCTTTTGTTAAAGTCCCATTAGTTGTGATGTACCAGGTGTGTGAATTTGTTCTCCACATTTGACCCATCCCTTGGGGTAACGGTGAGCTTCAGATACAGCCCCACTAAGGAACCATTTAGTGATTTTTAGTGAGTCTTTGGCATCACTTGGCCTGGATTTGAACTCATGACCTTCCAGTCTCAGGGTGGACACTTACTGAATTGGTCATTAATATTAATAATGGAAAGTAACAAATAAAAGTGGCCGTTAACAGTTTTTTATTAGCTAACTATTGCTTAAATATGCCTTAACTAGGTGCATTATTTAATGGAACAGTTAATTAATGCTTAAGTATGTTTTAACTAACATTATTGAGGGGACCCTTATCATAAAAAGCCTTCTAGTGAAGTCATGACTGCCGTAATTCTGGGGTTTCTTCCCCGAACTCTCTCCTCTTTATGAGCTAAAAGCAGGGTTGAGCAGTGAATAGAGGTCCACTTTAAAACGCTCCTCACCCCAATCCCCTAGAACATATTTCTGAGCTTCCCAGATAGAACAGAGAATTGCTACCTTTTCAATGTTTAAAAGACTGTTTTGTGACATTACTCCCATAAAATGTGTTTAAAAAGTGGTTTAAAAACAGGAGGTGAGAATTAAAAACCTTAGCTGGGCTGTGCTTCCTTCTAGGTTTGGTGAAAAAAATCAAAGCTTGTTTTTAAAGGTTAAGGATAAGCTAGTCATTCATCTTTTTTTAAAGGATGGATTATAAATTGAAAGAATGACAGCTTGTTTGTAGCATAATTATGAAATCTAAAACAAGAGGTGCTGTATTCTCCTTCAACTTGTGACTTGGCTCAAGGGGGGGAAAGAGGAGGGAATAGCCTCTACTGGAAATAGAAGCACTCCAATACTGGCAGCACCTCCATGTCACAAAGCATTTCACTTAAATGCGCACACAGAACAGCTCCCCCCGCTGGTGTGATGCGTTTACAGCACCATTCTCCATCCTCTGTGGCGTGATAAAGCCCCTTTTGTGTGTCAGCAGCCGCTGCCTGAGAGCTGCCCCACTTTCAAATGTCAAACATTGCATCAATCTTCAAGATAATAGTTTGTTTTTTTATTGATTGCACAGTTTGCATCACACTGAAGGTTATTGTGTTCTCTGTTTATTCACCACACAATCCCAGATCTAAAAAGGATTTGTGCCAGAAAAGAGCATGAACATTATTAAGAACAACAAAAACGTTTGAACAGTGAAATGTTTCCATTAGAATGAGATGAGATAAGAGGGTTTAAAGTGTAGAATAGTTTCAAATGTTTCAAATGCACACAAATCCATAGCACAGTTACACAAATTGAATGTGTTTACAAAAATACAAAGACTGAAAAGAAATCCGATTTATAGACTCTAAGTTAGACAGTAAAGTTATGGCTTTTCAACTGGAAACGAAAGCCATGCATGTTCCTGAAAAAGATCTTTAAACTGCATTCTCACCAAATGTTTAAAACAGGCATCACCTGTTCCAACCCCATCGCTTTGGGAAACCCTGGGCTCATTTCATCCACTCTTATTTGCTTTATATTCAGACTGAACCAAACCTGAGGGGTAAATTTAGATCAGGAAGGTGGGTTCCCATGTCTCCAGATGCTGCACTGATGTGTCAGTCAATCCAGAGCGCCATCCTTTCCTCACTTGTGAACAGAGTGACAAGATACTCCATCTCCTCCAGTGGTCGGTCGGTTGACCGACTCCTCCTTATCCGGTTGAACTTTACTCCTTTGAGGAAAAAAAACATGCTTCAGAGTTATAGAAGCAAAGCTGGAGGAAAAGAACTTCTCAAGCCAGAAGAACCACATCTTCAGCTAATAGCACGAAGAGGGAAAATCACACTTTAAATGTTCTGCAGCTACAGTGAAAACGTTGATTTCTCCTCTGCTGGAGATGGCAATTGCTTATTTGTTAGTTATCATTTCTATTAGAAGTGAAATTAACTTTCTACATGTTTGTTAGAATGTTTAGATTAACCAGATTACAACAAATGAAACAGTATTTATCCTAGTTTCATTAACCCTGTGAAGACTTAAACTCTTTGATGAAATCCACAGGAAAAATTGCTATATCATTTTTTTAAATAGGATAAATTATAATCCGTTAGATGATTTGGTAAGTTTTTGCTCACAACAATGTTAGTTTAAGATGCAAAAATATTGAGATGAAAGCGCCTTATTTGACCACTGTCCATTTGATCTACACATTTTTAACATTATGTAACTGTATTTTAAAGAAGTAATTATCAACTAGATTTACGTTTTTTCAATACAGCAAATAGTAATTTAGTTAAATGAATGACAAAAGATGAGATATTCTCACCATGAAGATGTGGAAAATTAGCAAAACGTTCGCCCTCCAAAAGTGTTTTGAGATTTCATGGAGGCAGATAAAATGAGCAGATAAAAGCCTTCCTAATGCCCCTAGTGGAATGATGATGAACTACAGGAACTACATAATCTGAATAAGGAGATTGGGTTAAGATTTTTGAGTTCAGATGGAAGGCTGGCAAGCAACAAACAAACACTAGTAAACACCTTTGTACTTGCAGACACAATGTTAAAATAAATTAGGAAAATGTTTGAGGAGTTTTGCAGATCTAACCCTTCCAAAGGCCCAAGGTATTGAAAAATCTATTTAATTTAAAAGCCACCACTTTGTGCAGTTTTTTACCTGACTTGCTCTCAGATATTGTGTTAACATGACTAACGCTTCTCACATGGCTGACGTGTTTCTCCTCATATTGTGATCACATTGTTTGTGTTCTCATTGTGTTCAACAATCAACACATTGATTGTTAATACAATCTTACTGACAGACTTATCTTCGACTCTTGTCTCGCTTAATGTGCGCCTTACATGTGACATAAGTTCAAAAAAGGAGTATTCACTGACAGTGCGCCTTATAGTGAGGAAAATACAGTAGATTTTGACAGAAAACCACGTCTACCACTTGATTAGCTTTAATTAGCTGTAAACCGTCAAGTTTGGATGTTAATACGGCTAATGTGTATAGCGATGAACGGCTGTGTCTTTTTCTCATGTAACTAACAAGGTTAGGAGTTAGCGTAGAAACAGTAAAGTTTGTTTTAGCGGTATCAGTCTATTTTTTTACATGTTGAAAACAAGATTGGGAGTTCCAGATATTAAGAATACGCTAACTTTGATAACTTTGCTAACACTTCTAACGTGGCTAATGTGTAGCGTGTTACACATAAGTTCTAGAGTTACTGTAAATGCAGTTCATAAAGTCTGACTAAGGTACAGACTTTTTACTGACTCTTTTTTCTGGCTTAATGCGTGTTATGTGTCGGTGCGCCTTGTGCAGTATATGACACAAATTTGAAAATAGACCATTCATTGACAGTGCAACCTACTGTCCGGAAAATATGGTTTGTCCTGTTTCAGATGCATAACCTGTGTGAACAAAACAGAGAAACTTTGTTTCTGGAACTATAATGAACTATAATTTGACTCACTCTCCCAGCGTTTAAGCTTGTTTGCTTCAACAGCAACAATTAATTGTTCTTTTACACACAATATTTTTGCTTTGTGTACAAAATATAATTTCTCGTACACATAAGTTACAGATTTTTTCCTAGTTTATAAGCAGATAAGATACGATAAGATATCCTTTTTTGTCCCACAGTGGGGAAATTCCAACACTGCAACGCAAAGTCCAGGAGAATAGGACAGGAAATCAAGAATAATTAAAAATACATAGAATAATAAATACAATAATATGATATAGTAAATCCACTTTTTTAGTACTACTTGAGAAAAATGTCATTTTTATTTACATTTCAAGAGAAAACACAGTGAATTGGCCCTTATCACACAAAGGATGTCTGGAAACTCGCAAACTGTTCTTTGGTATAATGAATGCTTGAGGTTTTAACATCAGATGTCAAAAAATAATTTCTCCTTTCAAACCCCAAACTTTTATTTAATTATATATGAGGAAAATAAAAAATATATATATTTTAAAATGCTATACTTAAATTAATTAACAACCTCGAAAAAGGGTAATAATGATTCTCTGCTTTCAGTTGATTACACTTATCAAAGATGCAGTGATGACAGTGAACCAAATTCTGACAAACGTAATGCTTATGCATTGTATGATTAATATTCCAAAACAAAAGCCCACATCTTATTTTTTTATATCAATAGAACATCTGAAACCAGCTTATCTATTCACACTGCAAGAACCAGCAAAACATTTCCCATATGCTCCTTCCGCTATAATGAGGCAATATATTCCTCAGCAGACCTGCCTATTAAACTCAGCTTATATCCACAAGCCAATTGCATTATGTACAGGCACACAGCTGGGCTCAAACTCGACTGTAATTTCTGCTTTTACTGCCTGTTGCAGCATATTTCCTCCAGATTAAGGAAGAAGGTTGTCTCGATTCTGAATGACTTGCATTAAAAAAGATTTGCTCGTTATGCATAAAGCAATGTCAGAGATAAAAAAAAAACAAAAAACAAAAGAGATGGGCAAATGTGCAGAAATCACATGTGATGATATGTCATCACACGGGAGGTTTAAAGATTGAAAGACTGACTTGTGTGACAACCAGATAGGAGTAGAAGCAATCTGACACCATCAGTCTGTCTACTGTGTTTGTCTCTATTCTAAATGTCATATCTTTTAGGCGCAAATCTGCTCATTAATTAGACCACTCCTAAAATAACATCAACAACCCAGGCCTTCTCTGTGTTAAAGCAGATTATCAGTGTTGTTGCTGAGTTGAATGGATCCCAGCATGATCCTGATCTTATTTAAAGTCAGATTAAGAGGCACGAAGCGCAGCTCAGAGAAGGGTCAGATCAACAGCCTTCAGCGTGGCATTTAGTACATCCTTGGCACTATTTAAATTCTGGATAAAATGTCACCTCATCCGCTCTGCACAGCTAAGTAAGGATTTGTGCTTCTGGTGCTAAACTGAACTGCTGCTTCACTGAACCATTGCATGGATTAGGACAAAGTTTAGTGGATGCTGATAAACATTTTAAATTCATTTTCAGTATAAACACATCATACTGGCCTGATTCATACACATGTATTAGAACTGCAAAAGATACTGTATACCTGATCCAAGTTAAATGTGGGAAAAGCTAACAGGCAAAGACATGCTAATTTGGATGCGTCTACACAACCATACTGAGCTCATTTTACCCCTTCACGGTCAAATGACTGTGTAGTGTTCAGTTTAGAAAAGATAAACAAAGAACAAACCTTGTTTGGGGCATATTTCATTGTGATTTAAATTATGTCGAAGATTTGTGTTCATGCAGGTTGACTCATGACATCTGGATCTAATGTCTTTTTGAATTATAATTCCAATGCAGTCCCAACAGTGAAGCATGGTGGTGGCAGCATCATGCTGTGGGGGTGTTTTTCAACTGCAAGGACAGGATGACTGGTTGCAATCGAGGCAAAGATGAATGCGGTCAAGTACAGGGATATCCTGGACAAAAACCTTCTCTAGAGTGCTCAGGACCTCAGACTGGGCCGAAGGTTCACCTTCCAGCAAGACAATGACCCAGAGCACACAGCTAAAAAAAACAAGGAGTGGCTTCACAACAACTCTGTGACTGTTCTTGAACGGCCCAGCCAGAGCCCTGACTTAAACCCAATTGAGCATCTCTGGAGAGACCTGAATATGGCTGTCCACCAACGTTTACCATCCAACCTGACAGAACTGGAGAGGATCTGAAAGAGGAATGGCAGAGAATCCCCTAATCCAGGAGTGAAAAACTTGTTGCATCTTTCCCAAAAGGACTCATGGCTGCATTAGATTAAAAGAGTGCTGCTACTAAATACTGAGCAAAGTGTCTGAATACTTAGGACCATGTGATATTTCAGTTTTTCTTTTTGAATAAACCTTCAAAAATGTCAAAAATTCAGTGTTTTTTTTGTCAATATGCTGTGTGTTGTGTACAATAATGAGGAAAAAAATGAACTTGAATTATTTTCGCAAATGGAGGAAATATAACAAAGAGTGAAAAATTTAAGGGGGTCTGAATACTTTCTGTACCCACTCTACATTTCTCTAAAAACACCCAAAGATGCAATATTTCATGTCAAACAGAACAGAACTTTATAGTGTCGAATGGCAACAATTCCTCTTTTTCTGTCTTCTCTCTTGTTTCTGTGATTTTAAACAGCCAAAAGAGAACTGCGTTTTCCACTTTGACCCTTTTTCTGAGATTTTGTCACTTCAGGAAAGAAACATCGCTTTCCTTTCTAAAGGTTAGACTGCAACAATCACTTCTAGGGATGCTTGTCACTTCTTTCTAATAAATTGTGAGGAAATTCAAATGAGAATCATTAAGCTCAATGGCTTTTTGTTACCTAAATCTGTTCACCCTCTAACAGTTCACAGCCTCATCTTACACTGGAGCCATTTACTGCCAGGAGTTAATGTTTTTTTCTCTCTCCCTCTCTTTTTTTGCAGGTCATTTGACAAACATGTAGGCTATAGTTTCTGCACTCAAAAGCCATTTTCGCACAGCCATGCACGAAGGAAGGCATTTACAGGGAAGGCGGTGGGTTGAAGCGAGGTCTAATTGGTCAAGCCTGGCATTTCAAAAGAATTTCACAGCATAAGATAAGACAGACTCAGGGGTTTGCTTTCCATCACACCTTTGTTCATCTGTCTTGTGAGGACAGATGCTTTCCTAAAATCCCAACAGGAGTTTGGATTTTGACAAACTACGTTTTGTAGGATCTCTATTAAACCAAACAACTTTTATTGTTTAAGTTTCTTATGGTGCCCTGTGTTAAGTTACACTGTTAGAGATCGCAGGCGGTTTGTCGAGTCAAAGTTTCTTTTCTTTTCTCTTAACTGAGAACATTTTGTTTATGGGAACACAAGTTTTAATTTAGTACTGACTGTAAAAACCTTCTAGATTAAAAAATGCTTTTGGAAAAAGCTCTCAGTTGTGACGTAGAAACTGTGATGGGCGGTCCAAAAGCTCCCTGCTCTGCTCCATTCCGATACGTTCACTTGCAGATAACTAGATCCATTAACATCTTTGTTTTTTTTCATCGGAGCATCCATCTGGCTCAAAAATGTACGGCTGGATAACTCCAATATTGCTTGCCATTTTTTGTTACACCGCTGATGTTAACTTGGGATTGTAAGAGGCTGTAAGCTAGCACGAGAAAGCGTAAACAAAGGCATCATGGGAAATAATCCGAAGCTTTCTTCTGCACCAACAGTCCCACCCACATCTCAGTGGTGAGTTTCTGATGAACACGTTTCTATGTCTGAGAAACTATGTCATAGAAAACCACACAGCTTTTGTCTGAAAACGGTATGATTGTAATTAAAGGACCACTGGGAACACTTTTACAGGACATCACAGGATGATCGGAGTGGGACTCTAACTGTTGTATGAGGATAACTGAGCAGACTAGAAGTCTTTAAAGGAGAGACATTTTAAAAAAGCTTTAATCTTGTGGGTTACAGAAAGAGATTCAACTTTCCACTTGCAGACTACTTTGGAGAAACTTTGTATATTTATATTCTGCTGCTGTGCTGTAAACTGTTCTAACACGCTTTTTCCTCTGTTATCTTTTCTCCGGTAAGTACTAAAAAAAAAAACCTTTATATTTGACATTTTTAACCCATAAAAATATATTAAGGTCATTTCTGCTAACTTCAGGAATTTGAGTCATTTGTTTTCAAAATGTCTTCACATTCATATGTTTAATAAGTTTTTATTTTTAATGTCAAAAACATTTACATTTTCTCAGTATTTTTGTTATTTACTTTCATCAAAGTCATGTTATATAGGAGCAAGATTCAGATATGCTGTAATAACACAGAATCTCTTAATGAAAAGTGACATCAACCAAGCGATCCAGATTTTTAGAGTAAAATTATGAAGACATACAGAAAACATTCAGTTTACTACAACAGGAACATTTCATTTAAAGTTGTGAAGTTTAACATGTTTAATTGTTTGCTTATTGTACTTTACAGTCTCTTAATTTGACGTGTTTGTCTCGTATGTTCCTCTCTAGGCCTGCATCTTGTCAATCCAAGATTCAACATTTAAAAGCAGAAAAATGTTTAAATGTGACAATTTGTAAATGACTCCTGCTGAAGTGTGATGATAATAAAAAAGGAAAGTTTAACACATTTAAGTGACCAGTCTCTTCTGTTTATTCACATTGATGTTTTAATATGTGAGTAAAACAAAAGGAATTATGATCAGTACAATACAGATTTATTTTTGAAACCAAATATTCAAAACATCACAGGCATCAACCTTGGGTAAAAGGTAAAGGAGGTGTGAGGCAAGTGTGTCGTACGGATTTTTCATTTTTCAACCTCCAAAAACCCAGCACAAGGAGCCCATAAGTGTTGTTCAATTGATACATTTGCGCTTCTTATATGCAGCCTGACTGTTAGAAATGAGCCAATCAGAGTGTAGTTTGACATCCTACAGGCGCATTTGCGCTCGGTCAGTAAGGATAATAGTAAGCGACTAGGCTGCGGTGTAAGGGCATCATAGGATAGCATCACCCATATGTCATAAGTGCGTAACAATATTCTTACAAATACTTCACAATACGCTCACCACATGCACTACCATTTTTATGAGGTCCCTTGAGATGACCGTCCTGTACTGTACTGATCTCTTAATGCCTCAGTCACTTTCCAGGTATTTGGGTTGTCCGGGTCGCAGACATGAGGGGCCTGCATCTTAAGCGTTCACTACAACCTGTCGCACCACAGCATCCCCGTAAAAAACTTGTGGATGAACATCTTTGCCCCAAGGGCTCACCGAGCAGACGTTTTGTCCCTTATTGCCCCTTATTTTTGTCCACAGACAGCCCGTATCCACCCACTGGGACTAAGGCAAAAGATGAGGCTTCTCCTCTCTACAACCCTCTACAGACTACAATACAGGTAAATTGTAATTCTTCCTCTGGTTCCATCAGTACATTGAAAAGTCTTTGTTTGGTCATCTATTTGTCCCCATTTTTTGCTCCACCTTCTTTTGGAAGTTGTTTCAAAACCTGAACGTTGGTCTTCATGTTCATCATGTTCAAGTTGGTTTTTATTAAAGTTTTTGCTTCTGCCAGAAGCCCGGTCTCCTGTGAGTTGGCTTCTTCCACTACCAACCACCTTTCCCAGCAATTTAAGGGTCTGTCTGGACGCCACACACAAGCCGTCCAAGATGCACAACCGCAAACTGCGCTCTCCTGCTGCCTCCCCCTCAAGTTCCTGATCTTGTGGTTGCGAACTTTCTTCCTGCCAGAGGACCTCAACTGTTGTTGTTGGAAAAGCTGCGGCTGTTTAAAGAAGGCCCCTGTCAATCAAAAGCAAAAGGCAAAGGCAGAAGCGGCACACAATCCCTTTTTTTCCATCCGATGGAGACTTTTATATGTTTGTATGTTTTCTGCTAAATGACACTTTTTATTTGCACAGGAGCTCTTCTGTTTGACAATAAGCAGCAAATCTGGACCACACGGGTACGTTCTGTGATGGATGATCATCCAGAGACCCTAGCACAGCCTGCCAGTCCATGCTAATGCAAAGCTGCACAGGGTGATCAGGAAATGGAGAACGCCATGTTGCAGTAAAGGAAAGTAATTCACAGCACTCCAGCAGGGAGACAAAATACTGCAATCTGTTCTGGCAGAACCGCTAAAGGAGGCTCTGCAAGCACTGAAATCAGGCTCATTTTTTATGAATATAGTGTCATTTACGGTATAAAACGTTAAACCCGATGTCAAACTGAAATCGTCAATGAAGCTGTGAATGCAGCCAATGTTGTGTCCTAGTCAGCAATGCTCTAACTAAAAAAAAGCTGTCCTTCATGTCACTGCTGCATGCTGCTGCAGCCAGGTATTTCTATGACAACCCTACTTTTGCTCTAACCAAAAAAAAAAAAAAGCAACACCACAGCGACTTTTCTGGCAGAAAAATGACACATTAAATCCCCCTGACCCAGGACTATGCATTACGCCAGCACGCCCGCTCTCTCATGGTTATTTATTCCTGCCCTGTAATTAGACCTGCCTGCAAAAAGAAAAAAAAAAGTCCATTTGTTTACTCCAGCGTTTCTCCCTCATTATGGGTGGAATACATCCCCCTAGAGCATCACTCTGCATGTAGCCTGCAGCACGCTGGGATTTCAGCTCTGATGGATATCTCTTTCTTTTGTTTTCCGAAGGAAACATTGCTTTTTTTATTCTTGCCGCTATCAGCCATGCAGCTAAAGTGTGGCCATTTGCATGCACTCTAGGTGCATTACCTGCATTTGAGCAGCAGACAATAACTCTATTTACATTGTGGAGGAAATGACTTCTTGATTACAGTCAAATTTGTCACAGAACATTGTTGGCTTTTTGTGCTGATCCGTGATTCAGGATGCATAACTTGGGGCGCTTAGGGTTAAATTGCACAAAATGGAGATGTTGATCATAATACAGTTAAAGAAAATGTCAGCTGTGTGGTTTACTCCCATAAAAAGTCAGATTTTAGATAGCACAGTATACGTCCTAATCCTACTTGCCCTTTCTTCACACGTGCTGACATTCAGCGGCAGAAATGATTCATAAAAACGCACACATCTGTTTACGGAGTCAACCAGCAGACTTTTCTGGCAGTGCTGGATTCAATAACAGTCTGAAGAATGGTGACACGCAGCCCTCCAACTGTCTGGCACAAACAGGCCTTGCTTGAAATCGCACATCCCCGAGCGCTGTTGCTCGCAGCTTGTCTCAGCAGGCTTCTTGTTAACAGGATAGCACCTCCAAATCTGCTCCCTCAACACCTCCCTGCATGCTTCGTTACTGAACAGGCTGGTGCCCGTGCCCAATCAGAGCATGACGCTGAAGTATTTCCTGCAATCTACTGTGAATGCACGGGAGGGAATGCAGCAGAGGCAGGCTGTGCGTGGATGGACGTGCACGGAAAGAATGGTATTTATTAGCCCGCAGCAGGCCTGAGAGCGCTGCTGGGGCATGATTATCGCACGGACTGCGGATGAACAGGTCTGGTGTGAAATTATGAACACACCCATGTCCATGTGTGACTGTGCTATCCCAGCACATTTACTGCACCAGCTGCTGCATGAATGGCTGCGGTTGTGCGGCGCGGCGTGACAAACGCCACCAGGAGAACAGGCAGTTGATGGGCTTCAAGGTGAAATATATTTACACTTCAAGTCCTGTTAGGAGGAGACGAAGCTGCTGCTGCATCTGAATGTTACAATCACACCACAACACCAGAAAGAAAACAGTCGGATGAGTTCAGAGAGATCTCATGACCGAGGGGGTAAATTGCGCCTCGTATGAATAAATAAATTTAAAAAAGTGAACTTCACATAGAGGGTTTGGTCATCTGGTTTCAACCTGACCGATGAAGCAGCTCCTGTATTTCAGTTCCATTTGACATCTGGTTTTCTCTGATTCCGAAACACAAAAAACTGACTTGTGTCCTTGTGAGATTCAGTATTATCTATTATGAATGTGCAGCGCTTCATTAAAACAAACTTTCAACAGTGAGACGAAAAATAAAGTCTAATATAATGAAAAAGAAAGATTTAACATGCTTTCTACATGCTTGAATATTTATGTTCAATCTGCTTTACTTTCTTCAATTTTCTTAGCTCTTAATCATAACACGCAGACAGAAATATGGGATAACTTGTTGGAAAAAAGCTAAGAAATTGCTTAAAAATGTTCACAGGAGACAGCTTAACAGAACACATTTGATGAGAAAACAGCAGAAATTTTGAATTTTTCAAAATACTCGGTGAGAAAAATGATCTGATGAAAAGAATAAAGTCAAACATTTCCTTCTTTTTATGTCTTGAAACCAACAATTCACAAGACTCTATTGTATAAAGCTGCAGCCAATTTCTGCTATTTGCATTTAAATTAGAGGTATTGTATATCTTTCTTTCCATGTTTCTAAACCACTTTTCTCCAAATCAGAAGTTCTTCACCAGAAGTTCTTCTTTTTGAAACATGAAGTCCGTGTTTGTAATTTTGATGTAGTTTGACCAATTTATCTCAGACTTTTATCTACAGTAAAATCTATAGTATAATCGTTCCCAGTGTTTTTTTATTATGATTATGCTGTTTTTAGCCAAAATCAAAAAGCCTTTTTCTAAATGTATTTTCTGCATTGCAGCAGGATCGCATTAGAAATTTGCCAATGGGTATTTGGCGCAAAAGTTAGCCTCGGCTAATTTCCCATCAGCCTGTTGTTTACACCCTTTCCTGCTAGCTTGCTAGCTTCTTGCACCTCACAAGCCTAACCTAACTGTAGCGAAGCAAAAAAGTTGAAACAATATCGGAGCATATCCAGTCATTTGAAGCCAGGTTTTCGGATCATTCCCATGTTGGGTGAACACGACACCAACGGAACAATCAACAAGCCACACCCCTTTCTTATGTCAATCTCTGTCACAAGTGTAAAAAACATGATTTATTTAAAGACTCACTCCGATCATTTGTTGATGTATTTTCAAAGTGTTCCCAGTGGTTTTTTATTCATGATACCTTTTTTTAGACAAAATAAAAAAACAGAGCGGCAGTAGTTTATTACAAATTCACCTCTAAGATGTGGGCAGTTCTGTTGGCACGGCATAAGCCCGCCCCCCATTTCCCATCATCCCTTTGTGATAGCTTACAGCCCCTCACAACACCAATCTAACGTTACAGTGCAACAAAAATAGTCAGCAATATCAGAGTTATCTAGCCGTGCAGTTTTGATCCAGATCCCAGCTCAGACGAGGAAAACAAAGACGTACATGGATCTTATTGTCTACAAGTGGATGTATCCAAATGGAGCAAAGCAGGGAGCTTGTGACCTACTACAGTAACTTATACGCCACAACTACAAGCTTTTTCAAACTGAATTTTATTCCATCTGCTCCTGATGCATAACGACTTGAATAAAGAAACACACATAAATGCAATTTAATCCCAATGTTCTCACTGTGTGTCCTCCATCATGAGAGAAATGCCACAAAAACCTGTTAGAAACACCAAAAACACCATTTTAATCATAGTGAGGCTTTAATTAAGTTGCCCCTCGGTACACTTGCTTTTAATATTAAATCTAACCCCAAAGGGTAGATTTTTACTTTTTTTTTCAGTCATGAAGTTTTACTCTAAATTAAAACAAAGACTGTATTTCATTTGATGGCACCATGGCGTTCCAAATGAGAAGCACCTGCTGGCTCCATGAAGCCAAAATTCCATAGACTTCTACTGAGAAACAGACAGTTATTACTTAGTCATTCTAGTTGTCAGAATAACCATTCTTGCTCTGATTGGCGTCATTTGGCTGGAGCTGGAGATAAGGCATTTTCTAACCCATGTCGCTATATACAGTCTATGGATTCAAAGCAGACTGACTTGCCTATGTGAGGGGTTACCTGATTAACTCACCTTGATTGCAAAGACACAACAAATGAGATGTTTAAAACTTAAATCTTTTGGCTTTTTAAAAAAATATTCCAAAATATGCACGGTGGCACAGTGGTTAGCGCTCTTGCCTCACAGCAAGAAGGTTCCCGGTTCAAGTCCTGGCTGGGGGATTTGAAACAGTGTCACCAATGGGGGAGTTTGCATGTTCTCCCCGTGCGTGCGTGGGTTTTCACCGGGGACTCTGGCTTCCTCCCACCATCCAAAAACATGCTTCATAGGTTCATTGGTCACTCTAAATTGTCCCTAGGTGTGGATGTGATGTGAGTGTGCATGGGTGTGTGACTGTGGCCCCTGTGATAAACTGGCGACCAGTCCAGAGGTCTCCCCTGCCTTCGCCCATGAGTAGCCGGGTTAGGCTCCGGCAGCCCCGTGACCCCAAAAGGGATTAAGCGGTTCAGAGAAAAAAAAAATGAATTCCAAAATAATGCTCTTAAAGAAATACAATAACTGTATTTATTTTTGTCAGTATTGTGAGCTCTTAGGAATGTGGCTAGAAAATACATCAGGAAAATGTCTTTCACTGTTTTATCACTAGTTTTGAGAAAGAGAAAGAGTTTTTTTCTTAAACTATTCTCTTCCTTCTTACAGTTACAGTAATTACCTGTCTAGAATGACAGGAAATCCACTCAGACTTTTTTCTGAACTCCACTTCTCACACAAACTCTCTCTTGACGTTGTTACTGTGCCGGCTGTTTGTTCAGTATCCTTTCTTTCAAATCTCACATTTCCTTCTCGCCTGCTTCTGTCAATTTAGTCCATCAAAACCTAAAGACAGCCAACTTGGCTGTTTTCTAAGAAAAAAAGAGGAAAAAAAATCCCTGCTTCCTGAAAGTCTTTTGGGAACATTATAATCACTACATTTTTTTAATAGTCCGATCAGTGCAAAACAGCCAATGTATAATTCAAACGTCTTTTTGCAAACTTTAGAAGAGCAGTTGCAAAGAGCATATGTATTTTTAAGATCAGTTTTGGTAATTCACACTTCAAAATGTTCAAATATTGATGTGACTTTCACAAAGTCATTAAAACAAGATGTCAAACGAGAGGAAATCCTTCAGATATGAAGAATATTCCAGCATGCCAGTTTGATCTTTAAATATTGCAGATGACTATCCCTTCTCTGAAATGCATGGTGAGGCTGAGGAGCAGATTTAGATCACACCATGTCTGTGGTTAACTGTTTTTTGGCTCTAAAAGTGACTGTCCATGTATTTATTTTTTTTTTCATTATAGATGTGGAATGGTAGATTAGAGTTTGAAAGGCATGGCTACAATGATTTATGTATGGCCTTGTTGTATATGTATTTCTTCCACTTTCTTCTTCTGAGAACAGAATTTAGTAAATGACTGTTGGGCAGTTAACTCAGCATTGGGACATTCTTTACGTTCCACATTTTTATTGACTTGGGATAAGAAGCTACCAGCAGTTTTGAATTGATTAGGATTTTTTGTTGAGTCCTTATGGTTTTCCTTTTAAAGATAAAAGCTTCTCATGAGGTAGTGGATTTCAGAATAAAATGGAAACAGGAACCGCATACAAAAAATATGAACCTCAAACAAACAAGGAAATTACTTTTATATAAGATTTTAATAGGTTCTCTTGTTTTTTTCAGCAAAAATAATAATGAGTAGCAACATTGGTTGGTTATATTTTTTATTATATTAAAATAATATTATAAATGTTACATTGTTGGTTTTTTTTTTTACTAATAATTTCTTTGTGGTTTCCCTTGACTTGATCTGGGTTTTTGTCATGACTTATATGTTGCTGTCACTGATCCCAAAGGTGGACAGATGGACAGAAATTCAATTCAATTTTATTTGAATGGCCCAATAACACAATACAGCCGTCTCAGAGGGCTTCTCACCGGTATTTATGCAAAGAACATAAAGTCAGTCAAGCAATAGCTTGTTGCTAAACTAAACTAAACTGGCATCCCTGCCCGTAGACCCTCTTTCTTGTTGAGGGAAAACTCCTTTAAAAAAAAAAAAACTATTTGGGGGTAAAAAAATAAGAAACCTCAGGGATGCCCACATGAAGGAGGGATCCTCTCCCAGGACAGACAAGCAATGTGCTAGAACTGTTAAAGAAGAATCAGCTGATCTAACTCTACAGCTACATGTTTGAATAGTGTAGCAGATGGGCTTCATTCAGATGGAACTGGGGAACAGCTGAGGGTGCGAGATGAGCCAGAGGCGAGGTCCATGACCAGAGACAGGAGCACAGACGATCCACCTGGAATCTGAAGCGAAATGAATCGTACTGCACCAAATAAAGGCAAAGAACTAAATAAAAATGCTGGATATATTGTTTGTGTTTAAGGCAGATAAAAGCTTATCAATTCCACACTTGTATGATCAATGATAGAGTAAAATGAAAGCAATAAACTTGCTATTTAATGGCTGAGTCTTATGATCGGAGTTTATCAATTAAAGTTTCAACAGATCTTCTCTGTTTGACCCAGGCTTTATTCTTTATTTGAAATATGTTTGTTTATAACTATCCTTATGGCGCACAGACCTCCATCCATTCATCCTCAGAACCTGATAAATCCCATTCAGGGTCACAGGGTTGCTGGAGCCTATCTTGGTACTGTTGGGCAAAGGCAGGCCACAACTTGAACAGGTACCACACAGACCTGTTTTTTTTTCAAACAAAATTTAAAAAAAATTGAATTTTGTTCAGTTATTTCTCTAAAAGGATAGTGTGAGGCACACTAGAGGAAAAAATGGCTTCTGAAGTACCAACCATAATTCCAAATACTACAAAAATGTTAGGTGAATGCCAATTAGCTGCATTTATCAAGTATAAAAGACGCTGGCCAATCCGCTTTTGGCAGTGTGAGACTTCTAATCATCATGAAACCCAACGGAGCTCCAGAGCAGCAGACTCATTGGTGCCAACATTCCTGGAGCCGAACTTAACAACCGCAAAACATTTAACATCTTCAGGGAAAATTTGGGAAGCATTTACCATTCATGCCAAATACTGTCACGGCTGTCAGAAAAAGCACCCAAGAGCTCATCAGAGAGGACAAGCGGGAAAAAAAGAAGAGCTCTGAGAGGACAGGAAATTCAGAGACACCAGCCAGATTCATGAAAAGAGAAACATATCAAATGAGTCCAAACTGACAGGAAAATCTTAGAGTGATAGATGATGAAGAAGTCTGCATTTGGAAAATGAGGTCAAGCTAATCCTACTGTAGAATTGATGAGAATGTTGGAATAGAATCAAATACGTTTATTTACCTGACTGGACAGGAAACAAACTAATCATTTAATACAAATGGAAACTTGAAAAATTGGAGTAGTGAATGATCTCATTTTTATAACAGTGACTGTTTAAGAAAGCTGGACTGAGTGATGGTGATGTAATCCATATAAAATGGCTTACTTCTGGTTCCAATGAAATGAAGTCAATATAGTTGCCCTTTTTTTTAGCAAAACGGATGTCGCCATTCTGGAGCTAGACAATGCCAGTAAGCAGTGATTGGTCCAGTTTGGTGTGAGTCATCGTTTCCATGACAACCACTGTCATGAGACCACGTTGTGAACGTCAAGAATCCACTGCACTCTGAAGAGGAAAACTTTGATGGTTTAAAAAAAGTAAATTCAAATAAAATGTTTTCATATGAAAAATCATCAAAAGCAATGCATTGTGGTCTGTATTAGCCAATCTAGTGAACATCGATGCACACTCCGATAATTCTGTGAAATTTCTCGGACACTGGATTTTGGAATTGTAGATTCAGACAGCAGTACACAATGGTGAATACACTATGTAGTGCACTAAGTAGTGAGTAGTGAAGGAATTCAGATACAACTTATAAGAAAACTTTGACTCAGTCCAGTTCTCACGAGCTGGAGTGGCAACAATCATGAAAAAATGGCTAAATTAAGATGATTAGAAATAAGGAGGGGCAGAGTGGACACACTGCAAAACTGCTTGATACTTGCAAACTTTTAGCTTTTGAAGATATGTTTCTAGGTTTGCAAATGTTTTGTTCTGTCATTGCTCTACAACTTTCCAAACATTTCTCTAAATTAGCACAGTTATGATCTATTTTTTCTCAATAAAACCTAGGATTTAGAAATAAGAAAATTATTATTAAAATGAGTCCAAATTGTTTTTCTCCTCTTGACAATAGAAAAAATTGGATTTAAATCTTTTGAAAGAAACTCAATTTTCCCTGTTATTTTTGATTCAATAGTAAGGATTTTAAAGCTCAATATTGTAAGTTAAATCAAAGTTAGACTGGCATTCATTGTCAATATTCTGAAAACAAAATGTTTTAAGAAGAAGAGCTAGTTTTAGATTTGATGAGGATTTGTTAAGATGGGCCAACTTGTACTTGATTTTCTTCATATTTTGTTCTTCAATGAGTCATTTCCACTTATTACGCAAGTTTTCAAAAAAACTCAAACAATACAACCCATTACCAAAGAACTAGCAAAAATATATTGGGCTGAATAACATTCCATTTAAAGTAATTCTATCTAAAAGGTCATTTTTTTAGTTCTTTATTACTTTTAGAACGCTTGTATGTGACTCCTTGCTTTAAGATAAAAAAAAAAAAACATGATAAGTTTCCTTAAGTGAAACTATTACTGCGTTTTTAGATAATTTTACTACTTTGTAGTGATATACTTAATATTACTGTTCTTTTTCTATTTTTTAGGTTCCCTCTCTTTGCAGTGCAGTCATCCGCTCCTGCCCTGTGAAGAAACGACACACTTCTGTCCTGGTGTGGCCCGGAGACCTTTAAAAAAACAAGAAGGTGTTCATTTGGATGAGATCAGAATCTCTATATTCAATATCTTGAGGGTATTGAAAAAGAAAACATGAAAAGAACACTTAAAAAGCTGTTCAAAACAGCTTTTAGGACCAAAATGACTCAATGATCCATTTTCCCTTGAGTTGTTTCTGATGATGAAAATTCAACTTCCACACTGACTGAATCTGCTGACATATGGGGAGGTTCCCACTGAACAGGTGGAAACGCCGGCCGGTGGGCATCCTGACATCTGAAGCACGAACAACCACAGCGAGTGGAGGTGCCCCTCCCCCAGTCCCACCACCGGAGAATGAGCCAGAAAATGTTGTACACCGAGGCTCAGAGCCATTCATCCAACGTGATGCCAAGTGTGATGGGGAGAGGGCCTGGACCTGCAGAGGCAGCAGTGTGTGCTCGCTTGCATGACACCATTTACAAAGAAACCCTCACTCTGCAAACACACGGAGACTTAAAACACACAAAACCACATTAAAAAAATCACTTTTACGGTACTGAAAAGCGGATGTTCATGTAAAAGAAGAGGACAAGTGTCACACTGTCATGTAGAATATCTCTTCAGCTGATCAGCTGCCAAAAGGAATTCTCCTCCTTTTAGCATCATAAAGAACATCTGTGCTTTGGTTCAAACATGAGGCTCAACTCTAAAGTTTTCTTACCATAATCTGCACTCATTGAGCAGCTTCACTAAAACCAGTCATTGAGAAAAAAACCTCAGAAATATCACATGAGGAAACAACAAAATCATGATTTCTCTCTTGCATCTCAATAAAAATCTGTTCATAAATCAGTCAGCTGCAAAAACTTTTATCATTTTCTGACTCCAAAGTGGTTTATTCAGCAAGAAGTTTTCTCAGGAAGCAGATAAAGATGCTGTTAAAATCCGGTTCAAGCTGCATTGTGTTGTCCTTCAAATGTGACTCCACAGCAATCAATAATACTGAACAGAACTTTTAGTTTTCTGCAGAAGCTGAAAGCACTGCCATGTTTCCATACAATAACAAGGCTGTGGAAACAATTTATAACCAAATAAAATGTGGTAATAGTGAAACGCATTTTTTGGTACAAGTTTGAATCTCTGATGTCAGGAAATTTTAAGTGGTGAAAAAGTTTAGCATGGAACAGTGCAGAGTAGAAAAGCAGTTATTCTTGCATTCATCTTGTACTTAGGATGCTGAAGAAGAGAAGTCATTTCTCGCTTTCAGAGAATGTTTATAACAAGCTGCAGGGGAATGCAGGACAGAAAAATAGCTGTGGAGGTTTCACAGGTGAGAATTTTTCACAGAAGACGACATTGAAATCCAACGCCATCGTGGATTTACTATAGATCTGCTTCTAAGATTTGGGAGGGTCTTAAATGGCCAGGTGTCTGCATGTGGCCAGGGCTGGCCTTGGGCATGATGTGCTAGGCAATCGCCTAGGGCGCCAACTGCTGGAGCGGTTCATAATCACAACATTATTTAAGTTTTTTTTTTTAATTCATACAGTTTGACACCATTTTTTCATATAGTTTGTGGCCACAAAATCCAGTTAGTTGTGGAGTTTCTGTTTCAGACAGTAAAAAAACGCCCCATTCTTTTTCTCGCAGCGGTGGTGACAGGGGGGTCACCAAGATGCATCTTCGCCTAGGGTGCCACGCAGCCCAGGGCCGGCTCTGCATGTGACACTTGTGTTAATGACAATGTGTGCACTTTCTTGTATGTAATGAAAATGAGCTTTTCGGGAGCTTCTCACACTACCCCAATTTTCCTTATTGTTATTTTTTATAGCTTCACCCCTCTCAAACTGGAAAACTGGAAAATAATTCACAGCTCCAGTTTTTCTATTTGTTTACAAATCTCTCACCACTCGCCCTTCTGTGCACAAATAAACCGTTTGAGCCTCCTTTGCAAAAGTAAGCCAGGGAAAAGGGAGCAAACAGAGGAGAAATATAAAAGGACTACCGTGTTTTCCGCACTAATGGGCACACCAGATTATAAGGCGCACCGTAAATGAATGGTGTATCGTTAACTTATAATGCGCACTGAAATACAAGACACATTAACCAAGACAAAAGAGTTAGAATACCCTTATGGCCAATGTTGGTAGTAACACGTAAAAAAACACAGTCAGACACCGCGACATATTAGCCACACTAGAAGCGTTAGCAGAGTTAGCTTAGTCACAATACCTGTAACTCACAACCTTCTTTGTACCATGTAAAATACAGACAGATGTCACTGTGACTACGCTAACTCCCAACCATATAAGTAACACGTAAAAAAATAACGTTTGGCATCGCTAGATATTAGCTGCAATAGTGTCTATACAATAACATCCAACCAAACATTTTGACAGAGCTCCTCAAAATCCCTTCAACATCAGTACAAACAATGAGAATTAATACATAAGGTGCTCAGGATTTTAAGGCGCACTATTGTGTTTAGAAAAAAATTATTGAACAATTGAGGTGCACTTTATAGCACAGAAAATACGGTGCCTAATAATAAGTGTGAGCTGTTGTAAAGGCATGCCGGACTGAGCTTAGATGACCTTGAATAACCATGGCTTAGCTTCATTGAAGTGAATTTATCGTGTGTTATTGTTGCATTTGCCTGAGACCTAAAAATAGTCTATGAAGACATATAGAGGAGGAGCCCTCATTTGTATTGTAGTAATGACAGCTCTGTACCTTTGTGTTGATTTGGAGAAAGAATTAATTCCGGATGTGGACACAGTTCTTTAGTGGTGGCCTCTGCATGTGACTGGAATACATTTTCACCTTATTGACGACACAGTCAAGCTTTGAACACCATCATTGGGAATTTTGGGAGTCTAGCTATTTTTCTTTAACAACGGGTTTTGCATTTGGTCTTTCACTGAAAACAGTTTTCTTCCTCTGTGACCACTTCAAATAGTGAAAGAGCGAATTACATATGGATTACTATAAAAGCTTCTGCGACGCATGCTCCTCTGTAACATATAAGCCTTTTAGAGGTTTGCACGCCGCCTTCATTTGCATGAAATATGTGGTGTCTTTCAAAGAATGCTGCACTCTTTGGAAGATTAAAGGGGTTGCTTTTAAAAATAGAATCACAGCGATGTCTCTTCGATCTATATTTGAATAAACCTACTGCCCATCAGCATTAATCCTGCCGCAACAATGGCTGTGCTTCAGGCTAAAAGCTGGATACTGGAGAGGCACCAGAGGTGTCTTCCAGCTGCACAAAGATGCTGACAGTCATGAGAGCGATAGGATGAAAGATAGCCGGTAGAGCTGCTCATCCTGTTCCCCTCCACCAAAGGCAGACATGATGATGAATGGAACTCTGAGAAGCCAGTTAAATGTGTTGTCACTACATGAAAGAAAGGGGTGTGCACTGTCACTGTGAAAAAGAGCAGTTTTCATCCAACAACAGTCTGCAGATATCTTTATACATTTAGACTTCCTGTGCGTCCCGTTATTTACCAGCTGTGTAAATGGATACATAAATAAAATGAGTGCTGCAATGATGAATGCAATAACTTGTTGGCCTTGTAATTATTTCATAAAGGATGATACCGTTTCATCAAAGCAAGAGAACACATTTCTGGTGTTCTGGCACGTTGGAGTCCCACACCGATTATCTTTTAATCTATTTCCAATTTTTTCCCAGAAGTCTTTTAATCATGATTATTCCATTTTTAGCCCCCAAAGAATTGTTGTTTTCTAGTACATAGTTTCTGCAGATTAGCAGCTGTTCATCAGAAATTCTCCTCTGAGTTGTGGGCCAAAATTCCCGTCATCTATCTGTTTATACACACTCCTGCTAGCTTACAGCCTCTCACATTTTATTATAACAAAAATAACAACAACCAAGTGCCATCACAGCACACGTGTGATGCAACAAAAGTGGATCAACCATCATTACAGTCCAATCTGTGGAAAGACTGAATCTTATAAAGGCGTGACCATACAGTGTGGTCGAATGTTCTAATAATGTTCCGTTTGCATCATTTTGATGTGGAAAAACAACAGTGGGCTGAACTTTATCAAACTAAAATGTGAATGGATTTGACGTGAATTCTTGTTTACTTATTTATTTGTACACATATTTAATTTACACTTGATTATCTTGCAAGAAATACAAGGAATCTGCACTGTTCAGGACCAGGTATTTATCTCTGAGTCACGCTGGTTGAAGTTTTAGCTGAAGATGTCCTGGACCGGTTTTAGGTCAGTGAATTCAATTGAATCATATTGTTAAAATGAACCAAAATCAAAAGTGGATCAAACCAGCAACAAAAAATATTGAATTGAATCGTTAAAATGAACTACCACACTCCTACCAAAAACACAATTTTTGTTGGAGTGGTTCTTTAATCACACATCGTGTCTCATGTTTTGTAACTGATGAAAAAAAAACTAAAGCTGTAAAGCTGTTGAAACTGTTTGTTTCTTCTTTAAATTTTGTCTTGTCATTCCCCTGAAGCCAAAAAGGAAAACTGCAGCTTTCAAGTCTGTGCCAGGCTGATGTCATCTGCACGCTTCTTTGCGAAGCTTACACACTCCAGGATGTGGCACCCCAGAGCAATGACATTCATCCCAACCTGAAAGCTCTTGCTCATTATTGCACGTTGTGCACATTTACACATTAGACTGCTTGTTTTTCTGTTTCCTGAGAGTAAAATCATTGAAATATTTTATTCTGAAATTATTCTTTTTTGTGTGCAGACAGGACATTTTTTTAAAAATATAAATCTAACAAGCAATTATAGCTCATTAAAGATGCTCCTTGATAAAAGATGTCTTAATAAATGATAACTTTATGATATTTTCTGTTTCCCAGTGCATAAATACACCACAGAGAGCCACGTTTATCTGCTCATTTCATGAAATAGGAAAGATAAATGACCAGAAATTTATTTAATGTCAAATTATGGAAACATTTTTAATGACTTTGCTTTCCTGAGCTATCCAGTATGGAGTAATGAGTCATCAAACACTCTCGTAAATGACTTTTCCAATTTTTATCCTTCTTTAATCATAAAACGAACCATCATTGTAAGGTAATCAGGCTAATTTTTGTTTCTTTTCTCCTTATATTATGAGACTGATCAATGAAAATCCACATGAGAGATTATACATCATAAACAGACCTAATAAAATAAATGCAATTTGCCAAACTGTGGTCAGATTGCAAAAGGTCAGATTTGGATTTGACCCTCGATCCACATTTTTTGAAGGTGTCCATGTGGAGTGTAAAAGATCTTATTTTATGGACTAATGATACTATTGAGAAAATGTGGTTTTCTTTAAAAGAAAATTGATTTTGGGTCACTTCAGCACGTGGTGTGAAAGCCAGTAAAGTTGAAAAAGCTGAAGAAGAAGCTGATTTTGTGTTTGGGATGAGAATGAAACCCGTGAAAAGTATTTTTCAAAGAAAAAAGTTGCATACGATAACAAAAAGGCACAACACACTGGTTAAACAACACAGAAGCTTCTTCAGTTTCTTTGCAACGAGGCTTTACAGCAAATAGTTATTAGCAGAAACATTCAGTTATTAGCAACGACATTCGATCATTTTTAAAGACTCAATTCAATAAAAATTGTATTTTTAACATGTTCTTGTGGCATTTTTCTGATGACGGAGGAAGAAATTTAAGCTTAAAATTTACGTTGTTGTGAATCAGGAGTTGACAAAAAAGCTTTCATATGAGATGTAAAAGCTACAATTCTGATGCATCCACTTACAGAAAGCAGATCCATGTCTGTCTTCATTTTCCTTGTCCGAGCTGGCATCTGGCTCTCAACCGTATGGCTGAAAAGCTCTAACACTGGTCGCCAATTTTGTTGCACCGGTAATGTTACGTTGGGGTTGAGCATGTAAACAGATGGATGATGGAAAGTGAGAACAGGCTTACGCCGTGCCACAACTCAGAGGTGAATTTCTAATGAACTCCTGCCATTCTGCAGAAACTATGTCTCAGAAAATGACTGTTTTTTTTTTTTTTTTTGGCTTAAAACAGCATCAACATAGTTAAAATTCCACTGGGGACATTTTGAAAATAGATGAAAAGATGATCAGAGTGGGACTTTAGGAGATCAATTTGTTTTTATTTTACTGAAATAAGATAAAATACACCTACAGTGTTGGCTTCACTTTTACTTAACCATAATCTGTCTAATGTATTGTAAGTTGGTGATGGCAGAGAATCCCTTGCGTGAGGTTAGATACTTTTAATCAGTCTGCTGCATTAACCATGCTGTCTGGTACGTGGGTTTAAAAATATTGTGCTGTGTGAATACAGAACTGCATGAAATTAGCGTTTCATTAGTTAACGTTGTTATTTATATAAATCATGCCATAAACACCAGAATTTCTAGATAAAATCTTCTCATTTCTAACACACTGTTTCTTTAAATGTAAAAAATAAAGCACAGTATTGAAAATGCAGCATTTCTTACATTAAACAAACCAAGTTCTTATTGATCACAGTGGTCTTGAACTACTTCTTCTACAGATAGTTTTCTCATCCCCTCCCTGTCTAGACGCGCCCAATGTTTCCTTTTCCTTTGATCCGGCTTCTCGTGTCTCAAGCCTGCTGTTCTCATGTGGGTTTCTCTTCAGAATCTTTCCTCTGTGGTCCATTGTGATTCTCAAAGTGAGCAAACACTTTGATTTTGTTTGACTTTCTTATTCTGCTTCTTTGCTGTGAACGACTCCCCCCCTCTGGTCCCAGCTGTTCCAAGAGTTCTTATCAGCACTTCTATCATTGACGTTATCATCATTGACCGCTTCCCCGGACACACTTCCGAAACGTTGCGCTCAAACGCCTCTTATCTTGCCGTACAGTGCTGCTGAAGTGTTTCATCGGCCGGCAGTTTGGGCTCCTGCAGTTTAAAATCTGCCTTCCTGTGGAGAAGAAAGTCCTACTGACCAGTAACAACCAAGGGGAGGAGTTACTTACCAAATCACAGCAGCAGGTAAACCCCAACATTAAAAAGAGTATAAGCTTCCTGTGATCACAAATGTGATTTTGGCTCCTTTCTTTGACTGTCGCTGCTATTGCACGCTCACTGGCCACTTTATTAGGTGCACCTGTCCAACTGCTCATTAATGTTAATTTCTAATCAGCCAATCACAAGGCAGCAACTCAATGCATGACTTAAATGGCCTCCAAAGTCACCAGATCTCAATCCAATAGATTACCTTTGGGATGTGGTGGAATGGGAGATTCTCATCATGGATGTTCAGCCAACAAATCTGCAACAACTGCGTGATGATTTCATGCCAATATGGACCAAACTCTCAGAGGAATGTTTCCAGAACCTTGCTGAATCTATGCCATCAAGGATTAAGGCAGTTCTGAAGGAAAAATAAGGTCCAACTTCTGTTGTTTCTTCACTTATTTCAGCGCTATGCACAATATGGTAGATGTTCATAGGGACAACAGAATGATGCATTTATTTATAGTGATTGGACAAGAATCCAACAGTACAAAAGTAGACAGAGACAAAGAATTCATTCAGATTATTTTGACTTGAACAGTTCCCAGCTGGCAGAATGGTGGCGTAGTGCTTTGTGCTCACGCCACAGCATAAATGCCCTGGTTCAAATCCCAGCTGGGCTTTTCTGAGTGGAGTTTACCTGTTCTCTTCATGGATGCGTAGGATTTCTTGCTCTTGCTTCCTCCCACAGTCTTAAAACATGCTTCATAGTTTAATTGAAAAATCTAAATGATTCCTATAGGTGTGTGACTGTGTGGTCCAAAAAACAGGCAACATTTTCAGACCGGGAGACACTATAATGACTCCTTTCATCTATTTTAAAATCGTTCACAGTTTTTACAATTCTGATTATGCAGTTTTTAGCCAAAATCAATAAAACCTGTTTAGTTTTCTAGGACATAGTTTCTGCAGAGCGGCAGAAGTTCATTAGAAATTGACCTTTAAATTGTGGGCAGGACCATTGCCATGGAGTACCACTTGGAGTTGCCACTTCCATCATCCATCTGTTTACGCGACCTCCCGCTAGCTTACAGTCCCTCACAACCCCAACTTAACATTAACAGTGCAACAAAAATGGCGACCAATATTGGAACTATCCAGTTGTACAGTTCTGATCCAGACTCCAGCTCAGACGAGGAAAACAAAGACGTTCATGTGTTCATTTTTCTACAAGTAGATGCATCAGAATGGAGCGGAGTAGGGAGCTTGTGGCCTGCCCATTGTAGCTTTTACGTCACTGCTACAATCTTTTTCAAATAGCCTTTTTCCATCTGCTCCTGTATCACAAAGATTTGATCATAGAAAAGCTCAGAAATACAAATTTAAGATAAATTTTCTATATATTTTGTCCTCTATCACAAATAATGCCTCAAGAACATGTTAAAAACACCAAAAACACAGTCTTCATTACAGTTGGTCTTTAACTTGATATCTGCATTTGATAATGTGGATCATAATCCTCTCTCTCTCCTCAAACTGTTTACTTTATATATATCTGAGTCGCAGATCCTTTAGCGTCATCGTCAACAGTGTGGTGTTTGAAAAGTCTGCCATGTGGAGTTCCACAAGACAAAAAGAATATGTTCGTTTCAGGTTCAGTTTTCATTGTTTTTCCAGCGAAAATACACATTCCTTTTTCTCCTCAATGTTGTACAATGTTTAAAGAGCAGAGCTGTCAGCTATCAGAACTTCAGTAGCGAAAAATAAACCGATCATTATTTTATTTTGGGATGAAGATCAACAGAATTTTTCTAGAGCAACGAGCACCAGCATTGTCTTAACATTGTGGAAACTGCGGTTCACCGCGAAAATCCCACCTGCTGCTGCTGCGGGAGGCGAGCAGTTCACCTTGAAACATGGGAGTCTGTAGCTATGTTCACACCGCACGTAATTACCTGCCTCTCCTTAGACAAGCAAAAATTTTGCTTTGAACTTGTAGCCTGGAACTTAAAACTTTTATTTTTATTTGTGTGTGCAGGTTACAAAACATAACTTACAACTACGAAAGTTTAAAGTCATAAGCTGCGGGTACAAAATGAAAGTTACAAGTGAAAAACTGAAGTCTTAATTCTAGCTCCATACATTTGCATCAAACCTCTGCCAACTGTAGGTGCATACGCTAGTATCAGGTATCGGCAGCCTGTGAGTCACAAGCCGGCTGTGCAGGGGGCATTTTACTGTCAATGGCTGTTGACCTGGATATCAGAGCACAACAGACAAATGTCAACCTTGAATCCAGTTAAGAGGATTTCCTGCTGGGAAGCAGGCTGTGATTTTAGACTCTGAGTGAGAAGAAAGTTTTGTGTCGGGGAATGATCTCTACTAAGGGTAAGGTGTTATCATCAATGCCAAACGGGACAACAGCAGGTAAGCTGTAACCCAAATGTAGAGAGCATCCAGTTCAGAGCAGCAGACAATCATTTGTAACATTTATATCGAATCTGTAGAACAGAGCTAGGAAAGAACAAATAGACAGCCGAGATCCAAATACATTTATGTTCTGGGCCGTACGCAACATATGACAATAACAAAAGGCAGAGAGACCGCAGACAGCGTGGCCGGAAACAGGAAAGAGTTTTGTATCTCAGTGCTGAAACTGAAAATATATAACAGTCTTTGTCCGTCACATCCAACTGCATTTATGCATGGAGAGAAAGCAGCGAGGAGCCTTTTACTGACGGCATTTCTTTGCTTTCCTTTCTGGGTTTTTGCAGCACAGTGTTGAAAAACCAGTGGAAACTAAAACAAAAGGCATATGGAAGTGTTCAGAGCACGCAGTGATACAACACATTACAAGCAACATGTCAGCGTGTTTTTATGACTGCACCTATGGGCCCAGTGCCTGATTGCCTTGGTGGTGAAAACACTTTTCATGTGGGCAAAAAGGCCATCTGGAGAGGAAAAATGACACTGTTTCAACAGAATAAGCCCCAACACATTTCTCTGACCCTGCGCGCTGATCTCAAACAATGCAGTAAATTTATGAGCGCCGGCAGCAATCTTTTTCCTTTCTTAAGGAGAAACATACGGGATGACATGCAAGCTGAAAGGCAGTTTCGAAATTAAAGCCACAACCGGCCAAGCAGAAATCCAGCTCCCAACATCCCATCAGACATTTGGACATAAGTCAAGACCAGGCTCGGAGCCACACTGAAACAATCTTTCCTCCGGGCTTGTGGGTGACGGATGAGGTGCTACACGCCAGCGCTGACCCCCCTCGACCCCCGGTTTCTTTCCAATTGTGGCGTTCACTAGAAGTGGCGTGTCCATGCTGCCAGAGGGCTACCTCTGACATATTTGTGTCCATTACCCAATGTGCAGTAATGTATGTATGTGTGTGCACGCATTGCAAGGAGGCTAAAACAAAAAATGGCATTCCAGTGTGAGGCCCATTGGACAGAAGCCTCAGGGCTCAGAAGAAACCCCAGCAGCTGTAAAACATGACACATGAAGGTAGCAGAGATTTAGCTGCTGTTGTCATAACCGGCCGTGCTGGAAATAATGGCTGTGCAGTAATGAATTCTGCTGTTTGTTTTAGCCGTTCTAAGTGCTAACACAAATATTTAAGCACCGTCCCTCGTGGTTACTTTATACCTAGAACAAGCACTAATAGCTGTGTGCACTTTTCATTATGTTTCCTTCGCTGACAGTTGGGAAAGCTGTTCTATTACTGGCATTAACGGTGAACTTGCACAATGACTTCCTTTCCCAGGCATGAACCGATGACCTCCCCCTCTCCCTCCAGCTCCATTTGCCGTGACCTTGAAGCCAGCTCACCTAAATCTGACTTGAATTATTGTTGCCCCTTATGACTTAGTGAAAGCTAAACAGCCAACGTGAGCAGAGAAGAGGCGGCTCCAGATCATACAGCCTGTCAGTGTGTCTGGTTTTTGCAGCCTTTCTCCAGGCTGCAGCACTCTCTGTCCTTGCCTGAGCCTTAAGGACCGCCTCTTCTTTCACAGATTAACACAGCCATTTTATTCACAGGAATCAGCCCAGAGCCAGGTCTGCACTGATCCAATAATCTCCACGTCAGATGGATTACCTGGCTCTTAATCATTGGTACGATTGACACATCCACATCAAAAGTGTGTTTCCAATAAGCGGCGCTGACGTCTGCTTTTACCTGATAACAGAGTTTCACTGCACAGCACATTTAAATGTGTTTCCCTCCTGCTTTATCGCTTGACTCAGGGGTGGAAAGGAAAAGATCCATGCACCTAATGCCATTTTTTCCGACTTTGTTCACTCAGTTCAGGCTCTTGAGTTTGAAAAGAAAAAGCCTTCAGTGAGCTCATAAAACCCACTCATTAGGAGAGCATTATAACTTCATCCATCTTTCACACGAACAGCTTGATATTTCTTTTAAACTCGGACAAATTCTCCCTTTTTCCCTTTGTCCTGACCTTTTCCTGCTGACTCCGTTGCCATGCTCCAGAATCATTTTCTAATCACTTATTTTTTCAGACCCACACTTAAACTGTTTTCTTCAAGCATGATCACAAGACGTTGACAAAAAATAAATAAAAGAGCTCCAAGAGCAGAGCCCTGTGGGACTCCCTGCTGCTCCTGGCAACCATGCTGCCTCTTTCTTGGGCTTGGCAGTAAACAGATGGCTGCTTTTAAAAGATGAATGGCTCTCTACACTTCAGAACACTGATGCTGGAAACCAAGTACTTGGCTTTCAGGTTCACAGCAGTGAGTAGCTTTGTTTACATCCCCTCTGTGACTCGGTTAGATCCTTCACTCACCAGCTTTCCTCTTTGATATAACTGTGTTCTCCATCATTGTTTTATTTATTTGAACAATTATGATGAATACTATTATTTATATTCTGAATAAATAATAAAATTCAAGAAATTAAACTTCAGTAACTACAAGTATTTTGCCAAATGAGTAAGTACAAAAAGCTTTACTTTTACTGGTCACTTTATTACTGGTAGACACACCTGCCCAGCTGCTCATACATGGACATTTCAAATCATCCAATTGTGGCAGCAACTCAATGCATTTAGACATGTAGACATGGTCAAGATGATCTGCTGCAGTTCAAACCGAGCATCAGAATGTGGAAGAAGGGAGGTTGAAGTGACTTTGAACGTGGTATTAGCACGGGTGTTGGTGCCCAATGGGCTGGTCTGAGTGTTTCAGAGACGGCTGATCTATTGGGATTTTCACCCACAACCATCTCTAGAGTTTACAGAGAATGGTGCGAAAAGAAAACATATCCAGTGAGCAGTAGTTCTGTGGGCAGAAATGCTTGTTGATGTCAGAGGTCAGAATAGAATGGCCAAATTGGTTCCAGCTGCTAGAGAGACAACATTAACTCAAATAACCACTGGTTACAACCGAGGTCTGCAGAAGAGCATCTCTGAACACACAACGCATCCAACCTTGAGGCAGATGGACTACAGCAGCAGAAGAACACACTGGGTACCACTTCTGTCAGCTAAGAACAGGAAACTGAGGCTGTAATTCACAGATCACCAAAACTGGACAATAGAAGAAAAATGTTTCCTTGTCTCCATTTCTGCTCCAACATTCAGATTGTTTTGACATTTTTCTGATGATGGAGGACATATATGAAGAAAATTGCGTTTCTGAGCATTTCTTTATTAAAATTGTGAGACAAATGACTGCAGTTTGGAAAAGAGGGTATTTATTATATAACAAATATGGCCAGTCCACAAGCTCCTAGCTTTGAGCTGTCAGTAACGTGGAGGGGAAATGAGGCGGTGTGGCAGTTCACCCACAACTCCGAGGTGAATTATTAAACAACTACTGTTCTAGATAAGATACACAAATTTTTATTTTAGGTGAGTAGTCATATTTAATAGACCATTGGGAACGCTTTTAAAATAGATTAAAAAATTATCGGAGTGAGACTTTAATCTTGCATGTTTGCACTCATCTCTACTAGTAGGGTTTTTTATTTTGTTATAGTCCCTAAAAACAGTTGAATGCCTTGATGTTAGTTTAATTCATTTTTTGCTTCAACAACCAGGTTCATGCTAAAATACCCTTAACCAGCTGCACAAATGATATAGTAACGAAGGTCTGGGTTCAGGCCTGTTCTCCCTCTGTCTCTGTTTTAACCTACCGTATCTCGCAGGCAAACATTTCTGAACACACACCTTCATGAACACACAAACACAGTCAAGTCAGCTCCATCAACAAACCTGCTGGGTTCAGATTACAAAGTCTTAGCCAAGGTAAAGGAAAAACCCCCAAGGAACACTGCATGGAAGGTAGTGTTGCCGGCTTTCTTTCCAAACCTTTTTAACTTGACTGGGACTACAGAGAGCTGCAAACAGTTAGAGCCATGGCAGTCAACAGAAATGTAGGACGCGGAGGAATGTGCGTTTTGGCCTTGTCTGATTTTTTTTCTTTGAAAAATGTGGTGGAACTGTCAGAATCGCCGCTCTCATGAAACAAAACAGAGCTGGTTTTGCAGCTGGACCTTCTTAATCTGAGGATGGACAAATGTGACTAAGGAAACCGGAAAACAAAATCACATCTTAATTAACAAAATCAAGTCAGTCATGTCAAACTGAGCGTAACGCTTCCAGAGTTAAGACACGTTGTAACATGTCAATCAACACCATTTCATAAATATCACCACAATGACCTTTATTAAAGCAGCAAACTTTGGTACTTTGCTGGTTTTTCACTTTAGATATGTTTTAACTCACTAGGAAACACAATAGCAGAACTAAGATTAAAAATTGATATACTCAGGAGATACAAAGTTTTCTGAGCTGGTCAACTTTATTTTCCTTTTTCTTTTACTTGGATTATTAATGCTCCCACCGTGAAATTATAGTTTTCTTAGCATGTAAGTCAACACATAAAGTAGAATAATTTAATTCAATTTAATTTTAATGGAGTAGATTACAAATCACCTCAAGCATTCTGGACAATCACAATCTGATTCAGACCATTTCAGTTAAGATAGATTGTATAATAAAAACAGCCAAATAAATTCATTAATGGGTTTTCAGTGTAATCCCTGAACTGAGCAGGCAAATAAAACAAATAAACACATTGAACACATTTTGCGTCACATCAGTTAGGAACGTGCATGTGAGTAGCAGAGTTTGTAAATTGGGCTACAGAAAATATTGCTGTCATTGTCCCTGTCAACACCAAGCAACTTCTTCTATTATTGACTCCTGTTCTGAGTTCTTTGGTGAATTTGGTGGAATGTTGATCAATCAACACTGTATATTTAACAGGAACGTCATCAATATTTGAAAGAATCAAGTGCAAAGGAAAAAAAAGTCCTAACACACTGGTCACCAGTTTACTCACTCAGTTCTGTGCAATTTCGTTTTCTTGATAGGGAAACACGTATGAGTTGCTCACTGTGACACCCATACCACACCTGAGCGAGTCCCTCAGTGTTGAGTGGGGTTGAACCATTCCATGCTCTCCATTCCCACATTCCAGAGGCAGTCTCTCATCTCTGATCAACCCTGCTCTGAAGGGGGAGGGAACCCAAATGCTGGATGTGTATTCAGATTGCCTCCAACTCTGATAAGTCAACTTTTTTTTTCAATTAGGCTAGTTACTAAGCCGGATTGTAAGCAGGCTCGTTGCTATCTCAGATAGCATGGGGGTGGAGTTGCACCTCCATGCTATCTGCCTTCAGAGATGTTGGGTTGTTGGTGTGAATTTCAAAGACTTCAGTTTTTGGGCCTGTAACTTGCACTGCTGAAAGGCAAATTTTGTCTTTTTACTTTTTTGTGTCCTAGTGTTTCTTTTTTTGCCATGTTTTCCAGAGTCACCTGTGGAGTATTTGTTTATTTATTTCCACTTTCATTGTTTTCTTACACTGGTCTCTTCCACAACACACTTTATGAGGGTTGGTATATTACTCAGTGTGGCATTCTCTACATTTTCTCTACTCTTTGAACTTACTATACAGCTGTGGAATCCAGAACCTTGGGTTCATGTCTGATTGACAGCCCTTCCTCAAAGAAACAGCAATATACGCTATAGAAGAGAGGATGTAACATTTCTGATTCCTAAATGCAGCTCTTCTGCACATCCTGCAAATGCATTTAACTCACAAATATGGCTTTTCGATTTGAAAGGGAAAAAATGTGTTTCAACAGCATTAGCTATTAAAGTTCCACTCCAATCATCTTTTGATCTATTGTAAAAGCATTCCCAGTGGTCTTTTAAATTATGATGATGCTTTTTTTTTTTTGCCCAAATTAAAAACCTGTCATTTTCTAGGACATAATTTCTGCAGAACAACAGTAGTTCATTGGAAATTTGCATCTGAAACATCAGCAGACTGTTGGTGTAGAGTAAGCCCACCCCCACTTGCCATCATCCACCTGTTTACACCCTCTCCCACTATCTTACAGCCCATCACAACCCCAATCTAACATTACCACCACAACAAAAATGGTGAGCAATATCAGAGCTATCCAGCCGTACAGTTTTGATTCAGATGTCAGCTCAGATGAGGAAAACAAATACATACATGGATAATGCAAGTGGATGCATTAATGGAGCAAAGCAGAGAGGTTGTGGCTTGCTGTAGTAAGTTTTGTGTCATCCTATGAGCTTTTTCAAACAGCATTTTTTGTCTTGTCTTAACAACAATTTGAATAAATAAATACTCAGAAATGCAATTTAAAGCCTAATTTTCTTTACATGTGTCCTCCATCATCAGAAGATGCCACATGAACATGTCAAAAACAAAATTTTCAGCGCAGTGCGTTTTCAAGTATGTTACAGTTTACTTGTGTTTAGATCTTCATCTGAAAGCTTGTTATAATCTTTCTAAAATGTGGTAATTTATTTTTAGCCATTCATTTGGCACTTTTTCTGCATGAACTAGCTGTTAATAACAGTTAATTTTACTCTAGGCACATGAGTACTTTTTTTCTCTCTTCTCTTAAAGAGAAATGACACAATTGGCAACACGCTGACGTGTGTGTGTAGGTGTGGAAACATGTAAGATAGAAAAGGGTTTATTACAGATAAAGCACCACAGATGACAAGAGGAATGTGACCTGTGTGTTTTTAACCTCCTTTCGTCACGACCGCCACACACCATCAATCACTATCTACAGCCAGCTTCCCAGTGGCCAAGCAGACATTGCCTGCTGTTGATAGGAAGGGTCCAGGAGGGAAAACATCAGCCACACTGATTATGAAAAAAACAAAAAGTGCGTTGAAGCACCCGTCAGAGTAGATTTTCCCACAGAAATAAGTAGATTTGAAAGCTTCAGAGTTTTATTTATTTATTTATTTAGGGGCTTGATATATTTCCCAGAAGTGCCTCAAGCAAAAGGAGAATTGTGAAATAATCCATCACAGCTCGTAAATGCTACAGTAAACATACACGTCTAGAGTTTAGCCACCAAGGTAAACATTACGGGAGGGTGACTCGGACATCTGCAACTTCCCAAAGTGATTCTGAGGACTATTTGTTAGCGGGGTGTTTGCTGTGCAGTGTGACTAACAATTTCATAATCAAAACTGTCCAGATTGTAGTTTACTTTATTTTGTGCTGAAAAGACTTAACCCAAGCACCCACCATCATGATACATTTGAGATGCTTAGCTATCTCACAGTCATGTTTGAGCATCTGGAAAAATACGATAAACATGTGCAACTGATGTATTATGAGTTTGTAGAGATTATTACTCATTCCTGCAGGAAAGCAAAGGCTGGAATAGAGAAAAACAAAGGTCTGGCTGGTGTGTCACTGCTTCATTGCTAATACGTTGTTGAGTGGACAGAGCTTTAGTGAGCTGAAGCCCAACCTTTCCATTTTAATGTTGAACAGGCGCACCTGTCTGCTCAGGTTAACCTTAACCTAGAAACTTAAGTCTCGTGGGAAATCAATCAGTCACTAGAAAAGTGTTGTTTTTTTTAAACCGTGTGAGAATAAAATGTCAAATTTACATACAAACAAGAACAATAACACTATTTTGAGCTTTGCAAACAGGAAGTATGTGACAACCCTGGTTAGCTGGTAGGGGAAGCACTTCTTTTCACTGACTTTTTATGTTCTTCTGGCTTTAAATTTAATGTTTAATATGGAGGATAACAACATTAGATGACGCATCAGAACAGCTGGGCGTTTTTGTGAATGAATCATTAAACAAGTCATTTGTGTGATGTGTAAATGCAATTATAGTAAAGGGGTTTCATATTGATTACTGCAGGAAACACGGGAGAACATGATGATCATCGCAGGCGGTGGTCATCATTAAAGGCATTTCAAGAAAACTGCTGCAGAAAAAAGCAAACATGTGGTGACTCCCTGAAATTACCTCATATTGTATTATTATAACACTGAATTAAAAAAAAGACAAAACTGTAATTCACCCTTAGTCAAACTGCCACATTAAAGTGGTGGAGGGGTTTTAGTGCTCGTGTCATCTAAGGAGTTATGCTGTCTGGGCCTTCTGCCTCTGGTAGGGTCTCCCATACCAGACAGGTCCTGGATGATGAGCCAGAACTCAGGATTCAGAACCCCTTTATGAGAAGTGCAATTAAAGATTTCGCTACGTCGCCCAGATTGGCGTTACCGGGGCCACACCCTGGTTGGGGCTCGCAGGCGAGCGAATGGTGGCCAGGGCTTCGCCCACGGGCCCCAGTTGGATCAAGCCCGAAAGAGCAAAGTGGGATCACTCTCCAGTAGGCCCCACCACCTGCAGGAGAGCTCAAAAGGGGCTGGTGTAATGTGGTTTGGGTGGAAGTCGAAGGAGAGTGTCTCTGCAGCCAAAACCCCAGTCATGGAACACAGGATTTCATCTTTGCTCTTTGCATTTGATGTTGTCCTGTTGGCTTGATTAAGCCAGGACCTCCAGCATGCATTGGAACGGTTTGCAGAGTGTGAAGCAGCTGGGATGAGGGTCAGCACAGTTAAGTCTGAGGCTATTGTTCTTGACCGTAGAAAGGTAGTTTGCCCCAACTCGGTTGGTGGAGCACTCCTGCCCCAGGTAGAGGAGTTTAAATGTCTTGGGGTCTTGTTCACGAGTGAGGGAAGATTGGAGCTTGAGATCAACAGGTGGATTAGAGCGACGTCCACCGTTATGCAGTCACTGTAGCGGTCCGTACAGTTGAAGAGGGAGCTGAGCCAGAAAGCAATAATCTCAATTTAGCGGCCGATCTTTGTTCCAGTTCCCACATATGGTCACATGCTAAAGAGACTATAGTAAAGCATAGTAGCTGGAGACGCCTTATAGTAAAAGTAAATTATTCATTCATTCATTTTCCAAACCGCTTTATCCCTTTTGGGGTCACGGGGCTGCCGGAGCCTAACCCGGCTACTCATGGGCGAAGGCAGAGGACATCCCTGGCCTGGTCGCCAGTCTATCACAGGGGCCACTATCACACACCCATGCACACTCATATCTACACCTAGGGACAATTCAGAGCAGGGGTCTCCAACCCTGTTCCTCGAGGGCTACCGCCCTGCTTGTTTTGCAGCTAACCTTGCTTCAGTAGATGCCGATTAGCTGGATTGAATCAGCGCAGTTTCTGATTGAATGAACACACCTGATCCAGGTGAGCAGCAATTACTGAAGCAGGGTTAGCTGCAAAACAAGCAGGGCGGTAGCCCTCGAGGAACAGGGCTGGAGACACCTGATTTAGAGTAAACACTTAACCTATGAAGCATGTTTTTGGACGGTGGGAGGAAGCCGGAGTCCCCAGACAAAACCCACACATGCACGGGGAGAACATGCAAACTCCACACAGAAAGGTCCCCCATTGGTGACACTGTTTCAAGTCCCCCAGCCAGGACTTGAACCGGGAACCTTCCTGCTGTGAGGCAAAAGTGCTAACCACTGCGCCACCATGCAGCAAAAAAGAAAATTAAAATAAATTATAACCAGGATTTTTTTATTGTTGTTTATAAAGAGAATATGTAACACATACTAGACAGTATTTTTTATCCTGAAAATGCTACATATAAAAGTATGGACCTGAAGGGTCAAAAAGATTGGGTTAGTTAGGTATTTCAATATTTCATGGCACATTAACTAGTAAAAGACTCATACACTATAGATGTTAAAGTCAGATGGTTTTTTTGTTTTGTTCTGTTGTTACTCCCAGCTTTGTAACTGACAGCATCTGGTCTCTTGTTGACTTACCTGAGCTTTTGAAGAATCCCAAACTGTAGAGGAAATTTTCTTTTCACGGCTGTACATGTCCATGAAAAACTCAGTTATTGGTGTTCACATCAATGCAGCCGACACACTCACTCAGGTGTCTGTGCTAGCCTGGAGCTCACTCTTATGACCTGTGGAAGAAAAAACCTCTTGGAAGTGAATTCACCTCAGGAAATCACAAATGAAAGAAGGTGAAAGTTCAACAAAATCACAAATTTTGGTCTTTGAATCAAGTTTTTTGTCCCGTTTAACACAAATAAAAAAATATTATTTTATTTTTCAAGGATTTTCTCTTAAGAAATGAGTTATGCTCCATATATCTTCGAAGCAACAAAAAGCATTGAATGAAGTCGTTACTCTCTTTTTTTCTCTGTGACCTGACCCATCAGTCCCCCGGTTTTTTTTGGTTCACTAGTGCGACTAGTGTTTACCAGATTTTCCTGAACTCCATTGAAAGGCTGTTTTCAAGTTGTGCTGATTTGTCCATCAGTCCTCCACGAGGTGAATTTCTTCAGGAAAAATGATGAGCGCATCAGCTGGGCAAACAGTAAATAGTTATAATTTGGATAGTTAAGTTAATCAAAGTTAAAGTTAAACAAACCCCTGAAGTTAAATCAAGTCAACTCCTGTTATTTATTATATTAAATATAAATATTTTTTACATATCATCACTATCAATGTAACGTTATGTAGTTCACATTTTTTTCATTTTTTGTTGTGTTTTTGATGTGACATAAAGTTGGATTAAAAGACAGAAGGTGAGGTGGGTACACAAGAGGCCTAAATGCACTTAAACAACAAAGTAAAGAGTCTATTTGGGTTGCCATATGACCTAGATTTCGAATCAAAAGCCTTTTCTCCTATAACATTTAGTGATATGTTACAGGAAAGGACAGTCATTGAGTTTTCAGCCCCTAAATGTAGCTTCCTGATTGACTGTAGAAAACTATTAATTTTTTAAATATTTTTTCTTGTTAAGCATTGGGTCCAGTCTCATGTGGCTTGTCATTTTAATCAAATTGTTTGTAATGATTGAAAACAGCATGAATTTGCCTGCTAAACAGCAAAAAGAAGCACATCATGCAGAATAATATAATTACATTAAAAATCAACACATAAACCTTGAAAGCTCTATTTATTTTATTGAATAAAAAAATGCTTTCAAACAAGATGTTTTATTTTTGTCCATCTGACTTAACCACTATTGATGCAAATATGCATCAAACTATTATGGGGTCCAAAATTAACTTAATTTAGCATCTACTTGCTTTTTTTTATAGCCGAAAATAAATTTAGGTGTCAAGGAGTTAAAATAAGTTTTGTTTTTCATGTTTGTCATGCTTTTACAACAAATGTGAAGTCAGTTTTGACTGACCACTGCAAAGCACTGTCTGATAGAGGACAGGAACAATGTCTAAAGCTTTTATTTGGACAAACAAGGCTGAGACGCCTTATCAAATACAAGCAGCAAAAAAAAAAGTGTTGAATGGAGGGCAAAGAATTGTTTTCAAGAAAAGGTGTTGTTTCAATGTGTGTGAACTCCCCAGTGAAACACACAAACAGGAAAGTGTGATCTTCCTCTCCAGAGGTGGAGCCTAAGTCCACATTCTGACCACAGAGTGATAGTTGTGCATTCCTCAGAGACACGCTGCACTCTCCGGTCTGCACCTCTATGTTGATGGATTCCCAGGGCTCTAGGATAATGAGTAAAGCACACTTCAAAGCTCTGAAGAGCTGCTGGAACACCAACACCGTCTGAAGAGAGTTGACTTTGATGTGCTCTCCGCCACAGACACCATGTCCAGAATGTTTTAAAGTTTAAAACTGATAACTTTTTTACACCTGCTATCAACAAATCCTTCCCCGAATTGTCAAATGAATACAGTAATGGATCTATTTGTCTGCAAGTGGATGCATCCGATTTGTAGCAGAGAACGAAGACTTTGCCCCCCCCTATGGCAGTTGCTGCTTTACCAAGCTGAGCTTTTTTCATCTGCTCCAACACAATTTGAATACAGTACATCATCCAATAGTAGCCGGGGCGTTTATTTTAAAAAAATGTCGGCTGCCCAGGCGTTTATTAGAGACCAGCGTCTTTTGGAGACCAGCGTTTATTCCATCACAGACTGAATGTTAATGGTTAATGGGTTCATTTTGCGTAAAATTCGATCACAAAATGCAGAAAATAACAGATGAACATTTCAGGATTTATAGAAATGATGAGAACATTTTATTCTGTTCTGATTCACACTGGCTGTGAACGTTAATCTCCGTATCAAAAATCAGTTTCACTTTCATGCAAATCATTTTCCTGGAGACATGAGCACCTTTTTCTTTGCTCAGTAATCCATGTTCAAACCAGTTCTTCTAATTTGTTACTGCATTCTCTGCTCCTCAGGAACCCAGGCTTGCTTTGTTTCTTTCTTTCTGCAGCCTCTCTGCTGTTTAGAATTCACCGCAGAATTGATAAGTGTAGCTAGCAGTTGATGTTTTTAGCTGTTAGCTTTGTGGAGCTAGCAGCTAATGTTTTTAGCCGTTAGCTACATGGAGCTAGCAGCTAATGTTTTTAGCCGTTAGCTACACGGAGTGATGTCTGTGTTAATCTCATTTACTATGCATGAATGACATGGATAATATGAAGAGATCAGGTTGATTTTTTTGAAAAGCTCTACAAAAATATCAGTGATTATTCCTCGATGTTTGGGCTCATGAAAACGTTTAGAATCTCCAACAAGCTACCGAGAGCTTCCCTCCACTCTTGTACGGAGTTTGACGGCTTTCTGTCCCGCATTAACACAAAGAATAAAATGAGGGTACCTTTTTGAGGCATGGATGAAACTAAAGTTCAGGAGGCCCAAGCAGACTGCTTTCCCATCACGCGCCGGCTCTCTGTCTGGCTGCTAGCTTCTCCAGCTCTAAAGTGTACCGCCTTAGTCCAAAAGCAGCAGGCTGGACGGTTCCAGAAATCTTGCTGCCCCGAAAGGGATCCAGTGGGGTAAGAAAATGAATGAAGTTCAGGAGAATTCAGGGATTGATCCACTTCAAACACCAGGAAATGGGTTTGCTCCTTTTTGTTTCAGCATCCATCTTGCTTCTTCCCTCCTTCACCCATCTGCTTGCAATACTCTGATATGTTTAGGATTCATCCCAAAATGTGGTTCAGATTCCTCAACAGAGTGTTCTTTGGTATATTCCAAAAGTTTAAACAAAATGGAATGAGCCAAAATGTGACTGAATGCTATAGACACCCAGCCCCCCTGGGTACAGGCACGCGGCAGGGGGGTGGGGGTAGGGAGGGGTGGGGGTCTTAAAGGAGTCTGGTCACTTTTAGGCTCATATTATTCAGAAGGTCAAGACCCACGGGTCAGTAGCCAACCTCTCTGGACGTGGCTGCAAGAGGAAAATTGATGACAAATTGAAGAGACGGATCGTTCGAATTGTATCCAAAGAGCCCAGAACAACCTCCAAAGAAATTAAAGGTGAACTCCAAGGCCAAGGTACATCAGTGTCAGATCGCACCATTCATCGTTGTTTGAGCCAAAGTGGACTTCATGGGAGACGACCAAGGAGGACACCACTGCTGAAAAACAATCCTAAAAAAGCCAGACTGGAATTTGCAAAAATGCATGTTGACAAGCCCCAAAGCTTTTGGAAGAATGTCCTTTGGACAGATGAGACCAAGCTGGAGCTTTTTGGTAAGGCACATCAACTCTATGTTCATAGACTCAAAAACCAAGCATACGAAGAAAAGAACACTGTCCCTACGGTGAAACATGGAGGAGGCTCAGTCATGTTTTGGGGCTGCTTTGCTGCATCTGGCACAGGGTGTCTTGAATGTGTGCAAGGTACAATGAAATCTGTAGACTATCAAGGCATTCTGGAGAGAAATGTGCTGCTTTGTGTCAGAAAGCTTGGTCTCAGTCGCAGGTCATGGGTCTTCCAACAGGACAACGATCCAAAACACACAGCCAAAAACACCCAAGAATGGCTGAGAGAAAAGCGTTGGACTATTCTAAAGTGGCCTTCCATGAGCCCAGATCTGAATCCCATTGAACATCTGTGGAAGGAGCTGAAACATGCCATTTGGAGAAGACACCCATCAAACCTGAGACAACTGGAGCAGTTTGCTCATGAGGAGTGGGCCAAAATACCTGTTGACAGCTGCAGAACATGAGCTCATTGACAAATACAGAAATCGCTTCATTGCAGTGATCGCCTCAAAAGGTTGTGCAACAAAATATTAAGTTATGGGTACCATCATTTTTGTCCAGGCCTGTTTCATTAGTTTTTTTTTTCTTTAATAATTATGTTAATCAGCAATTCAAAAGTGATGGCTGATTTTGATTATTTAATTTTCAACAAATTTTTATTTATTGTTACTTTTGTAAGTTTCAAGTGATTTCAGTGAGAATTGTGGGTTTTTCCTTCTTTAACTGAGGGGTACCAACAATTTTGTCCATGTGTGTATGTACCACACACACTCACATTTGCACTTAATAAAGAATTTCACGCTGCGATGCCCAGATTGCGCCACAACACCCAAAATGCTCTCCTGCCAAACCATGTCTGAGGCTCAAATCAAGCTGCAGGAGCCCTGATTGTGTCTGTACATTGACGTTTCACCAAAGATGGATGACCAATAACTGTTTTGATACCAAGGAAAAATAGCATTCAAAACTTTCTCTTTGTTCATTTCTTTAAACAAATAAACTGTTACCCACTGGGAAACAGTTGTGACATCTTTGTTAAGACTGAAATCCTGGTTTATTTTAGTTAACTTTGTGTTAGACAGCATCTAAGCATGCTTGGCTCCTCTGATGGAAATATTAGAATTATAAGATTAATCTTTTTTCATGATCTAATGAGACACTTTGTTGGCTAGAATATCAGTGTGATAAGAAGAGTACATTTCCTTTTTATTCTTTTGAAGTTAAGTCAACAGTTCTTAAAAAACAAGCATGAAGTCTTCTCAGAAACTTAAAACATTCCCACTTTATCTCAACAGAAAATATGGCTTTCTGGATGAACATCAACGTCAGTGAACTGGATTTCTTTGTGAGTAAACCTTTGGCTTTTAATTAATGCCACATTATGGCTGGATTAAATATTTTTTTTACCCTTTACTGTTTGTTAAATACATGGAATTAAATAATTAGTTTTAAGAAGACCCGATGCATCTTTAGTTCAGGGAAACATGCAGAAATTTGATGTTTCTTGATTGTAGAACATTTTATTTGTGCAAATGCGGGTTTGCCTGATGACATTTACTAATTGTCTGCACATTTGGCAGTGTGCACCGGGTTCACCCAAGATGCTGTGTGTGCTGTAGCAGACATGATGTATAACAGGTGTGAGGCAGTAAAGGGGGCAGACGTCTACAGCTGTCCCTGTGGACTCCAGTCATGTCCTCTCCTTTCCCATCTGCCCCCAATGTCTCACAGAGCCAGCAACAACCTGGCGAGCTCGTACATTCATGTATATTTATGTGCAGCAGCCTCCAAATCCCTGCTAAATGCAGTTATGTGCTATAACCTCTCAATATCAGACAACCCACTAACCCACTACCTCCCACTCAGAATTAACACTCTGCAAAACCATGGACACATATGGATTTGACCATGTGTCGTTTGTGCGGCTGAATGTGTTGACCTCTTTAGCAAAACATTAAATCATGGCCAGTTAAATGGCAGGTAAAAATAGAATGGTACAAAAACGTTACAAGTTTGGACTGTATAATTGTGTGAATGCTGAGTCAACATTCACTATTAGCGCCACTACAGATAAAAATATGGCGTTCCTCTTACATGTCTTGGACAATGGTAAAAGACTTGAGTGCCATCTCTAGTGATATATAACTCTTTGGTTACAGGAATTGTGGTTATACTAAAGCGGCTAACCTGTAGCAAGTATTTTTTTCTTTTGCTAACAAGGTTGGAAGTTAGCATGGTCACAGTACGGGTTGTTTTAGCAGCATCAGTCTGTTTTTTACGTGTTGCAAACAAGGTTGGGAGTTACAAGTATTGTGAATACACTAACGCTGCTAATGTGGCTAACATTGAGTTATATTATATTATTATATATTGAGTTACGATTGTCTAATGTATGTAAAGAGGGACGCCATAGAGGAAAGAGCAGGAAACAATGACACACGGCTTGGCAGATACAGTAAAATGAAAACAAGAATAAAAAACTCTGACTATCACAAAAATAAGACCCTGGCCATGGTATTACTGTTTTTGCACAAGGTGCAACAGATTAATTAAATTTCAAATATTTCTATGAATAAATATGTCAATTTATATAAAACACAACACATACCTGATGCAGTGTTGTGGTTATACTCACGTATAAACTCACACAGACTAAGATTTACACGAACTGTTAGACTTCGTGTTTCAAAAGTGATCAGGTGGGTTCCCAATATCACCGCCGACCCCTCGCGCCTGTTTTACATAGGCCTGTCCCTGCCCGGGATGGTGCGACATGGTCGGAGCGGGGGACCCCGTTCTTCCTGTGTATGGGAGAGAGGGCGTAGTGAGCACTTTAGTCCACGATTCTGGTGCGACGTTATCTGGTTGTGACACTCCTCCATGGGAAAAGTGCACCCGATGGTCTTCACTTGCCACTACTGAGGGAATCTTAGTTAATTTCTTCTCATCCCCTCCACTTAGTAATTAATATGCTTCAGTTCAGCAGGTCAAAGTTTTTCCTTGTTTCCTTGTCCGCCTTGTTTTTCGAGTTCTGTTTGTGCAATTGTAGCACAGCACAGGCAGGCACCTGGCCCGTTTCAATGTGGCGTCCATTTTTGCATAGGCAACAGGCTAGTGTAGCATGTCTAGCCCTATAAAACTCATTGGTGGCTAACATGTCGCATGTTACAAACAAATTCTAGAGTTAATGTGAATGACTTACCTCTGACTCTTTTGTCTCGTTTAACGTGTTTAATAGTTTGGTGTGCCTTATACATGACATAAGTTTGAAAATAGACCAGTCATTAACGGTGTCCCTTGTAATTCTGTGTGCCCATCTAGTACGGAAAATAAGGTATGCAATTTTTGCTTCTTTACATTTTTTTTGGCTCATTTCCATTAGTGAGCCAAAAGCAAATGCAATTGAAATATGTACTTTTTATATCAATAAAGGTGAAAAAAGCTGCTAATTTTGAAAAAGAAAAGTTTAAAGTTTTACAACGTTCCCACCAGGGGGAACAACCTATGACAATGAAGCAGATATGACTATATGGGAACAAATAAAAGGTTTGAAATAATAGGCCCTCTTTTTCATTGCAGTTGCTTAAAACGTTCTTTTTAATAATCCATGATATTAAAAATAAGTCTGTTTTGCATATTCATATCTCTCTTTGTTTGATTTCAAATTTTAATTAAAAGTGCTGCTTTGAGCTTGTTGGACTCTTTGATTAAATATGAGACTTCAGTTACATAAAAAAAGAAACATTAAAAAAGATGACACAACATTTTATTAAGATGTTTTCAAAGTGGAACAACATTTTGAAACATGTAAACACATCCCAATTAAACCAATGTATGTCATTCGTCATGCAACTTGAGATGTAATTTACAGTCGTCTTCCCATAAATTGGACTTAATTTTCTTGTCATAATTGAGCAATGTCTATTCCAGATATATAACAGAAGATTCGAACAAATAATCAGTAAATATTTTAAACGTGGAAGGCAGTTTACATTTGTGTGATTATCCAGAGGGCCAGGTGATGTCAGGGATCTTATTTTTTTAAATAGATTCTAATACACAAAACTTATACCATGTTTTTTAGATTTGATTGAACAAATTTCACACTTGTTCCTGATTCCTTTATTAATGTCAGAAGGTTTGAACTCTCACAGATTCTATGTTTGTAACAAACCAGCTTTCTATCCCTGGGAAACGAATACTAAATTCAGTGATGCCTCTGTTACATCTACAATAGTTTTTTCAATTCTTTTTTTTTTTTTTTTTTTTTGATTAAGGGTTTTAAATGAGCCTTATAGAGCAGAAAACATTGTCATTTCAATTTATAATTTATTAACTTTAATGTACAAAAATACAAAAACTATCAGGGCACCCTGAATGACCTGCAACATAGTTTTGAACCAATTTTATTTGAATGTGCAAATATTTAAAATTACAAACTAAAATTGCATGACATTGTTAACAGATCCTTAGCTTACAGCACACATTCACAGAACAACGAACTGGTCCACACTATGAAGAGAAAATAGACTGACTGGATGTGTGTGTGTGTATGTGATTCTTGATTTGTATACAATACATTTTGTGTGTAATTGTGTGTACTGCACCCTCGGGACACTTAAAAGTCCTCCAGAACTCCCTCTCCACAGAGCCACCCTTGACAGCTCCTCCAGCATGGAGCTCTTCTCCAAGTTCTGGTTCCCAATCACAGCAGTAGCAGGCTCTCTGGATGCTCCTTGGGTGTTGAGGAAGACCTGGCGATGCCTACTATCTCCGTGATTTTTAAAATCTTAATTATTGAGGAATACCTATATAAGAAAGGGAAAAAATGTCAAATTTTTACTAGATATTATTCATAATTTAAGATGCTGATAAGAAAACTAGTAAGGGTAAAAGCATTTTAATTCTTAAAAAACTTTGATGCTAAAAACCTATAGAAAAGTCCGCTAAAAAATTTTACACTATTTACTTCGTTAGACCAGTTTAGGGGTGTTGGAGATGACAATGGAGAGAGTAGATGAAGCAGGACAGGAGAGATTGAATCGCAAGCAGCACTTAGATTGAAGAGGATGAGGATGGTTATGAACTGGAGGCCATTTGTTATTTTTAATGGAGTAGTTTCAGTGCGATGGACAAAAACCAGAGTGAGAAGATTCATGGAAGCTAATACGAGTTAGATGAGAAGGATTTTGGAAATGAATGGTAGATTGGAGATGGGACGAAGGTTATTGAAGGTACTGGGATCTAAGCCAGAGCAGGGAGGGAAAGGCAGGATTTAACCAGATATGTGGAGACGGGGTTCAACTGACAAGTGGAGGGCTTGGATGACATTGTAGAGGATGGACTATTAGGGTCACCATGAAAAGGAAAAAAAATAAAATCATATACGAGAATCATTTTATAATAGAAAATTTGCGAAAATAATTAGAAAAAAGTCTAAATTTACAGGAATACAGTTGTGAAATTAATAGGAAAAAAGTTGTGATTTAACAAGGAAAATGCCATGCTTTTTTGAAAGTGAAGTTGCGTAAACCTTCATGCACATTATGTGTAGACTAAATCCATCAATGCAGCCATGTATGGCTATGCCATGAGGTTTTAATTTATCATAGAAATCTATGTGCCATAATGCATTTGGACCTCTGCAACTAAATCCTACAGCCGACAGCATAAACGGAACATCTGCAGGAAGTCCACTCCACGTGGGTTCTTTTTGTTGTTTATATTTTTCTTACTAAACAGCCTCTGATGCTTATTTATTTTCTCAAATAATAACTTTATTCTAATAAAATTGAAGCTTTTCTTCTCTTAATGTTATAACTTTATTTATGTAAAATTACAAGGTTTTTTCTCAGAATTTGATTACATTACTCTCTTAAAATGATAAATTCTTTCTCAGAATGAGGTGACTTAATTTTTTTTTTTTTTTTTTTTTACTTTTTCTTATAATGTGACTTTACTTTCAGAAAACTATGACATTCTTTTCATAAGTTCATGACTTTTTCACCGGGGACTCCGGCTTCCTCCCACCATCCAAAAACATGCTTCATAGGTTAATTGGTCACTCTAAATTGTCCCTGGGTGTGCATGTGAGTGTGCATGGGTGTGTGACTGTGGCCCCTACGACAGACTGGCGACCAGTCCAGGGGTGTCCTCTGCCTTCGCCCATGAGTAGCCAGGTTAGGCTCCGGCAGCCCCGTGACCCCGAAAGGGATAAAGCGGTTCAGAAAATGAACGAATGAAAAGATTCTGTCTTTCATTATTTCTCTGATTTTTTCGAATGTATTCATGTAAATACATGTACATTTTTCACTTTTTTCTTATATTGTTACAAGTTTATTTTCATAAAATAACGACTTCTTTTCTCATAATTTGACGACTTTATCCTTGTAAAATTTCTAACTGTTTCTCATAGTTTTACAACTTTATTCTTGTATTTTTTTATTTTTTCTAATATCTTTAGGACTTTATTCTTTTAAAATGATTACTTTTTTCTGATAGTTTCGCAACTTAATTTTCTTATTATTACAAATGTAAATCTAAAAACAAATATATACAATAATTTTAAGACATTATTCTTGTACATCTTTTACTTTTTTTCTTATAATGTTACTAGTATTCCCCGTAATTTGCTTTTTTAAAGATAATTTGACAACTTTATTCTTTTAAAATTACAAACTCTTTTTAACAATCTTAAAACATTATTTTTGTAAATTTCTGACTTTTTCCTTATAATTTTTACAACTTTATTGTCATAAAATATTTATTCTCGTATGTTTTTTTTTTTTTAATTTATTTTCTAGGATTTTCTCCTCGTTACATTGCACTGTTTTTTCTTGTAATTCTTTTTCCCATATATTTTGTAAATTTTTCAAAAATAATTTACAAATTTATTTTGGGAGAATTACAAAATGTTCACAACAATTTTGCACAAATAATTTTACAACTTTATTTGAGAAGGACCTGGCTGCAGAAAAGATGGCGCCTGATATCATCAGCCGGAGCTGGAAATTATACAACTTACCTTAACGCTGACGCTAAAGTGTTGAGAATTGTAGAAAATGTTTTATCAAAGCTCAACACCGAAAAAATCATAACTGGACAGTTAAAACAAAGTTTTTTTTGAGATTTCTAAAATCTAACTTCTAAAAGAGACTTCATTTGTGACTTCTGGGGAGACTTCCGGTTTTCGTTCGAAGACTTCCAGTTCTGGACTTTGATGTCTGCATCAAGGTCCTCTTGCTTTATGCTCGCACATTTATTTATTTTTATGGTGACCTAAATACTCCTTCATAGATGTCAGAAAAAGAGAAGTTGAAACATGGAAAAAAACCAAATTGATCACGTGCATAAATTTGAATATTAGCATAATTCAGTGTCAACTTCATTTCATGGCGGAAAAATGGAAGAATATGAGCTGCTGCTCTGAAAACTGCAGAAAAATGTATCAGATCTTGAACGGGTTAAGATGTCAACTCCTAAATAGCCACACCAGCACTGATTAGTTATTACTTGGCCATGACTGATACACTAATGTTAAACTGAGCCACACTTCATTACAGGGCCACTAGCTGAGCTGCATTTTGATGGATTTTTTTCTGAACTCCCACGGCCTCCATTGCCCATCAGGTAATTGCTTTGAGCCTAGAAGCTCAACCACCAGTCCTCAGACTAAAGTCCATCTATTCCCTTGTCTTTTCTCCACTGTGCAAATGTGTGTGTGCAAAGGGCAGGCAGGAAAAAAGGAATGAAGATGAAGATCAAGTATTAAAGCTGGTGCCTTTTCTGCATAACAGATCAACACTGTCTTTGTGATAATGATGCATGACATACAACCCTGGGCTAATCTGTTCCAGTAAAGCCCGCAGTCCTTTCTTGAAAGCAGACAAGACAACATAAAGGCTGCGCTTGCTTCGATTACTGGGTTGTGCTTGCGTTTTTCTGCTGCTCCAAGACCTGGTTTCTGTCTGCTAATCATGATGAAAGGGCAGAGGAAAAAGGGAGACCGCTTGAAGGGAGAGGAGACAGAAAGAAAACAAATAAAAGAAGATCAAGAAATCGAACAAGAGGGAAATACACAGAGAGAAGCCCGTTTTCCAATTAGTGCGAGATGATGTAGAATCTGGAACTTATTGGAAAGACTGTCCGGAGCAAAGTGCCACTGAAGAGCAGGGGGTTGTTTGTGTGTCGGGGAGGGTGCGTTCTGGATTAGAAGGAGATGAGACGATGAGGCGAGGCCTCTTCCCAGACAGCTCATCTCTGCGAGCTGCTGGAGGCTGGCAGAGAGAAAACACATGCCAGGGGGTCTGGCTTCAGAAAGCTGCTGCTGCTGCAACACCGCCACTGAAAAAGATGACCTCAATACAGCCCTCCACTCTGGGTTGCTCACTTGTTCACACCCATAAACATAAGAAATAAACAACTTAATTTTATGCTTTGCAACAAATGCAAAAGACACATGTTTTTTTCTGTTAGGGTCCGCTTGATGTTGGTTAGGTAAGTACAAACTGGGAATAAATAAATTTGCTTCCTTCCACTCCCTTTCAAGCAATCTACAATTATCATCTGCTTGATGCTTCTTTGTATGGATTCAAACATTTGTTTATTGTACTGTTTATTCACTGTTTCTTGCTTTGACTGCTTAAAATAAACAATTTTCAAATTCAAACGTATTCAGACTGAAAATTTGTTGCAGACTATGAGGAGAAACGAACTCTGGTACACTTTAGGTGAACCAAATGTGTCCAGTCAGAATACATACTTAGTTACTTTTTGTATTAGAAAGGCCTCAGATGAAGAAATAAATGATCTATTTTACTGCTTTGCATCCTTCACTGCAAAGACGTAGTCTAAAATTATAAAAATAACCCTAATCTAAAGAAGAAAATCGATAGAAAGTAGTCAAATGATCTGCCAATGCATCAAGTCATTTTTACTTAACAAGAAATCTTATAAAAAGATATCAAAATCTAGACATTAGGAGTTTCCCGCGAGCATTAAAAAAGGAAAAACTAAGCAACTGTTAAATAAAACTACTTCAAATTGAATGCTATCCAGCCTAATAATATGTATTTTTGCATGTTCTAATCAAATATTTTGTATTTTTTGAAATTTTGTGTACTTAACTGTAGTTCATTTTGCTTACAGTATTTAGAAAAAATTGGTGTAATAAGTGGAAATGACTCATTTTAGAACACAATGTGAACAAAATAAGAATACCCTCTTAGTACAAGTTGGCCCATCTTAATAAATTCTTGTGAAATCTCAAATTATCTCTTATTATTATTAGAACATAAATCTACATTTTTTTATTTTGAAATAATGACACTGAATGGCAGTCTCCCTTCAAATTGAACCAAGAAAATTACAGTGAAATTTGATTTCTGTGTGTGCCTTCAATCAACCTTTTTATTGTCAAGAACATGGAGCAGAAGAATCTTGACTCATTTTAATAATGTTTTTACTTTTAAATCCTAGCTCTCAATGAGAAAAAATTATCCACTTTACTGATTCTGAGAAATGCTTGGAAAAGTGTAGAGCAAAGACAAGTAAAAACAATAGAAAAAGTTGGTAAAATAAATGTCTAAACAAGGTTGAAGAAGGTGGAGATCGTTTTTACTGGAGAAGGTTTCAGTGTGACGTCTGTGGAGCAGACGCAATCCACAAAAGCTGAGGAAAATCCCTGTTTTGTTTGCAATACAACCAGGACAACAACAGGTTTCTTCATGATTTGTGATCATGATAAATGATGATGTGTTTTTGTCAATTCAGCTTCTGTTTGAGCATTTGAAGCAAGCTGAAGCTTCAGCATTAAAATAAAAAAATCAGCCTGAAGCTTCACTTGTTGATCTTTCTTCACACAGAGCAATTTTAGGAAAAAAAATCAAACATTAAGAGATAAACTACTGTAACAGCAAACAAAGAAAAATAAAAACTCTATCCTCATTGTGTGGAAAAAGCACTGGAGAATGCGTAAACTACCCTTTTCAGATACTTAATAAACTAGGGAAAACTTGAAGGATTTTCACAGTAAAAGCATGAAAGTCCTGAGTGAATTTTCTCTGATGTTCCATGAGTGGGCGTGTGCTTCAGGTGAGGTCTGTTCCCTTTCTGATAGGACACACCTGTCTGTAATTTAGCTGTCATGCAGGACTTAAAATACTCCACAAAGGCTTTCAGACACCGCCAGATTGTCTGCTCAGACCAGAAAGATTTATGACTCTGTCCAAACTCAGATTAAGTTCGTTTTGTCAAGTTGGGTTGTCTCTGTTTCAAGTCCTACACAGCAGCTACCTGGACTTAAGATCCTTTTCAAGCTGTAATTTATCGATGCTTTTGCCCAGCAACAGTGTTGGGTACGTTACTTTTAAAAAGTAGTTGATTAGTTTTCTTAGTTACTGGATGAAAATTGTAATTAAATTACTTTACTCATTACCTATTTGAAAAAGAAATTCACTACTCATTACTTTACTTTTTTCCACTCATACAAATTCTCAAGGGAAGAACAACTTTGCACAAACAAGATCCTCTTGTCTTTCATTTAACAGGGCTCCTTTGAAAAAGAGATTTTTAATCTCAATAGAACTTATCTGGTTAAATAAATAAAAACGATATTTAAAGCAAGACGCACCAGCCCATCTTCACTGCCGCTCACCCGCTGCTCCGTGGAGATGACAGGGCATTCTGGACAGCGTCTCTTTTCGTCTCCTCTTTGAGCCAGTTTGGAAAGCACCTTGACTGCATCAATGAGTGCATGTCTGTACTTTGACAGATCTCCAACTCTGCGTGCACATGCGTATGCGCCAGTTACTACGTTATGCTATAGTCCAGCAACTGTAATTAGCAAAATTTGAACTGTAATTCGTTACATTACTCCATTAATGACAAAAGTAATTAAATTACAGTAATTTGTTACTTTGTAATCTGACCCCCCCCCCCCCCACACACACACACACACAGTGCCTGCAAGTAATAAATTCTGATTCAACTAGGAGCACGTAGAACATTTTAGTAAAAAAAAAAAAAGTAATTTACCAAGTAATCTTTTTTATTTGGGCAAGTTGATGTGTGTTTTTTTTGTATTTCTTTTTTATTTAACAGACTCATCACTGGAATTTTTTGTGATAAATGACTGATGAAATGGTTACTTTTTGGCTTGTTAAGCTTGTATTTGAACACACAAAAAACAAAGGAATGGATAGAGATTTAAAATGACCCTCTCACCCTAAGCTCAGGGTCTCTACCAGAGGACTGGGAGCTTGAGGGTCTTGTGCAGCATCTTAGCTGTTCCAAGCAAAAATATTTTCTGGACTGAGATGTCTGAGGGCTTCTGCTGTATCCACTCCTCCAGTTTGGGGGTTACAACCCCGAGTGCTCCATTTAGCACGGACACCACTGTCACCTTCACCTTCCAAGCCTTCTCCAGTTCTTCTGAGTTCTTGGTATTTCTCCAGTTTCTTATGTTCCTTCTTCTTGATGTTATCATCCCTTAGTACTGTCACATCCACTACAACAGCTTTCCTCTGTTCTTTATCCATCATTAGAATGTTTAGTTGGTTCACCACTACCATCCTGTTCGCCTGTATCTGGAAGTCCCACAGGATCTTTGTTCTCTCATTCTCTACCACTTTCTGAGGTGTTTCCCATTTTGGGGTTTCCAGTCCATTTTCTGTAAACATGTTCCTGTTGTGCTTTCCATTTCCATAGTTGTGCATCCATCCTTTCCCAGCCAGCATCTTTCACCCTGCAGTGATGTGCTGGATTGTTTCAGGCGCCTCTTTGCACAGTCTACACCATATTGTTTGGTGTGGTAGATCTGAGCCTCTATCGCTCTGCTGCTCACGGCTTGTTCCTGAGCTGCCAGGATGAGAGCTTCTGTGCTGTCCTGTAGGCCAGCCCTTTCTAGCCATTTGTAGGCCTTCTTCCTCAGCCACTTCAGTTATGGTTCGGTGGTACATCCCATGCAGGGGCTTGTCCTCCCATGAGAACCTGTCCTTCAGCACCGCATCCTCTGCTGTCCATGGCCTGAAGCATTCACTGAGCACACTGTCAGTTTGGTCCTTGAGCTTGATGTATTCATCCATCTTGGATAGTGGCTTCCATTCTCACTAGTCCTCGGCCTAACTGTTCATTGCCTGGGTCTTGTTTTTGAGCTTTACTCGTTGAAGTATTTGGCTATTGCGGCTTTCCTTGTTGCTATTTGCCTGTGGAATTCCAAAGTACTTGTAACTGTCCTCAATGTTTGCTGTTGTTTCTTCTGGGAGTGAGACCCTGTCATTGTGAACTACCTTGACTCTCTTTGTCACCATCCGACTGCATTTACCAGAGATATTTCCCTAAAGACCGGGCTCACCCCAAATTTACACGGATCTCTGCTCCTTGGAGAGTGGTTGGTTTGTCCTGCCACCCCCCTGTTCTGTAATTCATCCCGTTCTTTGCTCATCCTAAACTCTAGCAATTGGGCTCAATGTCCTCTCCTTCACAGTATTTTTTTTTTCTGTAAAAAATGTATGTTTTGTGCCATAAATGATGTTTCTGTACTTTCAAAATTATATTTTTATCATCCACGGTGAAAATGTTCACCGATTGTTATTGCCAGTGTTTGTTGCAAGGGCACGTCACCTTTAAATATAAAATATTATGACGTTTTTTACTTTGAAAGTACAACGGAATTTTTTTATTTTGAAATCCGTACCTGTTTCCAGGTTCTTCTGCTGTGTGTGGGTTTTTTTTTTTTTTTTGGTCAATGCAATGCGACAGACTGGCACAGATCATTTCAAATCAGCCTTTTTGAGTTCATGCGTCACTATGCAAGTCTTTAGTCGGTCTTTGGGCTTTGTGTACAAAACACATGGCAATTGAGCGCACGCCAGAAGTTAAACCAGTTGAACTTTGACCAATCAAAGACTCAGTGCCAACCGTTTAAAAAAATGAATCCAGAAGGAGAAATGGTTAATTTTGGTTTAATTATTGCGGTTTGTGCCTAAAGTTATACCAAGTCGTTCACATGTTGGAATAGAGCTGTGAAACTACTTTATCATTTGTGAACATTGTGTGAACGTAGCATGACAGGAGGAGGTGGGACTGCACCAAGGATCAGCTTTGAGCTCCTTCTTGTTTACTGTAATGATGGACAGACCATCCTTAGCACCCCCGATTTATGGCTTCAAAAACCCACTTGAGTTTACTTGTCAGCTTTTCTATCAGTTCAAAGTGGTAATTGCTGCTTTGATGATTTTTCCAGCCAGCATGAAGCTGCATTAGGCCTCTGGGAGTGGAGCTTGAACTAGCTGAGACATTGAAAGCTGTGAGAGAAATTTAAGGGGATAAAACAATACTTTTTACAGCTGTCTGAGGCTATCAGTTAGATTTTTTTTTCTTTTTGTCCTTTAGAGAAACAGCGCTTTACTTTTTACAACTAAAATGGACCAAATATTGGATATTTTTAAGTAAACATGGAATATTTCTCAATCCAAATCTTTGTTAGTGGTTAAAAATGGGTTTTAAATGCATCATTTTGAAAAATAAAAAAAAAAAGGAAAGGATTAAAATAAACTTGTAGACAATATCTTGGTGGTTCTATTTGTCTTTCATTGTTCCTGAGTGTCACGAGAAGTGCACTGAATTACATTTATTTTTCTTACTAAAGTCCATTAAATAATCTTATCTCAGTATATATGGTGAAAGACTGACATCCGCTCATACCTTTACTGTTTGCCTTTTAACGTGTTTGATATGATGAGAAAATACAGGAATTGAAGTGTATTTGTAGAAGCACCTGTTGTTTCTCATCTATTGATCCCATCCTCTTGAAAAACAGCACTAAACCATGAATAAACATTGAAGCAGCTCAGTGCTTTGCACTCTTTGACCGAGATGCCTCATTCAGGTAATATGCTCTCGGCTGGATCAATTCCACCAAGCAGCATAATAGTTCTTGGTTCTTCTGCTCCACTCATAACTGCTTTTCCGGCGCTCGCAGTGACTTTTCGTACAGGGTCATTTGATAAAAGGCGCTGCTAGAAGTTATTGTGATGCCATTACATGGTGGGGAGGCATTTTAAAAAATGAAATGGCTGCTCAGGGGGCAATTAGAGCCAGGTCAGGGCTGATTTATTACCCATTTTAATCCCGTAGGCAAATTCAGTTACATTGAGTCTGCATGCACGTGCAAGCAAAGAGGATCATTTACATTTTCACTTTCACATTGTGTTTTCCAACACCATCTATTTTACTGGAAAACATTAGGTAAACACAGGCTGATGGTGCATCCATTTATCTTTGGCGCTACAGTCACTTTGGTTGTGGATTTATCCATCAAAACAGCCCCTCTTTGAGCCTTTTCAGAGTAAGATGCACTGCATTTCAGGCCTTGTTCTGTCCCATGAGCATGCAGGGGGCTTCTGTGGTGTTTATGGAAAGGTAAATATTATAAATGTTATCCGTCCACAAGACAAATGGGTTCTAATGCTGGTATTTGGTGACAGAAGGAACCTCAAATATTTAAGTATTAACACCCTATGGGTGGATACAGGCAAATATGGGCAAATTTGTACGACGCACAAACTAAACCGCAGGGCAAAACTTTTTTTTTTCCCAACTGGCTTACTGGAGGCAACAGGTTGTGACAAACATGTACTCGTAAGGGTATGAACTTTTTTAAGATTAAAACTTTATTTCTGTGTATTTCTTTATATCGTGTTGGATCAGGAGCAGATCAAAACCTGCCGTTTGCTATGCAGCAACTGCCATTGACAGGCCAAAGTCTCTCTGCTCCTCTCCATTCTGATGCATCCACATTCAGGCAGATGGATCCATGAACGTCTTAATTTTCATCTTAAGAACTTCCATCAGGTTGAAAACTATCCGGCTGGATATCCCCAATGTTGCTCGCCGTCTTTGTTGCTCCGTTAATGTTAGCTTGGAGTTGTAAAGGGCTGCAAGCTAGCAGGAAAAAGTGTAAAGAAAGGGATCATAGGAAAGCAGCGGACATAAAATACAATGCAGAAAAGTAATTTAGGCCACTTAATTTAACTTTCGTTAAATGTATTTTTACTTCTAAACATCTCATCAATCTTCCGTAAAGTCTCCCTACAGATTTTTCCTTCGCAGCCTCTTGTTTTTTCAGCTTTGGTCAATGACCTCTTAAACTCCTTCTTCCCTACAGGGAGGCCATAAAATACGATGCTCCCACCTAAGCATTTCTTCACAAAGTTGCACATTTCTAGAGCTGGAAGCTTTCTGAGCTCAGAAGTCCATGCAGAGGCCTACAATTTGTTCTGTTGTCAGCATTATTAAAATATTTCCTCCCAGATGCGCTGGAGGCTAAATTTTTATTCCTCTGAAGTAGAATGCTGCAAACATTTTTTTTTCTATTTTTTTTTTAAAGCTGTGCTATCAAGATATCTTCTCTACAAACACAAATGAATACAATGCCAAAAATCTCCCCTAACAGAGAAAAGTTCGTCTCAATTTACTCTCCAGCAGGAAAGTTTGCTCGCCTTTGATAGTCTGCATCCCAGCTCGGCTTCCTGTATCATGTCAGCAGTCAGCAGCTGATCCCACAGGACAAGACCACCTGACTGAGCCAGAACTCTTCAATTATTCACCTTTGCCTCAAGGCTGTTCAGGTCCTTTATGGTTAATCTCACCGTAGCTCCTATGTATTGATCAAAAAAAGAGCAGCTCATTAGAACTCACATTACAAACGTCATTATTCCTTAGTGTCCCTGTGGAACAGCAGGGGTCGCCTGCACAGCACATGAAGGGTTCAAATACAACCCTCCCTACATTTTTTTATTTCTTTATTTTTTCTTTAAGCGTCACCCGGGATTAAGCCAAACCTGAAGAAGTTCAGAGCCCTTATATTCATCGGTATATCAAAGCAATCAAACTCTGTGAGGCACAGGGAGAAAAGGCTCATCTCAGTTATTAGGGCTTTAGTACCGTGATCGAGACCCACCATCACAGCAAAGAAAAAAAAAAGTGTGCAAACAAGAATAAACTCTCTAAATAAAAAGAAAGCTGCAAATGACAAAAGACACTGATACAGATTAAAGAAATACTCCTAAAAATAAACTATGTTGCAAATATAAAAAAAAAAAAAAAAAAAGCTACAAATAAAAAACATTGGGTCAATAAAAAAAAAAGATTGATGCCACTAAAAACACCACAGTGGAAGTGGATTATCAGAGATGAGTTTTTGTCGATGCATAGGAACATTTTCACAGTTTTTGTTCCAGGCTGTAAGGACCTGTTGTTACCATAGTCTGTATACCGTATATCTTCCAATGCTGGTCTAGTAGACTCCAGTCTTCAGTAAACGCCGGGTCTCACGGGTGCTCTTTACTTTAGAGGCTGGTCTCTAATGGTGGCTGGGTTCCTTTAAGCCCCCCACCACCACCTCCATACACGTGTTGTTTAAAGAGCCACAATACTTGCAGCTGCTCCTCATCCAGACTGGCGTTGAGTGGCCAAAATGGCATTTTAAAAAAAAAAGAAATCTGGTGCTTATTACACTGGTACGGTGGCCCTGAAGTGAAAATCAACCCAACAAATCACTCAGTGCAAAAACATATTAAAAATCACAATGACGATTTTTGATTTCTGGAAATTACTTTTTTTTTTTATTTGATAGGAACTATATTTTTCTCAGTGTGTGAATGTGAACGTGTGAATGGCACCTTGGGCCTTCAAAGAAGGTAGAAAAGTGCTTTAAAAGTATGCACCATTTATTCAGTAAGTCAAAGAAATGCCAGCTGCCTTTTGTTAAAACTGCTATTGTGTCATGTAGTGTTGCAAACTAGTTTAGAAAATGTCAGAGATGCAGTGCAGATAATATGCAATAACATCCAGTAAGTGTGTAGAAAAATTGCCAATGTACCTGTTAAATGGTCATTTAAAACTGACAACTGAGGTGGTGTTTTTTGTTTGTTGTGCTGTCACATTTTCAAAACACACCTGTAATTTATGTTGTTGGCTTTTTCATCCACATACATGAATAATTTGGCAGGAAACTGTTTGGTAACAAGAAAATGAGATGAAGATGCTGATAAGCTCAAAGTGTTGGAGGGAAGGAGGAATGAACATACACATTTAAGAAGACGGGACCCTCAGATTCTGCTTGGAGACTATCGTAATGTCTTCTGTAATCTGAATTGTATTCACACATCAAACACTCACTGACCACTTTATTAGGCACACCTGTCCAGCTCGTTAACTCAAATTTCAGAATGAGGAAGAAAGGCAGTGGAAGTGACTTTGAACGCAGCACGGTTGTTGGTACTAGATGGGCTGGCCTGAGTATTTCAGAAACTGCTGATCTACTGGGATTTTCACCATTAACCATCTCTAGGGTTTACAGAGAAGGGTCCTAAAAAGAGAAAATCTCCAGTGAGCAGCAGTTCTGTGGGTGGAAATGTCTTGTTGATGTCAGAGATCAGAGGAGAATGACCAGACTGGTTCCAGCTGATATAACTCAAATATTCACTGGTTACAACTGAGGTCTGCAGAAGAGCATCTCTGAACTCACAACACGTCCAACCTTGAGACAGATGAGCTACAACAGCAGAAGAACACACCGGGTACCACTAGTGTCAGCTAAGAACAGGAAACTGAGGATACAATACACACAGGATCACCAAAACTGGACAAAAGAAGATTGGTCTCATGAGTCTCCATTTCTGCTGCAACATTCAGATGTTAGGGTCAGAATTTGGCGTCAACAACGTAAAACCATGAATCCATCCTGCCTTGTATTAACGTTTCAGGCTGGAGGTAGTATAATGGTGTAGGTGATATTTTCTTGGTGCACTTTGGTCCCCTTATTACCAGCTGACCATGGTTACAACACCACATCCTATCTGAGTATTGTTACTGACCATGTCCATCCCTTTATGACCACAGTGTATCATCTTCTGATTCTACTTCCAGCAGGAAAAGGCTCCATGTCATAAAGCTGGAATCATCTCAGACTGATTTCTAGAACATGACAATGAGTTCACTGGACTCAAATGACCTCTACAGTCATCAGATCTCAACCCAACAGAACACCTTTGAGATGTGGTGGAACGGGAGATTCTCATCATGGATGTTCAGCCGACAAATCTGCAGCAACTGTGTGATGCTGTCATGTCAGTATGGACCAAACTCTCTGAGGAATGTTTCAAGTGCCTTGTTAAATTGATCACACCAAGGAGTTCTGAAGGCAAACAGGGTCCAACCTGGTGTTAGCAGTGAAGAGGTTGGCTCATTCATTTGAGCCAGGAAGTAATCTCATTTAAATGGTACATAAGCTTTATGTGAAGACGTTTCTCTTTCTTTTTCTATCAGATTTGATGCGGAAAATAATATTCACCTTAAAGTTTCTCATAGTTCGTGCAACAATGACAGGTTTCAACAGCGTTTTCTTGGCTTTTTAGGGTTTTAAACAAAAGTTTTAGAGAAGACTGCGCAAGAATCAACGTTTAATGTTCATAGCTGAGACTTTTAACTCCTAATCTTTGGAATAAACTGGATGGAAGCTGAAAATTCATCCTCTAACATGAGAACTTCACCAGATCATGAGGCCAGATCTCTCCAGCAAAGAGTTCAAAGCTTAAGGCGTTGACAGTCCAATGCAGGCCGTGTCATAAGAGTTTGATGGATCAGGCGTGCTTGTAAATCCACAAAACGACTGTTAATAGTTTGAAACGCCCTTGCTGCCGGTCAGTTCCTACACTAGTGTGCTTCTTGGAGTACGGCTCTGCAGCTTCTGTCCCTGCCTTCATGTCCACTATCATCTCGTCTTTAAAGGTTTCCATCTAAGATATTCTCTTTCTTCTCATCTCAGCTGAAGTGAGGCTTTAGGACGACAAACACAGGCAGCTGAGGCTCCTGATAACAAGCTTTATTTAGCAGTTCTCCCAAAGTGGGAGGCCACGAAGGAGCTGCTGCTGGTTGATCTTTCGGCAGCAGTGATTTCTCTAGTTCTGACTTGATCAGGATTGAAATGATTACACTCTAAATTACAGGTTTAATCTGTTTTGTGTCTGCGATCTTTCTCAAACCAAATCCAGATTTGCATATTTAGAGATTAAGGTGTTTCGTTACTGAGCTGCTTTTTCAAAGCGGACATCAACAACATTCAGTTGATAAATAAAAAAGGTTTAACGCTTATAGAACTTTAAAACCAGGGACTTTGTAGCTTTTAGTGTTCACTCTGGGCCCAAACTTGGCTGCTCTGATGTCAAGGACACATCTTCTGTGATCACAGATTCACAGTTCTTACTTCTTTTTTTTTTTTTTTTAAGATGACAAGATGTCGCCTTTTGAAGATCTCACACTTTGATCCGTCTCTCCCGCTGGAGTGGACAAACTTTACAAAGTTTAAACTGGATTTGTGTCGTTTCAGTGCTTCTTTCATCATAACTGCAATTAGCCGCGTCTGTTGATGCAGAAGAAAACTGGTCTGTTTTCTTTTAGTGTTCCTGGCTATTTCTTCATGTTTTTATCAGATTTACAGTATGGTAGTGGAGCCTTAAAGTAAAGCTCTTAAATAGATTTCATCATCTCAGAAACTTGACAAACCAAACTAAAAGATTGTTTTTACATCCAGCTTAACCTTAAGAGCTCATGTTGCTCTCATGCTTCATTTTTGCCGATATAGAAACTAGTGGTGTCATTTAACTTCTTTTTTTTTTTTTGAGCGATTAATAATTATGACTATGAATATGTAGGTAAGTAATCTAATTAATCAATTTTTATCTAACCAAACAATTGATATGAATTTAATCAGAGGTATTTTCATTTAAATTTGTGACATTGCGGTGCAGTAAAATAACTAAAAAAAGTGGCTTTTTAGTATACCAGACGTGTAACCTTTACTTTTACACCACCAAAGGTTTTTGTTTATTAGGAAAATTAAGCATCAGGTCCATAATGCTCTAAGCTTTGTGGTGGTGTCCATCCTGAGACTGGAAGGCTGTGAGTTCAAATCTAGGCCCAGTCATACAAAAGATTAAAAGTGGGACCCAGTGCCTCCTTGCTGACACTCAGCATTAAGGGGTTGGCTGGTGGGGTGTAAATCACCAAATGGTTCCCAAAAGCGGCTGTGACTGCAGCTCACCGCTCCCCCAGGAGACGGATCAAATGTAGAGAACACTTTTCAGTTTTTTTTAATCACAATAGTAAAAAAAGACATGAGGAATTGAACTATTTGAACTTTGTTTCTTTGTTGTGACTCAGATACAAGAGGGTGAAGTTTCCTTCTGAAATGATGCTTTGTTTAACCAACGACGTTTACATTCACAAACCACTTTCCTCCGCTGCTACAGAGCGAGGTCGGTGCAGGCTTTGTATTATTGTAGATCTTTGTTTTTTTTTCAAAAATTAATGGACTTTGCAGAAGCAACCGTCCGACACAATCCGGCCTCGCTTCGTCCTTTAACCTACGATAACGGACAGCTTGTTGGGAGTTATCCCTTGCATAGATAGATTGTACCAATGGAGACGTGATCTCCGATGTTTTTGTAGAACTCTTTGAAAAGAAACTGATCTCTTAACATCATCCGTGTCTTCCATGCATTGTAAATGAAATACAGTCAAAGCTTCATGTAGTGATAAAGAATATTAGCAGCTAGCTCCTCCCACACGTGAACGAGGCGGCGAGCTTAGAGAACACATTTATGGCCACGTGGCGAGAGGCGGGAGGGCCACAAAAGTTGGCCGCACGAATCGATTTAAGTGATTTAAGTAGTTACAGTAAAGGAAAAACAAAACTGATCTCTCACTAAATTTGTAGGTTTGCCCGCTAAAAAGAAAATGGACTTCTAAGGATAAAGTGTAAAGACAAAAGCAGCTTTTATTTCAAAAGAAATCTTGACTATATAGGAATGAAGCAGTTTGATGTACTTTTTAAGTTGTTTAGCTAAATCCACAAAACTCCATAAAACAATACAGTTTACATACAGAAAAGGAATTTGGAAAATTACTCCACTTCAGGTGAATTACATGAAGAAAGTTATGGCCCAAAATCAGGAGCTGTGTTTTGTTTCTTTTCTCTCTGCAGGACTGTTGCAGTGGGTTTCTTATCTCTGGAGGTTGAAATAATATCAAACATCAGGTTCAAGAATCCAGAAAATAAGAAATCATGGGAAAAAAAAAAACAAGATATATATATTTTGATGACGGTAAAAGTGGCATCCATCAGCACACATCCAAAGAGTTGGAGGGAACTTTCATTTTCCAACATAATAAGCGAATTATTTTGTGTACAGCAGTATTTGTAGACACACAATCTTTGTTTTCTCATGGATTTGTCTGCACAACCATCACATGCCCACAAGACCCACAAAAACCCACAATAATGTAGTTCCTAAAAATCCACACTGTTTTGCAATGTCACACTAGTGAACATTTTTTGACAGGAAATTCCATATAAAGAATTGAAAGTCTGTTACATACCTGCTGCTTTCATGGAGGCAGGAAAAGCCCTTCCACTGCCCCTAGTGGAATGATGATGAACTGCAGGGCAGAAAACATGGACCAAGTCATACACCATTAGTTTTCATGAAAGTTTGGAAAGTTAAAGTATTTAAAATATTGTTCAAAAATGAAAACTTTTACATTAAAACTTATATAACCTATAACTTCTGAGAAATAACTATTTGAACAGTTTATAATAAAAAAATATATCAAAAATAAACATATATTAGCAAATAAAATGTCACGACAAGTTTAAGAACTATCTATAGATCGTTCAAACTTTATTGATCAAGTCAATTTTGACACAATAATACAAAGAGCAGGACGTTAGAAAGTTTAGAAACCCACCCCCAAACCCCATGAATGATAATAAAATAAAATTCAATTTTAAACAGATTGAGATGTAATTAGGATTATGGTAGAAGAAAAGATCCAGATCACATGTAGGCTGTAACACTAAAAGTAAATCAAATGGTTCTTTCTATCACGCCTGTGGAATGAATGGATCAGAGACTGAGCGTTCTCCTCCATGATCGCAGTACCGCCGCTGTGTTCTACAGGGATTTCTACTGAATGCCAGCTTTTGCCAGCATTCATCCGTCTCCAGTCTTCCCGACTGAGTCCAGAGAGCAGCCCAGGAATGAGTGGGACTTCCTGAAGGCTCGCCAGCTTCTCCCTCTTCATCTCTGTGATGCTGCCTCTTCAGCAGAACACTCCAAAAGAGATGACTGGAGCCAGCACGGCTCCTCAGGAGTACAACCCCACGCCATGAGTGTGCTCCAACCTTTCTTTCTCATTTCAGTCCAGTTTGTTGCTCAGTTACAAAGAGTTCTTTATATGTCCTCCATCATCCAAAAAAGAAAAATCCTCAAGATCATGCTAAAGACACTAATATCAGAACATAGAAGAAGGAAAAATTGGAGATGTTTCATGGTCTGGCAGATTGGTGATGATGTGTTCACTGCTTGTGTGTAAACAGTCATTTTTTTATTTCCTCCTGAAAGTCTCAGTTTGTGAAGAAAACTTTGGAACTGATATGTGTTCCTCGGCACAGGGAGCGTCTCAGCTGTAGTTGCAGCACAACATCCACTTTTGCCTCTTTATTGCTGTTCATTTACATGCAGGCGGAGCGATGGCAGATGAAACGGCGAACCTTTGTCGAAAGGAACCGGCGGTGATCCTCTAATGAATGGCTGTCTCATCCCTGACATCCCTGCTTGCCGCTTGTGGTTGAAATATTTGGGTGACACAAAAAGAAGAGACTTAAGGATGGAGGGGGGGCAACAAACTGATAAAGCTGCTGTGCTGAGCTGCCAGCAGGAGGTCTTTGAGTTGTCTCTAGGAAAGCAGTTGAGAATGGGGGGGATTTTTGTGGCTGCAGAGCTCCGAGTAAATTCTATCTTCTGAAAAACGACAACTATTCTCCCCGATCACAAAGCTTTATTGAAATGCAAAGCCTTGCTCTTTCTGTTTCTCGCAAATAAAAGCCAGTGTTTAAAAGCAGAATGCATTACATGCGTCATTACTCTACATAAATTACATGTTTAAACACAAACCCAGATTCCGCAGAATCACATAATTAGGTCTCATTACTGTCACTGTGAAAAATGAAAAACTAATGTAGTCGGGAAGATTATCGTGATGAAGCTGCAGCACGACGGCACTCTGGGCTGTGAGGATTGTCTTTTTCCTGCTGGTTTTCTGCAGATGCAAACCCATCTGTTGCATCCCCAACAACTTCACCTTCTTTCATGATGAAACTGCTACAAAAAGGGGTCCGACAGCAGAAAGGATCATTTTAAAATATTTGATTTCCTAACGAGCGTTTTTTTGTTCATGTTTTAGCTCAATTATTTCAATTTTAGATTATTGCATAACTCAGATTTATTCATGTTGACTCAACAGTCATAAGAGTGAATGAAAGTGTTCACACATGCACTTTTCTGCCATAGGAAGCCTTGTTCTTTGCTGGTAACTCTGACATTTACTGCACAGAGGTTCCATAAAGACCAATTTATACATTTATTACCCACACATGTCCTCTTGTGATTTCTTCTCTTCATGCTCATAGCACCAACATATTTAGTTATACGTGTTCTTTTTTTTTAACAGATGCTCTGTGACAGGTGTCAACTGCATTTTTAAAAAATGTTGTTCTGTTGGAATATATGTTTCAACACCTTTCAAACGGCACCACTTTTGCAAGTATTTCCACATGCATAGTGGTCAGAACATAGAATATGAGCTGAGCTCCTCAGAAATGTGACTTTTTATTTAATCTCTATCAAAGAGACAAGTCTGCAAATGTGAAAGTAAGATGTGAATATAGACCCATCGCATGTGACATCACAGCACCTGCGTGGATGCCATTGTGGGAGTCAAACAGAGAGCGCCAACGCCACTCGACTGTCTCCCTTTGATCAGTTCCCTCTGAATTGTCGGCAAGCCTAAATAAAGTGCTGCAAGGTCTGCAACGGATCAGAACCGACGTCTGGTGTTTCTTCTTACAGAGAGCTGCCCCCCGCTACCAAAATACAGCCCAACGCAGAGAAGTGAGGCCGTGAGAAAGAGGTCCTGATGTGGGCATCAAAATGTGGGTTACATATTATAAAGATGTATTTTTTTAGATACCCAAAATACAAAAAAGCCAAAAATATGGACACCACTACCGCGTCAAAGAGGCTTACAAGTGGAGGGGTAGGGAATTTGAAAAGTTTGGACTTGGCTTTCTGTTGAGATAACCATGTGTATCATGTTGAGATTTTGTGGGTTACGTTTAGGGTTTGGGTTAGGGTGCATTTACTCACAAAAGCGGTGCCATTTGAAAGGTATTTCAACACGTATTCCAACAGAACATTAATATTCATTGTGAACACCAGTCACAGAGCATCTATTGTAAAAGGGGTTAAAATTCCAGTCTGTTATCATGACGATGATTAACTTATCATAAATAAATCCATTTTATCCTGACATCTGAACGTTTTCTATCGTGGCTTCATTAAATGTAAAATGTGCCTAATTATGCAGTATTGTAGTCATTCTCATATTTCCATGAGACCCTGTTGGAAGAGTGTAATTAGGTCATATCTCAAGGCTGCACTCATAGAAGTCGAGCACCAATACATTTTTTCACAATGATAGAAATATTCTGCATTGTCTTTTGTACAGCAAGACTGCAAAGACGATGTTTTTCTGGAGTGTTAGTACTAAGATCTTCTTTCATTCAGCGGCTCAGACTTCTTTTTTCTGCTCTCCTTTTTTATCACCAGCAGAGATGAAGAGTGTTTCTTCCATGTGTCTTTGACACAGTTTCTTATCCTCAAACAGAAATGCATGCATCATCCAGGATTTTACCGCCAAAAAAGAAATAAAAAGCCAAAATTTAAGAGGAAGTAATTCCCGTAAAACACAATAATGTTCAAACAAGTAAGGAGTTGGATCATGTTTTCCTGTTTCATAACACGTCAATCGTTGCTTTACATTTGTCCGCGGCTCATCCGTTTGATTTTTCCTTCTATGTTTACATCACGTGATTACTTTGGTCGGTTCCTGGTCCCGGACCAGGGTCCGCTCGGGTGTCTTCAGACAGAACATTTGTTCCAGATTATTGGGGGAAACGAACTCTGGTTCACTCTAAGTGAACCAAGTGTGTCCAGTCTGAATACACTCTAATGCTCTGAAAAAATGGTAATTGGTTTTATTTCTTTTTTGCCAAAATAAAATCCAACTTGGACCCATTTAGAGGTGTGATTCATCATGAACAGGTATATTTCACCTGTGGTGACGGCACACCTGTAGCAAATACAACACCAGGCTTTTCACACAAGGATTGTTACATTTGGTTATGTTCAACAGAACTGACCGTAAACCACTTACTGTATGTTCAGAGACAGAATTGTGAGCTTTGGCAAACGGTAAGAGGTGCTGACAGGAGATTAATTACTGAGCACTTTTAGTCCAAACTAATGCTTGTTTGATGCTCTATTTAGTATGCAGGCCAGGAGGGTTTGATTGATCATAAAGCACTATTATGACACAAGAGGGCTCCAGTGTGTTCTGGAACATTGTTATTTCAGTGTTTTTCAGTGTTGTAATGCGTGATAAGCTGATGCAAACTGTGCTCTACTAGTCTACAGTTGAACTCTCACTCAGTCTGGGAAGATTCTCACTTGTCCGGGTCCTGTTATCACAGGATTCTGCTCTGAGTTGACAGTCTCCTGCTTGTCCTTGCAGCTGCTTCTGTTCTAACTGTTGAGGGGGGGCGGAATTCAGGTTATTTATAGGCTTCAAAGATGTGGTAAAAAGGTGAGAAGACATTTACATCAGTTCATTCTCTCATAATATTCAGTTCACTCAGGTTTGGCAAACTGACCTCTAATGTTGTAGGTTTGCCAAAGTTTTTAGGGCACTGTACGTTCACAAAACAGAAGCCAGAATCTTATTGGTCTGGTTAAGCGAATAAAGGTGGCCTGCCCATCACTAATAAACGCTTAAAAATGATTTGAATCAAGAAATATTTACAAATGAAGCTTAATTTCCTTTAAAGAAGTCCTCAATCATCAGAAAAATGAAACAAGGACATGTTAAAAATGCCTATAAAACAGTTTTCATTTGTTTGTAGAAGCTAAATTATTCATTATTCAAATAAAGTATTAAAAATATGTGATTTCCTGTGAATTTTTACATTCAGTGTCCCAGCTGAAATGTATTTAAGCTGAACATTCTTAGCTTAAGTTTTTCAGTTGGAGAATCAGCAACACGTACTTTTGTAACTATTGATGACAGGAAAAAAACGATTTAATTTGCATTACATTTTGTTATAAGTTACACTATTTAACACTGCTGGAGTAGCTCCCAAAAATGCCATGCTCAAAAAAAGGAGGGAAGAGGGACTCCTTTATTAGGGCAGTATGTTATTTATAAACCGTAGACTTTAAAAGGTCAAATCTTTTAAAAAACAGCATTTTCTTGAGTTAAGAGTTTTCTTTAGTTTTCTTTATCCTTGAGATTTAAAACAAAATGCAAACAAAAGAAACGGGGCTGTTTTTTCACTCTTCCAACAAATCATTAAAGTGAAACCTTACTGTTCAAAAACCTGCCTGGTGTACATTTTATGCAGACTAAATTTGTATTTATCCTTCACTACAAATATAATTTGAAGTCTTTTATTTTGAATCAAAGTTCTTTGCTTTTGCACAGAAAACCCTCATTAATGAATGTCTGTCAAGCTTTACGAAAACAAAAAAGATTTTTTTCTGTTGAATATCTTAATGTAGACAAAAGGTAGCACACAAAGAGGTCAACCTTCTTTTTTTTATATAATATCTTTTTAAATATTAAATACTCTATACACATGATATTTATCCACATATAAAAGCATGTATTGCATTTTACATTCAAGTTCTATGGTACAAACGAGCCATCTAGCCTAGTGTATGACCACAGAAGCATCTCTGCTTTCATTATTCCGCAGTGATTGTTGCAGCTTCTCCTCCTCACACACGGGATTGTTAACAGAAGGAATATCTGTCACGTCGCCATTACTGCACAGAACAACGGTGCCTCACAGTTTCATAAAAGACAACATTTGGTTGACTGTCTTAAACATGTGAAGCAGCTGTTTTTTATGTGAAAAGAATTGAAATGTAAACCTGTAGGCTCTGTGGTTTTATAGAAGACTTTGTTTCTAAAAGCTCTACATCCAACAAGATGTGATTAAAAAAAGCACAAATGATCCCCTGCAAAGAAGACTGATCTACTGACAGCTGGAAAGAACTGCAGGGCTTTCACTTCATTCTTCTGCCTTGGATTTCTTTGCCCAAGCTCCAGATGGGAAGCCGTCAGACTGCTGGTTCTGGGGAGCCCTGAGGGTCGGCGGGGTCATTCCCCACCTCAGCCTCAGGATCAGGGGCCACAAAGGGGCTTTTGGAAACTCCTAAAAAAGAAAGTAACAGCATGTAGGTTAGCAATATATATTTTTTATTTCTTCTTGTTTCCGGGTGACTTTGTGGGCAGCAGAAACAATTTAAGGCCTCAAAATATTGGGTGGGTGGGTGGGTGGGTGGATGGATGGATGGATGGATAGATGGATAGATGGATAGATGGATAGATAGATAGATAGATAGATAGATAGATAGATAGATAGATAGATAGATAGATTATTCGGTCTATTATTATTCGGTCACTAGAAACAGGAAATGATTAGGCTGTTCCCAGATAAAAGGGCATTTGTCGTTAAAAATCAGGCTACACAATCATTAAATGCTAACCAGAAAATAATAATAAATATATATTTTTTAAAAACACCACATGACCACATTAGTCCAGATTTAACTTGAATGTTTCCTAGATATGTTTAAAATATGTATTGCAGTGGTGTAAAAGCTGTTTAAAAAAGCTGTGTAAAAGCTCCTTAATTCTTTGACCTGTAGTGTTTGCCTGAAGGTAACGGATCAAACGGGGAGTATCTAGAGTGTGAAGTGTTCTTAATTTTTTTCATTTTGTTCGAATAGATTTAAAACATGTAGAATAGTTAGAGTTCGATAAATGGTTTCATTCCCTGCGCTTTCAGCATGTCTGCTGCATGTTTCTACAAAACCCTGCCATTGCTTATTTATGAGGGATTGCTGTGAAGCATCTGTACCTGCTGGAAGCTGAATGCTCTTATTGTAGTTTGCAGCTGATGACATGGCCTGACCCAGAGCTTGGTTTGTGCCAAGAGGAGCGCTGGGGTTTTTGGCCAGCGTTGCAGAATGAGGCTTGGATTTGGAGTCCTTGCCTGGTTTGGTCCACTGCAGGCTCTCTCCCACCTGCAGAGCAGCCCCCATTTTCTGAGCCATGTCCATGAGCTGTTGGTGCATCAGAAGAAGTGGATTTACAACGAGGAAGGACGAAGAAAACAGCTGCTGAAGCAGAACGCACCTCAGGGTCAAATTCAAAGTTGCTGCTGCTGTCCTGCAGGATGTTGACTTTTCTTTGCATCTCCTGATATTGATCCAGAGCTCCTGTCTTGTCCCCGTGATTATAAAGGAAGATTGCAAAGTTCAAGTTGACCAGGGGGTTGGATCTGTTAGAAATAGATTATCAAGACAGAGCCCAAACTGTATCAATAACCGGAAACGCTTAAATGGTTTTCTGATTTAATGTCAAAGGTAAACTGAACTCACTCATCCAGATTCACAGCTTGTTCATAAGCTCTGGTGGAATTCTCCACATCCTCCAAGTTAGTCAGAGCCACTAGTGAAGAGAGATGAGCAATTACAACAATTAATGGCATCAATTACAACATTTTGTGGGAATAAAAAGCTGATTTTGTCAGTAAGTCGCTCATTATTCAGTCATGAACACACGATGTTGCTCAAGGGATGAGCAGCGCCACCTGCTCGTAGCACGCCTTCAAGACCCAGAACTACTGTCGGTCTGACCCGACACAGGGGTGGAGCCTCGCCAGTGACAGACTGCAACCATGACCAGAACCTAAGGAGCTCTGCACTCAGACATGGTTTAGGAAATGCCACACAGCTGCAGGCTGTTTACCAGATGTGAGGGTGCTATTCCCAACCAACTCCACCACTTTGACCTGAATGACGGACGACTGCTGCTGGTGACTCCACTGACACAGTGGGAATAAGACATGTGACCTGGATCAGGCAGCAATGGTCTGCCGTCTGTTCACTGATGAGTGTCACGTCACCTCGCACAGAAATGATGGTCAACAGCGTTGCTGGAGAAGACGAGGTGAGCGACAGGCCGAGGTCATCAGGGTTCAACAGTCTGAGCAGGCGTCACCAGTCAGCGCCAAACCCATTTGGTTATTGTAGATTGTCCAGTAACCGCACGTTCTTTTACCTCAGAGACATCACAGAACCATCATCATCATCATCCAATTCCACCAGCACACCCCCAACTTTCTGTTCATGGATGATGATGCTCCACCACATGGTGGCAGAATCCTCACAGCCGGATTTCAGGAAGTGGGAGTGCCTCACATGATTTGACCAGCAATGACCTTTGACCTGAACCCCACAGAGCCCGTCTGGGACCAGCTGAAGACTGGATGATCACCTCCAAGTGACCTGGCAGAACTACATGTAGTCGTCATGGAAGAGCGGAACGCATTTCCTCAGAACATCATGAGTCTAGTGAGGAGCACGAGACGTCACTGTCAAGCTGTCATTGCAGGAAATGGTGGAGATACCAACTATTGACATGGTTTATGTTTTCTGGGGCAATCTTTCTTATTGTCTTAATTTTTGGGGTAATAAATATCAAACTAAAGACATTATTAGAAATATTAAAGGAAAATTTGAGGTCTTTCATTAAAATTCAGATCAAATAGGAGAAGCACTCACATCAATAACAGTATCCCTAATTTACTGAGAGTAGTGTACACGTTGTAGATTCCTGTCTTTAACAAGAAAACATTTTGCCATCAGGTGTGCCGGTACCTGCCAACAACATGTAGAGCTCCCCCATCCGTGGGTTCAGGCTGATGGCTGCACTCAGGAAGTGGAAGGCTGAGGCGTACTGCTGCATGGTCAGGTGGACCAGCCCCAGGTTGTACAAGACCTTCCAGTCAAAAGGAGATAAGTAGTGGGCGCGCTTCAGACAGCTGATTGCCTGAAGGTTTTAGAGGGGAAAAAATAAAGTCAGTCACGGTTGAGTGAAGGAATCCTCTGAGAGGTCAAATAATCTGAGGTACAAAGTTGCAAAAGGTGGATTTAGAATGCAAAAAAAAAATCATCTGGAGAGGAGCAAATGCAAAATAAATGTGTTATTTTATGATCACTAGTATTGATTATGTGGACAAAAGGTTTTATTCTTCCTTAATAAAATACAAGATTTAAGGAGAAAAATAAAAACGAAACCCCCACCCCCACCCCACCACCACCACCACCACCACACACACACACACACACACACACACACACACAGCTCATCAACACACTTATCAGCAATCCTCTTTATTTGACATTCAGCTCACTGTTTCCAGATGTGGCTGACAGTGAATGAGTGGAGAAAGATCACATGGCCAAATGTTTTTTACGTATCCAGAGTGTAAACTGTACATGGTACATGGACACCTTTGGGCTGCAGTCCTCCGTCTGACACAGTGTGAGGTCCGGCCCTCGCTGGTAACTTTCAGAAATCCCAGAGAACTGATGACTCAAGGAAATATTTGTATAGCGCTGCTATACATACAACCATAAATCCCAGTTTTCAACATTCTTGTGCCAAATAGAAGCCATATGTGAAGATGGCCATGAGGAATGGGGTAAACACAGAAATGTGTCACAGAGGAATGCTTCAGAATTTCAGACATCAAACCTTACAATTGAAGGTTCTGCTCGCCAGGCAGTTTATACTTAAACTTTATTGCAGTAAAATTTCTTTTAAATTCTATTTATTATTCTATAAATTTGGTTGTTTGGCAGCTGAGACGCATCAAAGCTATTAAATTAGGAATGAGAAGAAACAAAACGACTGGAACAGGGAACCTTTTTGACTGTAATTACACTGTAATGACAACCTTCAACTTCTGTTTGTAAGCTGCCCAGTTTCACAACTGGTTGGGGAACATGGCTTCAAGGAACATTCACACCCTTCTCAACTCCTTCATAAAAACTCCACAAACAGAGGGAGGCTGCACAGGAAGAATGCCTTTCTGCAATCCACAGAGGACATGTGGAGAAGTTAGTCACAGCAACAATGACTGCAGGGACCACCAGGACAGACTAACATCTCAAAATAGTGAGTACGGCTTTATTGTGGCAGTGTTTTTTAAAAATTGAGAAATGAACAGAAAGCGGGGATAGAAAAAAACCAACTAATCACTCTAAAAGTCTCTACAGTCTCCAGTGAAATCTAGGAAAAGGACACTTGCATACTAAAATAAGACGTCATAGAAAAATCTGTCTTCAAATGGATGCATCAGAATGCAGCGAGTTTGTGGCCTGCTTAGTGTCTTTTCTACGTAGGGCTGGGCGATAGTGACTTTTTATTTCACTATATTGTGGTTTTTTTTTTATATCAGGCGATAACAATATTTTTCACGATATAAACCAAATAAATATATCTGTCAAATTTGAACACTCTGTGGCTTATTAGAGAAATGTGTCATCATCAGCAGGTTGTTAAGATTTAAAGCTTTATTTCTTATACTTTAAACATAACAGAAGCACTGAAGGAACATGTTTCAACAGTTTTTACCCAGAAAACTAAAAAAAAGGCATAAATATTACAAACTAAACTGAAAATTAAAGAAAAAGCTTTCAAGTGTCAAAGGAGAACCTAAAGAAAACAGAACACTAAACTGCTTGATCAGTTCCATTTAAAAAGCATTCATTCTGTACATAAATTCTAATGTTTTCAAGTTTTTCAAGAACAAACATCACATTTACAACTTTTTTTGTCAACATCCTGTGACTAAACTAGGAACTAAAAGCAAATTCTCTGAATTTCTTCTAGTAGTTTAGACTGTTGTTGCTGTAAAGGTCTTAACTTTGTTGTTTTTCTGGAGAATTATCATTTAGTCTGAGATTGAACATGCTTGGTGGCACTGCTTCAGGTGATAAAAAACTTTGGTGGTTTTTCCAGTTTTAGAAGGAACATGAATTCTGCACAATTTGCAGTGCACATTACTCTGTTTTCTGTCAGATTTTAAATAACTAAATTTAAATAATAACTAATTTTAAATACCTCCACACAGGGGCCAAAATTTAATTTTACAAACACTGGCCAAGTTGGCCGGTAGATAAAAATAAATCTATCAGCATAACATGTATTTTGTCAGCCAAATCCTAACACTATTTACACAGAAATGCCTTAGGTGCTTTAATTTTGAAAATGTTCTGCTTTTTTTTTTTTTTAGGAAAATGAAATTGCTTAAAAGTAATTTCTAAATGGTATGAACTTGGCTTTGCTGTCATCTTACTGTAAACTAAAATTCAAACATGCTGAGAAAACAAGGACAGATTTATTAAAGATTTTCTAACTCTGCCTCCAGCTGATCACATTTTATAATAAATCATAACAAAACAACGGCTGAAAAAAGTCTAATGTTTTGGGTTATTGTCATAATATATCATTACTGAAATTAAAGCTGCAGCTTTAAGGAGGCGGGAGGATTGAGCACAACATCTGATAGATCACAGTTTTAACACATACTCTGCTACAAAAACGCTGCTAAAACAGTGGATTCAATTCTGTTATTATTTAGTTTTTATGAATGTCCTCTGAATTAATCTTGTTGTATTTATCTGCTGCGTCTTACAGGTCCCTCCGTGAAAATACTGTCCAACTATAAAGCGTTCCGTGATCACACAGGACACACTGAACAGCTAGTTAGCACTGTAGCATTAGCGGCTAAGAAGCTAGCATAATAGCATTCGTGTCTAACAACAGCGCTGTCTCCAAATCAACACATTTTATTAATCTGCCTGTTGCTGCTTTAAGTGAAGCAGCTTTATCCTTCAGTTCTGACTGGCTCCTGTTATGAATCGCCACATATCCCGCTGTTTCATCAACCAAACTAAACGCTGTACGGGTGAACTGACCGCAGGGGTGGAGTGTTGTGTCTGGCGGCGCATGTGTTTAGTTTACCTCCCGTGCAGAGGGGAGAGGAGAGGACAAAATGATTTTCACTAAAAGCAAATGAACACAACTAAGTTTACACAAACATTTACAATCTATGTGGTGACTAACACTATAACTATTACACACCAAAGAGGAAAAAATACAACTGACCCTTCAAAATAAAAGTCTGTCACCACAGGCTCATTTAACTATCGAGTAAAAGTACTACTGCGATATCGATAAAAATCGTTTTATTGCGCAGCCCTATTTCCACTTAACAAGTACATCTTTTTTAAAAGGGTTAGGGTTATATATATATTAATGCAATCTTAAGCTTAATTTTCTTTATTTCTGTCCTTCATTGTGCAAAAAAATGCCACAAGAAAAGGTTAAAGACAATATTTTCATTGGAGTGGGTCCTTAAACTGGATGTAAAAAGTTATTTCACTTTCTCTTTTTCTAAATGATAATCCTTAATCAACAGACTGTGATCTCCAACACAAATTTTCTTCAGACCAAAACATGAACATGTTAGAGTTTGAATCATGAGTAAAAAGTAATATAACCTGTATAGAAAGGTTCTGATGCAAGTGCAGTCCAGGCTCCTGTCAACCTTCAGATCTGTGTCTGCGTAGCGTGACTGTGTAAATATCAGGTACTGACACATGTGGTTGCACAGCACTCTGGGTAGGATTAAGATTTGAGCAGCTCAGTCAACAGTGATTTCGGCAGCACATATGGGTCACTAAGTCTGATTGAATAAACCCTTTTAAGTGTAACGACTCCTTGCTTCATTTATTAAGTGATTTTTTAAAATATTAATATGATCTTGGAATAAAAATAGCATCTAACTTGTTGCTGCTTTGTACAAACTTACAGCCAGTATCCAGATGTTTTGACTGATTTCTACTGAAGGTAGAAACATTTGTCAGAGTTTTTAGTTCCACTCACAGAAATAAATTAAAACTATTTATATTTACTGACACCTTTGCTTTTGTTTTTCTAAATAATTAAATCATTTTACAAGTCACTAACTAATCGTGCAGTATTTTTAGCAGAAGTATTAAGCAAGCAGTTCAATTTTTAAAGAAAGGTGTCCAACACTGATGATGCCCACGTCCCTGCTTCTGTTCACTGAAACATGTATTATCTACCTTGATGAGGACTTTGGCTTCAGCAGCTTATTTTCCATCATTTGCATATAAATTACAGTGAGCCGTCTTGATCTGTGTGCCAGGCTGTTTTTTTTCCATTACTCACGGCTACATATTTCTTTTTCCCAAAGAAGCACATGCCAATGTTGTTCCACAGAGGAGGGCTCTCGGGCACGGCGCAAGCCGCCACTCTGTACTTGTTCATGGCCACGTCGAAGTCCCCGTGGGTTTGCATCATGCTGCCTGCAGCTAGGATGGCCTGAGAGGAAGAAGAACCATGAGAGGAAACAGCACTTGAGGTGGACTTGTTCAGGCTCTGAGGGAAATTCCAAAGCACTGACATTGAGGTGACAAGTGAGTTCATGCATGTGTGTCACTGTCCTTCCTACCTTATAGTTGTTGGGGTCAAATGTGAGGGCGTTTCCAAGATGTTCGAACGCTTTTTGATACTTTCCAAGCTAATTAAGAAAACAGACACGTCACATTAGTCTAATGTTTCCTTTTTGAACACATGAAGAAAGAAAATTCCACCAACCTGCAGATACAGCAGGCCCAGAGTGGACAGATGCTCAGTATTTTCTGGAGAGAATCTGAAAGAATGAGAGAAGCAGAGAGCGTCCCTTCACTCTCATGGCATGGGCAATTACACCGAATGCCTGCACTTATTTGCACAAACCTACACTTCCCTACTCAGAAGATCTGACAGCTTTTGAATCAATTGTTAAATTTTAATTATAACTTTAGCAAAGAAAAATAAAATGGTTTAGAGGAGGTGGATCTGCATTAAAATGAGACTCAGTGATAAGTCTCATTAAGAGGGGGAGGTTCCCGTGACATCATTTCCGGGTGAGCGTTAACCAGTGTTTGGTCATTGCTTTTGTTGCTCCTGTTATTCGATTGCCCTTCTTATGTTGTCCCCGTTTCCCACTCCCCTTCGAGGTGCAGGAGAGATTCCAGGTGGAGCGTCTGTTCTCCTGTCTGCCCCACAGTTTCATCTGGGATGAAGCCCATCTGCTACACTATTCATTCATGTAGTTGTTTATTTAAACATGTAGTTGTTTATTTAAACATGTAGTTGTTTTTCAAATATAACAAAATAGTTGTAGTGTTAGATAAGCTAATTCTTCTTAACCAGTTCTAGCACATCGCCTGTCTGTCCTGGAAGAGGATCCCTCCTTAATCTCGGTATCCCAGAGGTTTCTTATTTTTTTTCCTCAAGATAGGTTTAACCAGTTATTGTTCATTATTTTATGATTGACTTTAAGTTCTTTGCATAAATACCGGTGTGAAGCCCATTGAGATGGCTATGGTTGTGCTTTTGGGCAATATAAAGAAAAATGGAGTTGAATTAAAAGCGGCACAAGAATTAGAGTATCTGATTAATTCACACACACACACACACACACACACCCCCCCCCAACAGAGAACAATGAGCTCTATTACAGAACCTGATGTCATTCTCTTTGTTTTCTATGACCTTGTTTTGTATTTAAACACCCACTCTGACGAAAATTGAGGTTATTACATGTTTTTGTAGAATTTTCCTCATGATGGAGGACATATCTAAAGAAAATTAGGATTAACATTGCGTTTCTGAGTATTTCTTCATTGAAATTGCTGTGATTTAGGAGTTTGAAACAGAGTATTTGTAGCCTAGATAATATGCTGGGCAGGCCACAAGCTCCCTGCTCTGCTCCATTTTGATACATCCTCAGCAGAAAAATAGATCCATGTACGTCTTTGTTTTCTTCGTCAGAGCTGGCATGAAGCCGGATAGCTTCAATATTGCTTGCCATTTTTGTTGCACCGGTAATGTTAGGTTGGTGGTGTGAGGGGCTGTAAGCTGACGGGGGAGCGTGTAAATACAGAACTCAATTATGGGTGACAGGAAGTGGTTGGAAGTGGACTTTAAGCAAAGTGAGCACAAACCGTGTCACATGCCTAGTGTGTCTGTAGATTGAGAATCACAGACTTGAGACCCACCAATTCCAGCATATATGTCATGGAACAGCTTGTTAGTGTTCAGCGGTGAAACCGGACTTACTCCACTGCTCTCTTAAACACTTCAATGGCCTTCTCAGATTCTCCAGCCACCAAGTGAACCTTTCCGAGCATCATGAAAGTCTTGTCATGTTTGTTTATCTGGAGAGCGGTGTTCAGATGTTCCTCAGCCTGACATGAGACAGAAGATCAAAATCATCAGGCCCCTCCAGGCTTTTGCTACCATTTGTAGTACATGGCGCTTGGCATACTTACATTCTTGAAGTCTTTGATAAAGAAAAAGCACACGCCCAGATTATGACTGATCTCCTGAAGACAGAAAATGCACAGCGGCACCTTTAACAAGGTCTGTAGTTGGATGCTGATCAAATAAAGTGGACAATACTTCAGTTTTTAATAAAAATGATGTTTGAAACAACAGTTTTGTGGACTATGAATGTTGTTTTTCTCAAAATGTGTGAATATATGTCACATGCAATGGTGTGTTTTTTTAAGGATTAGTCAGACTTCTTAGACGAAACACATTCAGTGGCATGATGACATTCACTGTTCCATGAATTATTTTCACTTGGACATGCCAGGGGGGCAGATTTACAGGCTCTGGGTGGGGGGTTATATGTAGTCCCCCACATGTGCCCCACGCCAGGACCAGAGAAAAGAAAAGTCCAGTCTTTGATTTACCCAGTCTTTGTCGCAGAGTCGAGCTGCTTCGTGATACACTTCAATAGCAGCTTTGTGCTTTCCCAGAAGAAATCTATGAAAAGAACAAACAAATAATCACTATAAAAAATGTAACCATTCCATTCCATTCAGCTGCACAGCAGCTTTTCTGATGCAAAACAGTCCATCAGTTTTTCCTTTTGGTTGGATAACAGGTGAGTGATTGCTGTTTTAATAGCCAGCTTATTAACTAATAAATGTTTGCGTGCTGCTGCTGCCACACTCACAGGGATCGGGCCACCTGCTTGAGGTTGTCTGTGCTGCTGGGATTAAGGATGGCACAGCTCTGCAAAAGCTCCAGGGACTCCTGGATCCTGCCCTCGAGGCGCAAGATTAGTGCTGGCAAAAAATGAGACACACAAAAGAGGATATTTGTGATGAATAAGTAACATTGAAATTGAAAGGCACAGCATGGGAACCAAGAGGAAATTCAGAGAAACTTAAACGATACACTAGGAAGCATCAAGTCTATGGAAGCTGGCAAATATCAGGCATGAAAGCATTGACTGTATATGAGAACTGGAGCAGGTGAGTGTGAAGTCACCAAAAGAAAATGGTTCCCTTCCGACTGCAATTAAATTTAGCCAACTCTGCTGTCACTTTTTCATGATGCAGATACTGACATGATGGAGCCAGACATTGTCAGTAGGCAGTGATCGGTCCAAGCCGGTCAGGAGTGAGCTTGTTGGAAGTTCACACTCCTTCCATGGAAAGTTGGCTAAAGAGAATCCGTCAATCAAATGTTTCAGACGTTTGACGTAACACCACATACATCTATTGAGGATTCCGATTGGTTAGTTTATAAGATGAATAATTTATACTACAGCAAAAAACATCATAAAAATAAAAGTTGGGATTATCAAGAACATGTTAAAAAAGGTATAAGATTAAGAATGGTTATTCTGACAAATATTATGACTGAATAATAGCTGTTTATTTATTAGTAGAAGTCTATGGAAATTTTGGCTTCTTGGAACAGGTGTTCTGCAAACACCAGCAGGGGGGTGGGGGTGTCACACAGTCCAGTTCTTATACAGTCAATGAAATACGTTGGAAAAAAGAATAAGACCAATGGCTGACCTTGGACATAAATGGCATATTCACACATTCCATTTGTCTCCTGCAGCTGGTTTTTAATGATTACCTACAAAAAACAAAACGTCACTTTATCTGTAAAAAAAAAAAACAATTAGAAAAACGCACCAATTAAAAAACTAACTTAAAAAGATTAGGAAGAGGTTATAGAACCATTAAGAAGAAAACAAAAGCATTTATTAAAAAAAACATCTAACCCTATATAATCACTCCTATCATATTTGATACAGGCATTTCTGAGACCCCTGTCTTATGAGCACAAACTTCTCCTAAAAACCCGTTCTTGATCCGTTTTCTGCCCTGTAGTGCATTACGATTCCACTAGGGGAAGTAGAAGGGTATTTCCTTTTCATGTTACTGTTTACTGAAATCATGAAATAAGGTTTTGGGTTTCTTTTTTTTTTATAATTAAGGAACACTCAACTTGTTAATGAACAATCTGCAATAGATCTGATAAGAACTGGATTATGAAAACGATGCAAGACTATGAAATGAAGTAACTCCTTTTCAAGCCATTAATCAAGCTCTACTAGACTTCAGTTATTAATCACTATGTTGTAACATATGTTACAAATGTGACTTAAGTGCGGTGTTTTTGTTTGTTCATGTTTCATTGGTTTCTTTTTTGTTTTTTTTTTCATTTTCTTTCTTTTCTCTCAATCAATGCATTTCATTGTCTTAATAATTAGTTTGATAATTTTCTGTGATTATTTTAGTGTATTGTCCAACTTATGCTTGAAATAAACAAATCAATCAATCAAAAAATGGCTGACTCCATGAAAACACTTAAGTTTTCTCATTTTTTTATGAATAACGGATCTATTGTGTTTTATTCTTTTCAAATGACTACTTGCTGTACTAAAAGAATGCAACATGTGTCGATAATTAATTCTTCCTAATACAGTTATATGATGTTAAAAATGTGTGGATCAAATCTGAAACAGTGTTGCTGTTTCAAATAAGCACCAAATAAGGGGATTTTTCTGAACTCACATGTTAATAGTTTTACATCTTAAACTAACATTGTTGTGATTAAAAACTTGCCAAATCCTTCAACATGTCATAATTGATACAACCCTATAGCTTATGAAAACTATTATATTCAAAGTATTATGCAGATTTCATCAAAGGTTTTAAAAAACATCTTAATTTCAAAATATTTGCATTTCCTGTCAATTCTTTTATGCAGTGAGCTTAAAAGGATTAATGTTGAAAAAAAAAAGATTTCAGAGATACATAATGTTCAGTCTGTTATTTTTACCTTTCTAAAAATGTTCAAACCCAAAGACAGAAAAAATATGGCAACAAAACCCAGAATGTTTTTTATTCACGTGGAGCCTTGGGTTAATGACAGCTCTATAAAGGAGCCTCTCAGCATTTCTCGTCACTATTTCAACTCTGAAGGTATTTATTGTATGAGCAGATGTGGGCATTAAGCTCAAATCTGTTTGGTTTTAAAACAACTGTGCCCAAAAGCCAAGTACAGACCAAACCACAGAGAGACTGAAGACACTTTACCTTACAGGTCTCATAGTCCTTGCGGAGATAGTGTTGGTGGATGAGCCAGTTTCTCCGCTCCACAATGGGAAGTTCTGGAGCTGCAGGACAAAAGCACTAATTTCAAAAAAATAAAAAACATTTCCCCGTCATGTTTCTTAAGCATTTTATTGTCAGGTTTTTGTTGTCACACATCTGACAGCAAACAGGTGTAAGACTGCAGGTCAAAATCCACAGAATCAATTCAAACTAAACAAACCGCAAACTTTTGCTCGTTAACAACTTCTACTCATGAACAGGCGCTTATTTGTGTCTGAGCTGCTCTATGATTGAGAGCTGAATGAATAATCCAGAGAGCTCATTACCTCCGCAGTCACCTGCAAGTCTTTCATGTGACAAGTGACATAGATGTTTCCACTTAAACTAAAAATCCCAGAGCTTCAGTCTTAATCAATTCACTGCAAAGACTGTAAAAGCCACCTTGTAAGCAAATTGTGTTACATACACTGCTTTTTTTCCCCCTTCCTGCTCATCTCTCTTTTTAAGATCTGACTTAGCAGGTTGAGATGTTCTTCCAGTTGCCAGGGCAACAATGTGTCGGAGAAGTCAGGCGGTTGTGACAGAAAAGACAGGAGAGAGTGAGGACGAAGGAATAAGCAGCACAATACAAAGCTTAAGAAAAGGGGTTAGCAACCTCCAGAACTAAATCACAATCCTCTGTTTTCCCAGTGGACGGCTGTGTTTCATCTCAAAAGCAAATGTCATTTCAATTGCAGCAACTTTGATTCAGGTAATCCTGTTTCCTTCCAACTACTACCTTATACTTCAGGGTTCAAAATAGGGTTCAGAGAAGGGGGAGTCAGCTCCTGACATGAGGAGATATCGCTGACAAACAGCTTAAATGGAAAAACAAATAAATTAATTTAGACTCAAACCCCTTTCTGTTTTTATGTGTCAACTTTTAAGCAGAACTCTCTGATCTGCCGCTAAAACTCCAGATGCTACAGGGAAATCCTCCACTTGAGCATGAAGCTACATGAGCTTCATAAAGATTTGCAAACGGTGAAGAGTCCAAACGGGCTTTCTCCCTGCTGAGACAGCAATAATATTCTTGTCTGCAGGATTTAGCTGCGATGCTCCAGCTTCAGCACGCACAAAAGCACACAGCCGATTTGGAAAAGAGTGCTGGAATGCATCATCGACATCCAAATGCCTGTACGAAACAAGACTGGAAAGGAGCAGAAAACAGCTCAGCGTGATGTCGACCAAATATAGTTGTCGGGAAAAATTTCATCCCAAACGCAGAAGAGTTCTGCTATTGTTGTGTTTGATCCGACTAAAGCCGACTCTGCTTCGCTTGCCTTGTGTTTCAGTGGCATTTTAAAGGAGGATAAGGGCAAAGAAGACACATGCTGAGATCAAAGGACACATGGGGAGATCATAATGAAGAAAAAAAGTGATGACAATTATTCTAGAAGTTTTCCACCCAAAAAACTTCAAAAACTGCTTGTCACTGCTCATTATTCTTACTTTGGGTTGCCTAGATTTGAGTTTTTTAAGCAAAAGTGAACATCAAAATCCGCAGAAGAGTTAACTGCATCTGCATAATCTATTAAGAATGCACAGCATGCAGCATTGCATGTGCATACACAACTGAACATAGTATTTGTTAATGTTAAAATAGTAAAAACAAAACATCAGCTGCACGAAATATGGAGAAAAAAAATCTGATAAACTTGAACAGTGGCTCCTGTTGGTTCAAAACTAGGTTTTTGCCTTAAAAGGATGACTGGATTGAAGTTACATCACTACATCACATTATAGAATGACCCACTTCCTTGAAAGGTGTAACTAATTTATATAGATGTGTTAAAAAGGCTGCAAAAGCTTAATTTAAATGATCAGTAAAGGATTCAACAGAAGCAGGCTGAAGTTGGGATGAAGAAACTCCTTTAAGTTTAACATGGGTGGGATGACGGTGACACCTACAGGCCAATCAGTGCCAAACACTTCTAGAACAGATAATATTAAAATGAGTAAAAAAATAGTGCATAACATGAAATGACAAAATATAAATATTTTTTAATGACTTGTAGATGATTGTACCTTTAGGTGCTCGCCGTTTCTTGGCTTCACCAGAAGCTGAGAGCTAAAAATGATAACAAAACATTATTTAAAATGACAGCAAGACTTACAAGTTCTTTAGAAATGGTAATTTATTGTTTTCAAAAAGGTTATTAAAAAACATAACCATATATATGATGGGATGCTCATGCAAAAAATTAAAACCATTTTCTGTGTATAAACATGTTTCTTCATGTTACTAGTACAAATTAAAGTTTAAAACATCAAAATGCAAAAAAAGTTGAAAGTTATGAGAACATAGCCACACTTTTATCAACATCACATTCATGCTAAAGCAAGTTTTATGCAATAATATGTAAAGACTACGCTCTGACAGAAACTCTCGATATTGATGCTTCCACCATCAATATAGATTGAATTTTGAAATGTCAAATTTATAAGAAGTATGCTAGCGTTTTGACAAAATAAAGTAGATAGTGATGTCTTTTTTTATAACATCATACTAAATCAAAAACAGCTTGAAAAGAGGATGTTGTGACGTATAAGGAATTTCCTTCTTTATTCTAGTTTTCTGCAGCTTATAATGTCTGTAGCAAAGTGGTATTTACTAAACAAGTCTAAAACTGAACACTTAATGTCGATCCGAGATTTCATTTAAAAATTAAGCTTTTTGACCAGAATGAATGGTCATTCATTGGAATAAAACAAACTAATAAAAATAATACATATCGGAAGAGAAAGTCTCCTAGTTGTTTCCTCAATCAACTGTATGTTTATGCCCAATTACTGTGTTGTTAACGCACTGAGTCAAGATCATCATAGGCTACATAACAAGAGATTTTAAGACTAGGAGACGCTGAAACAACAGATGCGTAGTTGTTTGTTTACGTGTAAACATTCATTCTACGGCCTCTTCTGTAACGAATAAAAATGTCGACCACGGCTCATCCAAAAGTATTGCGGGGGGATTTGTAGTGACGCCCCGGATAAGGCTTCTAAGTTCAGAACAAGTGGGTTTAAAAACTCTGGTCTGTGGCGCAAAATCACTGCAGGACCGATTTTTGTGTAGTTTGTGAGCCCGGGGATTCGCTTGCAGTGGGAGTCCTCTTAAGTTGGTTAGCTTTAATCAACTTAGCTGAGACTTATCGGCTAGCAAGCCAGCTAATAAACGTTATAAAAAAGCCGTAAAAGACGGAATGTGTGACAACAATGCGACGTAATAAAACAAAAATGTTGTTACATTGTCACTCAGTCAAGTGACAAGTTGATGCTTACTGTGCCATACGAGAAAACACAGTGAATTTTGCTCTCACCTCAGCAGGTTTCTCCTCATCCGCCATCTTGGGATCAACGGAAGAAGCCGTTGCCTTGGTAACAACTGCTGCGCTCGTGGGCCATCTTCTTCCTTTGGTTTTAGGCGGGTCTTTGAAGGATTAGGTCTCACGTGCCATCTTGCTAATAATGAAGGTTGTTTAAGAGTAACAGGAATAAAATAAAGGAAAATAGTTGATTTAATACATTTTTTTCAAGTATATAAAAAAACGCAACCCAAAAATCTAATCAAGACTTAAAACCTTAAAAGCCAAGTCTTGTGAGGTTCATAAAAGTTAAAAACATTGTGTACAAAAAAAAAAAAAAAACAGAAAGAAATTGGATTTTGCCCTGGAGAACTCACCAGATTAAATTTGGCCACCGTTTTAATTTTATCATTACTTTTGTCTTTTGATCACTGATTCAAATTTTAAAAAAGGAATTTATCACCAAAAGCCCAGAAGAGAATTGTGTTTTGGGATTAAAACAAAAAAGAAGTCTTACATTTTAAAGAAATGTGAAACTCTTCAAAATAAATAAGTAGTCTAAGATCTATTTAATGTTGAGATTACTTTTTTACTGAGATAAAAATCTCAGTAAAATGTTATGCAAAATAGAAATTGATAAAATAGAAAGTAAAATAAAAGCCGCCCAATTTGTTGTGTTTAGTTTACAATGTAATTTTTGCTTGAATTGCAATTACCATGTGTTACTTTGAACAGACTTTTTGTTAAATTACCCATCAATAAACCACTTTGAATTCCTATTAATGCTGGTTTTAGATTTACTCGTCCAAATCTTGAACATGATCAATAATCAAAATCAAATACATTTAATTAATGCTCTGCAAGGGTTAATCATATAGGCTTATTCATATCCATTAAAATGTAAGCATATATTTCAGTTTTCTTAAATAGTTTAATAGGAGATCAATCACGTTTCCCATCCAGTAAAGACATTTAAATATATTACAAATCTGTACATCTTCAAACATTCAGATCAAGACAGAGAAACTTCCCCAAAATAAGAATCTATAAAAAGAGACTGACTACATACTTTAATACCTGCTTAAAGATGAGTTACCGTTTCAACAGTCGACACTGTGTGATGTCTTTACAGTGAAACATTAAAAACGTCAAATCTGCAAGTAGCAAAAAAAAGCCTCAAGCATTTCTACACATCCTTGTTCTTCCTGCTCCTTTAAATAGACAAACATTACATTTCCATTGGACCTCAATTGTCTTCTTTATAATCACAGCAAATATTCCTTAAAATGACTCGAACATGATTTTTCTTCACTACCTAACGATAATAGTAACAACAAACCCGTCCAGTGTCACTTCATAAAAACAAAAAAAGCAGGTAAAATCAGAGGAAAGACAGACCTTCATCCCATCACCTTCAATGACCTTGGATTGCCTTCTACAAAAATACATTTTAAAATGTGAGAACCGCAATGTAACAGTAACTCTTTAAAAAAAAAAAAAAAAAAAAACTTGGTATAGCCTAAAGTGTGAGCAAAAAGTCATGTCCGGGTGAGTTGAGTTTTCTTTTAAACCATGTAAATAAACACGATACCTCAATATTGAAGAAACTAAACGATTTTGATATGAAGTTGCTTTTTTTTTTTTTCTTTTACGATGCAACTTTAAAAGAACAACTGGGATTAACAAATAATCCATATGCATCTATTAATAAAATCATTAAAAAAATGGAATACATGTTTTTGTTCATGTCATCACGTTGACTTTAGTTAACCTGAAAACCTCTGTTCAGGACTGGCTTTAGTTGCATGCTGGTTAAAGGTGAAACTGCATAGGAGCAGGAAGCTGTCGTTTAGTTTCCCTGACTCCTGCCAAAGGCTCCCTGAGCAGCAGAGGTGGCTGCACTGGCTGCGGCGCCCTGGAAGGTCCTGTTAGTCAGGACTCCCTGGGAGAACTCCTGCTGGGCCTTGGTGAAGCTGGCACCCGTCCTTCTGTATATACTATGGACCTTAAATATACAGGAAAAATAATGAATAACTAAAACACAACATTCTGTATATTGTTTTAAGCATTAAATCTTTAGTCAACCATCAGCAAGGCAGAATCAAGCTGGTCAAACAGAATTATTTTTTGCTTCCAAGTTAAAAAGTGTAAATAATAGTTTGCCTTTGATTTATGAATGCAAGTGTCTCTGGTTTCTGCATGTCCTCGGTGAGTGGAATTAAAACAAACAATATGGAGGTCAGTGTAAAATGAAAGGAAACCTAAAAATGTGTAACTTCACGTTGACGCGTTTGATTTTCTCTTTTGGGTTAGTGCGATTAATTCAAAGATATTGTTTTTATGGACCATTATTTATGTTTAGGATGTAGTTTGGGTTTTGTCATTCAGATGACGCTGAGTACAGTGGTTCCTCGCTATACTGCAGTCCTGGTGATGTTTTTTTCCCCAGTGCAATTTTGCATGCTTTTTTCCTCCACTGTACCCTGTTCTGCATCCTGATAGGCCAGAGGCCTTGTCAATCAATCGCCTCCATCCACTGTACAAACAATGGACAGCTCAATCGCTCCCCTCTCGTGTTCCAAACAGGAAGTACGTGCTGGTTCCAATAGGTTAAAATCCCATAGGCTTCTATTGAGAAATACAGTTATTACCTAGTCATTTTGTTTGTCAGAATGACCATTCTTGCTCTGATACATTTTTCAAAAGACCTTTTTTCTAATCTAATTTTTTTTTTAATAAATCGCAAGTTATTCAAGTTTTAAACTGACCAATCAGATGCCTCAGTAAAAGCATGTGGTGCCCATCGTCCCCACTTTGAATGTTTGACAGATTCTCCCCGAGAATGCTTTCAGTGGCATGGGTGTGGACTTTGAACAAGCTCACTCATGATTGGTGACTGTAGTTCCCCTAAAAACGTGACTCAAACCAATCACTGTCGACTGATTTCTAAATGGTGGAGCATATCTCAGGAAGCATTGGTGATGGATTTGGCTTCATTTCACAACAGCCAGAGGTAAGGCATTTTCTGTAGGTGACGTCACACCTCGATTGTTTCTATGTCAATGGTCTGCTATAGAGAAGCATGCACATCCTCAAATCTGCATAAATCTTCGATTGCGAGCAGATCTTTATTTCCATTCCATTACACTGGACTTTATTTTCTATGAAGGTTGGAACTTGGAGAGTTCAACCAGGAGACAAATGTGTGAAAATGTTCATGTATAAACTGTGTAGTGAGGAGATTTTACTGCCTTAAAACGTCTGCAATCCTAATTAGCAGATTTCACCTATTCTGTTTTTTTTTTAGAACGTAACCCTGCAATAAATGAGGGAACACTGTAGTTGGATACAGACATACCATTTTCAGCAGGATAATAGCCAGAATGGCGTTTACAGTGAAGAAGCCGGCCACCACCATCATAACCACAGCGACTGCCAGGTTTGTCCTGATCATGCTGATTGCTGAGATCCATCCACTGCCAAAAACAAAAATAAGAAAAAACAGTCATTTCTTGCATTAATTCTTTTCCCTCAAACAGGTATAGAAATACATTTAGGAACAAGGCTTAATTACTAGATAGCACCCATTTGTCTAAAGTTATCCATAAAAAAAAAAAACGAAGTTAGAAAAGGCTCCAGGAAATGTTTTTTTTTTTTTTTTAAGACACTTGTTCTATATGCCATAAAGAGAAAAACCCAAAGAGAAGAAGTCCACACACTTACAAAGCAGCAACCCAGACAAGTTAGGTCAACAGGAGTCTGTTGAAGAAATACAAGAAAAGTACAGAGGGAGGAAACACCAGCAGTGACTTACGCATGCATTTATGTAAATCGAAGCAACATGCATGGATACACTGATTAACACCAAGCTCTTCCATCACAGCTACAAAAACATTACTGACCTGTTTCCCCATTTGGGAATCCCAACTGTTTGGATAACGTACACTACAACTTGGAAGAAAAAGACAAAAAAGAAGAAAAAGAAGCTGAAGGAGCTGTCAGACCTAAGAGAAAAGAAAAACAAAAGGACATATTATTAGTGTATGGTATTTAGGAGGCATCATTGTTGTAATATTAAATACATATGCTGATCTCAACATTCAAGCTGGAAAATGCCCCATAGCTATGAGTTTCTCCATCTTGAAAAACTCCTTCAATGATGGTGGAAATGATGAACCTAAAATAATTTGCTTTGATCTAAATTAAACCGTCGATGGCAGATCACATCACAGTGGGGGTGCATTCTTTTTCTGGCATCAATTCATCCATGTCCATTATATTCAGCAAAATTAGGAAAATCTTTACAATTTTTTTGCCCAAATATGGAAATACCCATCATCTCATTAATGTAAACTACAAACCAAACTAACAAGTTTGAGTTTTTAATTGTAGGTGGAGCCATGAAGATTTGTAGATGAACTCTATAAGCTGTCAGGATACAGGATAAATGCGCATTTCGGGCTTCTGCGTTCAAAACTCAAGTTCATATGCTGCAACACAAGTTTCTACAACGTTTTCCAGCTCTTTCGGCTCAGACATGTTTGTTGACAAGTGTGGATTCCTATACAGACAGCGATTTTATATTCCTGTGCTGAAACTGTGGAGGAGAAAAAAAAAAAGAAAAAAAAAAAAAAAAAAAAAAAAAACCTCCAGATGGCAGACATCTTCAACAGCCAAATTGTGCTCCGACGTCTCCTTGGTTGGTGTGCGTCTAGTGTCTGATGCACATGGGGGTGGAAAGGTGAGCAAGCCTATACTAAGAGCGCTTCTCCCGTCCCAATACCGGGCCGATAAAAATTATCTCAAATTCTGCAAATATTGGCCAATGATGATGCTAGCACCAATAGATTGCCCATCTCTAATTGAACGTGCAATGCAAGTTAGACCAGGTCAAACTTTGACCAATTAGGGACTCTGATTTGATACAGACATTTGGATGCCATTCTTTTAATTCCCGGAAGTACTGACCCCATAATCAGTTTGAAAACTGATCATGGAGAAAATTAATAATTAGGAGTTGTGCCCAGACAGAATTATATGACAAGCTTTTCATACATCACAATAAACAAAGCCTGGAGAAAGATTCGGACGATTTCAACATTTCACACCAAGTCTCTTTCAACTGTAGGTGACAAACGTGAGAGTTAAAAAGTAGAAAAAGAAAGAGATGCCCCTCTCTGCTTGTTCAATGTGAAAGCCATGGGATAAACTCGCATCCACGAATGCATGTTTAGTGGGTTTTATTGGGTTCTTGAATAATATGGCTGTCACATAAATGATCACAAGAACGGTGAGCAAAAATCCCAGAACCACACGAGGAGACCTATTGAATGAGCTGCAGAGAGCTGGGACCAAAGTAACAAAGGCTACCATCAGTAACACATTACGCCACCAGGGACTCAAACCCTGCAGTGCAGGACGTGTCCTCCTGCTAAAGCCAGTACATGTGTACATGTTTGCTAGAAAGCATTTAGATGATCCAGTAGATGATTGAAAGAATGTCCTTTGGTAAGATGAAACCAAAATAGAACTTTTTGGTAAGAGCTCTACTCGTGTTTGGAGGAGAAAAAGTGCCGAGTTGCATCTAAAGAATACCATACCTACTGTAACGCATGGAGGTGGAAACATCATTATTTGGTGCTGTTTTTCAGCAGAGACCAGGACAACTGATCCATGTAAAAGAATGAATGAGGCCATGTATTGTCAGATTTTGAGTGAAAACCTTCCATCAGCAAGGGCATTGAAGATGAACTGTGGTTGGGTCTTTCAGCATGACAACAATCCCAAACAAACTGCTCAGGTAACAAAGAAGTGTCTTGGTATGAAGCATTTCTTGGTCTTGAAGTGACCTAGCCAGTCTTCAAATCTCAACGCCAAAGAAAATCTTTGCAGAGAGTTGGAAGACGGTGTTGCCCAGCGACAGCCCAAAAACATCCCTGCTCTAGAGGAGATCTGCATGGAGGAATGGGCCAAAATACCAGCAACAGTTTGTGAAGACTTACAGAAAACAAAGAGTATATAGCAAAGTACTGAGTTGAACTTTTGTCATTGACAGATTACTTATTTTCCACCATAATTTACAAGAAAATTATTTAAAAATCTGTGTGATTTTCTGGATTTTTTTTTCTTATTTTGTCTCTCATAGTTGAGGCATACCTATGATGAAAATTACAGGCCTCTCATCATTTTAAGTGGGAGAGCTTGCAAATTGATCGATGACTAAATACTTTTTTGCTCCACTGTAAGAGACTCTCGATTTCTGCCTCTCAGCTGTTGGAGAAGTTAACAAGAAAGCACACAAGAATAGTGTTAGGATGACTTAAACAAGTCTTTGGAGAAAAGATGATCAGCAAGAAAATGTTTGTAATAAAACTGGTACACTTTTCAGACATGTATTCTTTAAGCTTACATGAATAAATAATGGAGTTTAAAAGTCATCCAATAAAAACAGCAAACACAAATCTTTGCATCTAAAACAAAAATGGAAGCTGGATTTGGGTTAACTGCAAGTAAGTTCATATAATGTGCACAACGTTTTCACCAATAATTGTCAAATCCCCTAATTTTTACAAACACAAAGACTGATTCCCAAAATGCAGTCAAAAGGGGTGTACGTACTTGAAGGCCTTGTAGACTGGTCTGTACCAGCAGATGAAGGACACTGGGGTGAAGAGCATGAACCAAAGGATGGACAGGCCAAAGTCAACACCGTAGGAAGTATCTGCTGTGAAGTAAGCTAGGCAGGCCAACACGTTCAGGAAGAGAGTGGCACTGTGGTCTGAAACGTACACATGATTAAAGAAAGATTACTGACAGAAACGATGGAGATGTGCACTGTGGAGCACAAAAAATTTGAGATGTCAATGTGACAAAACATGAGAACCGGCTGCTTACACATCCAAAGGAAGTACATTCTTTTGCAAATTTGGCGGTAGTCCTCGGAAATTTCCTCCTCAAAATCCTGATAGAAGCAGGGCTTCACAGGGCAGAACTTTGGGAGAAGTGGCCAGTTATTTTCTTTAGCTGAAAAGCAAATTTCTATATTAATGTAGGAATTTTAGGAGTTTACGTGGTTCACACACTCATAACATCCTGTAGAAAACCACTTCCAAAAGTGTCTGAACTCACCTCCTCCAGTGTTCCTTGCATTTCTGTTCTGCATCTCCTGCTCCTTTCGTTCTAGCTCAGCTGCTTTCCTCTCCAGCTCCTCCTGCTGCTTCTCCAGCTTAGCCTGAGCAGCTGCTGCTGTGGCCTAACGGACGACAGAACTCATAACTCAAATACAATTACTACTTTAAAACTCAAACACAATTAATTTAAAATCTTCAATAGAAAGCAGATGGTTATTTTTTTTAACGTGGGCTGTTATTTATTTAGGAAAGTGATCAAAACTTTGGAAACAAGTATCCATTTCAAAAACAGGCTGATTAGATCTGCAGTGTTTAGACAAATAGCCATGCTGCATCCCTTTGTCTGTACTCCGTTCTAAACTTCCATTAAAACACTGGAACGCCCATTTTGTGACATCATCCAAGAGCTGGCCTCCGCATTGTGTCTGCGTTTGGACGTCCAAATTGCAAAGATGGATGTGAATATTGTACATTTAACATGAAAGCGGTTTGGAGATCACCGCTAGCTCTGCAGAGAAAGTGTGTGTTAGTCTGGGGGCGGTGCTGGCAACACACACACACGCAGGCACGCTTCCTGGAAGGGGCTGCTCCTCACTTTGTGACTTTGTAATGTGAGGATTCGATTGTTTTCATGAGCAAGACAAGCTGTTCACTTTTGTTTTATTGTTAACGTTAGGTTAAGGGTGTGAGGGGCAGCAACTTTAGTGAAGAGAGCGTGTCAACACATGGATGATGGGAAATGGGTGTAGGCTTGCTCTGCACCAACGGTCTCACCCGCAACTTAAGAGGCAAATGTCTAATGAAATATTGCAGCTCTTCAGAACATGTCCTAGAAAATGACATTAAAAAAAAAAAAAAAATTTAGCTAAAAACGAATAATTAAACTGGAAACGTCTTTATGGACTGATCAAAAGATGATCAGAGTTGAAGTATAAACCCAATTATTAAATGTACACAAAGATGATTTAATATGATCTTAAAATCACTAAACTGTACACTTTTGTGTTTGACCTACTTGTGGGCTCTGCTCTACAGAAGTTTGCAGAACGGCGGGCTGGGAGGACGCCGCAGAGATGGGGACGGTGGTTCCAGAGTACTTTTTCTGTGAGGAAAGAAGCAGAATCATCCCTGTTAGATCCCTCTAATTCCTCTGGATTATCAGATGAAGTCAGAGCAGCAGAACTCACCATTTCACTGGAGGAGAATGGGTTATAGCTCCCAATACCCTCCGTGGCTCCACTGGTGGCTTGGGTGACAGAATCATCCTGAAAGAGAAAAATAAAAGGAAAAATGTTTGACCTGTTGACCTGCTGCTTTTAGCAATGACCAGCAGGAGCCCAAAAAGCTTAAATAATTCATGTTGCCACATAGTAAAGCAATCACTGAAGAAAACGAATCAATCACTTCAAAGGCTGGGAGTTTTCTGCTTCAAATATGACACAATTTAAAAACAATAAATGCAGATTCATTGACAAAAGTAAAAAAAAAAAAAAAAAACTTCGCCTCCATCTCCACTCTGCATAGTTTTAAAATGATGTTGTCGTTCATCATAAATACTGAGCTCGTGCGCTGGCGCGAGGAGTCAGGAATGATGGCACCTGTCCCCGCGAATTCTCACCTGCGCAGGTGTTTAAAAACCTCGACGGCTTTCCATGTACTTACTATTTACCTTAAAATTACGAAGCGCCCAATAAGTGACAGAATACGTGTCTTTCCTCAAAGTAACGACGTTCAAGAGCCAGGAAACACCGAGGCCAAACCCAGCAACCGACCAAACAGGTTTTCTTCGCCGCATATCGTTTTTTTTTTCTTGTTGTGTCTTTACACCAAAACGAAGTAGTGAAAGCGCCCTCAGAGACACGGGAAGTGACACACGCTCACCTGGAAGGGATTCACGTCCACGGGGGCAGCAAAAGGGTTGCTGTCGAAGTCGGACATAATGGAGAAAAGACGGTGTTTAGCGGGGCGGTCAGTGCAGCGAAGACTCCCGTCTCACCGGCGGCTCCTTCTGTTTTTGCTGCTGCGCATGCGCCGCCCCCAAGCGCAGGCAACGTCACCGGCGCGCGCTCAGTCACCCCTGATCCATTAAAGCCGTCTGTATTTATGGGAATGAGCGGGTCCCGTGACCCTTCAGGCCTGCACGTGCTTTCAGATCCAGCCTGTTGTGACCAAATCCAAATGATAAACACTTAAGCTTTCTTGATAAATAGAAACAGATAAGTTACTTCTAACCATTTATTATTATTAACAATAATAATAACAATATTATTGATCAACCAGTGGCGGGGGGGCGGGGGGGGGGTCAAAGGACTTTGTAAGGATGGCAAATGAGACCAGCAGAGTGGAAAGGATCTAAAATGCATGTTTCATACTGATTTATTCTCGTCATAGTTGTTACTGTTAGATCAATATTTTATTTAATTTTTGCAATGCTTCAATAACCTTGTATTGATGATTTCTTAATCCTTGTCAATAATGATTGAATTGGGGGAGGAAAGCGTTTCTGCTGTAGCCGCGCCGCTGGGATCACTCGTATAAAATTAAATGAATGAACCAGCAGCCGATACATTTGTAAAGGATGCTTCAAGTTTAGGACAAATTCCATGGACAGGGATCAGGACTATAGGGACCACATCATCACTTCCAGTACTTCTTGTCCTTCTAGTTCTTAATTACTCTGGCTTTATGTTTGCTTCCTGGTGTAGAATAAATTCAGGGCCAATCAAACTCCACCCCGATGGTGTTGCATGATGGAGAAGTATCTGTCTGTATTTTTCAACATTGAGAACATCATTAATCCTAACTAAATCCCCACTCCATATGCTGAAATCCAGCCCCAAATGGTCAAGACACCTTCACTCTTTCCTGCAGCCCTTCATTATGGTCCCACTCTCCAGCCCATCAACAGACAAACTGCCAATAACTACAGCCAAAAGGTTTTAAGTTTGACTTTCAGCCAAGAGCACCTACTGCCATTTTTCTGCAGGAAATATTGATATTTAATTACAACTCTTTCATAAAAAACAATTCTAGAGTTCTCCGGACAGTAGATGGATTTACCGCAGTGATGAGCAAACCTTTTGTCTCGTGGGTCACACAGGGCTCTAAAATTTGACAGGACCGAACCAGGAACGATGTTTGTCAGAATTTGCAGTCTGCTATTAAAGTTTCTCAGGTGGTGTCTGCGTTCTGGCTGCTGAGTGTCACAAGGGTTTGGTCTAACTTCTCCCCCTTTTCAGCCTTTGTGTGGACCCTTTGGCATCTCCACCAGGAAGTACTCTGGAAAAAGCAGCTGATTTGATGTGAATTTACTGAGACTTCCTATGTGTGGAACCTTATCCTTCTGTTCTCATTTTAGTGCCAATTGCACCAATGGGTTGATGTCCCTCAGGGAAAACTTAGACAAATGCTGTGTTCAGGTGGTGTCGGACTGGTCGGAAAAAGGAGTTTTGACTCTGAAAACATACATGAAGGTCAGAAAAACAACAAATCGTCCACAGCACAGTAATGCAGAATAATTTTACACCTAAAAAAAGGTCAATGCATTTGTAGAGCACCATATGGGGAGACTCAAGAATTATCGGGAAAAAAACCCAATAAGGATAATCAACACTGCTGTTTCTATTCGTGACTGGGTTTCAACCTCATGATTGGTTGACCATCAGTTTAACCAAGAACTGAAGTTGATTTGAAGAAATCTAATACTTAATGACTTAAAGAACCAAAATATTTACATGTGCAGTATTGTTTTGGTTTCACTTGAATTGTTAAGATGCACTGAAGGTTAGGACTGTGCAAAATGTAAAAAAAAATGCTCAGCTGAGTTTTGTGGTCTGTAATGCAAGTTGTTTAAACACAAACTAAATAGGTATTTTAAGCTTTCTTCCATTGTTTTTAATTGCACGTTTAAAAAGCAAAAGATACAAAAAAATATCAGAAATGTCCTCAGTGATAAAGTCTGTTTCCATTCCTGTCTTTTTGAATCCCTGTAATCTAAAAATGTTGGACAAAAATATCATTTATTCAGCAATTTTCTATAAACCATCTTTTTAAAACCTGCATTTGGTCAACCCTCTTTCTCTTGTGTGCTGCTTAGTTTTAACTTTAGGTCAGGATGAAGCATCTTTATGAACGAGAACTTAATCATAAAAAAAAAAAAAAAAAAAAAAAAAATCACACAAGACAAAGTGATGCCATCATTTCTTGAATAGTTGCTTTTCAGCAAATATTTTGGAGGTGGAGTGGATCTGGAGTGGAGGGGGTAACAAAAGCTTTCGAGAGCAGAGTGGCATTGCCCCCCCACTGTGGCGACAAGCAGCAGAACGCCGGAAGTTTGAGAACGTCAATCGTTTCGAAAGAGCTGGGAACCCCTTTGGTTGGAAGATGCAACAGCTAATCTGGTCCCTTTGATGGCCACATCTCCTCGTGTGACGGGAGTAAAAGGAAGAAGGGGGGGGGTGAAAGCAGCAAAAACTTAAAAACAAAGTGTTTCTTTCTTTGACAAACACATCCATACATGGGAATCTGCACATGCACGCACACAAAAGTAACATCCACTGCTCATATCTGAACATTTCTGTCCAGGATGCTCAAAAAAAAAAGATAAATATTTGACTCCAACTGCCAGAAAAGGCAGGTGTTGTGTCTTTGTACAGTATTTATACCTCTATATATAGCTATTAAGAATTCTGACATTAAAATTCATTAAATAATGAAAAACTAATTATAATAGCACAGCCATCTGCTGCTTTTTACTGATTGTTATGAACTGTAAACTTATAAAGCAGCTAAAAATTCTGAGCTTTAGGTCCGCTGGATTATCTGTCAGTATTCTGGCTCCGGAACGCTCCCTGATGTATGTTCCAACACTCCTCTGTCCTCCTGCTCCTAACTTGAAAGAGGAACCAAGGCACATTGAGAACGTGGCGCGCTCCTCCGCTCCCTCCTGGGACTCCAGCTGATATTCTTGGAGAAGGAAGCCTTGTGTGTGGCACTTTTGGACACTTTACATTTTTTTTCTCACATACTTTGACAAAAAGGCGAAGCCAGAGTGCTCTAAAAAGCAGAGATCTGAGCAGGGAGTGCTCTGCTGTCCCAGAGACCTTCATACCATGAATTCATTGCTACCGTAAAGGACCATGTGCTGAGGCATGTCTGTGCTGGGGTTCCTGCCTCCTTGTCTGGAGTGTCTCGTCACTGAATGCCTGGCTCCTTTTAGTTTCTGCTTGCCCTTCTCCGGGTTGTAAGTGCCGCGGCTGGTGAACTGGGGCTTCTCGTCGACCTCCAGCTCTCGGGGAGGGCTGCTATCAAAGCTGTCGCATCGGGAGGTCTGGGACGCGTTTAAAGAGTGACCCTGGGACTGTCCCAGACTGGAGCCCAAGGTGGAGGACTTGGAGTGGAATCGAAACCTCCGGCTGGCGGCGGAAGAGGAGGAGGAAGAGGAAGGGTGAAAGTGCGATGAGGTGGAGAAGGAGGAAAAGGTGGAAGAGGAGTCTGCGTCTTCCTGGCAGTCCAGCTGCCGGCGGTGAGCGTGGCTTCGGTGGCTCCTCCCATCAGATCTGCGGGGCCAGGGGGAGGTCAGGGCTGGACCTCTCTCTGAAATTACAAGACACTTAAAAGGTCAAGGATTTTTCCAATCAATTTGATTCGAAGCATTTGATCATTTCAAAGTGAACTCCTTGATGCCTGTTTGTGCAAATATGCATCAAACCACTTTAACTCCAAAATATATGAATTTAGAATCTCATTTAAAGCAAAAACACAAGTGTTCAGGTCTCAAGGGGTCATGATCAGTTTGATTGAACAACAGAGAAAGAAAAAGAACAGAAGTCACAAATCAATGTAAATCATAAAATATTAAGTTTACATTTACTCTTTCAAAACCACATACTTATAGCTCTACTTTTGTTAGTCCATTTCTTTAAAAAAAATGTTACTGTCATAAAAGACTTTCTTTGGTGGAGATACAGTGAAGTTTCTATTGGTGGTGACTGAACGTGGAAAATGGTAAATGGTGTGTACTTATTTAGTGCTTATCTACCTTCCTTGAAGGCCCAAGACCACCAGAGGCAATGTGTGGTAATGTGTAATTCCCTATAAGTTTGTGTTCACCCTGCTAGATAACCTCTAAAGATGTAAGTAGGTTTATTCTGTTCATTCAATTCAGAAGGTTTTTAAATCTAAAATGTCAAAAAGTTTCACATTTAGCTGGATGAAGAGGGAATTTATTTAAATGCTTTAAAGACACACCAATGAAAAGAGTGTTTTTAACATGTTTTTGGGCATTTTTCTGATGATTTCTGAGCATTTCTTTATTCAAATCGTTGCGTACCAAGAGCAGACAAAAACAGACGAAAAAGAGTGCATTTGTGACGCAGAAGCTCCAATCGGCAGGCCACAGCTTCTCCCCTCCAGTCTGATGCATCCTCTTGCATCAAACAGTTTCCTGTGGGTCTTCGTTTTCCTCATCATAGCTGCCATCTGGATCAAACTGTACGGCTAGAAAGCCTTAATATTGCTCGGCATTTTTGTTGCACCGTTAATGTTTGGTTGGGGTTGTTGTTTTTTTTTTTTACTTTAAATGACTAATTTTTGTTTTTATACTTATGTGGTAATTCTGCACTCACAAATTAAACTAAGGGAAACTCTAAAACCCCAAATGAAAGTGTTTTGTTTGGATAAAACTCCTACCAGAGAAGTCAGAAATGGTTTCCTCAGAGTCCACATTCAGGTTTTCGGAGCTGTCTCCTGTACCGATGGAAGCCTCAGAATCCAGAGTCTCGTCATCGGATGCTCGGGGCTCCAGACTCAGCATCTCAAAAGTCAACTCCTCTCTGCAGCACAAAGGTGACAAACATTACTGAACCTCTTCTGAGCGTCGGTTGTTAAATAAACAGGTGGGATTTTTTTGTACTTCTCTTTTTGCAGGTTTTCGATTTGCTCTGCCAGCACTCGCTCCTCATGCTGCATAGCCGCCTGCTGATGTTCGGAGATGAGCGTAGGCTCCACCGACTCTTCGCCTCCGCTCTCTTCCCTGGCAGGTTCGGATGCAGGCTGGAGGCGGGGGCTGACCGGAGGCGAGGGAGCGTGGTAGCTCAGCCCTGGCACACGACCTTTTCCCTGAGGACCAAAACAAGCAATCCCGTCACCTATGATAAAAGATTTTTGATTCCTAAAACAGCCGATGCCCATTAAATAGAAAGAAACTGCTTCACGCACATGGCCTTACACCACCCCAAAGCACGCAGTCACGTGGACATGCAGTGACTGAACCATGACAATAGGAAGCTTAGGGACAACATCACACCAACAACAAACACAGTTTGACACCAGTTTTACCTTTTTAGCTGCATTCTGATGCTACAAATAAATGTGACAAGTAAAAGAAAACAGTCAGAAAAGGCAGGTTAAAACTGACATCAATTACTGTCTTTTTTGATAATATTTTCATTTATATTGCTTTGTTATGCTGATGGAAAAGGAAAGACTTTTAAAGCTCTGTTCACATCACCCTCTGCAACTCTTTCAAGTGACCAGTTCCAAGTAAAAGCCTGGGTAAACACGCGTAAATGCCGGTTTCGGGCTTTCACGTTCACACGTAGCTATGCAAGTTTTTACAATTATTTTTGCGCTCTACTTAAAACTGTGCAGCCAATGACATCCGTTGAAAGTCAAACCCGCTTGAACTTTGTCCAGTCAGACTCGGATTTGGTAGCGATGTATGGACGGCGTCTCTTAATTCCTGGAAGTGCCAACTGTTTGAAAATTGATCATGGAGGAGAAACTAATCCTTTCGGTTTGTGCCCGGCTGGAATTATATGACATTAAGTCTTTCATATATCAGATTAGAGCTGTGAAATAAAAAAGCCTGGAGAAAGAATCACAAGATTCAACATTTCGCACCGAGCCTCTTCCAACTGTAGGCGGCAGACATGTAAACAGTAGCAAACGAAAAAGAAACCCCTCCCTGCTTGGTCAGTGAGTTGTTATTCAAACATGAAGTTGTAACCAATGATGATCTCATTTGAATGCACCACAGCTCTGTTGGTTTTTAATTAGATGAAGGATTTCTCTTACTTTGTTTTTTATTTGCTGAAGTAAATTCATTTCATCCTATACATTGTGTGCTGCGCACAGCATTAAGCAAATTGAATCAGTAAACTGCATGATGGCACAACCGGCTTGATTTCATCCACAAGAAAGAAAAACAGAAAATTAAACATTTGAGGAGCAGAAAGTGAACTGAATCCTGCCACGACATGATGATGATGATCTGTGGACGTCACATGTCGTGAGCATAAACCAAACACAGCGAGTTTGTCAATTAAAAAAACTTCTAAATTACAATTATGTAGAAAAGAAAAGGAGATTTTCTCTAAACCTTACCATTGACCGACGAATGAGGGTCAGTTTGTTCTTGGCTTTACTCTCTGCAAACTCCAGAGTACTGATATCCTTTAGTCGAACCTTGTACTTGTTCATCTGTTCACAAATAATATATTCTACGCACCTACAGAAAGAACAGGAGGAGAAAAACACTTAAAAACATCAAAGGAGGATGAAAATTTACAGTAAGAGCAAAAAACATTGTTTTTATAGAGAAGAAAATGAGTCGAATTTGTCCTCATGGCATAAATTCTATCTTCCACTGATTGAGGAAATCTGAAGCACAGTGAACAGAATTAAAGCCTTTAGCAGAAGTGATATAATGATGATCTTTATATGAAGAGACAAATGAAACAGGGCTGTTTTGCTTCCATGATTGAGTTTATCCTCAGAGAAATCTTGCATGTTTGGTGAAACTGATGAGCGCGCTCAGCTGGAATCACAGAAAAAAATTGCTTTCCCATGAAATAAATTAACTGAGCGGAACACCTCTCCTATTTGCAGCATCTGCACATACTTTCAGACGCATGGGGGGGGGTGTGACGGATGATCTAAGAGTGGAATCTCACGCTGTAGTCCTGCTGATGTCCTGGACGCTCTGCAGTGGGTCGGTGGTGTCTGGACATCGAAGGATGCAGGGAGCAAAAACGATAGCCAGGGCGTTAGCGGACATCCGGTTGGTATCCTCCTGCAAGGCGATTCTAAGCACACACGGTTAGCGTTAGAACAGTCTGTTCAGAAATACAGCTTTTAGTGTTTCCTTGTTTATCGCTGAGGTTAGGTTCTAAAAGAAGCCCACAGTAGGTGAAATCCAGAAGTAGAATTTTAAATGTTATAAGACAGTGCACTACATACTTTATACTCGTTTCTCAGACAGACGTGAAGATTTTCACACTTTCTCTTTTGTTTAAACTTTCAAAGCTCGTAGAAAAATAAGTTCAGTGTTATAGAACGAAAACGAAGATCTGCTTGATATTAAAGAATTATGAAAATGTGGCAAACTGAAAGGAGATTGATTGACAAGGCCAATAGCCAATCAGTGCGCTGTAAAAAAAATCTGTGAAAGGTGAACAGCAGTACAGATAGAAAACACTCCATTTCTAATGTAAAATGAACACACAAACGTTTCCTTTTATTACCTGACGAGGTGAAAGATGAGACGTTCCAGCGTGTACAGGTGTGTTCTGCTGAGCTGGTCGATAATGGAATAAACTCCCCTGATGATCTCCTTTTTGTCGTGTGAACCTGTGGCAGCATTTACAGCAGAAAAATGGCGTTTACGGCTTCGGTAGATGGACCAAAGGGGGAACAGACTTTGTTTTGGCTAAAGCCCTGCTGAGCACGTACCCATGGCACGCACAAACTCCTCGTACAGCTCAAATGTCATCAGGGGGTTGGGCAGGTCCCGGAGCCACTGCTTGAACACGCTTGCGATGACATGAATGTTGTAGTCATCCAGATTAACACCGTCCACATCTGTACGAGCACAGAGAGAGCAGAGAAACCAGAAAACAACACTTTGTAGTTCAGACTTTTCTCTTAACGATTAATCTGTCTAATTGATGACGTGATTTCTATTCCTACAGTGACGTCCAACCAAATCGATCTGTCTGAGGCAACAGTCAAATGGACCTCAACCACTATAAAATCAGTTCAAAAGGAAACAAACTGATAATCGATGTTTGAAAATACCATTTGGCTAAAGGTACGGGAGGTTTATTTTCCTATGACAAAAAACAACTGAGTGGCATTCTTGTTTACTTGTTTGTACACATATTCAAATGACACTTGATTATCTTACAAGAAATACAAGAAATCTGGAAAACTTCACCTGCACTGTTCAGTACCAGGTATTTATCTCTGAGTCACACTGGTGGAAGTTTTAGCTAAAGATGTCCTTGATCCCTTTCAGGTCAGTGAATCAGATCGTTCAAAACTAACCACTACTGACTATATACCACAAAATATGATTTGAATCGATTTGTTAAAATGAATCGCTACACCCCTACTATTTAGTGATCGTGACCTTGTGAAACCTACCATTGTCCAGTCCAAGTCGAAGCTCCTTAATCTTGTTGGCGGATCCAGGTTTCCTGTAGATGCCCTCGGTGTAGATGCCGTGCATCTCGATGTAGTTGATGAGCTTCTCCACCACCAGGGGAACCGTCTTCTCTTCGTTAGTTAGATGGGAGATGTCCACTCCGAACTGTCTGGAGGACAGCTCCGGATCAAACTGCTCCCATAAAAACAAACACAGAGATATCAACATGGTGAAGCCGAACGAAACTCACATCACCGCTGCAGCAGTGGCCCCCAAATAGCACAATTGATGTCATGGGATGTTATTGTGTGAGCAGACAATATGGCTGTCTTACCATTTTGCTGCATTTGACGGTCGTCTTCTGGCAGCACTTCCTGTGACAGGCGTATCGGCACACTGGATAAACACAGGCGGAGAAATCAAACAGGTCATCTGTGTTCCCCACGGAAAGACAGTGCCTCCTCATCGTGGAGCAGACGCTTTCACCAAACTTGTACAGGAAAAACCCTCATCCTGGGTGAATCTGAGACAAACTGTGAGTATGTGGACAGACAGGGAGGCAGACCCCATGAATCTAGTTGAAAACAATCTGATTAGGGCCGAGGAGGGAGAGGGGGCGGCGCTCGGCGGCTGGGACCGCAGGAACATGACTCTGCTCACATGGGTGTGATGGCATGTGTGTGTTGGTGGTTCACATAAAGGTCCCTGTGGAGGGCAGCAATGCTTCACACCGTTAGACAAGGCGTTGCTTTTACATAAACAGCAAACTGCACACAGCTGGTATCCTGCAGCTCATCCGGCATTAGATCCACTTTGGGAAAGAAGAGCATGCAAGCTAAGGCTTTTATCAAATCTCTTGTCTTACCTGCCGACACCTAAATATATCAAGTCTGCTGTTATGAGGATACAAAGATCTGTGCTTCAAGCAATTTGAATCCAATACTGTCAGAAATGATCTGTGGATTTTTGTAAAATTATCCTTCGGAAGCAGCGGCATTCACTAGATTATGATAGAGTAACTAATATAGTGTTGGCGATTTTGATTCTGACTGCGTACAAAAATTGCTCATGGACATAATTTGGGTGGGTTTGTCAAACTACTGACGGGATAAGCCGAATGGTGAACAACATTGAAATACGCTTCTACCAGGGACGTGCAGTCGGAGGAAGCAGGTGAGGCAGTGCCGCACCTCACCTCGCCATCGTGAGCAACCACAAATAGAAAAAAAATGTTCTTTGATCTGTGACATAAATGCAAAATTTTCCTCAAAATGTCTGTATTTTGTATATTTCCTGTTCAAATTCACCACAGGATATGAGGTGATGGAGCACAGCCTCATGGTAGATCTCATGCAAACTTTGGCCTTTAGTGTACTCACGTTACACACTTTTCTCAGACAAACAAATATTGTTTATCCCTATTGTTAAAAGAACGTGTACAATTAGAATTGTGTAATCTACTACCCTAATAAAATGGATTATCTAACAACAATCTGAGCAAACATGGCTCTTTTTACTGTCTTCTTCTACAGTCTGTAGACGGTAGATATACAATTTAATTTGTTTATCATTGTGCATTTTCTTTAAGATTTTGTCCAAGAATATCTAATTGAATGTTAGTACTTTGTTACCACATTTTTTTACAAGTATTTTCTAGATATAAATATAAACAGTGTTTTTTAACCACAGTGCAACCAAGTTCCTTTTTTATACAAACATTTGGAACAAAATAAGTTATAGATGAGAGAAAGATTAAGAAATAAAACTTTTAAACATTTTGAACTTTAAAATAAATTTAAATTGTGTGTTTGAATGGGGATAAACTCTAAGGATTGGTTCATAAAGACTTTCCATACTCACATTTGCACACACTGGCACGATCCATCATCCAGATGAGAGAGGAGCAGTATTCACAGAAGGTGGGGATGCTGAACTGTGTGGACTTGAAGATGTGCCCGTTATGCTCCTCCACCTGTAGAGGGCAGCAGAGGATAGAGAAAGCATTCACTTTAGCTGTGGTTACATTTCCCTTTTGAACTGATCTGACTTTTATGATAATATTTAAACATTTTGCTGAACATGTTCTCTGTTTAGTGGATTATTTTGGGCTTACAGTGTCAGCGTCCTTTTTCCTGCGTTTTTTACGTTCAGGTTTGGGTACTAAGGTCTAAAAAAGAAGGCAAAGCAAAAAAAACCCAAATATATTAATTTTGATTTATTACAAAAATTTAAAAAATGTGGCTGTGTGTGTGTGTGACTTATTTCACTGCAGACTGTTACCTTACTGTCCAGAGGTTTGTATTCAGTCATGAACTCATCCAGGAAGACTTTGAAGGTGTTGACCCAAACCTTAACAGGAGACTCCCTCCAGTCCCTCTGCTCCTGCCGCATAGTCTTTTCCAGGATGTGCTCAAACAGAGCATACAGGTCTTTGTAGCGGATACTTTTCCCATCATCCATCTGTGGAGCAACAGTTAAGCAGTTTAGGTGTTTGCTTTCTGCCGTTTCCATCAAAAAGGATGTTCCCAAACATACTAGGAGAACTTACTGCGAGTGCTGTGGAGTAGGAGTTAAAGATGTTCAGACGGAATTCCTTCAGAGCTTTTTTAAACACAACGTCCACCATGGTGTCCTTCTTGCTGTCCTCCGTGTCCAAGTCATTGATCTGGAACACAGCACTAAAGTTTAGAGGCAGTGCAGGCCTTCTCCTTCCTCCGTCTGTCCCAACAGAGCATGTGTGCTGCACCTTCTTCATGAGGAAGTCGTTCATGCTCCTGTAGTCATTGGTGCAGGTGAGAATCTGCAGGGCCTCGTTCTGCCACCGAGTGGGCTCCAGGGCCACACTGGTGATCTTCACGCTGCGCCTACGCTTCACCTTTGGAGACGGCTCCTTGTTCTCCTTTAGGTCTCTGAAGCCTCGATCCAACGTCAGATCCGGACTGCAGGACACGTTTTCCAGACCTGAAAGAAATAAAGAGAACTTGAGTTTGTTTAACGGTCTGGAAACGACGGACGCCCTCAGGTGTCCTGTAGTGCAGCTGAGAGATCAGTGTAATTAAACAGTCTAAAGTAAACTTGTTTGAATATTCTGTGATTGAAATTTTTTGAAGTAAAGAGAGAATATGGCATTTATTTGTAGTTTTTGGACAAAAGCGATCTTTTATTTTAATAACTGAGGCAGAAGACGAATGTCGATCAGACGACTGTAATGCAGAACAGAAGTCCTGCTGTGAGGGTCGGAGCTGAACGGAACAGCTTTTAGAAATCCAACAGCAAGGAAAACCACCATTATTTTATTTTATTTTATTTTGGGAAGCTGAAGCCACACAGGCGGACTGAAGTACAGCCACTGTCTGTATGAAAGCACTAGAAAGGTTGAATGATGGAGCTGTGAGGTCTGTGATGAACCTCTATCAACAGAAGCTGTTTATATAGGAGAAGGAGAGTCTAAGGGCAAGGATGCCCAGTTTATCTTAGTCTGATTAGTTTGATTAAACAATCACATATTTTATGACTGGTTTTTATGACTGATACTGGGCTATATAAATAAAATTGAATTGAATATACGTGACCCTAAGAAATCGGTAAACTTCGCCTGGATTTTTACATTTTTTTATTCAAAAACATGTTAATTAGATGATTGAACAAATGTGTTGTTCTTGTTTTATGAAATTACTCCTAAAACTTTTATTCTATGTTGTAAAATCAGTTCCTTAAAAACTTTTGGGGTTTCCACAGCAAAATGAATCCCTTTCTCCTTAGGTTCCAGAGGGTTAATGTCACTAAAGATGTTTTAGATGATTTAAGATACATCTCTGGAAAAAGCACTTTGTTCATCTTACCCTCCTCCCCCAGCAATGGTCCAGTCTCCCCATAGTCCTCCTCCAGCGATTCTCCTCCAAATGCAAGCTTTTCTCTGGAGTTCTTCTTTTCTCCGTACTTGTTTTTGCCCCAGAAACGCATCTTACTACGAACCCTGGTGGAAAACAAACAAACATGCAACTCATGAAAATACAAAGCATACACTCACCAGCCACTTTATTAGGTACACCTGTCCTACAACTCGTTTACGCAAATTTCTGATCAGCCAATCACACGGCAGCAACTCAATGCATTTACGTAGACATGGTCAAGAAGATCTGCTGCAGATCTGCTGCAATGGAAAAATGTTTCCTGGTCTGATGAATCTCCATTTCTGCTTCAACATTCTGATGTTAGGGTCAGAATTTGGCATCAACAACATGAAAGCATGAATCCATCCTGCCTTGTATCAACGGTTAAGGATGGTGGTGGTAGTATAATGGTGTGGGGGATATTTTCTTGGCACACTTTGGTCAATTTTAGTACTTACTGCGCATGGTTCCAACACCACAGTCTACCTGAGTATTGTTGCTGACCATGTCCATCCCTTTATGACCACAGTGTATCATCTTCTGATGCTACTTCCAGCAGGATAAGGCTCCATGTCATAAAGCTGGAATCATCTCAGACTGATTTCTGGAACATGACAATGAGTTCACTGGACTCAAATGACCTCCATAGTCATCAGATCTCAACCCAACAGAACACCTTTGAGATGTGGTGGAACGGGAGATTCTCATCATGGATGTTCAGACGACAAATCTACAGGAACTGTGTGACGCTATCATGTCAATATAGACCAAACTCTCTGAGGAATGTTTCCAGAACCTTGTTGAATCTATGCCACCAAGGATTAAGGCAGTTCTGAAGGCAAAAGGGATCCAACCCGATACTAGCAAGGTGAACCTAATAACGTGTGCAGTGAGTGCAGATTTATATATTGCAGCTTTGTAAAACCTTTCATCCTGTGAATTCTTGCGGATGGAATCGACTTTGACCAGATCTCCTGACGACATGGCTTTGTGCAGCTTCTTTTGCTCCTTAGAATTTGCAAGCTGAAACACAAAGTCAGATGTCAAATCCATTTTTTTGTTAGGATGATTTGGACCTCTTGCATTGATGCTTAAAACTATGATAATGACACTTGCATTATTCCAAAACACCAACAAAGAAATAATAAAAAATCTTTACAACTAATCAAATTTCAAAGTAAAAAAAAGAAAGTTTAGTGAGACAAAGGGCTATATATCGTTCATAACAAATCTAAAAGTTTAACTTTTGAAGAGAGTTTCGAAGAAGAGTCATGCTGATTCTGCTGATTAAGACGAAAGATACAGAAATCAATTGGAAAAAGGCAGGTTTAGGAGAAAAAGGCAGAAAAAAACAATAGAAACCTGAGAATGTTAATTTTTTAGTAAGAAAAAGTGTGTCAAAGGTTGTCTTCTTTCTGTAATATTGATGTTTAGTTTGAAAATTGGACTATTATAAAGGATTTTAAATATGTAGAAACTATTGTGTTTAGTCAGCCTTTAGCTATGTTCATACCACCCTTGGCAATGCGTCTTTGTGTGAAAAACTTTCAAGTTACATGACACCAAGTCTTTCACATATTGGAATAGAGCAGTGAAAGAAAAAGCCTTGTGAAAGAGTCATGAGATTTGTACTACTTAGATATTTAGCACCAAGCCTCTTCCAACTGTAGGTGGTGAACATGTGCTAGTAAACAGTAAAAAAAGAAGAAGAAGCCCCTCCCTGTTTCTCCAGTGTGAACACCAAAGGCTAAATGTATTTTCAAGAACTTGCGCCACATGTGAATGTAGCTTCAGAAATAGTTTCTTAAATCAATAACATTGATGTCAAATATTGTTTATTGTAAGAGAAAGGATGGAGTAAGTATTTTTGTCCAACCCTTTCAGAAAAAGTTCACAATCAAAACGGTTCCAAAGCTGAGTTTGAGTCAGAGGTGAGCGTGAGTGGGTTAGAAATGTCAGAGGAAAGATCCGCTTTCATCCAGCAGAGGGGCTTGAAGGCGCCTGTTACCATGTCAGAGTCACTGAAGCAGGACTCGGTTAAGCCCGACTCGGTGGAGCTCTGTTTGGAGAGCGGCAGTGTGAAATGACGAGGGCTGAGGGGGCTCTGCACGTCAGAGTCGTCCTCGTCTGAGTCACCGTCAACAGGCAGACTTGCACCACGGGTGAGGAAGTCAGAGCGGGTCCGGGCCATTCGGGCTTTCTTTTTTGGGCCCAGCCTGCCAACCTGGAGTTTACCAGAGGTGACAAACGCATGTTGAGAAGTGGGTCTGTCAGCCCTTCACAACATTGTGCTGGCTGAGGCCAACAGCAGAGCTACAGGCAGAGCCGGCTCAAGATTTTAAAACAGTCCAGAAAAGCCTAAAGGAAAAAAATGAAAGTCAAAAGAAATGGACAGCACAAGGAAGGTTACTTACATCCCAGGTTCTCGCTCCGTCATTGGGCTTGAATGCTGGCACAGGCCCTGCTGTAGAAGCAGCCGGTAGACTATCTTTGGTGACAGAATCACTGTGGACACAGAAAGAGAGCCAGATTAGCATTTACTACTCTTTAATATGATCTAAAAACATGTTTTACTGGAAAATCTGAGTGAAAAAAATCGACCAGAAAAAGTGAAGTAACTGCAGCAAAGTTGCTTCACAAAACAATTGTACTTATTGGAAAAAAAACGTTCTAACTGCTTATTCAGAGGTTTCCATAAGAAGCAGCAGGTAGAGATGAGTCATAAACGATTTATTTGGTCAACAAAAAGGACAAAGACCCTGCCCATCACAGAAAGTAAATACAGTGGATTCCTTGCTGGATATGTAGGTTTGCCCACCTAAAAATAAAGAAGAAATTACATAAAGTTGTTTCCATTTCATTCACCTCTCTCTATAGGTTTTCTACAGAATTCAAGGGCTGTTTGTTTTGCCTCATTATCCTGTTGGAAGACACATTTAAAGCCTCCTGGTGGAGGGAAGGAGGTTCTCACTCAGGATTTGACTGTACATGGCTCCGCCCATCCTCCCATCAACACGATGAAGTAGCTCTATGCAGAAAAAAACTCCCAAATCCTAATGTTTCCACCTCCATGCTTGACAGTGGGGACGGTGTTCTTGGGGTCATAGACAGCAATTCTCTTCCTCCAAACATGACGGGTTGAGTTGATGCCAAAGAACTCAAAGTTAGTCTGACCACAGATCCTTCACCATCACTCTGTAAATCATGAAGGTGTTGATTGGCAAACTTCAGGTGAGCCTGTACATGTACCTTCTTAAGTAAGAGTACTTTGTAAGAACTGGAAGATGTTAAACCATTGTGGTGTAAAGTATTCTTAGTGGTTTAATTGGTGACTGTGGATTCAGCTGCTTTGAGATCATCAGCTATGTACTTCCGTGTTGTTTTAGTCTATTTCTCAAAGTTTTCTTGATCATGGAAACCCCTTCAGGTCAGATCGTGTTTGGAATCCCAGATCTAAGTGATTGATGGTCATGTTCTTGTATTTTGGCACAATTGCACCAACAGTTCAGCTTCTCCCTGATGGTTTTGTAGTCCATTCTGGTCTTGTGCAGGTCTACAATCTTCTCCCTTAAATCCACTGAAAGCTCTTCAGTCTTTCCATGTTGGAGAGTTTGGAGTCTGACTGATTCTGTGGACAGGTGTCTCTTCTACAGGTGATTCGTTCAAACATTCAGGTGAAAGGTTGATTAGGAGAGTCTAACTGGTCTGTGTGAACCAGAACTTTTAATGGTTACTACACTAGGGCATCAAACAGTTATTTACTACAATGAAAAGTAAATAAATGTATAGAAATTATTTAAAGTTGATGTTTTAATTTTCTATCTGTTCAAATGAATCCACCATTAAGATGACAAACTGTCAGTTTATTTTTAGGAGGGCAAACCTGCAAAATCAGCACAAGATCAAATACGTATTTCTTCTACTGTATGTTTAGCTCAGTTTCAACCTTTAGGCTCATTTCAGCTGAACCCCCCCCCCTTACATGATATGTGAACTAAGACCACATTTGAAAGCTGAAAGTTTCAAAAGCTTTTCATAGCAGCGGGAGACAAAAGACCCTCATTTGGAAAATGATTCAGTAACATGACGATGATGTAATCAATTTTGATTGAAGATAAGTTTTAAGATTTTGTTAAAAAAATATTATTCCAGATCCAGACTTTTACACGTGAAGGAACGAAAACGTGGGTCATAAAGGGTAGAAAATGTCCTCACCTCATTGATGCGACTTTGTCTTTGGGAAAAAAGAAGATGTTCTCCGTCTTTTCTGACGGACCTGTACCGCCATGAGAGGTTGGCGGTTTGTTTGTGGCCATCCTCATCCTGCTCCCTGTGCCGTCTTTAGTCTCCAGGGTGAGTTTGGGGACCCACCCCTCTGCGACAGGCCTTCTGTCCCTGCGTCTTTCGGTGGGGGCAGAGGCCGGCGGAGGGGGCAGCTGGGGGAGACGGGCGCTTGCATGGGCGTCTGCAGATGGAGACGAGGCTAGAGCCGGCGGGGAGGAGTCTGAGTGGGTTCTGCCATGAGAGACTATTCGTGGTGATCGCTCCCCCTGCAGTGAACTGGAACTGAAGGTCCTGCTGGAGGTGGAACTCTGTTCGGCCTTCTGGCTCCTCTGTATCCTCTGCAGCGCCTCCTCTCTGTGCTTCTCGAACATTTCCCTCTCGTGTTGAGCAAAACTGATACGCTGTCGCTCCAGAACGCTCTTCTGTTGCCGGATCTGCTCCATCATCTCCCTCTCGTTCTGCTGCTGTTGAGTCCTCTGGCGCTCCTCTTTCTCCTCGTTTAGCTTCAGGAGTTTGTACATAACGACCTGCTCCTCTTTGGGGATGGGTCCTTGTGGTGCAGAGGCTGGTTTAGGCACAGAAGATTCTGCATTTTCAGTCTGGGCAGAAGAATCTTGAAGATGAGCTGGAGGATGGACAGGGCTTCTGAGCTCCTCACTTAGCGGAGTCTCCTTCTGCATACTAATGACCACCACCAGAGGGCGACGTGCTGACTCTCGTCGATCTTTCAGAGGCTTCGATACAGAAGTGATGGTCGTAGAGATCACTGGCTTTTGGCTTCCTTGGACCTCCTCAGCAGTGGGATGGGGGACTGCAGTGCCGTGCTCACGAGCAGGAACGTAAAAGGTCGGTAGACAGTTCTCCATTTTGGCAGGATGTGGGGGGACGTCCATTTTTGTAGGGCTGTGGTTCTCTGGAAGGCTCACAGCCTCAGATACATCTGTCTTAAGTGGCTCAGCTGGTTTCAGGGTCTTCAAGAAAACCTCATTGTTGGACTCGTCTGTAACAGCTGGCAGAGGCGAGCCGGGCACCTCACCATCTGCCGCCAGTTCTGAAGCTTTGCTGGGATCTTCATCCATAACCAGAAGCTCAAAGCTGCCTTTGGAGCTCTGGCTATCTGGGGTTCCCTGAGGGGAACGAAGAGATGGACTCGCAGGAGGCACCAACTCCATGGACCAATGCTGCTCCTCCGGTGAAGACGAAGCTCCGCTGCTGTTTGCCCGTACCTTGAGGAGCTCCAGGCTGAATTGGGCCTGTTCCAGCTCTCTCATTCGTCGGTTCTCCCTTTTGGCCCGGGTTGTTTTCTGGGTGGCCTCATCAGGAGTTCGACCCCTCTCCTGGTGCATCGCAGGTGGTGTGTGAACCAACGGTACCACCTCTGTTCTCTCATTGGAGCTGCCATCCTCTGTGCTGTCATGTTTCTCCTCATCTTTGTCTGTGCTGAGGAAGCTCAGCTCTCGTTCCTCCCAGGAGCGATCCTCCCAGGTGCTCAGGTCCAGCCCCATGGTTCTGTCAGGCTGCTCCCCTTCTTCATTCTGGAGCTCAAGAAGCTTTTCTTCGTGCTCCCGTTTCTCCTTCAGTTTCTGTTCCGTCAGTTCTTTGAAGCTGCAGATCAAGAAAACCCAACATTTTTTATAAAAACATACGAGTGACAGCGTCAGGAAACAACCCCGTCAGAGTCTAAGATCCAGAACCTTACTTTCAGCTGCTCAGCTGATGGCAGAGCTGCTTTGAGTTGGATTGCTTGCGTAATGCTTCACTCTTACCAATCTATTTGCACACAACAAAGCCCAAATACACTGCTGAAGCTGTGTGCAACCTTAATCTGGGTTTTCACAAGCTTTAGCAAAATCATTCAGTCATCCATGCTCACAAGCTACTTTCAGAACAGAAGGACGTCAATAAAAATGCTAAAATGTTAGATTTTTTTTTGTTTTCTTCTGCACTATTTTGTTGAAACATTTCTCACAGTGTGGCTTACCTTCTTCTGGCCAGGAAACCTTGGCTTAATGCCTGCAGCTTCACCACGGCATCGCGCAGATTCAGGTATGCCTGTCTGGCTCCATGACAGCGCCACGCGGCCTGGATCACCAGAGCGGCGGAGCTACGGCGCTCCAGCTGGAACCTCCACAGCTTCTGCAGCACCAGAGCCGCCTGCCTCCACCGCCTGAACCTCTGACGCGCCCTGTAACCCCGCCAGTGTGTCTGGAGGCACAAAGCTGCCCCCTCCTGGAGAACAGGGTCACAATGATCCTCCTTCTCTACCGGCCGGTTAAAACGCCACCATTTCTGCGTAGAGAGGACAATAGAGATGGGGTATTGCTATTTAAAGGAAAATATGCAGGAATTTCTTGTTTCGTACACTGAAAAGGGTGATAACGAGCTTGTTTATGGTTCCATTAATAAACAGGATTCATGGCAGCTAGACATTCATGTACTTTGTGTGACCCAAACAAAATTACAGAAACTACAGCTCATTTTAAGACAGCAAAAAAAAAAAGGCTTTTTGGGAAAAAGCCAAAAATTCTGACTCCACTGGCAGATTTTCTTTAAATAAGAAAAAAAAATCTGCCAGTTGGGTAGCAAAAAAGGTCTTTCTTATTTCTTATTCTTATTTCAGGGGAAAATAATTCTAGTTTTTTTTTCTTGCAAAAAAGAAAATGAGACATTTTTCTTGTAACAAAGTTTTTTTACTTTAAGTTTGAGTTTTTGTAGTGGAAAGCTCTGACAGGATTCTTAAAAATATGAACAGTCCATCAGTTCCTTTTTTTATGCTAATGGATTAATTTCATCTCTATTTGTATAGAAAAACTCTCATCTCAAAAACTGCTCTACAGGTTTGCAGAATATTTATGCTTTTGCAAAACATTGACTGAGTGCAGTTTTCTAGTGTGTTGACCCACTTTGATGAAAATGGTGTTTTAACATGTTCTTGAACAATTTTTTTTAATGATGGAGGACATGTTAAGAAAATTAAGCTCAAAATGTTGTTTGAGTATTTCTTTTTTCAAATCACTGTGAATCAGGAGCAGATAAAAAAGGTTCTATTAGAAAAAGATGTATTTGTGACGTAAAAAGTACGCTGGACAGGCTCAAGCTCACTGAAACGGACACTGAATTCTGAAGCAAAGCAGAAACGGATCGATCCATCAGTTGTTTTACTGGGTTGTCCACTCATACTGTATATTGTGGAAGCCAACAAAATGAGTACTCTGTTTAGCACGGTCTTACAAACTTCTTGTTTTAACCATTTAAATTGTCACACCAATTGTCCAATTTTTGTTTTGTCTTTGGATTAGTGTGAATGAACATGCTGTCTTTGGCAGATATACAAATGAATACAAACGATACATTTTACTTTTACTGAACAAAAGACAAAATTTCTGTGGTCAAATTTCTAAAAGTATTTATTAACCCCTTAACACTGTAGCTTTAGTTCCAGTGTTTGCATTCTTTCAAATACCAAAACTCTTCAATCGTTTATGTAATTAACCAAATTCTAGTTGATTCTGAAGCAAAGAAAGTCATTTTTGCATTAAGTAGTGATTCACACAAACTAAATCCACTGATTCTGCTGTGGAGAAAAAGTGGATGTTAAAAGCTGCTTTTCTCCAGGTCAGAATGGGCTGACTCACGATGATCACGTAAATAGTTGAAGAGTTGTGGTATGTCAAAGGGGGGGTTATATAGGTGTCATCGGCAACATCTCCGATGCCAAAGGGTTAAGCGTTAGATAGTTCAGCTTTAAGCTTCATCTTTCAATCAATTTTACTTTATTCTTGATTTAGGATTTTAAAAAAGACATTTACAAATGAGCAGATTTCACATTACCGTAACATATGACAGCTTTGTTGAGTTATAGAAAAAATCATAAGGAAATCATACAAATAGAATCTGTTAACCGGTTGGTTAAGATTTCAGTAGAAGGATGAAGGAAAGGGGCTTTCAGATCCTTGATGGTAAAGTCAGTGCATGTACCTGGATGCAGCTGGCGGCCTCTCTCATCCTGACAAACTGCTTCCTCTCCAGCCGGGCTCTGAAGTGGCGCTGCAGCGTGACGATGCGCCGCAGAACTTCTCTGTGGAGTGAGGCCTGCAGCTGCTGACGCTGAGCCTCCCGCAAAAACACCTGAGAGGATGGAACAGGGAGGGAGGGGGCTTACCGGACCGCCACTTAATGACCACAGACAGGTATACGCCCAGACCAGAAAAAAAACCAAAACAAAACGGGGAATTTGAGCCTTCCCCGGCTGACAAGAATGTCAGGTATGATCCTCTAATTATAGACAGCAGAGGCCGATATCATGTCTCATTCATACGGAGGAGGGTGTACACACCAAACATGGTCTGCAGCACATCCTCTTTGCAACATGAGGTCATCCCAAGCAGACCACTTGACCCATTTATTGTTCATTTTAAAAACTGCTTCTTTGTTCATTTTAAAAACTGCTTCTTTTAACAACAAATGCCAAAATAAATAAATAAATAAAAATCACTAAATTACCTTTTTGTCTGAACCTCTCATTAAGATATGATGCACAGGAAGGCTGCACACCCAATATTCTACCTCACATTTTTCAGTGGTGATTCGAGTAATAAAACTACTAGGCAGCTGTTATACTGCATAAAGCTGAGAGGGAGAGCGACATACCTTCGTTTTTCCCACTTGGTAGCCCTCCGGCTTCAGGTCCAGCTGACCCAGGCATTCCTGGATGCTCTCCTTGGCAGCAGAGGCGCCCGGCGGCAGCAGCACGCGGAAGTGATGAACGAAATCCTTCAACAGAGATGTTTTGAACTCAGTCACCCATCTAACAGCATGGATTCGTGTCACAAATTCATTCTTGATTCAGATCAGATTTTTTTGAAAAATGGGGTTTCACTTCAACAGCAACATCTCTGGTACGGAAGTACGATCAGAGCTGCCTGAAGGGGTTCAAACATCACAATATAGGTAGTCGGAGCTTGCCCTCTTTAAACTGTGGCCCATTGTGTTGATCCAATGCACTGTGAGGGTGGACAGACTGCTGTGTTTATGCAATTACAAGCTGGGTTGAAGAAACCTGCAGACAAAGGCTCTGTTCTGAGCAGCAGAGCCGTCCACAGTGATGCCATCCTCCAGATATTTCTCAATAACGGCAGGGAAAGCCCTTAACTTGTTGCTGCTAAACATGAATATCTGGTAAAAAAATGACCAATAAATACTTTCACTCTAAACCTGCTTTTTAACTGTCAGTTTAGCACACAAACATGAACTGTGAAGCATTGTTCTTTCACTAGATACCTGTGAAAATAAAAAACTGTGAAAAAAACATCCCTGCAGAAGACTAAAATGTTAAACAACAATAAAATATGGTCAAATATAAAAGAAAAAGAACAACAATGTCCTAACAGGCAGTCACATGCTTTATGTCTGATTAGAGAACTGACAACAGTCGCTTTCTAAACCAGACGGTCTGATGAAACAGTAAAAAAAATGTTTTTTCAAAAAGAGTTTTCATAGATTATGTCTACGATGCATATCATCTCTGAATCATTTTAGCAGATAAAGCTCTATTATTTCATTTAAATGGCCACATAAAGGGAACTTGGAGTCTATAAATAAGGAGTGAAACTTTCATTCATTTTCTAAACCCGTTTTAATTCCTTTCGGGGTTACAAGGCTGCTGGAGCCTAACCATGGGGGAGCCTAACTTATGGGCAAAGGCAGGGGACACCCCTGGACTGGTCGCCAGTCTGTTGCAGGGCCACAGTCACACACCACACACACTCACATTCACACCTAGGGACAATTTAAAGTGACCATTTAACCTATGAAGCATGTTTTTGGACAGTGGGAGGAAGCCGGAGTCCCCGGAGAAAACCCACGCATGCAGAGAAGTGGTGTAAAGTACTTGAGTAAATGGACTTTGTTACTTTACTTGAGTTTTTTTTCTTGCCTGCTTTGTACTTGTACTGACTATCAAAAATATAAGCAACTTTTATTTTCTACTCGACTACATTTTTGATTGAATATTTGTACTCGTTACTCCACTGCATTTGAACAGACACTTACCGTTACTCGAGTAAATGTAATTAGTAACAGTAACAAGTATTGGCACTATTCTTATAATTGAGAGTTTATTAAAAAAAAAAAATAACTTCAAGATTTTTAGTGTTTATGCTGTTAACTCTGACTTTTTCCTCAAAAATCGGTTGTCAAAACTCTTGGAAAGATGGGAGTGTCACATAGAAAACAGTAGTGGGATGGATTTTGAGAGGAGAGTGAGCCACTCTAACACAGCTATAACAAGACATTTAACTTAGCCTACTGTATTAGTCAGAGAGCAATTCCACAGAACTGAAAACCATGACCGGTGCTGTCGACCACGCTGCCATCGACCTCGCCTTTGGCTCATTCTTGGCACTGCAAGCTGAAACCACGACTTGAACACAACTTTCCTCGAGATGATTTCCTCAACGGCCCAGACTCCTGGAAACCTAAAGGCTGCTTAAGGATTTGTATTGTTTTTAATCTCTCCAGCCCGCAGACATGTTCATGCAATGTTTCTCTGTGAGCATTTGCTTCATGGAAAACAACATGTTTGGGGGTAATTATGTAAAACATGCAAAAAAAGAAACAAAAAATCACCATCTCTGCGCTTCTGGACAAAGCTCAACGTTATTAGTCATGACGTTAAAGTTGGGATCATTTTGAATCTGTCTGCTTCTGAAACTATAGATCATAAACAAAGTCCAGCTGAATGCCTGCATCACTAAACACAACCGACAGTAATAATTCTGGATGAAAGATTGATGTTGAAACATGGAAATAAATGCTGAGAAAATGCTTCAATTATATATCCTGTACATATATGCTAGAAAAAAGCAGGTACACTAAAACTTTACTTTCAAATATCTTTGAATCAAAGAACATGTTTTGTGCTGGAGTGCAAAACATTGCCATGTATAACATTGAAGCATTCTTTGTCTAAAGAGTGTAAAAAAACAGACAAATCAGTTTGGATATAATGCATTCAAATTCAGAGTTCTACATTTGTTTGTTGTAATAAACATCAATCTTGTTATGGCAAGAATAACAGTTAACTTTTTGTTTTTTTTTACAGGATTCCTAGGAAGCCTCAACATTAAACAAATATTGACTCTGATGTGGATTTGGTTCCATCTTTGCAGCAGCAACAGCTCCCTGCAAAGCTTTACATCTAATATTGCAATCATTTGAGCTCATTCATTCAGTTGAGCATTAATGCAGTCAGACCCTGATGTTAGAGGGAAGAGTCTGGCTCCAAAGATCTGTTCCAGCTCATCTCACAGGGCTTGAATTCAGGTTTCTGAGGAGGCCGCAGAAATTCTTTGGACCTAAACCCATCTTAACCACGTCTTCATGGACAGAGTTCTGTGGGCTACGGTACAGTGGTGCTGACCAAACTGGTTTCGGTTAAAAGGTCTAAACTTTAAGTCTAGACCAAACTTTCATATTAGTTTCACCAACAATTTCAGTTTAACAACAATTTAACCAGTGCTGCCCAGAAGTTCCCAACTTGGCCTTCATGAAACACACACTCGATTTGCACTTCAGGGCCACCATAAAAACATCTAGTTTTTCTTTGTATTTCTAGTGTGTGGCGAGTGTGAAACAGAACTTCTACATGAGAAAAGCTCCTGACAGGGTCAACGTTTGTGGGTTACCTCAAAGCTGTACTTGAAGTTGTAACCGGACTGGCGGATGCGCACGGTCTCCAGCATGCCCGTGTAACGCAGCTGCCTCAGGACCAGGTTATCGTTAAACCTTAAAGGCAGCTGACAGAGAGAGAGGGGAGATTTAAAGCAGTACTGCAAAAACAGTTAGCAGAAAATTAGGAAAAGATCACTAATATTGAGGAGAATGTTACTAGGAAGTAGTAAAACCATCCATCCAGGCAATAAGTCATTTTTACTTAACAAGAAATCTTACAATATGATATAAAAATCAAGAAACAAGGAGTTCCATAAGCATTAAAAACTGTAAAAATAAGCTACAAAACCTAACTGATTAATTACTTAAAATTAAACGCTACACAGTTCAATGAAAAGTTCTTCTTTTTGTTAGTTCTGAGCAAATAGTTTGTATTTTTTGAGTTGTATTTATCTAATTGTAGTTAATTTTGGTTACAGTGTAAAGCAACTGTACAATGAGTGGAAATAATGCCTTTATGATCAAAATGAGAAAACAATCTTTGTACAAAATGGCCCATTTTAATAAATCCTTATAAAATTTAAAACTAAGAACTTATTCTTAAAACATATTTTTGTTTTCAAACTAATGGTGATGAATGCCAGTCTCACTTGTCGACATTTATTGAACTTCAAAATAACATCCTTCAAATTTGAACCAAAAATTATAGTGAAATCAAAGATTTTTTTGAGCCTTAAATCAAGTTTTTCTATCGCCAAGTGAATGGAGAAAATGGATTTTGAGTTATTTTTATAATAATTATATTTTTTCTAGTTTCTAGCTCTTAAATGAGACAAAAAATATTGATTGATTTTCAGAAAAGCTTGGAAAGGTGCAAGGAAAAAAATACTATGGAAAACCTGGTAAAATGTCTAAAAACAAAGTTTTAAATGTGTGCAAGAGCCAAGTAGTTTGCAGAGAGGTCAGGGAAGCAACAATAAAACGCTTTTTTTCAAGAAAACCAAAAGAACCAACTTCAAAGAAACAGGGATGCTTTGAAAACCAAAAGCAAAGTGTCTGCATCTGCAGCACACACACAATACCTTATCAGCATTGGAACGGATGCACTTCACAAAATAGGGCTCAGACTGACCCAGAGTCTCCATCAGCTTGTTGAGAGAAGCCTGCAAGAGGAGAAACAAAACAAGCTGAAGCCCACGCCACAGCTGGCTGACAGAAAACACTCCCACCGAGCATCGCTGATGTGAGGAACATGTACGCATGCGGCTCTGAGGGAAAAATCGCTTTCCTGCCCTGAACACACACGTGTGACCATTCAGAGGTGGGGGGGTTGGTCTCCTCTTCCTTGCCTGGGGAGATGAAAGCAATCATTGCAGGACAGGATGTGGAAAGTGAAGTCATCCACATACATGGCTGCGTGCCTGCCAGAGGGGCCTCCACTCCCCCCGGTGCCTGTGGGAGTTCACAGCTCTGAAGGAGTCCGGGCTCGCTTTCCTCGGCTTCAGATCCTGCTTAACGCTCGCAAACGCCAGAGTTTTCTGCTGGTTATTCATGACGAACGAGGCTTACTCAGGACTTCAGTTCATTGGAACGAACTGATATTTTAAAAGAATTTATTTTTCCTCTAAAAGTTTTTATCCTCTTCTTCAAATCCAAAATAAAAGCTCTCAAACTGGGTGTGTCGCTGAAAGCAAAACCACTTTTTTTCCCCAACTTTCTCATAAAAATCCTATTTTTTTGTTTGCAGCAGACATGATGTCATTCATCTGTGACTTCTGGGTGTAGGCTCCTCCTCATGATACGAGAGCGTTCAGCACACATCCAGAGACAGAGAAAAGGTCAGTTTTTCAGATGTGTGAGCTCAGCTGGACTGGGCTCACTGACGTGAGCGTGTTTGACCTTCTGACCTGGAACTGTGCGCTGATGCTGGGCGGCTTCTTCTTCTTGTGGAGGTGAAGTAGAGATTTGGTGATGCGGTCGTGAAGCGTCAGGTTGCTGAGGTACTTCAGTGACTTGACATTCAGTAAGTGCTGCAGGTGTAAAGACAGTTATAAGATTGTTTTAAAGTCTGTTTTTACGAAAAGTTAAAGAAAATCAAGAGCTATACCTTTGGAAGACTTTGCTTGGATTTGTAGTTCTTGTTCCTCCTTAAAAAAAAACAAACAAACAGAAAAGTATAAAGCCTTTTTTCAAAGTGTCAACACAAGTCCAGAAATGTATTTTCTGCATTAAAACCTCTTTCTTTCCTCTGGACAGGAAAATATACACTTTTTTTTGCAAGGTCAGAGGTCAAAGAAATCTGACTGAAGTGCTGCATCATGGCAGATGTTTGAGCTGACACCTCTCAGAATGACATACCACTGAAGAATCTCAACATTTCTCTCCTGGTTTAGTCCAGAGATGTCTCTTTCAGACCAAAGCCCCCCAAATCAGTGAGATGGATGCAGAACACGTCCAGGTCTTCCAGCTTTTACCGTCCAGGCGATAACACTCAAGTACTACAATATGACAACATTCAGCTCCTCCTTTTGATTCCTGCTTTCACTTTAGGTTCAGCGCATTTTTTACATTTCTAACTGAAAATGAAATGGGCAAAGCATCAAAACCTGCCACATCTACCTGATCTCTAAAAACTTTGATATTTTTTCAGCTAAAAATATGCTTGAAATTATTTCAGTGGATTTTACTAATCAGTAGATATTAAGTTATTAGTTTTCCTAATTTTCCATTCAAACCACATAAACATAAAAAAAAATAAGAAATAAGTTTGGATTAAGTTAGCATGTTTTTTGTGATTCACCATTTTTAGGCATTGTATTGTATTTTGTGCTTTTTTTAATTCATGATCTATATTGATTATTTTCTCAATGTCATAATTAACATTTCCCAATGTTAATTATTTGCTTTTTTAAAACGTATTGTCCAATTAAGCCTCTTCCATCAATCTAGCAGTGGATTTTTATCCATCACTTCCCCTTAATTTCATTATTTTTAGTTGCAACCTCTCCAGCTTTTAAGCATCAGTTCCAGAAGATGTAAAATACATTCTAGAGCAGAAAGGCTGTGTCTACAGACAGAAAGGTGTTGCATCAGCAGCAGCATCAGCAGCAGCAGAAGGACTACTGACATGAGGATGTCGTGGGCTCTCTCCAGGAGCTTGCTGCTGACGGAGCTCAGAAACAGGCCCTCCTCTGCGGTGGAGCTGCCAGTTCCCGAGCGGTTCTGCCGACCCGTGCGCCCGCTCCAGCCAAGGCCTTGAAAACTTTGTGACACAAAGAAAAATGTAATGAAATGTCACATATTTTGACTTAAAGAATAAAAAAACCAAGGACAAATACCACAGTACGATAGCTTCAGTCATTTTATAGTTTTTTTCATGTTAAATGCACAGATGTAAGACAAATGTTCCTGAAAAATTTGAGAGTTGGGTTTTCATTAAGGTCCAATAAGAGTTTCTTTTTTCTGGAGTCAAAAAAAAAACAGCATATCATTGCTGAACATCCAGCAACGCTGTATTTTTGAGGTACTTTTGAACACTCCTGTAGTACTACAGTACTACAATGGCAGGATATTTTTTCCAAAGGCTTTATTTTTTCCGACCAATGCACCAGAGTCCCAAACCATTGTGCAAGTCTTGCATAAGTGATCCACATTTAAATAAGTTCAAAGTGTGCGGTCTGGAACAGTTCTTTTAGACCCACTCTGATGAAAATTGTGTTTTTGGTGTTTTTAGCGTGTTTTCATGGCATTTTTCTCATGATGGAGAGCACATATAACTTTTTATGAAATTTAAAAATTATAATTTTTTTATAAATTATATAAAATTATAATATATAAAATTTTAAACCAAAATTTTTATTTTGCCTAAAATTGCATTTCTGAGAATTTTTACATTTTAAATTGTGCATCTGGATCAAAACTGTGAGGAGCTGTAAGCTAGTGGGAGAGTGTGTAAACAAAGGGATGATGGGAAAGGGGGCGGGCTAACTCCGCCCACAAATTAGAGGCTAATTTCTAACTACTGCTACTCTGCAGAAACTATGTCCTAGAAAATAACTATATATATATTTTTTTTATCATTTTGCTCTTTTTCTCAACCCCTAAATACAATGAACTAAAGTAGGGAAGATGGAAGAAATTTTAAAGAAAACAAAATAAAAGTAGATCTATAAAGTGGTTGATTGTTGTTAGTGCAACAGGAAGACGATCTTACACTGCCTTGACAAGTACAGCTGCATCATGCAAAACTGCGACTAATTTTCCTGTACAACACAAAGTATAACTGAAAGAATTAAAGAGGCAGAAAAACTCAGTTTTCCTTTAAGTCTTCTAACTACAATTACTCTCCAACAGCTGCCAAGTTCAACCACAGAACACTGATGGATCACAAAACATCATAGAGTCCACAACATAAAACCAAATTAAATATTTGATGGAGTCAAATATTTATGAAGCTTCGATGTTTCCCAGCTTCAATTGTAAACAGTAAGTTATTCCTTTACCCTTTGTAGTGTGATCAGAAAGAACTGTGGGATTGGATAGTCATCTCATTTTTTCTAAAAAGATCATTTGGCATGATCTGCTTATAAAGGGAACACCAGACCTCTTTTCTCCATAATTTGCTGAAACTTTCATTTCATTTCATTTGTCATTTCACTCAGGTACACTGTTCAGCTTTAACACGTAGTACATACGGCCAAAATGCACATTGTTGCAATGCCCGCACGGCTAAATGTTGTTGGTTACACATGTTACTGTAATCTTAACCCTTCCTCTGGGTATATGTGGCCAGGAAAAAGTTCAGCACTGATCCATGGATTTAGAACATTACGTGTGAATACTGCCTAAATAAAACAGCAGCACACTCAGATCTAGTTCCATGTGAACCACACTTTAATGCTTGTTCATAGTAGAACTTTGGTGATTCTTCTTCCATGGCCTGTTCCAGTATTTTGGATAGTTTTGCCCATGTCAAAATGATGTATTGTGATCGAAGGTGTGACGAATGTAAACGTTTGTTAGGATTGCATTTTTTCAGGGGCCCATATGGAGAGAAATTAGTATCAGTCCGATTTGTGCGTGCGTAATTTGGATTCGTGCATAACTTTAGATTTGTGCATGCGTAATCCTTGATTTGTGCGTAACTTTAGGTTTGTGCGTGCATAATCCTTGATTTGTGCGTAACTTTAGGTTTGTGCGTGCATAATTCTTGATTTGTGCATCTGGGAGACATGAAAAGAGTCTCAAATCAGATTTGTGTGTCAATGTGGTTTTGTGTGTGCGTAACAAGTGATTCGAGCATATTTTTGAAAGATTTGTGCGTGTAGTTAGTTTCAAGCTGTCGTAATTTGAAGTTGTGCATGTTAACATTTTACTTTGTATTTTTTAATATTTTGTAATTTTTGAACTCATGCACAAAATGTATTTTATGAGTTACAAATCAAGAATTACGCTCGCACAAATCCAAAGTTACGCACAAATCAAGAATTATGCACGCACAAACCTAAAGTTACGCACAAATCAAGGATTACTCACGCACAAATCTAAAGTTATGCACGAATCAAAATAACGCACGCACAAATCAAAATTACCCACGCACAAATCGGACTGATACTAATTTCTCTCCATAAAATACCCTCCATTCTTTTGTTTTGATCTGCGGACTGTGAGTCGATTCCTGCAAAGACAACTCTTTACACCTATTTTTATGCACACGCTCAGAGACAGTGGGTCATAAACATGCATAAATGCAAATGCTTTTCTTGACAGAAATGAACATTTAAAGTAGAATGTAAATGATTTATATACATATATATGAGTGTATGTATGCGAAAGCAGCAGGTTGCTGCAGATACATATGACTTGAATTTCCACCCCTGTATTATAACTTTTAGAAGCAGATGCACAAACCACCAGAGAGTCTAAATCAAAGTGTTTAGATTTACAAGCATTTCTGACTTTATTGTTCCCAGAGCCAAATCAGACAATGCATTTGGATGTAAGAACATCAGGAAAAAAAAAACAACTTTTGTTCACGTCTCATCTACCGTTTGGAGATGAATCTCTCCCCAGACTATCAGCCATCTTGGTAAATAGTTGTAGTACAAAATGCCTTTTGTGGTAACTGTTTATGTCCGTAGAGTACCATAAAGCGTTTCACTGTCTGTAGATCCACGCAGCTGACATGCACCAAGAATGAACACTCATGTTTGCCTGCATAACTCTGACTTTACATCATGAAGAAAGCAGCTGGATGGAGTTGAGTTCAGAAAGTGAAGGGGGAGAGAGAAAGAAGGGCAGAGGCTGCACATGACACTCGGGGTAACAACACTCGATTAAACTCAGACTGAATAACAAAAGCTATAATTTTAGGAATCTCTTCATGCCTTTTATGCCTCGTGTATGTTTTGTGCCTGCATGGTGTTTTTAACATGTTCTTTCAGCATTTTTCTTATGATGGAGAACAAAGCGCTTTACAGTCACAGTCCCATTCACACCCTGGCGCCAACCTTCCATCAGAGGCAATGTGGGGTTCAGTGTCTTGCCCAAGGCCACCTGCAACTTCAGACCAGAGGCCAACCACTACCCCACAGCTGCCCCGGCAGATACATGTGTGACTAAATGTAGATAAATGGAAGCTTTGAGATGTCTGAGAAGCGTCTTGGCATTGGGTGTCAAGAGTTCAAAAATCTGAACTGTGGCAAAGAAGAGGCATTTTGTCAACCATTCAGAGTCAACTTTGGAACATGACATGTTGATGACCAACATGAGGGAGAATCTGATCATTTTCCTCCTGAACTTTGTAATGTTTTTCTTTTTCCATTGAGACAATAATAAATTGTTCCTGTAATTCTATTAGTATTTCTGTGGTTTTCCTCCTTGGATTGAAAGTGGGACAGAAAGTCATCAAACTTGGTCACAGAGACATGGAAGTAGAGCTGAAAGTGAAAATCATTCAGACACAGCTCCTGCAGTAGATGGTAAATCTCATTGTACTGCGAGAATTTCTTAGCGATCTCATGAACCCAGACATGGAGATGTGATTACCGACGCTTTTGTAGAGCTCTTCAAATGAATTAACCTGATCTACCAACATCATCCGTGTTTTCCCAGCACTGTGAATGAGATTCACAGACAATGCTTTGATGTGGCGAGAAGGCAAAAAACTTTTTGGACAAGCATCGAGCAGTAAATTTGATGTGCGTGGAATGGTCAAGTGTATTTCTGCTTCTGTTTAGTTTTGGTGAGTCAGTTCAGATTTCATGGATTTGAGGGTGGTCATTCAAAGCCTTCATCTTCGCCCTCAGAAGTTTGTGCAAAGCAGGAAGTATCAAATGTTGCAGTTCCTTAAAAAGAATTGTCGTTTGGCAACACTCATTTTCAAAACCCCAAAGTATTTGAACTTACAGTTTGTAGCTGTGGAGTCACAAAGAGAAAACCAAACCTGACAGTAACAGAACTCACCGTGGGGGATTCTCCGGCGTGGAGTTGATGCCCTGATGATCGGACAGACGCATCCGAGGACTTTTTCTGCTCATACCTGATAACAAACAGACTGCCGTCACACAGGAGAAAATCTCACACATTTACACACAAAAACCCCCACAACACCTGACACTCAAACACAAACATTCACAGCACCTGTCCACTCCAGCGTTATTGCAGTGAAAGTTATGTGCCGCTTTATTCAAACACAACCTAGGTGATCTGATATTAAAGGTCTGTGAGGTTAACAGAGACATGTGCTCTTGTTAGTGCTGAGTTATGGACACCGTAAGTTAATAGGATTAGTTTTGCTCCAAATGATGTTCAAATTTGGTTAAACTCTTGCTAAGGTGGGGTTTAATACAGGTTGTTGTGTGACTTTGCTACTGTGAGAGAGAGATGCTGAAATGCATCTCCTTTGCAGCTAAATGGAGTGCAGACAGATCACAAGGTTACCACGTTAGCATACTCAGAGGGCAAACAGGGGCTCACAGTTGTACCGTTTTCACTATCATCATCACTTTGCGAGACTTTTTCAGTCTCATCTGGAGCTGCAAGGTGGCACAACACAAGAAACACGTTTGAGTGAAATGAAACATTTGTGGACCGAGCTGCAGTCGCGGCACGACTCAAGGCCGCCCGTGAGCGTGTTAGTGACGTGGACGTCTGTGTCCAGGCGGAGTCCAACACCCGGTCAGTTTCTCACCATCACCAGCTTGTGGGTTTTAGTGGGACAGGAAAACAGCCGTGAACTGCTAACTATACCCATCACCCAACTGCACAAAACTGCACATGACAGCATAGCGATGTGAGCTACCAATGACAACACAAAAACAAAGGGTAGTTGCTGCTGCAGGCCAGAGCGCGCTGACAGAGCAGTGCAGCCATGCTTTTCTCTGTGAGCATGGAGGAGGTAGAGTGGCAGAAGCATTAAAAAACACATGCAGCGTGAGGTAGAGGGAGACAGAGGGGGTGGAGACCAACAAGCATCTACTCTATGACCAGTCTATAAACCAGTTAAATCAGAAAGCAGAAAAACTCGTTTTTTTAACCCTATAACCATTTGCAACATATTTAATTTTTGGTATTTGATATTTCTGAGACCCCTATCGCATTAGCATGATCCAAACGTTCCCTAAAACCCATTGTATATAACATGTTTATTATCTGCCCTGGAGTTCATTATCATTCCACTAGGGAATGACTAACTTGAAGAATAAAAAAACATGTTGATAATTAATTCTTTAATCTTCAATCCTAATCCTAAACTAACTTTGTTGTGAACAAATCTTACCAAGTTACCCAACGGATCATTAATGATATACTACCTATTTCTCATAAATAAAAACTAATTTGCATTTTTTGTGGATTTCTTCAAAGGGTTTAATAAAAAAACCTTAATTCAAAAAAACTGAAGTTTCTGTCAATTCTTTGACGTAGTGGCATTTACAGGGTTAATGCGATATTTGCTCGTTTAGACAAAAGCCGGTGATGTTGGTCAGTCTCCAACCTGCAGCCCTCCCGCCCTCCAAAAAAGTCCATCATGAAAAGGTGAGGAGCGACTGTTGTAATGGCAGCCTTACTGTGCTTCTCCTCTTTGCATCTCTGCAGGATCTCTAAGCTTCTCTGATGCACAGGGTGCTGCAGAAAGTTAAAACTATCCATACTTTTCAATGCTGCAGAGGGAGCAGAGTCATCATGCCCTTGGAGAAGCAAACCACACAGAAAGACACAGAGAAAGAGAGAAATGGAGAGAAAAATGGCAGATTAGACACTGAAGAAAAAGGAGGTCAGAGAATGCGGTCGTCTACTGAGGAGATACCTGTGCACAGACTGGTGGAGAAAAGACATTCAAACAGCAGTGGACACTTTACCATTGGAGCTCTGCGTTTAGGTTCATGCCCAGGAAAGTCTGAGCTGTCTTCAAGAGGTTTTTCTGCAAACAGATGCTTCTGTACACTTGTCTTCTTAAGCCCGGTTTATACTTCATAGCGGTCGGCCAGTGAATCAGTTGTATCGCGTCCCCACCGCAATGGTGTGGTGTAGTTTATAATAGGTTGACTGGTTTTGCTTGTAACTGTCTGTGATAACTGCGATAAACTCCTGAGCGGCAAAATGAGGCAAAAGAGGAAATAGTATGCTCGTCCACTAAATAGATGCAGGAAAAACAGAGGTGAATTCTACTCTCTAGTGCAAAATATGCATATTTTACAAGAAGAGTACTTCAAACACTTTAGAATGTAAAAAAAATCAATAAATTACTTTTTTTTTCGACAGGTTTGATCTTCTCAATTAAGTAGGACCACTCATCAGCCAAACTGTAACACACATTATGCCCGCTTCTTCCAGCAGAACAGTTTTCCTGGATCGAATTTTGCTCCACCATTCCGTCTTCTAATTGCTCAAAACAAGTATAGGTTAAATGCTGCAATATCTGTGATAGTACTACAGGAGTAAAATTCCAATCGCAGAGGATGTTATCAGCTTGTGTCAAATTTTGCAGGGACTGGGCGATTCCTTCTCCGACCAATATGACCCGTGATTACAGATTGCTGTGAAGTATACACCAGGCATGAGACAACGAGTCACAATGCAGTTGTGTTTTGACAGAATCCTATCAGAAGACATGATCACGACCTCTCCAGAGCTCAAAGAAACTTGAAAAGTCATCTAGACAGATTGAAGGACTTCTAAGAAAAAGCGACTCCGACATGAAATCTACACATAATGCGTGGGAGAGGTAAAGAAGGTGCATCACACAAGTTTGAGTCGCACTTCAGCGATGCGACCAGAACCTCCGATGCTACAATCTACTGCACGTTAAGAAGAGTTTATGAGACACTAGCAGAAAAGAATGCATCTGGAGACAAAGACAGGGAAGAGGCGGAAGCTTGGAGCTCCTCTAAATGCAAGGCGACTCAACAATCACTATGTGTGAACTGCGACACACTGAAGGACAGTGACTCCTGAGAGTGCAACGTGGCCTGGACAAAGCCCACAAAAACAGTGCACAGTGCATGAGCTGTCTTTGCTCTTTGCAAAAGTGGAAAATAAATCAGTTTATTGGCAGAACAAAGTGCTTCTTATGCCCGGAAGTTTCCGTATGGAAATGCTCTTAATTTAAGAAAGATATGAACTGCAGACTTGATTAACTATTTTTCTAACTAAAAATTAACTATTTCATTAAGCTGACAATACTTAAGCTTCTTGTGTACATGTATTATTTTATATTGTACTGGATTTGGTGAAAGTAATTAAAAATCATTATTCAAATATCAATATAATAGAATGTAAATATAATAAGGCAAACCATTTATAAAGCATCTTATAGTTCAGGAGGAGAACACATGGCAGTCAGATTCTCCTCCATGTTGGTTTTGTACTGCACCCCCTGATTACATCATCACATAACGGGTTCCTGACTGGTTTGAGGTGAAGCCAATTCTTTACCATAATTTTTGCTACAATGTCCGAAATCCGCTGCCATTGCGTCGCGCACAAATCATAAATCAAACCCAAAATAAATAAATAACTAAATCGAGGTTTGAACCGAATTGTGGGAACATCGTTGCATCCCTAGTGTGAATGCAGCTTAAAGCTCATATATATATCAGCTTTTCAATCTGCAGGAACAGCGGGTTCTGTGAGGGTGCGTCTCACCGGTCATCCTGGGTTTGTGCCTCTTTCCAGCCTCTTTAAAAGCCACCAGAGCTCTGAAATAAGCCCGGAGCACGGCCCAGCGGAAGGTGGCCGACGGGTCGATGCCGATTAGGCTGCAGATGAAGGCGTTCTTGCTGCTCTTCAGCAAAGCCACAATATCCGGGCGCATGTGATCCGTATTCTTTTCCCGGAAATCCTAAGTGGAAATGTCTGAAATGTTTACATCAAGTCTCACCTGCAGAGTCCCTCTGCTCTGTGGCACCTTCTGTGACAGTAAAACTGACCTTAACCCCATACTTGACTTTGCCAGCATAGTGCTGGATGATGAAGGCAGGCTCCATGACGGCAGAGAACTCGATGTACCTGTTGCCCTCGTGCTGCCGCTTAAACTTATCCAACAGAGTCTGGTTGGTGGCCTGAGGGAAACTAGAATTGAAGGGAAGAGGGTAAGCTTTGGATGTCAAATCTACAGATAACATGAAAAGTACTGAAGAAGAAAAGACACTACAAGTTCTGCTGCTATAAAAACATCACAGCCACAAGCTCCTGTCAAAATATAAAGCTGGAAAAAATAAGGTTCATTGTTATGAAGGGTTAAAAATAGGGAACATAGTTTTCATTTTTTATTCTTAATACATCTGGACTGGAAACATCAAACTCTATGGATTCAAGTATGGAGAAAGTTATTGTTGGATTTTAACTCTGGAAAACTCAACATTTTTTCTGGGATTTCAAAGTTAAAGTGCCTATATCATCCAAAATCTTTTTTTTTTTTTTTTAGAGCTTTTAAGTTTATTGTAATTTTAATTCCCCAAAGCGGTATTTTGCTCCATTCACACATCTCTGAGTATTCCTCTAAAAACCAGCCCCTTCGAATCCACAAAAACAAGCAGGAAGAGTCTGTGCTGCCAGCACCGTACCCAGGCTAACACAAAAACCCACTTTCTCTGTGGAGCTAGCAGTGATCGGCAAAACACTTTCACTTTATATTCACAATATGCACATCCATCTCTGCAAAAATGTGGATGTTTGTTTGTTTTTTCATAGGTGAAATGCAGACACGTTGCCAAGGCCGTCTCTAGGATGACGTCATGAAAAGGGGCGGCACCCACAAAGAGCGAAAGGCAGTGCCTCAGAGGTCAAAATATATACTGCCAACCTGAATTTGTTTTTTAGTGTGCCAAAGGCAATATATAGTATATATATTATAGTATTTTCAGTCTCAAACACAAGAATGACAAGGGCGGGGCAAAGCAACGAGAGAATAATTTGGGGAAGTACTTTTCGATCCAAAATGCATATATCGCTGAGCAATTTTGACCGTCTGCATTAAAGTCAGGTTCAAAACCTTTTCCTGTTACTTTGCTTGGGTGAGGAACGCTGCACGGCGGTTACTGAGGGGAGGAGACGATGAAGGTAAGCTGATAAGTGTCTATGACAGAGATGGTCAGAAAAACAGTGCGAGAAACAATGTGCATCAAGTTAAACGTTTTAAAGAGTCTGCATTCATTCGACCAAATTTCAATGAGCTATTGACGCATCACTGTTTCACGTGTTTCTGGGGCTTTCTGTTTATATTCCATAATGTCCGGCTTCAGTGGACGTTTTGGTCCAGTTGATCCACTCCAAGCATGAGGTCTTATCACACTGAGGAAACAAACTGAACTGGGACCAGTTCGAAGAATGGATCAGAGAGCAGTTCCTGGTCCGCTGGGGTGTATTCAGACTGAAAATTTGATTTGGATTATCGGGGGAAACAAACTCTGATTCACTTTGAGTGAATGTACTCTAATTTTCTCATCATTCCTCAAAGTCAGTCAATTCAAAAGCAGAGAAATGTTGTGATGCATGACATCAGAGGGTAAAAACTGCACATCACTTCTGGATTTTTACTATCATTTTTGCCCTGCAGGATGAGCTCTGTCAGAACATTGAACCGGTCGAACTGGAAGCCAAACAGACGACTCACTTGCACTCTTCATCCAGTAGATGGAACAGCGCTGTGGGCTTTTTGCTGATCAGGTTGATGCATCCTGTGTTATCGATGTAGTCGATGTTTTTCCAGCTGATTCCCTCTGCTGTGTATTCTTCCTGCATGAACAAACAACAAATTCTAAATAAACTTTGGTTTAAAGGTCAGTCTATGCTTTTTAGCGGATTGGTGAGTCCAGTAAAGAATCAAAGCCGTCAGCAGCGACAAGAAGTATTCAACAAAACACAAAAAACTGCCTTCGTGGGTAAAGCAAACACATTTTTAGAATCAAAGTATTAACGTTTCTGGAATGTGTTCAGTTTTCTTGGTTTACTGAGAGACACATTCAGAACCATTGTCAGTTTTCTTTGCAGTACATGCTGTTTTCCGGTCTTCCTGGGAAAGTGATCTGACTAATAAAGCCTTTAATCCAGCCAAGGTTTATTAAAGATCACTGGAATCTCCTCTTTTCTCTCCATCTTCTGTTAGCCTAGAGTCAAACAGCTGAAAAATTAATAACAAAAAGTTAACTGGCTTTGGGTTTTCTTTTTCAGTCTGTGTTATTAAAAAAACATGTTTAAACTAAGCTATGTGACTTTTGCTAGTGGCCATACTGGCAAAAAAAAATTCAATTAAGATTTAAAAGAAAAAAGGAAGAATTATTTCCATAAGTTTCTTTTTTCATTTTAGGATTTGAAATTTGTATGGAGCTTTTCCTAACATCTGTGTTTATTATGCTCCTGCGTATTCAAGGGTTTAAATGTCCTGATGGTTGCATTTTTTAAGAGGATATTAAAAATCTAGCCTCTATTGTTGGTAACGTTCAAATGTATCAGAACTGAAGATTTGGAAAGAATTAAGAATTGGAAGAATTTTTGACACATTCACAAAAATAAGAGAGATGGAACTTGGTTCAACTTAAAGCACTGTTCTGTGAAGAACACCTCAGGGAAGACCTCAGGGATCATTCCGAAGATTAGGGGGTTAAAAGGTCAGAGATCCACGACGGGGATTGACTATTCAAGACTCTAAAAACGAAAAGTAAAATTTTAAAATTAATGCAGTACTTGACAGGTAACCAATGTAAAGCAGACAACAGAGGAGTGATGTGTGTCCGTTTACTGGTTCCTGTTAAAAGCCTCGCAGCAGAGTTTTGGACAATCTGAAGACGATTTAGGGAGCTTTTGTTAAAACAGCTAAAGAGAGAGTTGCAGTAATCTAAACTAGAAGAAACAACACATGTAGAATTGTTTCCAGGACAAAATACTTTTTAATTTAACCGCATTCCTCAGATAAAAACAGTTTTTATTGTATTTGATGTAGATGCGCTGGGTGGGCCACACGTTCCTTGCTCTGCTCCATTCTGATGCATCTTTTTGCAGACAAATAGATCCATGTACGTCTTCGTTTTCCGTGTCTGAGCTGGTGGCTCAAATAACGATACAATAACATTTTAATCTGGATTTGAGTTTGCTCCAGAATACTAATCATCAAGTAAAAAGTATTTGAGCAAGAACTGGAAGAAGCTATTTTGACCACTTCATCTCAGAACAGATAGAGTCAGTTTCTAATCCCCTGATGGAAGATTTTATTGTTGTTTTTTATGTGTAAAGAAATGTTACTTCAGTGGACGGAGAGATGGGATCCATGAGAACAGTTTAATTGAGATACTCTATAGAGTATGGATTTACAGAATATTACTGACATCTGCCTCTGTTGCCCTTTCATTTTTACCTGTTCTACTAAAGTTTGATTAAAATGTTGATGTCTAAACCATCAAATGGACATAATTGTGTTCAAAAAAATTAAGTAACAAAATGCAGGGCATTTCTTAAAACTATAAAACTGGAAAAATATAAATAATTAAATATCATTTTTAAATAATAATTTAAACATGTTTTTATTAAAAAGAAACGTAAAGGTTAATAAAAAATCAAAATACACAACTACAGAAATATCTGAAGCTAAATGAAAGGACGTCTTGATGTTGCTGTGCCCTGAAAGCTGCTTCAGAGTCTCAGAAACAGAGGAGACTCAGCAGGAGATTAAAAGATAAACCCACTTCCTTGTGCAGGTACGCATACATTTCAACTGCTCTCCTTTGTGGTGACAAAAACTTCAATAAGAGGTGATGCAGGTCCCTGAACAGCAGCCTTATATACCTGATGTGTAGCAGCTGCAAAAGCCTCAAAGTCTCAGAAGTTTACCTGGACGTTTTTTTACACAGTTTTCACGTATTTCATCGACAAATTTACCTGTTCAAGCTTGAAGATGTGTTGGTTAAAGTAGTGCTGAAGACGCTCATTGGCAAAGTTGATGCAGAACTGCTCAAAGCTGTTGCTCTCATAATCTTCAAACCCAAATATGTCAAGAACCCCGATGGACAAGATCTGAGAAAACCAACCAAAAGGTCACTTGATATATCATATTTTTTTATTTCCAAGTTCTAAATCTAAACTTGAAAAACCACAAATGTCCTGAGCAACTTGTGTGTCTGTGTTTGGTGGTCTTGCCTTGGTGGTCTCCTCCAGGTCCTTGATGTTGAGCAGAGCGTGGTTGATCCTGAAGACGATCCAGTCAAACAGAGCACTGTACAGAGACTTGGCCATGGAGTCTCGCACCGTCCCCGCCTGGAGGTGGACAATGTTTGAGCTCATCATAAAATACATGAAAAATATACTGAAATACATTCAAATAAAATGTTAAATAAATCAAAAGCATGTACACATTTTTGTGCCATCAGAGAATTAAAGAATCAAACTGTGGAGGATTTATGGTCACAGTAAAAGCGTAGCCTCCTCCCAGCTGAGAACAGGAGAAGCTTTGGGAATTGTATTTCATAGTGGACGCAAAACCTTGGAATTTTATGAGCCTTGAATGATGGAAAAACAAAATAAACACCATCACACTCTTCTACAGGGTCATGCGCCAAACATTACTTCACAGTTTCTATTGACCCACCCCCCCAGCAGAGTATTCCACACATCTGTGTAGCACATTTCAGCTGAAACAAAAGGCTGTGTAACAGTGGGCCTTTATGCAGTTGAAGCATTAAAAACAGTCCACTGAAAGAATGGACCACAGTAAGTATTAAAATATGAACATTTGCCTCTATGGTCAATAAAGAAGCTGATACGTTCAGATTATTATGTCCTGTCACAGTCCTGAACAGCATTTTGTTTACACAATTCTTTTTTCTTACGGTGCCTTTGAATTTGAATTGAAAATATGAACGCACCTAATACCCGGTGAAAATATATTTTTGACATAGATCACTCCACCTTTACCCTAAAACAAAAAGGATGACATCACAATAGGAGAAGCCGCTAAAATAAATGAATGAGGCCAAAATCTCTTATGGGGCTGAAAGGTAAATTTCAAAAATCCACAAACACATATTCATATATAACATATATTCAAAGAAAGTTTGAAATCATAATGGGATAACAGGACCAACGGACATTTACGGTGTTGGTCCTGTAGGTGTGAAATTTGGTTTAAGCAACTTTAGTTTACTTTAGTTTAAGCAATTTTCACAAAGATTTCACACACAGGCTGTCAGCTTTAAGTTTAAAACTTTGATTTTAAATAATGTTAGTGTGATGAGCTAGCAATCTTTACCAGAAAATGAACCCCTAAATGAAATACGATGTGAACACATCACATGATGACAACGCTGGCATTGATCCTCATATTGGGTTTGTACTAATGCTGTTGATCGATTAAAAAAATAATCAGATTAACCACAATGTTTTACTAGGTACATTTTATACAACAATATGCGGCTTTTGAACCCAAAAAAAAAAGGTCAGAGAGAACTTTCTATTTTATTGTCTGAATTTTTTTAATTTGTAAAGTGTTAACTCAGATATCCCAGAAGTGTAATGTGTGTGCACAAAACACATCAACAGTAAGATAGGTACAACTCTAAAGATTTATGTCTGCAGTATTACTCCAGGAAAACAACGACGCTAATATACAGCCATGAGAAACATTGTGTTCTACACTTTAAAGGGCCTGGGTGAATACTCAAATCTGATTGGCTGCTGGGTGTTAATGCGTACCTACAAAAGTAGTTCTGTTCTATTATGTTCTGTTCTGTTATGTTCTATATCAGTGCACAGGCTTCTTTAAAACAAACTTTTCACTACATCTTCTGGACAAAAACAAGCGGTAAAGGGTGAACTTTTCTCTAAACTGATGCTTTATTGAACCTATTGTGACGCTCAGCACACATATCATTTTCCTCTGCCGCTGCACTCGCGGTCTGCCGGCCCAGTGAAGCATTTTTGTGTTACCGTGACAACGAGCCGCATCATGTATGAAATAGTTTGCTTTCTTAATAAAAGCAATCAAAACCCCCCAAAAATAACAAGAAAAAAGTACAAAAAGTTGCTTGAATATTCATTTCTTTTGTAAGTGACCATGGTATAAATGGAAAAATGCCCGTCCAGAAGTGGAAGACCGTCGCCTCTGACGCGCAATTAATCTGCGTTAATAATAACGTGTTCATTTTTTTCACTGAAACCGTCACGTGTCCAAAGCAGAGTCCCTGATAGGTTGACGTGATGTGTCGACTTCGCCAAAGTTCTGATTTTTTAACTATCACAGCACACCACCCAAATCACGGCACATAGTTTAAAATGTGCTACAGCTGGACCAACACACTGCGTCTGACGCTCAAATCACACTGCAGGACCTCAGTTCATGTCTCTACGTTGACTTCATATTGAAACTGGACACCCCTGACACATCCTTTTCTGTGTGAGCATAGCTTAAAACAGCGGTTCAGCCAGTGAGGGCAGGTAAAAACGCTGTAATGGGAGTGGCGGTGAGATTGAAGGCGAGGGCCGGTAGTACCTGTGGGCCATACAAGTAACTCCCAGCAGTCCAAGATAGAAAACCACGACAGGGACACTTTCAGATCCAACAGGCAGATGGAAAGATGAGCCACTCAAACCAATCTGACACCAACGGGAACTTCAGCAAAACGGATGAGGAGTAGATGTTCCAGCAGAAAATTCTGACGGAACTTATCAGAACTATCCTTTAAGATTACATGTAAAAGAACTGTTAAAATATATTTCTAAAGAGTGACTGGAAAGGTGGCATTTATCTCAATGATCCCATGTATTCAATGTTTTTGATTCACCAGATTTGATGAATGAGTTCACTAGAAACAAATTTTATTTGAGGAAAAAGTTCAAATTTGTACCCCTTTGCAGATCTTTTTGCAATGCAGAGGATGAAATACTTTAGTGTTTAACTTCCAGATTTGACGCTAAACATTTTAGAGTTTCATAAATGTAAGAAACCCTCTACTGATTTTCCTAAGCATCATTTCAGTTCAGAGTTAATGGGACTGTTGAGACTGCTAAAGCAATATTTACATGAGGACCACCCAGAACGCTACCAAAACAATCGCTGTTTGTTCGCGCAAAATGACTCCTAAATATCCAGTAGGTCATTTGGAAGTTTGGACAGGATGCGTAACACAACACAGCATGTTCTGGGAAAGTCGGAAGTAAAAAGGCGATTGAGGCCTTATCCTTTAGTTTGTGGCAGAGAATGTCGACACACACAAAAACATCATCCAGCTCAAGGTATGAGCAACAGTTTCATTCCAGAAGATAAAAAGCGTGTAAAAAGAAATCACCCACTTTGTTTGTGTTGATCTTTTTTCTGGTCTCTAAACAAACTGGAGGACTTTGTAAATGTTTGTTTGTCTGTCTGTGTTTCTGTGGCCACAGTACAAGGTCTGACCCCAAAAAAATGATAAATAAATGAAGAACCACAGCTATGGACTGAGCTGAAGTGTTATTGCTTTCATGAGAAAAGTGGTACCTCCAACAATTTCCTCTTTTGAATGGAAAACATCAGAAAAAAATATTAAGGTCTCTGTAACAAAACTTCAAAAAAACAGAAAACAAAATAAATACATATTAAAAGACTGTCTCGTCTTTAAACGGATGTAATAATAACAATAACAATAATTTAACATTTTACCTGGGGGTCCCAAACTTTTGATCCCCATGGTAAGTCCATGGTTGAGATTTTTTGGGAAGTGTGGTGTAACACCTCGAGCATTTATCTCACCCTCTGATCTTCAGCTGCACTCACCTCCTCATGCTCTTCTCAGCATCCTCACAGTTTATCCGTGAGAGAAACTCATAAAGTTTGTGAGTTTATCTGCTCTTAAAGGAATCCTGTCACCAATGTTTGCATTATCCTTGGAAGAACTGCTGCTTCAGAGTGAAGGCATCACTTTAAATACAGTGTTTAGCTTAAGAAGAAAAAAAAAAAATCACAGCTCCAGCAATGATTGATAACTGTTGAAAAAGACAGCCTCACTGTGAGAAATGTGTTGGAGAGATTACTACTTGGTAGTTAAAAGTCCATTTTCCAAATCCAACAGGGGGCTACATTATGTGAGCATTACTATGAACTTAAACAGATCAAACAAATCTTGTTTAAGAGACTGGATCTGACTGCTGCCTCTGTGTGAAAAACTCAAATACGTGTGGTAACTTTATTATGATGGAGGATGGTGAACTGATAGTGCTCTGGAGTCAATCTTCTCCTCCTTGAGTTTTAACAGATTTGTGACAGTTGTGTCAATATTCTGAAATCTGATGTAGACTAATGCTATAGTTGTGACCACTGACTATATACTAGCACTGGACTGAGAAAGTGTGATGTCCCCCCACCAATCAGGAGTGATCTTGTTAGAAGACCACACCCCTACCACTTGAAAGCAGGCTCAGGTGAATCTGTCAATCAAATTATTCAAACATTCAACATGATATCATATACTTTCATTATTCTCAATTGAAGTCAAAGATATGTTGGCTTTTTGGGACCAGTGGGGGAACGCGGGCGTGTGTGAGTGTGTGTTATTCAGTCCAGTTCTCTTATACAGTCAATGGTTGTGAGCATACCATTTGTTGCTTTTAGCTCTTCTGATCCTCATCAGGACCAATATGTCTGCTGCTGCTGATTTTCTTTGAACCACAGTTTACTTTTTCTTATATTTTTGGTCTATCCCTGATTATCTGACATGTTCCAACTTAGAGGTAGAGTAATGTCAACACATTTTATATCCAACTCCATCTCAAAACTACAATTAAATACTCTGATCCTTTCCCTATTAATCAAACTTAGCAATTCTGCCTTTAGAGGGGCAATACCTTATATCCAATACTGTTTTAATTAAGTTACATGTAGTCTCCCCTGTCAATTCTTATAAACCTGGAAGTTGCACTTTAAGTGTTTTTGCAATTTAAAAAAATGCATTACAATCGAAATACAACTCAACATTATTTCTATTAGGTGATCTGAAAGGCCCCAAAGGAAAAAGAGCCAACTTAAAGCAAAAAGCTGCAGACTTTAGGGGAAGACGTTTGAGTTACGTTCAGGAAGTCTTAACAGCATTCTGCTGCTTGACTGCAAGTCTTCAGCCAGAGACTAAATTTAGAGTAGAGAAAACCACAGTCTTTGCAGCATAGTGCCGGTCATTTGACACCACACTGTTTTAGCCTTTGGAAGAAGCAGCTGCAGTCTCACCTCAGAGAGCTTGTAGGGAACGATTAACCGCTCCCCCACAGTCACCGTCTTCCTGGTTGTCAGAGCTTCAAACAGCATCTCCTCTTTGACCTGGAGGTACGTGAAAAAGACAACTTAACTCTTGTACTAGAAATTACGTTGGGAACAATCCAACTGAAGAGCACAGGTGAGCTAAAAATGATGCCAAAACTTTCTCTTGAAATACCTCCAGCAGCTCTGAGACCACCGGCAGCACCTCTGGGTTACAGATGTCTATGGAGTCATCCCGGCTCTTCCTTTTGTAGCGGATGTTTCCCAGGTGAAGGATGGCAGACAGCAGCGAAAAGATCCTACACAAGGGTTTAAGAGACATTAAGAATGACAGTCAATGCTGCTCTCCACCTGTAAATTCACACTGCAGAGGCAAAGTTTAATAACAAATCCATGATTTATTCCAGTGGTCTCCAACCCTTTTCAGGCCGCGGACCAGTGCAGTAGCGATCAGTGCGGTCACCTAACAAATCATTGGATGGATTTTCAACATGGGACTGAGCAACTTGACATGTGTCAAGAATGAGTGAGATATGGTGGGGAAAATCCAGTAGATTTCCATAATAAAACTTCCTTCAGAATCAGATACGAAATAAACTGTAGGTCGTGTTTTTTTCTCTGCGGCCCGGTACCAACTGTCCCACGGGCCTGTACCGGTGTGCAGCCCAGGGGTTTGGGGACCACTGGTTTAAGGCACCAAATAGCAAGAAAAATAAATAAAAAATGTTAATGCTATTGGTGATGCACAACTTTTCTAAATTCACATCAATGCTCACTTGGTACAGTAAATGAACACAACTCACAGTTTGCGGGTGGCAGGAAGAAAGCCCACCATCTCCATGGCCAGCTGGAGCCTTTCAAAGTCATGCTTCAGGTCTTCTCCTTCAACGGTGAAACAGTCCTAAAATAAAAATACATGTTTTTCAAAACTTCTAAACATGCAGCGGCTAAATGCTTTCAACATCAACAGACTTTAGTTTCTTTGACAAAGATGTTTACTGCTAAAACAAACAGCAGAGGTCCCTGCAGCAGACAACATTAATAATAAATACTGAATAAACAATCCCTGAGATGCTCCAGTTAAAAAAACTGACATTCCAGCCTGAAGTGAGGACAAAGTACTGAAGGGAGCTCCGCTTATGGAGAGGAAAAAAGCTGCTTTATTCAATCTTTGACTTTACATGGCATTATTCAGGCACGCTGATGTCCCCATCAATAACACTAAGTAAAAGCTCTCACACAAAACCTTAAGCGACAAAAAGAACATGTGGATTGGCGTCATGCAAATGGCTTTTGAGTCCCACTAACAGCTATTTATACATCAATGTCCACAGCTTATCATTATACTTCGGACCTACTTTTGCAAGGGAAGCAAATCTGTTTATCTTCTTGTTTCATTCCGACATAAAAGCGCTTCTAATGCAAGTTTTACACTCGTTCCCTTTACAAACCTGCAGTGGTGAGAGCTTTTTTCCTTTGGTTTTGGTTCTTTTTCTCTCTGGCTGCCATAATTGTTACATGGTAAAGCCTCAGAGCCACACTCTGAACATAAAACACACTCTGACAGCCAAAATCATGAGCATAAGTGTTTGTTTGAAGCATGTGTGTGAGGGTTTTTGGGTGGAAACAAAAAAACAAAAAAAACGCTAATTTTAGCAGAGGTTTACAAATAAAAAAAATGTATAAAATAAACTTTTATTCATTTAAGAACATGAGAGAAAAGAACAAAAATAGTGGGGGTAAAATGAAAAGCAAACAGGTCTTTAATTTTGTAATCATCAACATTTTTTGAGTTTGCAGTAGCTTCACCGCTATGGAGCATTCAGGTGTGTGCCAACACAACACAATGATGTCTAATTTAAGTCCATAAAGTCAGAAAAACCCCACTAAAGTTAAGACGTTACGTCAGTAATCCAACTTCTCTTCAGAGAACATCCCAGCAAGATCACCTGAGGCTCAGACGCATTGAACGGAGCTGTACCTGGGAGCCCACAGGCTTCGCTGAACATGTTCAATGTTACAGTACATGACAGCCTGATCAGAAAAAGACAGAACAAGCACTTTTTTATGGGAGGGTTGCCAGGAAAAAAACTCTGCTGGCTTAAAAAAGAAAAAAAAGAAGCTTGATTGATGCTCCCAAAACTGTAGGATTTCTGAAACAATGACCTGCAGACGGATGTGCCAAAAACGATCGTGTTTCTAAGCCTCTGCCTTATTTAATCGATCCATTTATTTTGAAATAGGAAGCATTGCATTGCAGAGCAGAGCCTCTGTCATGAACAGTGGTGGAGTGGCGAGTGATTTGGGGCACATTTGGAAAACCACAGCCTCTTGTATTTATTTACCATGCACCAGTCTGTAAAACAAAGCAGACACTGGAGAGGTTTTGGTTTCAAATAGTTAGTTTTAAAACCAAGAGTGAACAAAACCAAAAAATATCTGTATTACCATCTCCAAACTGTGTTACTCATGGCCCATTAAACACATAAGTACAGAGGTCCCTGCAGGCTATAATGGAGGAAGTAACACCTCCCCGTCTAAGCAAAAAAGGAAAACCCAAAATATTTGTTAAAGTCCCACTTGGATAATCTTTTAATCTATTATAAAATCATTCCCATTGGTCTCTCAGTTATGATGATGCAGTTTTTAGTCAAAATAAAAAAACGTGTCATTTTCTAGAACATAGTTTCTGCAGAGCGGCAGCAGTTTATTAGAAATTAATCTATTTTTATTAAACAGCCTTTTTCGTCTGCACCTAAATCATTACATTTTAATAAAGGACGGTTCAGAAATGCAGTTATAAGCTTATTTATCTGTGTCCATTATCAGAAAAATGCCACAAGAACATGCTAAAAAGACCAAGAGCAACATTTTCATTGGAGTGAGTTGTTTGTGTGAGCTTTTAACAAAGAATTGCATTATTGTGAATATTTTTACCGTATTGTGGATATTTTTCTCTCCAAATAAAACCGACCTGGATTTAGAGACATGAATGTTTACACTGAACCATCTCTTTCCCTCTCTTCGGTGACCATCATCATGACATGAAATGAGAATGAAACCCTGACTCACCCTAGAACTTCGATGAAGTGAAAAAGATGGTTTTCAAAAGCAGGTGACATCTTGGACACAAAATGAAATTCACCAGAGAAAGAGGATTAACAAAAAAATAAGAACAGAAACATTTGGCATTGGGAGAGAAGATGAACCATTACAACTGTAGAGTGCGTTCTGTACACCAAAAACTTTTTGATTGTTGACTCATTTCTTCATTGAAGCCACAGATTCAAAAGAGAGGATGAGGATCCAGACAAAAAATGTTTATTTATATAGATATGCTGATGCTTAAAATGATCACCTCATTAGAGTGTTCGTTAAGGCTCTAAAGACAGTTTAAAATGTTGAGTCAACAATCAAAAAAGATGAGACAGCAGTCAGTGATGGACGTACCAGCACCAAAAAGAAACACAACCAGGAAAAATATTGAAGCTGAAGCGGACAGGAACCCCCCAAAAAAAGCTCTAAAGAAAGCAAAGGAAAGAGCAGGGATGGAGAGAGCTGAACTGTGACCAGACAGGATGCAGTCATCTGAAAGCTTGGAGGTGAATCAAGACCAACATTTCTGGAGAAAGGAAAGACTCATGAACAGCACAGATACTGACCGGTTCACTGTCATAGTAACTGTCCCAGTGCTGATGCCGGGGTGTCTTTGTCATCTGCAAGCGTTAGGAAAGAGTTCACAAACGGCGAGGTCAAAGAGAAGCAATCAACAAACAGCATGAAATCAACCATGTTTGTAGATTTTAGGAGGTGCAAATGAGAGCAGAGCGGCTGTGTTATTCTGAATGGATCCAAACCTTACTGGGTTAGGAGAAGAAAAAAAAGCACTTATGCAACAAACAGGCTGTTCCGGTCTCACGGTTTCATGGTCCCTCGAATACCTGCATGGGGTTAGCAACTGTAAAAGGAAACATTTTTAAAATGTCTCAAAGATTTTCTAACATTTCTAACAAACTCCCAGGGCCAAAACACGCAAAAGAGGAGAAACATCCCCACATGCATTACTGGAGAACATTCTTTGTAGCAAAGACTTCCCTTCAGTTAGAAATGAACACTCAACCCACTAGTTTTCTAAATGTAACCAGGTTAAAAAATTTGTTTTTGAGTCACACTTTTCATTTCGAACATTTGCAGTTGATACGTAAAGCCGAAATTACCTTATCTTTTGGAGTATATGTAATTTTTTGCAGTTTGGCCGGAGGTGGGACCAATACTTAGGTGCGACTTAAAACTAGTTGCATATGTAGCATTATGCCGGGCTTGGTGGATTTGTTCCAAATCGGCACAGAAGATAAAGAATCAAAGGATTTGGAGGTTCAAAGTTACATGGAGTTTAGTTGACTTGTTAGAGTGGTCCTTTTGCTAGGGTTATCTATACAGTTGTTCATATGTTGCGCTAATATACTAGATTCTGATGTTTCCTGAAGCAAAATAAGCACTCAATGTGTTACGGTAGTGAAGCGTGCATATTTATTTAGTCTATTATTGCTATCTATTCTGGAAATATGAATTGCCTTTCAAGATGAAATGTCTGTTCTTGCTCCCTTATTTTGTTTTTTACTCCAGTGTGATTCATGTTTTTTTGTCTTCTTTATTATTCTTTTTGTGTGTCTGCAGCTTAAGCTCCAGAGCAAATTATAGTGCAGAAAGGTGTTTTTCAATGAAAGCATGAAATAAACAAAAACAGGAAACTCAACGAAAAGGCGAATGCGTTGAGTCCATGCATCTGGATCTGGCCATGCAGTGAGACTTTCTGAAGCTTCTCTGACTGAGACGAACAAAGCTGAGAGGAGGACAAGGAGAGGAAAAACAGTGCAATAACGTTTGCTCCATGTGCACACGTGTTTGCAAGTGCACATCAGTGGAGGAATGGCAGGAATCCTCTGCTGTCTTCTGCACGGGCAGAAGAATATTCAAAGAGAACAACCAGGTTGTATAAGCGTGACTTTTACATTTTTCTCATCATCCACATTCCATTTGAATAATGTTTTTTATGTATTTATAGTTTAGCGTGGCTCTGCTTTCTGGAAACCTGTTTTTATTGTAGGAAATCCCATCGAAGGAAAACATTTTATTTAATTCCTTTTCTCTGTGTTTGGTGCTAAAGAAGAAGGGTGGGAGGTTTGTGAACAGAGATAAAAGTAGACCAGAGGTTGTGCAAACTACACATGTGCGCAGCATGTTTTCCCTCCAGCCACAGAAAGAAAGACGCTGTGCAGCTCAGACAGAAAACAAAAAGATCTGGGACCCGTGTGTTCTTGTGGGGGAAAGAGGTGATGAAGGGCACGGCCGAGTTCCCTTTGTGATGGCCGGAACGCAGACGTTCATGACTCTGAGTGACACATCACAACAGCGGCAGATGGACAAAAGCAGCCGGCTCTGCAGGGCGGTCCTGCATGTTCAGATTATGTGCAGCTCTGTGGGTCCCACCTGACTGAGGTAATGGTATTCTTCAGGCTTCTTGAGGTGAAAGGCTTTTCTCTCATCGTCGCTTACTCCTGCCAGCAGGTAGTAGAACACATGGTAGTTTCTGGGGGAAAAAAGAATACTTAAAAGAGAAATCTACATTCCTTAACCCTATTTAATCATTTGTATTATATTTGATACACACTTTTCTGAAGCCTCTATCTTGTTAGCATGATCCAAACTTCCATAAAAAGACCTCATTGTAAATAGCTTAGTTCAGTTCAAGTTTTCTGCCCTGTAGTTTATCATCATTCCAGTAGAGGCAGTAGAAGGGTTTTTGCTGCTCATTTCAAAACACTTTTGGCGGGAAAAGTTTTGCTAATTTTCAATTATTAATTTTCACGATATTGTTTCTGTAGTGCAAGTTATTCAAGTTTAAAACGGGCCAATCAGTTGCCTCAAAAGAAGTATTTGGTCTCACATCAAATGTTCAAAACGTTTGACAGATTCTCACTAGCTGGTTTTCAAATGGTAGGGGTGTGGCCTTTCAACAAGCTCACTCCTAATTTCAGAGAAATGATGACTTAGACCGATTCGGACCAACCCCTGCTTACTGACAACTTTTGGTTCCAATTTAGGAGTGTCTGTATTGCAAAAATATTGCGACTAATTTGGTTGGAACTGGAATTAGGACGTTTTGTGAGTGACATCACACACGGTCGCTCCAGTTCTCTACAGTCCATGGTTATAAATTAGAAAGAGGGCCTGACATTTAAAATATACATGGAAAACAATATCCACAGAGAAATATTGGTGTTGCACCATTACACAACCTGAAGAATCCTTCAAATTTCAGTCTCTGCTGATGTAATGAGCAGCAAATAATGACATAAGCATGACAGAAATGACAGCAGCCCATTAAACTGAAAACCCATCAGCGGCCTCCTGTGAGGTTCTCACCGCTCATTGTGCTCCTGATAGACCAGCCTGGACTTCTCCAGCAGGTACTTCTCCACGTATGCTCTGTAAAATTAGCAGCGTCAAACCAGTGACTCACAAAAAAGTGGTTTTCATGAATAAAAAGGATTTTTTTCCCTCCTCTGGGCTCTTACCCTCTCACAGTGCCGCTCTCCTGATAGTTCACCTGAATGAACTTGCCGAAGCGGCTGGAGTTGTTGTTTTGTGCTGTCTTTGCATTCCCAAACGCCTGTGGGCCAGAGAAGAAGGTGTGATCATGCAAAAACAAACTAAAGCAGGACCAACATTATACTGGTTTGAGGTAAAGTTTGATGATTTGTTAATCTCATGTCAAACACTGCTAAAAACATTCAGAAATGCCATTACAGTCTAACATGCTCCTTTTAAAAGAAGGAATGATGGAACTAAAGCCAGCAGGCCTGATGGAAAACAACAAAAAAATGTTCTTGGATGAGTAATGGGATCCATATGGAACACGTGTAGCTTTAATAAGAGGAACCAATATTTTCTCTGCTGGTGTTGTGTGGCTGCCTGGAGGGGAAGTCGTTTCTTGCCCCGTATAAACCCTGCAGTTATTTGCAGCTCGACCTCAAGTAAACAAATTCCTCCGTAAAACACTGAGAGCCGTGTTGAGCACTGCGTCTGCGAGGCGGGAAGACGCCCCTCCTCGACCCCACCCTCCACCAACAGGCGAGAACGCTGGGAGCCAACGGACATCTGAGTCCACACCATGAAAGAGGGAGCAGTAAAGAAGGACTGTTTTCTGGAGATGCTGCTTAATTACATCAAGGAAGACAACATCTGGACGGTTTATTCACCAACTCAAAGCTTCATCTGATCTTTCATTTTCCAGTGGAAAGTGAGTCACTAAGAACTTACGCTTGAACATCTGTCCTTGTTTCCATCCTATAAACACACAAGAGGTCTCTGCTTTGAAGAAGAATATCGATAAAGTATATTATTGCCATCTTTGAAGGTGCAGCACAAGCAAAGATATGCGTTTCCATCTGAAAAGTCCCTCTGAAGTTAAGCAGCCACCAAACATTGCAAGAAAGAAAGTCACCACTTTAACATAATTATAAAGTTCAGCTTCTTAAGTGAAGGTCTGCAGACACTTTTTTCTGTCCTACGTCTACCAGAAAGGGATAAGAAGAACACATTTCACTGATTTTAGAATGAGAATCCCTTTTATTGGACAACTATAAAGAACTTTACTTTGGTGAGTTGTACTCTAACGTACAAGGACAAAGTAAACAAAGATGGAGCATAAATAACTGAATATAAAAAAATGATTTAAGCCGGTTTACAAGTTCTTATGATATGTTTTTAAACTTTGTGACTGGTCAAGAGTTCATCAGAGCGACAACTCAGTGGAAGAAGCTGTATTTGTGCGGTTCAGAGCGCTGAAAGGGGAGGAGTCAAAAAAGTTTGTGTTTGGGGTGTGGGAGGTCTGTGGCGATTATAAAGAGTAAAAAAGTGACGAGTAAGAGCACATCACAGACGCAGCCCTCTGCAGCACCATCCAAGTGCAGTGTGAATTAAAGCAGATCATATGTTGCACTTTCCACATCTTTTATGAGGAAATTAGTCTTTTAATCTTCAGAACCCACTCAATCCCTTTCGGGGTCATGAGGATGCCGGAAAACTTTTCTTGGCTACTGCCGGGTGAAGGCGGGTTACACTCTGAACAGGTCAGCAGTTTGTTGCAGGGCCACACACTCACACCAAGGTACAATTTGGAGTCACCAGTTAATCGATCAAGCATGTTTTTGAACTGCGGAAAGAAACCAGAGTAGCCGGAGAAAAACCCACTCATCCACAGGGAGAACATGCATATCCTAGCCAGGATTTAAACCTGGGCCTTTAATTAAATAATTAAAATTTAAATTAAATAGATTAAGTAAATTTAATTTTACTTTTTTTTTTAAAAGGTAAATAAATTGATGCATGGGTTTAAAAACTTTAAATAAAAGTAAAGCTGGATTTGACATGAATTGATAGATTTTATTAAACCCAGATCTTACAACCTGAAACATCATTCCTCCACTTAAGGGAGAAAATGACAAAGAACAATATCAATGGTTTTAGAAGGAGAAAAAAGAACTACAGACACAAAAGAGTTAATGTTTTGCCATTAAAAAGGTTAGTACGTCATCGAACGTCAAGTACAGAGGAAAACCACCATCAGCTTTGCTGTCGGGACAAAAAAAAGGTAAAACATCTTCAAAACTGTGGAACTGTGATGTTATCGTTGCACATCCAAGAATTCAGATTTCCAAATGTGACGCCTGATTCAACGCCTCATTTCTCTCTGAAATGCTGAACTACAGATTCAACACACTTGGGTTGAAACCAGTCAGCCTGGAGCTTCAGCTTCAGTTTGCAGACAGACGATAAAAGCCAGGTACCAGTGGCTCCAATCCCACTCACTGTGGTTCTGGGCTGACAGGAAGCAAGATGTAGAACGGCTAAAACACTGAAAATTGATTTATGCTAACAAGGCTGAATCCTCCATCTGCATTTGGTGAAAAAGAACAAAGTTTAAACTGACGTTTTTATAACATGCTCTGTTTATCCTCTCCACACTTGGCAAGCTCCACATTAGAGGCAGTAAAGTACAAATCACCTGACAGAAGCCGACACATCCACAGCTGATCTCTGACGGTTTGGTCTTTCTCACCATGAACACAAAAAGAAAAGCAGAGCAGAACCTTAAATCTCTGCTGAGAACCAGCTGTCTGAACACTACAGTCTCTAAAGGTTATCACACCACGGCTTGGCAGTCATTTCAGACTTTTGGAGCATTTGCTGAACAGCAACAATGTAACTTTCACAATAAAAGCCACAAAAATAAAGTCCGTAACTGTTAACAAGAAGGGGACAGAACCAAACGGCGAGGATCTTTGCTCAGACTGCTGCCGCCGCGACCCGGTCCCTGATGAGCGCAAGAAGATGGATAGATATTTGAAAAAAAAGATTTGACTTTGATTCAAGTGCTATATTGTATTAACAACTCAACATTCAGAAATCCCACATTGACACAACAAAAATAATAAAAATCTAATGGCAGCTTTTTTTCCTGTAACCTGTATACTGACTCAAAGAAACATAATTTTGTTTCTAAGAAATGTGTTACAGTTTCCTTCTTTAACAGGAAGCGTTCCGTTATTGCCTCAGTGTAGGGAGTATGGGCTCTTCCACACACATTTTGTCCCATGGTGTTTAATTATGTGTGGATGACTTCATTAGCAGCTTCCTGAGCACAGAGGAGTCATGTGTTGCTCAGATAAAGATTAAACTCAGAAAAAGCTGTGGTTTAGCCATTCAGCATCTGCATAAAGGGCCACAAACTTTCAGAAGATTCCGTGCAAAAACTTGTACAAAAAACGTGTATAAACAACACAAAGAATGGTTTTGTTGCCGTTCCTTCGTGCCTCTGCAAAAGAAACGAGCGAAATGAGTCATTTTAAGAGAAGTGTTCAGAGCGATTCAAAGAGATGTTGGTCATTTGACCTCTGCGCATTCACATCCTCATGGCTGTGCTGAGTCACTCTCTGCTGTACGCCGACAGGATGTCAACAACAGCGTAACGGAGGGGATGACTTGGCCCAGCATGTATCACAGCATGTGTGTGGGCAGATAAAATTCTCCAAGGGCCAATTCACCACCATGGCCCTTGTAATCTTACAAGTGTGGCCAAACTGGGCCGGAGCACTGTGGTCACCCACAAGGGGAAAAAAAAAACTAGAGTGACCACTCTGAGCCAAAAAACATTTTATAAAAATGTTCTAGACTTCAGACGAAACCACAGTTGTTGAAGAAAATCTAGACAACCAAATGTTTCTGACATGGCAAACTGGAGACTTTCCTTTTTCATCAACCCTGTAAAACCAACTACATCAGAGGGTTGACATTTTCTTCAAATTGAGATGTTTTTAAAAACCCTTTGATGAAATCCACAAAAATCAGTGTTTTAAATAAGATATAGATAGGCCAATACGGTGAGTAATTGGTAAGTTTTTGCTCACAATAATCATAGCTTAAGATCCAAAAATATTGACATGATTGTTCATGAAAAAAGCACCTGTTTTACTCACTGTCTCAAATTAGATCTACAAATTTTTACCATAGAGTAAGTGTATTATAAAGAATGAACACACTTTGCATTCTGTCAAAACAGCAAGTAGCTATTTAAAAGAATGAACAACAATAGATGAGTAATTCTTCCCAGAAAGTTTTGAAAATTAGTAAAACTTTGTCCCACCAAAAGAGTTCAAGAGATTTCATGTAGGCAGCCATTTGGAAATGAGAAGGAAAAGTCCTTGTACTGCCCCTACTGGAGTGATGATGAACTACAGGAAAGAAAACATCAACCAAGTCATTTAAAATGGATTTTTAGGGAAAGTTTTGATCGTGCTAATAAGATAGGGGTCTCAGGAATGCGTTTGTTATACAGGGTTAAAACCATGTCCAAGTCACACATAAAGACTTCAAAAAATGTTTAAATTGAAATATGCTCTTGTAAAAAAAGTCAGATTAACTGTCTTCTTTTTTAATGTTCTTACAAAAAAGCAATTTAAATGATGTGAGATTTTATTCCTGAGCATCAAAGTGAAAAGTTAAAATTCAAACACCTATGATCAATTTTATCATACTCAAATGTTACTCAATGCATATTTTTGTTATTCAACTGAAAAAATATTGGACAATGAGCAAATAACCACAGTAAAGAGCATCACAACAGGGCGCCACTCTGCAAAGCCTAACTGAAGAATCTGGCTGCGAGTCCTGCAGCATTTGTGAGAAGGAAGTAAACATTAGTCACGGTGATGAAGATGAAAGCCAGGCCTCATAAAAAAATAATCATGAATCTCAAACTCTTCTTAGCTAACAGACACTGCTCATATTATATGAACCTCTCGGATTTGAGCATGATGGGTGGAGAAAAGCTGCATTCCTGACTCCAAAAACCCCCCCAGAGCAAAATCACAGAAGTCGCCCCGCCTCGAAATTAGCAAATGAATTTCCCGGCTTGTCCGGTGAAAGGGGGAATTGTGCATAAACTCTTGATAGAAAACAGCTTTGTTATCCCGAGGCTGTATAAGGATCGCTCTTAACAAAAAAACAAGATTTAGGAGGAAATTGCCAATATGCAGAAGCAACAAGGCATATACTGGTTTTATTATCATCATCATCATCATCATCTGGAAGACAAAGAACAGTATGAACCAAAATCAGCTGACTTTACCCTAAGAGAACGATACAATAAACAGCCACACATTAGTTACATTATTTATGCTTGTTCTAATTTTACTCAAATATTCTATAGGTTGCAAATTCAAAATGCATACAAAACTAAGAAGGAATAAAATTGAGATTTTTCTAAAATTCTCTTCTGAGAAAAAGGTCTTTTAAGAGCTAAGAAACTTCAGGAGCTTTGAGGTCTCCAACTTTAATGATGTTACTCAAAGACCCACTCCGATGAAAGTGGTGTTTTTAACATGTTGTCGTAGCATTTTCCAGATGAAAGAAAATGTGGCTAAAAATGGCACATCTGAGTGTTTCTTTATTCAAATCGTTCTGAATCTGGAGCAGATTAAAAAAATGCTTTTTGCAAAAGAGCGAATGTGTAACAAAGAAAATGTGTTCCCTGCTCCAATTAAACAGAGAGCGAATTTTTGATGAACTACTGCTGATCTGCAGAAACTATGTCTTATAAAACGATACAGTTTTTTTATCCTGTCTACAAACAGCTTAATCAATCAGCACCTGATGCACCATTCTGTCATTCCAGGGTGATCCTCATCACAAAACTGGCCTATCATCACGTTAATCATTTGAAATGGATCTAAAGATGATTGGAGTGGGATTTTAAGAGTAAAGGGTCAAAACATTGGTGGCCAGCTTCGTCTGGTCGCCATCAAGAAGGTTTATTTGCAGATATCAGCTCCTTTTCACAAGTTTCCATTCACGCTTGCAGGATCAAATCACACACTGGATCGTAATATCTTTGCAAAGACACAGAACAGAGCTTCTCAAGGAAAACAATACATGAGATTTAGGCTGCCAGAAACTAAACAGGAACCGTGCGGGACACAGAGCAGACGCTTTGGATAATAACTCAACATCCTGAGGAAAATAGACAAACTCCATTACCAAAATAATCCCAAAAAATATCAAGGCAGATGATAAGAGGCTTTGGGTTTTTCCAAAACGAAGTTGGACATCCAGTATCATTTTTTTTCCAATGAAGTTGAACAACATTCCTGCGCTTCTTTTTCTGTGAATCACATTTTTGTTACAGACGGGATGTTCGTGGATCCACCAGGTGATTTTTAATGACTTCCGTTTCCTCCTTCACTTCAAATTTTCCACATAAAGTGTCAGCAGCAAAGGTAAACAGCAGACACATAATTCAAAACTCCACCTGCCACTTAAAATGAATGAGTGGAGACACGGTTAGAGATAAAAACGCTCAACTATTGCCTTGCGGGATCTATTTCAAACATTGTTAAGATGCCTTTGACACAATGCCACCTCTCCCACTGCCTAACAGACTCTATTCTGTTCTGCAGCCTTTCTCCTCATTCTTGCTGCGCTCCGTCATGACACCAGTCTCAAAGTACGAAACCTGTAATGAACTTTTGACCCAGCGTTACATTAGAAAGAGATTCGGGGTAATGTGTGCGCACGATCTAAGAAAACAAATTTCCTCGGACCTATAGGGGCACGAACGGCCAGGGAAAACTGGATCAGAGGGCTTCTGGTTTCAGCCCCAACTTTTCTGGGACATTAGAGAGTAAACAATGGTGCAGTGTTTTCTTGCTGTAATGAGATGGAGTAGATGAGAGGCACAGAGAGGGATAAAACAAAGGAGGAAGCAGAGAGGCAACAAGAGCATGACCTGAGGAAAGAGAAGATTCAGAGCTTTTTAGGACGTCTGCGTCTCCAGTACAGAACAGTGTTTCGGTTAAACCAAAGAGAAACTTAAAACCTCCGCATCTTCAAGGCTAATTTAACTAATTTATTTTTGTAGAAAAAGATGGCTTTTGTGTCTAAAGCATGCACAAAACAACACCAGCTTTAGAGAGAACATGCACTTGTCCAGAAAAGTACTTTTTTTGGTTAAAGTTGTTGAAAAGTGGTTTATGTTAGGCTGATCTAAAGCCAGATTTTCAGTGGTGTTACCATCCTGGCTGGATTTGGTGTCCAATTTGGTGTGAACAAATCAGTGAATAAGCATTGTAGATGGCTATTACTAAAATTATTTGACCATTGCGACTGTTCTAAGAATCATGCAGGTTAAAAACAAATTACAAACTATTTTTTTTTATAAAAAAATCTTAATTAAGTACAAGAACTGCAGTACTGGAAGAAGTTATTTCTGCACGACTTAAAATCAGTTACTCTGTGCTAAATTCATATTTAATATATATTTTTCAATGTGTATGGCATTTTTGCTCAGCATGACTTTGAATAGCTGTGAATATCCTTGTTTTGGTGTTGCTGATGACGCATTTTGTCTTGAGTTTCAGTGTTTTTTGCAAAAAGACAGTCTTACAAATGGCAGGCTTCTTAAATCTTTGCATTAGTTTCACTAAACGCCACACGTGACCAAATCCCAGAAAAAATGGGAGACCAAACCTAAAAGCTGTAAAAGCTAAAAGCAACATCCATCTCCTGTTTCATCTGAAGACCTTCAGCAGTGCAGGAGCTACAAAAAGAGACTTCTGACACGAGAGGAAGCAGCCTTGTTGTTCCAGTGAAATTAAAACCATACCTTAATTAAGACACAAACTGTAAAAAAAAACCTTACATTTATAGTGTCTACTTCCATCCTACTAACTGCACAAGATGCTTGCAGGAGGCTACTCTATCAAAGGTTTCTAGAAATAGTGAAAAATACATTTAAAAGTCTGGACTTCGGCTTCACAACTGGAGTCTTCAAAGGTCTACCTAAAAGTTTATGAGAAATATTAAGCATAAAACTATGACATTATTGCATCTTTAATTATGTATCATGCTTTCTAAATACCAGCCCTGGTTTTATTCGGTATAAATGTGTTAACTTTAGTTAATACACAAAATTTGAGAAGGAAAATTACCTTTTCACATTCTGCATGCACTCTTTACCCTACACTACTTTAGCCTGGAAATATGCTAGTAACATATTCAAACTCTTCTTACACATGTAGTGTGATGTAGATCGCTTCAATTGAATATTTTATACATTTAAATGCATATTGGGGTATCTGAGACACCACCAAATTCCCGAGTATGTAAATGATAAAGTCTCAAAACTGCACATGAGGACATTTTGCAACTGACTAAAACAGGGAGAACTGCAGAAGCGACAACTACATGAAAATGAAACAAAGAATAAAGGAATCGCTTTTTGTTCTTAAACATCTGTTGTGTTTTATGAGCAGATGTGATACAAGGACAGTCTTTTCTTTTCAATGCTTATTAAAAAAAAAGAAACTCCACAAAACATTAAATTACCAAAAAGAAAATGTTCTGAGAGCTAAATGCAGACACAAATACTAGGGAAGAAACCTCAACATGCAATTGTCAAAAATGACCTGTTCACCTACAAAAAATACTTGAAAACACAGTTGTTAGCAAAGCAGAATTCTTCATGGTCTGCAGGATGAAAACCTTTGTTTTGATGACCAGGCAAACAAGAGAAAAAGGGTTTAAGGCCAAGCACACAAAGAAACAAACAGAAGACGAAGGAAAGGTTTACATTATTTTTTAGAGTAACAACTGGGCACTTAGAAATAAGAAATGTGGTGAAAGGAAATGCAAACAACTTTACTAAAAATTCAATTTGTTGGGAAGAAGCTAAATGAACGTTTTTTTTAAATCGTGTGAATGAAATGTAAACGTCATCCACTCGTCACTATCAAATCTAAATCCCTGATTGGTCAAAGTTCAAACTGGATTAACTTTCAGGGGCCACACATTTTGTATGTAAAACAAAAAATTGTGGAAAAAACTTGGGTAGCAAAGTGTTATCATGACAGTTTTGAACGCCGAAGCCTAAAACGCACATAAAACGGACATTTTATGTGCGTTTACATAGACTTTTCACTGGCCGCTTGAACATGCATTGCTGAGGTCGGTGAGAACGTAGCTTCAGAGGTGAACTTCTAATAAACTCCTGCCACTCTGCAGAAACTACGCTCTAGAAAATGTCATGGTTTTTGATTTTGGCTAAAAACAGCATAATCATAATTACAAGACCACTGGGAATACTTTTAAAATGGATAAAAAGATGATCAGAGTGGGACTTTAGGTTCTGCACCTGATGCACCATTCTGTCATTCCAGGGTGATCCTCATCACAAAACTGGCCTATCATCACGTTCACGTTGTATTGAAGGTTTAAGGTCTAAGAAAAGAGAGAAATGACTCACAAACTGCTCTTTTTCTCAAATAAACCAGACCACTGTGGAGGCATCTGGGATACATTGAAAACATCAAAGAACATGCGCACATAAAAAAAGGAAAAACACACCCTTTTCTTGAATTTTTGCTCCAATTGTAGTCATTTCATGAAATAAACCTTTTTAAATCTGATGTTCCAGCATGAACAGAGCTTTGATGACTGGTGGGTTGAGCAATGCATCAGTCTGCCGGCCTTTACAGGACATGTTTGACCAGCGATAAGTAAATGTGTTCTGTCATTGGGAAAACAGGTCTATCTTTCAGAACAAACACTAATTCAACCCACTCCACAAAACCTCAATCAATTTGCAATTCTCACTGTCAGTGACGTGCTTAGAGAGCTTGCTAGTGACTACTCTCAGACCAAGAAGTTTCTATTTTTTTGGTTCCAGCTAGAACATAAAAACTAGGAATCATTCATCAAATACTTTCCCAAAAGATAATGCTCAACAAAAAACCTATCAAGTAAAAAACGGTGACCAACCGCAGTCAAGGCCTTTTACTTTGGTGAAGTTTTAAAACATGTTGGTAGATTAGTGAAGGAGAAACCACAAGAGCCAACGCCTACAAACATAAAAAATAGGAAAACAGGCACAATAAACTTAAAAAAAAAAAAAGCCTGTAGTAGGTTTTTGAGTCATCCTTGTTTTAGCTGAAACAAACAGAAACAGTTTCTGTCAGCGATGAACTCATGAAATGTGGACACATAGAGCAGACATCAGCAGTAAGGGAGGAAATGCTCGAGGGGTAGGAAGATGTTTCCCAAATCTGGCCGCCATATAGTGAGAAGGAATGCAATAGTCAGTGGGAGTGAGCGGCAGGGCACGGTGTCCTGGAAAGCCTGAACTCGTGTCCCAGTTCAATGTGTGCACACAAAAGAAGCTGCTGTAAAGATCTATGGGTAATTCAAAGGGAATCATAATTAGGTCATAAATACTCCCATTTCAGGAATTGATTATCTGTCAGAGGAGACACAAGCTGGTTCATCAGTGAGTGGAAAAAGCCAAAATGAAGCAGGAAAATATAGCAGCTGGCTTTATAATCACTGCATTAAAAGTGGCCAGACAGAACACAAAAAAACAACTGTTATGTTGTATCATATTAATAAACAAAAAATCCCAAAAAGCAAAAAAAAAAAAACATTTTGACTGAAAGAACCTCTGTCAAAGGTCACCTTTGTTCATCTCTGTATAAAACCTTCACTCAATTCAAGAAAAAGAAAATGTCCTGGTAGGTTTTGAGTTCAAGGATACTGATGTTGAATATTCATCACTCAGGACTAGATATTCATGAGGGAATTAGGAATGAGATCAAGTGAAAAAACAACGCACAGCAGTAATGGTTCATTGGTTCATTTTGAACAATCTGATTCAAACCAATTCACTGATCTAAAATCACTTCAGGATATCCAGAATAATGTTCCATCGATTCAAATGGTATTCTCCAATATCAATAATACCTGATCTATTTAATTATGACAGTATTCCATAATGGTATAGGTCAATTCCATTTAATTCAATTAACAGTTTGCCTCATACAGATTGATCTGGTTGGAATGCAGGATTATAAATCAGTTCACTCCTAACAAACAGTGATTTGTACAATGATGTTATGCAAATGTAGACACATTTAAAGGGCTTAATCAAGTACAGATAATTAATAATACACAAGAAGTAATGGATAGCCACCTAAGTGATAAACTAGCCCTGTAAGGTGGCTAAAAAAACAAACTGAACAACACGACAGGTTTAAAAAGCCTTTAAAAGTCCTAGTCTCTACATGAAGTCATGTGAAGCTGCTGTCTATCTAATCTCCAAGGACAAGTTTTTAAAAGTTCAAGGTTAAGAAAACAGACTTCTGTTGTGATGATATATTTAAACCCAAGATTAAACCCTCAACATAAGAGTTTGTTTTTTTTTGAGTGAAGAATGTACTTTTAGAATAATATAATTATGTTAATTACAACTACACGTTACTAGTATACTGTAGTCTTAACATTTATTAAAATAATTTCCCAAATAAAGTGTACAGAACTGTGATTAATGGCCATTTATGTTTTTCCACTAAGTCAAATAGAGACAAAAACTACAGACTTTATCATTATGGTACTTTTTAAAAAATAAAATATATATTTAAAAAAACACTTGTTGAAAGATAAACATGTCAGTTATGTTACTGCTGAGAACAGAAACAATAGACGGGTGTATTCAGACTGGCAAAATCGTTCAGTTCAGTCCACAAACTGACTTCAGACTGAGTCCTCAAGATTGCGTTTGGTCTGTATTCAGAATGGCGTCTACCAGAGATTTCTGTTTCGGACCAAAGCTTGTAAACAAAACCACGTGGCTAAAGATCTCTTAAATCTTTGGCCAGGAAGTACGAGGTGAGTCAAAACAACAAGAGAAGTTCAGAGGAGCAGTAGTTTAAAGTCCTCATCAAAATAGTTAACTTATTTAAAGATTTAAATTTTGATTACCAGTTTTGAATGTCAGCAACCACAATTTTTACCTATTACTTTGATACCATGGAGGACTGCTACAAGATGATTATTGGCAGGAATACGTGCCGTGTGCTCTTTAACTCAGACAACGTTAGCAGCTGCAGTATTGAGTAGGCGTGGGCTATGAAGGTAGGATGATAAGTGTTTATGACATTGTCGGGAAAACAGTGAGAAGCAATGTGTATCAAGTTAAAAGATGTTCTAACCAACCTGCATATACCTGACCACATTTTAATGAGTTGTGTCTTATTGAACTACAAGCTACAAGCTAGCTTTTAGGATGACGTCACAGAAATGCGTGCCGTGAACATGCCACAAACCGAACCTCAGTCCAATTGGAAACAAACCGAAACACCTCAAAAGATGGGTCCGAGAGCGGTTCCTGGTCCCAGACCAGGGTTCATCTGCGAGTATTCAGACTGAACATTTGTTCCGGATTTTCGGAGGAAACCAACTCTGGTTCACTTTAAGCAAACCAAATAGAGACTTAGATGCTCTGTAGTTAAGAACCAAACAATCACTCCATAATTCATGATTACTTTGACAGATCACCACATGTGTGAATAAAGTTACCCCAATAAATATATCAATTTTGTGTTTTAATATAGTCATCCAAAAAGAATCTGTTGGGTTTTAGACTTTTTGTTTTAGAGATTTTTTTCTCACTTGTTGCCATTAACATTTATCTTTTCTCACGGGTTCCTCAAAAATAAAAGTATACAGTGTAGATCGAAAGTTTGGGCATCCCAGGTAAAACGTTATATTATTGTGCATAAAAAAAGAAAGATTAAAAAATCTCCTAAAGGCATCAGTTTATAGATGAGACATCCTGTTAATATGTATAAAAAAAAAAAAAAAAAAAAAAAAGCTTTATTTCTATCATTTACTCTTTCAAATTAACAGAAAACAAACAAAAAAATTGTGTTCATGTAAAAGTTTGGGCACCCAGCAGAATTTATTGTATTTGTTTAATGAAAAGAACCTCTGTCCAATTGCTAAGCATGGGGGTGGATCAATCATGCTTTGGGCTTGTATTGCAGCCAGCAGCACAGGAAACATTTCACGAGTAAAAGGAAAAATGGATTCCACAAAATTTCAGTCCATTTTGGACACTAACTTGATGCCATCTGTGAAAAAGTTGAATTTAAAGAGAGGATGGCTTCTACACAAGAATAATGATCCCAAACACACCTCATTACACACCTCATTACACATCAATTTAAACCTTTGTCCTCACACTGAATCGAAATGCTACAAGACTCAGTGGTTTGAGGACAACTTCCATATGTAGGTCAATTTTCCAATCCAAGAGTTTCCCAAGTGGAGAGCATTCAGGTGAGGCAGATGACTTAGCACAACCATAGCTGTGAAGTTAAGCTGCATGCTGAGATCAGGAAGGAGGTCAATCCAATTAGTGAGATCCGACAGGGACAAACATCAAAATGCTGTCTGCTCCCAGAAGCTCCGCCTACCTTTCAATCTTCTGTTTTGCGTGACACGGAAGTATTAAATCGGTCTGTCGCAAGGAGGCATCCTAAAATCTTTGTAGAGATTTAAAAAACACCAAAGCAGAGTAGAATAGAGTGTCAGACTAGTTAAAAACATGTATTATCTATGTTTGTATAAAAGCATTCCATATTTTTTAGACCTCTTCATTAAGCTGAGCGTTTATCTGTGTGTTTTTGGCTGCAAGGAGCCCACAGAAGACAGGAGCTCCGCTGTGACAGCTTTTGGCTTCAGCACGGCTACGTCATTAGGAAGAAAGCCTCCTCTGTCAGTCTCTGTGGCGCACTCCTGCAGGTGCTGTGGGACAGCTGGTCCGGTGTGCCAGCAGGTGGGATGTGTGTAAACTCTGTGTGTTTGTAACATCTGTGAACTTCAGAAAAGTGCGACATACATGAAGCTCCTTTTCAGGTCATCTGATGATCTTTAGAACATTGAAGTTCTAGCAAAAGCCTTTTGAGGCAGCTCTAAGCCAAACCGAGAGCAGGACACGTTCACACATCCTGTTCTCATGAAGCTTTGTGTTCTGCTCTGCACAGTTTGTGTGAATTGCACTGCTACAGAACAGCATTCTCCTTTGTTCAAACCTCCAATTAACCACGTTTCCATGTAGTAGTAACAAATACTAAGCTGAATAAGGAATTGGAATTGGAATGGTGGACACAGCAGTTCAAAGTTGAAACATCTCGGTAGAAAGGAACCGCATTGGTTTACCAAGTGCATCTTTTGTTTTTGCCGATAAAGCTGTGTGAAAACTGCTAGAGAGACAAAAATATCTTGAGAAGTCAAAACATGTTCACCCTCCAAACGCTCAACTGCTGGCCTTGGTATCATTAGCATCATTATGCATAACCCTGTAGAGCTCACTACATCCAAGAATGGAGAGAAATTTGACTTTTTTTTATTAGTGTATTTTGAACCCACAAACAATCTGCAACATCATGTTTTGTTTTTATGAGATGCAGACAGTGTCCGTTATGATATTTTGGGTGATTTGGTAAGTGCTCATTTAAAGTCCCACTCCAACTATAGTTTTATTTGTTGTAAAATCGTTCCAAGTGGTCTTTTAATTTTGAGTATGGAGTTTTTCGCTAAAATCAAAAAGCCTTGGTTGTTTTTTTAAGACATGTTTCATGCAGAGTGGCTGGATTTCATCAGAATTTTCTTCTGAGTTGTGGGTGGGACTGCTGGAGAAGAAGTAACCCTCCACTGACTTCCCACGATGCCTTTTCCCTCTGCCCTTCCACTAGCTTACAGCCCCTCATGACTCTAACCTAACATTAGTGGTGCAACAAAAACGATGAGAATATTGGAGCTATCCAGCCACACAGTTTTGAGCCAGGTTGGATGAGAAAAGCAAGTGGATGCCTGCAAGTATCGTCTGCAAGTGGATAATGGAGCAGACAAGAGACTTTTGCTCGCCCATTTCAGTTGCATCACACAGACAGACAGAGAAGGTTTTTATCTGCTCCTGATCCATCATGATTTAAAATTACAAACACTTAGAAATGCAGTTTTAATCTTAAATTAATATACATCCTTCATCATTCGAAAAATACTACAAGGAGCTACTAAAAACACCAAAAACAACATTTTTACTGGAGTGCGTATTCAAGATGCAAAAATATTTACTTGAGTCTTAAGGGGAAAAAAATGATCCACACATTTAAAAAAATGGTGCAACTGTGTAAACAAATGTTGGATTTTTCAATTCAGCCAGTAGCCATTTAAAAAATTGTTTGATTTGCTTTTTAATCATTATTTTTTAAAGATTTTATACAAAATGAGTGGTCAATCGAAGTGTTAAAAAATTGCATTTAAAAACATAAAAATGTAAAAAAAACAAAACAAAACAAAACATTAGTAATGATTGAGATTTGGTGCCCCCTCCAGCAGAAGGCACTATGGACGACCGCCAAGATCGCCTATTTCCAGAGCCAGCCCTGCCTTTAGCAATATGAAAGCTCAAGCAATCCTCACAGAACAAACTTAAAAAAAGAAAATGTCTTTGCTAGGCCTCAAAACTTCCAGAAAATGTTCATCTCCAGTAAATTAGGCTACAGCATACAGTTCAAAGATTTGGATCATAATTAAAAAAAGGAAATTGCAAAAGTAAACTGCTGAAATGTGTTTTTTTTTTCTTAAAGGCAACTGAGCTTAACCTTACAGACAACATGAGGAGTCCAGTTGTGCAGGGGGATCTTGTTTCCACATGAATCAAACCCAGCTCAGGTGGTCCGACCTTCTGGTCAGGATGCCTTCCAGATGTGTTCCAGTGGAGAAGACTTGGACATAATCCACAAGAGAGAAGCCTTGGTGCAATGCCAAGGCTCAGAGGAGAGATTATGTGTCATGGCCGGTCTGGTAGAGCACCAGCATCCCCTCCGCTGAGCTTCAAACAGTGATTTGAAACCAGGAGATTCCTGCTCTGAGTGGTGCCTCTTTATGGATGGCACAGGGCGCAGGAATGTCAGAAACACTTTCTTTTTTCATCAATAAATAAAACTGAGGTTAGGGTTTGCTCAACAACAGGACTAAAGCTACGTTCACACCAGCCTCGGCAACACAACCACTTTCAACGAAAGTCCATGTCAACAAGCATACATGCCCGCTTCGGGCGCCCGTGTTTAAAACTCTGGCGTTCACGCGTCACTATGCACATTTTTAAGACAGTTCTCGAGCTCCAAACACAAAATGTGTGTCAATTGAACAGGACTCGAATTTGGAGGGGAAGTATGGATGGCGTCCCTTTTAATTCTCAGAAGGGCCAACAATTTGAAAATAGATAATGATAGTGACGTTAATCATTGCCTTTGTGCTGGGATGAAATTCTATGACACAGAGTTTTTTTATAGAAAAAAAAGAAAAAGTCTAGACCAAGATTCACCAGATTTACACTGTTTCAACATTTCAGGCAATGACAGTCTTGTGTGAACACCATGGACTAAACGCGCGTTCAAGAATGCTTGTGACATGCCTGGTGTGAACATAGCTTAATACACAAAACCTCATAACACAATGCATGTTGTTGGGCAGGTAACGCATGCTGCATTAAAAAGGCATCTCCTGTCAGAATGGTAGTAACAGTTGCGCAAGTGGGGTGGTTGACAGGTGTAGCCCAAACTGCTACTGCTGACTGGAAGTGGGCCAGCAGAAGAAGACGGAGATAAAGAACAAGGAAAATGATAGCAGAGCTTTAGGCTTTGCATTTCCTGTAATGATGGCTTATCATAGATATAACTGTAGAGTCTTATCTCAGCCAAAACATCAGTTTTCGCTTTTACAAGAGAACAAATGAGACAAAAAGTCAAGTCTAACTTTTCTTATCTGTGCAACAACAACGTAGAGGCAAACTGCCAGAAAACTTGAGAAGCAGCTGGAAAGATCTTTCCATCCACATTCTACACTGGGGTCCCCAATGCTTTATGCTTCATTCCAGATGTGCGAGGCTTTCTCACCGAGTTTTATTACACCACATCTGGACTTGTGGAAAGCTGAAAGTGACCACAAACCCTGCTCGCCGCATGAGCACGCCCCAGCACGCAGAGGTCACCTGCAGAGATTTATGTAACTCCAGTGAGGTTAGCAGGCTGTGCTTTCAGCGTTTATGCAACAGGCCCCACCTGATGAGGACGGGCAACGGACTACACCTTCTGAAGCTAACGTCAGCTCCAAAATAAAACACTGAAGTTAAAGCGAAAAAGCTCAAGAAGGACAGTTAGAGGGAAACGTCGCAGCTGTGAAGTTTATATGTTGTTCGGGTGTCTTCATTTTCAGAGGAACTCCTTTGTGAAAGCAGCAAAAGGGAGGGAGGAGGTCATGACTAAGTATTCACAAAAGACTCCTAAAACAAGTCCTGGAGAGATGCGTCTGCATAAAACAATCATTGAGGGATTAGATGGTGAAGCAAATCAGAGAACAGAGGTGGCTGTGTCACGAAGGTGAACTAAGGGACAGGAAATGTGCTTTGCTTTCTTTACTAAGACATTAAACCATGTAATCTGTCAACCAAAAGTAGACAGGGACAAAACTTTACAATGGTTTTTTTAAAGCAAATACACTAAAGGTTCAGCCAAAATGCTAAGGAAAAGATCAAAAATGAAGAGAATTTTAGCAAAAAACTTGATTTTTTACTAAGCTGAACGCATTTATGCAACGTGGATTTATGACTTAATCTGTACAGATAATATCAAATAAATGAAATGAAGGAATAATATACAGCAGGGTAATTGTTTTTATAATAATACTAATATTAAATCTAATCAAACTTTTTGACCAGATGCAGTGCCAACTCTGTAATTTTGTTATTTTAACATTGCAAGTGCTTGCCTTTGTTCTGTTTAAATCTGTAGTTATGTACTTTAAGCACCCAAAAATTGGGGAAAAAATGTTTTTATCCACTTAATTTAATCATTAAAGACTAAATTGAAAATTGAATTTTTGGTGCTTTTAACGTGTTGTCGTGGCAATTTTCTGATGCTGGAGAACACAGATGAAGAAAATTCAGTTTAAAATTGTAAATTGTAAAAAAAAATTGTCAAAAGATAGATGATGGGAAGTGAAGGCCGACTTCCTCCACACCCCAAAGCAGAGACGAATTTCTAATGAACTACTGCCGTTCTGCAGAAACTATGTCCTGGAAAACCACACAGGTTTTTTTGCATTGAGCTAAAGACGGCACAATTAAAAGACCACTGGCAACTCTTTGAAAATAGATCATAAGATGATTGGAGTGAGACTTTAATCAAATTGAATCAGAGATTTGTCAGAGGTACATGGCGGGTGTGGTCCCAAGGTAGAGCGGTTGACCATTAATCGAAAGATCACAGGTTCCTGCTTTGCCTGCCTATGTGTCAAGACTCTGAACCACACATTCCTTCACATTACTATAGGTTGGACTCAGTGTTCGGTAGTGGAGCCGCCATCGGTGAGTAAATGCGTGTGTGCATGGGTGAATGTGATCTTTTGTAGTATATAATGTCCAATAGCATATTTTCTCTGGGTCCTTCTGCTTTGGGACACCTTGCTGCAGGACAGGTGCTCAGGCCTGGGAGCAGGTGCTGCGTTTGGTCTGATAAAACACCTGGGAAGTCCTGGAAACCACAGCATAAAGCAAGGGTCTGTGAGGAGGAGACACAAGCAGCCGCATTGTTGGGCTGCTGCCATCTGTTGCTGATCATGGACTAAATGGATAATCAAGAAAAACAACAAGACCTTATTTATGCACAGATTAGAACTGAAATACACCCCCCATCAAGCTGCAAACCTTTTTTTGAGTAATATAAATAATTTTTTTATTAAAATTCTACAAGAAATTTGATCCATCTAAGGATGATATAGCAGATCTAAATTCTACCAACTATTTTGGAAATGTACACCAAGTTCAATAAAAGTCAAATTAAATCACTTTGATCAAAATGAGTTACAATTAACCTTCAAGACACAAGAAGGAGACATGTTGAGGAGCCGCCTGGTCTATTCTGGACTCAAGTTGCTACAGACTAAAGCTTTCCGTTTGTGCACAGATGGGATGACAAAGCAGGAACAGTATGTTCTTCTCCTGCCACCAGTGTCAGAGCTTTTGTATACAATTTTAGGGGAAAATAGGAGCTTGGCACCAGGATGGTGAGATAAACACAGAGAAAAGTATCAGCTGGAGCAGCAAGAACTCTTCATCTTTTTCCACTGAACAAAACATTAGCTCCAACAAAACTGTAACTTCAACCAGCTAACTGTAACCTCATAGGAAGACTGTATTGACATTTTTGCATCAGCAAAGTGTTGCTTTTTTAAACATTAAAACCTGTCTTATTATGGAATATTTCTTAAGCATGTCTGCCTAATGAGCTGATGTGTAAGAAAAGAAAACAGAGCATCACAAAGATTTTATTGATCAACCATAACTTAAAAAGAATAACCAGAATAACCAGAAAAAAAAATACCTGAAAGTTATTATTGGAACTATCACTTTCCCAAAAGCTGCTGTTTTGCATAAGTTTTTGTTTTACGAGTTCTTTTTAGCTTTTTTCTGTATTCTGATGCAAAGAAAGTTTTTAATTCTACACTACCAGTGGTTCAGGTGCTTTAGTTATCAGGTGAAGTCAACATGCAGGAATTTCAAAAATGAGACATGTGACTTGCGTGACTGATCTGTTGTTACTTGGAATTTGAGTATAATTTATTAATCAGGAACATTCGTAATTTTTTTAATTCATGTGGGATTTCATTGATTTTTAAGTTAATTTCCCCCAATATGTGTATTTTATTAAGAAATGTTAATTTAAATTATTTTGAAAAAGTTTCAACTTCCATTTAAATAAACATTTAAAGATTTGGAGAAATTACTTCATGCTGTCTTATTAATCCGGGTTTGTTTGTCTGGGAAATAAACATGTGGTCAAAATGTTCTCCAAAAACAATTTTAAAACTCAATCTCAAATTTTAGAAATATTTATACCAAAACATTGAATTAATGGAGCAGAACATTGTTAATAAAGTAATAACCTTATAATAATAAATTAATTAATGAAACAACATAATTTTAACTTTCCTAGAGCAACCTTGCATTCAGCAAACCTAAAAAGGATTTCTATTTGGAAAATGTGTCATTCCAGTTTCTTTTTGAACTATTCATGGAATATAAAACAGTAACAATATGACTTCTTTTTCTGATGCATTGTGAGCTTTAGTAATTATATTAATAAAAAATTGTGCAATTAAAAGGAAGAACATAATCTTTGAAACCAGATAGACTAGAGAAGATATGATGGAGCTCAGCTACAGCAGTTTTTATCACCTCAAATGGGTAGTTTGAGACAGCAGGTGCATGATGGGAGTGGAAGAAAATGAGAAGTGGTCAATATAGCGCATAAGAGCTGAATTTCTGCAGCTTCTTTGGCAAAACATCTTCTAACACAAGGTTTGAAGCTCAGTTGACAAGTTTAGATAAATATTAGCATTTATTTGAGCATTTTTGGGTTTTGCAAGAACTACAATCAGCCCTGGATCACATGTCCTGTTTGGAGTAAGTGCTGTTAAAGAGGATCACAGGAAAAAAGTAGGAAAAATTCAACCGAGGAGTGTTGTGAAATCTCGTGGTTACACAGTGGAATGTTCTGTTGTCTTGGAGGATTTCTGTTGTTTACTCTTGGGAGCTTTTCAGCTTCAGTAAAACACTCAAACAGATTCATATTTGCCGTGTCGATGAGGTGTCAAGTCAATTTGAGCTTGAAATCCATCTAGTTTGGATCCAATAAAGGATATTCCATTAAAGTAATTATAAAAAAAAACAAAAGCACAAAGGCATGTGATGTTAAAGTCAGCAGAAGTAATGAGAAATGAACCAAACATGGAAAATAAATACCTAAACATCAACTGTTGTTAAACTTGAACAAGGCCAAGTGCGCTTTCAGGGTTTTAAAAGAATCATTCATTTGATCCCCTGATGAATGAAGACAATTCTAAATAACTTCAATGAAAAAGAAAGGAACTTGCATGTGACTCTACTTGACTATTTTCACCAGTAGAGAAACACAAATAAACAAGAAAAAAAAAAAAACACGATGTATATCAATACCAAGCCTCTGAAAGGAATAACTATTTCAAAATTCAATTAAGTTTCTATTAAAATGTTGATTTATTTGTCAAATATCCATTCAAAAACCATTATCTGTTAAAAAAAACGGTTTTGGATGACTAGCTATTTCAAATGTACTAAAATAAGGAATTCTTACAATGGGAACCAACAGAAAGGCCATTTTTGAACATGAAAAACTAGATGAAATCAATTTAGAGGAAAATCAGCAGTTGGGTTGATTACTTTCTGCTTGTCGAACAGTTAAAAAGGAGGTCTTTGGAAGCCACAAACAAACCACGTGAAACTGTATATTCAAGGTAATGAGACCAATGTCAAAAGAATGCCAAGATCAACATCAACTCAAACAATGAGGAAAAAAAACGTTCAGGAATGACAGACAGCAGATAAGCGTCTAAACCAAGAAGGTTGACGTGTGTGTCATAGTTTCTGTGTGACTTCTAAACAGCTGATTTCTGCAGGGTCAACCCGAGTGTAAAGCAGCTGTTAGGCTGTCAAAAAAAAAAAACGCCACTTTTGTTTGTCACACACACTAAAGTTTACAGTTTGTTTTGCACATTGTGCGACTATAAAAAAGATGTTGGCATCTTTTCTAGGCCTCATTAGTTCAAACCTTCACTCTTCAGTTGGCTCATTTTAACAATAAGCCTGTTAGTAAAGTCATATGTCGCTCTGTATTGTTAATCTTTTAGGTTATATTTGACCTTCAGCTGACACAACAACATAACATCTGCCAGCCTTCCTCTGCTTTCAGTTTCCATAGACAATCAGTCACTTTAAAGTGACGACTGCACATCTGAAAGGCCTTCAAAACAAATACCTCATATTCTACCCACGAGTGACATAGAGTTGATTTGATTTGAGTCTGATTCCTAAGCAAGATGTCAGAATGCAAGGGTAAAAGAACAACAAATGTCTTTCTAACCAGAGCTGTTTCATGAAAGCTCAAATGTGGAACTGCTGTAGAGATTTCATAGAGCTCTTGCTCTGTGTTACAGTGTCCTGAAGCATCATGGTTTGGAGTAGCTTACGAAGGAGTCTCTCCTTAAAAATGCGCCGCCATTTTGAAACCAGTCAACTGATTAGCCTGAGTTGATCTGAGTCACATTTTAGGGGAACTACAGTCGCCAGTCATGAGTGAGGTTGTTGGAAGTCCACACCTCTCTCACTGAAAGCGGGCTCGGGACAAGCAACCAAACGTTTGAGAGCCCACATGCCCACTGACGAATCTGATTCTGGTCACTTTATAACTTGAATAAATAGCGATAAAGAAATAATATAATGAAAAAAATTAAGATTAGAAAGAAGAAGTTAATGGTCATTCTGACAAATATAAAATGACTTGAGTAAGAATTGTCTATTTCTCAGTAGAAGTCTATGGGATTTTGGAACCAACAGGTACTTCCTATTTAAAACATGAGAGGCGAGGGATTGAGCTGTTCATTGCTTATAATGTCTATAGTGTAAACCTGCTGAAGACCTACATGAAACCATTGACCTCTGTCATTGACAACAAGGATTACATTACAAAGTATAGAGGTAAACTTTTGATGGTTACTGAAAAAACAATTATCTTAATTCAAATATTAGGTCCCATATTGGCTCTGTCAACAGATTTTCAGCAGCTCTCCACAAAAACAACAGAAATTTGAACAAGTTTCCGGTTAGATAACCTAGGTAGGTAACCTACATGTTGAAGATTATACATATGTGCCCTTTTTGATTTGTACGCCTATTTTCCTTCCTTAAAGTCAGTTTAGGGTGGTCCAATTTACCTGAAAAGTACTCAAGTACTCAGAGTAGTACATAAAAAGATTAATATGTGTTAAAAAGTGTGTTTTGTCTTGAAAGTTGAGACTGGGGTTTTTCAGTTAATTTTTTAAAATTAAAATTACTTTAAATCTCCCACAATGCAAATGATCTTGGCCATGAGCGGCCATGGCTCCTGAAATCAATGGCTCGTGTAAAGTTAGAGGTCACGCTCGAATCAACACCATTTTAGATTAAGTTAATAGAACATTAACTCTTGCAGACGCCCAGACTCTCTGAATGCGGACTTATCATTGACAGAAGATAAAGACGGACAACAGGACAAAATTCTGAATCCACACAACAACAGGGCCCTTTCGAGCCTTCCCTCCTCGCCTCTTTCAGTCTTGAATGAACAGTTGACCGTTTGGGTGAAGATAAGTCACTCCTTTGAGGCGGTTTTGGCAGGTGCTCCTCCACTCCTTTCCTCTATCTCCCTGGTAGCACAGCAGCTTCTTGTAATGAGTCACTCATGGGCAGCTATGCAATCTTACTGTGCAAACAATTAAGGGCTACTCCTCTGCACTGGAAAGGACTCACTCCACTGTTCGGGATTAACATAATGTGCTTAGACATTAACCCGGCACACAAATGAATGGCATTCCACTGAACTGTACTTGGCAGTTAGAGAACAATAAAATGTTCAGCAGAGCTACTGAACTGTTTTCCTTGAGTAGCTTTCTTCAAATCAAACCCTTCAAACTTCACAATGGCGACAAGAAAACTTTATTTACTGTAAAACAATGCAAACAATCACTGATGCAAAGATATATTTTAAAGAATTCAAATAGGAGAAACTTTTAGCAGTTAAGTAAAATGCACTGTCATAAAAACCCCCGGTTCCATTCTACCTTTCTGAGAGCCGGCATTACAGTTGAGGGGCCTTATGCAACTCTTAGGAATTCAGTTGCACAAACAAGAACTTCTTGTGAACTTGTTCGGGACTTATAAACACCGTCTATTCAAGTGACAGGTAACTGAAAGCCAAAATATCTGAGCGGTTCCATAACGGATGCAAAAGCTATGTTTCTACTTTCATATTAAATTTGAATCAGCCAAAAAAAAAAAACCACCTTCTAATTGTTCCACTAGTTAACAACCAGATGCTTGGATGTATGCCCTTTTATATGCAAAAGAATCCTCCTTACAGTGCAACTACTGAAGTATGAAGCAACACACATACTAAAAATGTTAGAACCAGAAATGAATCAACTTAGAATGGACATTATCAACTCAGATTAAAGTATAGTTTTTATGGCTTTACCCTGGTCAATATTTTGCACTTTAATGCAAATTCTACCTCAGTTGGGGAGAATACTTGACTCTGTGAATTAAAAAGTGATAATCCACAGTGATAAAGAACACCTAAGAAAGAAATTTTGGTCACAAGGTTTGAATGTTCTGTATTATTGTGTTGGCTTAGATGCCAGATGGTAATTGCAACAACAGAGAGTTGGAACATAGGTGCACATACGTTATTCCACAGTTTATCACAACAGCAAGACATTGAAAAAGATCTCTGTTCCTCAAATGACTATGATGGACATGCTAGTATCTCCATCAGATATCATGATCAACTGCAATATTTCCTTTAATTTTAAGTAGTTTGTTGTCTGTTTGTCTGTCTTGCTTTCCTTATTGCTTGATGCAGACTAAATAAGTGCTTATGAATAATTCTGAGTATTTAGATAAATGAAAACTGTTTGTTTGTGGATACAAATTTAATGATCTGAAGCAACTGTGGATAGTTGTTTCTCTAAAAGCAATTTAAAAAAAACTCCTGGTGGACTTTCCCTCTGAGAAAATGTTGTTAATGTTCCACTTAACATAAGGTTCAGCAAAAATACCACTTTCTTCTGCTGGTTTATATTTATACAGCAGCTGCAGCAGAGCGAGGTCGGTGTAGCTGTTCCGATGAAAATGAGTCGCAGCGCATAACAATAGTCAGCTTCTTGTGAAAACAATTTAAACAAAAAAATACCAAGATTATTGTATGATTATTTGATTCAGTATTTATTTCTTTTTTAAGTGACCGTGGTTTGGATAATGCCCTTTCAGGTGTCCATTATCAGAAATTAACTGTCCAATGCCAATGGACACCTCGTTGGGCTTCATCTCTTACATACATTTCTTTGTTAGTTCCTAAAACAGCCACAGAGCAAAATTGTTACTTAAACTAATAGTGTATTCAGTGTATGTCAGTCCGGATCGAGTCCTGAACCTTGCCTTTGGTCTGTATTCAGTCTGCCTTCAATTGAACTTTCCTGTTTCAAGAAACAAAACCACATGACTAAAGATATCTTCACTCATTGGCCAGAAATTACAAGGGCGGGGCATAGCAACAAGAGGCGGAAATAAGGGAAGCCCTGTGCTGTGCAATCCTTGTCGGAACATTTCACTGATTCAAACGTTATATTTCGCTGAACAATTATGAATGTCTGAAAGTACAACACTTTTTACTACTGCTTTAGTATGGTGGAGGCATGCTGCAAGGCGGCTACTGGCAAGACAACGGCTACTCTGTACAATGATAAATGTTCCTCACATTTAGACTGTCGGTACATCAGTGAGAATACGAAACATTAAAAGTTGTTTTTATGAGCCTGAATTCATCCAAACACATTTCAGTGAGTGGCTGTGTCTCATTGTTGTGGTTTTATTTGCACTGTTTTTAAGAAAATTCTGTTAAAGAACTACAAGTTAGCTTTTAGAATGAAACCACGACATGCTGTGTAATGAGACAGAAAAACACGTAAGAAGCATTTTCAGCAGTGTTAAAAACAAATGTTTTAACAAGTAAGGATTTGGACCTTTTGTCCTGTTTGCATCATGTGACCACCAGCTACGGTGGCCGTTTTGGCCCAGTTCTTCCACTCCGAGAACATATTGTATTCAGACTGAAGAATCTCAGATCAAACCAAAGCTCAGTCTGATTGGAAACCAACCAAGACCACCTCAAAAGATGGGTCCAATTTGTTTCTGGTCTCACACCAGGGTCCACTTGGGTGTATTCAAACAGAAAATTTGTTCCGGATTATCGGGGGAAACGAACTCTAGATCACTTTAAGTGAACCAAATGTGTCCAGTCTAAATATACCCTAAAACTATGATTACATATGGAAAACAGCAGCTATAGCAGTAATGTTCTTCCATCAATCTCCAAAAGACTTGTATAGTTGTTAAATGATGCGAAAGTGAAAGCCTGGATGATGATTTAGCAGTCTGTAACACACAGTTAAGCCTCACTGGGTCTCATCAAAGCAATAAGGTGTTTTCTTATAAAGCTCAACCAATTCTCTATGCTTTCTTTTGGAAGACTTCCTGTCTGCTCGATTACATTCAGGTTTCTGAAGCATGATTTACCACCTTTGGTGCAACATCACTCAATTTGAAAAGGGAAACTATTTGTAAATGTGATGGTCTTCAATGGAAGTTAAGGTACTGTACCAAGGTACATGTGTACATGTGTGCATGTGTGAAACCAAAATAAAACAATTAAAATTAGTTATGCACATGCAGACATTAATGTAGGTACTGTGAACCTTCACGGCAGAAGGGTTCTCCTTACCTCCAACACTGGCCCTGCCCCCAGGATGATCTGCTCTACTCCACTGGCAAAGCCCTTCTGACTCAGAGCCGTCAGATGATGAATGAGAAAGTTTGTACTTTGCGTCTTCCCAGAACCGCTCTCTCCAGATATAACTATGCACTGATTCCGCTGTCTCTGCAGCATGGCGTGATAAGCAACATCCGCCACAGCATAAATGTGGGGCTCCAAATCTCCCAGTGTATGATTATCATACATCTTCACATACTTGGGGTTGTAGATTGGCAGGAACTTAAAGGGATTGATGCCGATGAGGATGCTTCCAACGTAAGTGTAGATCTTCTCCTGGTAGAAGCGCGAGCGCAGGTTGTCCAGCAGCGAGCGCTCGTTCAGCTCCGGCAGGCAGCACAGGTCTGCGTGGTCGCCCTGAGAGTCGGGCTGAGGCAGCAGTCCGCGCTCCATCAAGTGCCTGCGCTCCTCTGTGACCTGGAGCCACATCTGCAGACTACCACCATAGTGAATGGAGCCATCCAGGTTCTTCTGCCTGAGCAGGAAGCGGTAATCCTCCCCGCCATACAGGGGGCGGTGCTCCAGGGCCACGCGGGGCCACAGCATCATCCTCTGAACAGGACAGTCAGTGGGGTTCAGAATCCATTCCTCCCCGCCAAACTCCTTCACTTCGGCCAGAACATAACACCGGGTCCGGTCCAGCTGCAGTCGCTCGATGACGCGTTCAATGGCCTCAGCCGCTGTGGTGGTCTTGCGGGCACTGATGGGGCAGTAGATAGTGCCCTCTGCAAGGTCGCCCGGGTAGATGCGCAGAGTGAACTCTGAGTTTTCAAAGCGCTGCCGCCGACCCAAAGTGCCCATTCCACCAAGACCACTGAGGCCATCGCGAGATGTCATGGCGCAGGAGGTGTTCCCATTAGCAGCAGTCAGCTCCTGTCACGTCCCTTACAAAGTCGGAGGAGCCACCCCCTCAAGACATAACCACTGCAAGAAAAACATCACAAAATCAAACATTAATGTGCAGCATTGAATATTTTAAAGCAAAAGGAAGATCCAGATTTAAACCTGAAAACCAGTAATCCAACCAACCTGAAAATCCCTCACCCACTGCATACTAATGACTTAACTCCTTTTGGTGTCAACAGAGGACAAATGAGGCTTTTCATTAATACCAAAAGTGAAGGAATGGCGCTCTGTTTTTGGTGGATTTAGAAAAACTTTGACGAATCGATTCATGAATGTCAAATCCACTCACATTTTAGCTTCACAAAATTCAGCCCACTGTTGTTTTTCCACGTCAAAATAATACAAACGGAACATTATTAAAACATTCTACCACACTGTTAGATCACACGTCAAAATAATTCAAAATGTTATCAGTCCACTGTGGTGACACTTGGTTGTTTTTACTTTATAGTAAAATAAACCAATACCATGCAATCCAAACTGTAATTTTATTGGAAGGAATACAAACACGTCTAATCTGAAGTGAACAGGATAAAAAAATATATATAATGAATGAGATTCCAAAACAGGAATTTCATTTATATCCACCAGATGATGTGATGACTTTCCCATCACTGCAGAAGAATTACATCCTGTTATGTAATCTACTAAAGAGCCAAATCATTTTGCTAGAGGCTGACCTGCACACATGCAACAGACAGACAGAGGATAAGGCCCACGGATCTGCAGGATTACCGCTCACACATCCACTGGCATAAACTCTGACTGTCCCTCAGAACTGCAGCGACCATCCTCTTTACTGGTTACACAATCTCGCAATTCACGAGTTCCCTCTTAATGCATGGCAGAGAGACACTGCGGGGAGAGCAGGGGCCACAGAGACAGAAGGAGAGGAAGACGTGGAGGATTACCCAACCATGCTGCTGCAGGACCTCACTGCTGTACAGAGAAATAAGAGCATGGGACAAAAAGATTGCTCCAGCATAATGCTTTGGATAAATGGAAAATTAGCCTGTCTCTGATAATAATTTCAATAATGATTTATTGAGACTGTCATTTTTAAAATGCACAAATAGATTTTCAGCCATCAGGAAACAATTATCTTTAGCATTATTTTTCTTTATGAGCTAATGTATTAAGTTGAAATGTTAAAAGCCTTTTTTCAGGATTGCTCTCAAATGTACAATTATTCTGTTATAAAGCATTTAGTGAGAACATATCAAACATCTTTTACTGGGAAACAGACTGTAAAATTAGAATGTAGTCTTTATCTGTCTAATTTTTCTTGTACAAAAAGTCCATTATATCTACACAAGACACCCCCCCACACACACAGTATATTTCAAAAAATATGTTTGTATATTTTTATTTAATTTAAAAAGCATATTAACATTTCACATTTTTGATTTTGAACATTTTAAGATAAATGAAGTAAAATAAATAAACGAAGTATTGCTGGTCAATCTTTAAATTTGAATGACTATGTACTGCAGTTTTTTTATGTTTCAACAACTCATTGATTCCTCTTCATCCATCAGTTTGCAGGAGCATCGTGACCGCAGCAGAAAACAAGCTGAAACAGGAAGTGACAAAGGGGCAAACATTGTTGGTGCACATAGAGCTCCAGCAGGGAAACGGTACAGTGCTGCACCCATGCCTGGATCCTTTCCTGTCATGCTGAGTATCGCCTCGGCCAGCCTGATACAACTCTGCCCCGTACAAACACATACCGCCACAGATGGCCTTGCCCCTCCTCAAACGTAGATTGAAAAACAGGAAAAAGTGCCATTAACCTCTCTTTAAACCTCCCCTTATTGCTGTATGAAGCAGAATTCACGAAGGGCCTAAACATGTTTTCTATTGCTGCTATAATATGAATGTAAACTGCTTCTGTTTGGACTATGCCTGCATACAGGACCAGGTGTGAGCTTTTTAGCACAGTATTATGGCCCGGAGTCCCAAACAGATGGTCAGCTCCCTGCTTAAAGGATAGGGAGCGGGGATTTAGGGTTTTGCCAGTGCTCAACACACCAGGGCTGTGTTGGCTGTCTCTGTACTCCTGCTACCCAACAAGGACAACTAACTGTTGCAGTTCACCAGAATGCCTATGATCATGTGTGAAATAGACAGATTTAAGAAACTAAAGTGTTTAATGAAAAACCAACAAAGCAGAAGTCTGGACCACACTGAAGAATGAGACAAAGCCTTTTGTTCTTGTGTGGTCTAAATACATTATTGCTCCGCAAAGGGATAAAGACAAGCTATATATAAAATAAACAAAAAAATGTTGTGCAATTTCAGATATTTTTTGTATAAATAATGCAATAAATAGGACAAAAACACCTTTATTGACCCATGAGATTTTGTTAGGAAAAAAATGTGAATGGGAGAATGTAAAACCTCTCCTGAATTAAAATGCAACAACATATATTACGCCAAAGTCATCTTAATGAACTTTTTTTTCAATGCAAAACAGGATAAAGGTTACAAGGTGAAAAGTCTGAGCCAATATTCTGAGTGGTTGTATGTCCATACGTGTGGCCCTGCAATTGACCGATGACCTGTCCAGGGCATAACCCGCCTCTGCCCATGATATCTGGGAGAGTCTCCAGTGATCCTATTGACCCTACTCTGGCTAAAGCGCATCGAGATAATGAACCCAGGTCTAGCCACCCTCAAGAGCCACAACCCTCCCCGGGTTCCAGCTCTCCCTGGACTGCTTGATGCTGACTACCTAAGTCAGGTGTGTTCAGTTAATCAGGATGTGAAATCACTTGACTCAGATAATCACCAGTAAGCTGGTTTGGGAGATCTGGAAAAACAAGCAGGTTGTGGCTCTGAGGACCTTGGTGGAAAGCCACGGAGCAGAAGGATTTTTGTCAATAAACAATAGGGCTTAGGTGATACCAGTCATGCAGTTTGGGTAGGAAATATTCAAAGACATATACAAGAATTTCAACTTATTCTATAAAAAAAACAATTAATTAGTAGAAGATCCTTGACTAGATTTTAAGGGTAAAAAAAGAAGAAGCAGTGTGGGTCCTTGGGCAAGACCCTTTACTATACTGTCTAACTATGTAGCCACAAGGGGTCCAAGTCTGGGTCTCCCTGTGCCGGTCTCCTGCCCGGATTAAACACAGGGTTGTGTCAGGAAGGCCATCAGGTGTAAAAATCTCTTCCAAAACCACCTGTGCAAATTAGTGAACTTTGATTTGCTGTGGTGATCTCTGACGGGACGTGCCAAAAAGTGAACAACATATTGATGTTGTTCAAATTAATTTATATTAATATAGAAACGCTGTTTTTAAAACCACACCGACACCTGATTTTTTTTTCTAATCCTATAAAGAATCCCACTTTTTACACAAAACCAGATTATATGGAAGACAAATGAATCGATTTATCTTTTTTCCAACTTGTAAATTGTTCCGAAAAATAAGTTTGTAGATTTTAAAATGAATTTTATCATATGCCGTTTCATCTTGTGAAGATTTAAAGAGATACATTTAGTCAATGGCCCTCTAGATGACCGTTTAAAGCAGGAATGGCAGTGTACTGACAAACAGACATGTGTTTCCATTTCAGTCCACCCTGTATTTCACAGTCAGATCATGGATATTATTTTTTTTTACACAAAACTCAAGTCAAAAGTTGAAACTATACACATTCTTAGAAAAACAAGTACACTTGTATCTGATTTACAACAAACAGAAAATGCATTTTGTTAACATGCAAAAGCTAAAGAGAAAGAAGAGTCTTTGTAAGCTGAAAGCATCATCTTTATGTCTGCAGACTAACAAACAGGAGAGAATTCTGCCCTAAAGCAGAAGATGCATAACTAAAGAAAAGGTAAATTAATTTGGTTTATTCTACATCTATGCCCTTAAACCAACTAAACCAGAAAGTGATCTGATTTTTTAACATGGACGAGTTAGCTGATGAGGGCAGATGAGGGTAGATGCATTCAACAAATAAAATTCCAAAAGAAGCAAGGCTGGAAATGTTGGATATGTAAAACACACATGGAATGTGTATTAAGGTCAAGTATGGGGGAGATGTTATCAGAGTCCATCTGATTGTATCTGCATTTGGATCAATGTCTTCAAGAAAAAAACCATAACCAAGGGGACTAAGGGAGCCTTCTCGTCGTTCTTATACCTGCTAGAGATGATACCCATTCTTTATGCACATAAAGACTGGAAATGACAGATTCTCCAGGAAAAACTATCCAAATATTTAGAAAAACAACAAATCATGATGATAATTTAAAAATATACATAACATATGGGATATCAGTGCAAATATTGAAAAATCAAACCATTAAGCATGGAGGTGGAGGGGTTATAATTTGGAATCTAAATTGACTCTAGCCTGCAAATCTACAACAAACTGAGTGATGGAGAAAATAATGCTAGGGTTATGGTGGCCCAGTTCAGACTGAAACTCTACAGCAAACTTTCCAGCGCTGTGGAAAGTCCCATCAATCAACACATTTTCAATGTGGACCAACAAATCCATAAAGAAACCGATCACTTTGAGTTATTGCTCCTTGAAGGCTTTTCAACAAGCCAATAAATCACAGTTTCTACATAGTTTTGGGTAAATAAATAATACAAGTCATGTTTTGTTCAGATGATCCCATTTATGTAATGTAGAAACCTCTTTAAATCTTACTTTAAATGTCTTTAAATGTATGCTTGAATGACTGCAACTCCTCTTCAGGCATCAGCTGTTTGTTTCAAATGGATCCTCCGTTATCCTCTGTTTACTTGTATATTCAGGACTTAAGAAAAAAACATATTCACTTAAAAACAAGTATTGGACATTATCTGACAGACTTTGTTGTACATTTTTCCCTAGAGGGGTTAAGCAGGACTTATCAATGACTGCTATTGTAACAGGAGAGTCAACGATCAGGTTTGTTAAGCTTTCTGCACTATGAAGTCAGCCCTGAGAAGTTACATGAATGTCATTGTCAGCCGTGCTCAGCTTGTGTAAACAGGCCTCATAGTGTTGAGCTTCTTTATTAAAGTCCGGATGTGAATGTGCTGAAGAGGGACGTGCGAGTCAGCAGTGACCTGTGAACTCTGCATCAAATTTGAACGTTTTAATGTTTGTGAATCCTAAAGCCTCACGTAGAGCCTTTGTTTATTACGCCAGAATATTATGTTGTTGGTTTAGGTGACAGAACAAAATTTGCACCAAAAAAAAGCAAACAAAGGTGATTTAAACTAACATCCAATTTGTTGTACCACCAGTAGCAGCATCTTTTATCTTCTTTGTGAAACATGGAACAAAAGGGCATTCTTTCTCAAGAACGTCCGCATGTATGGCATGTTTATGATGGCAGTGCGTTGGAGTGTAAATAAGGAACAGATAAACCAGAAAAGGAGTTTATGCTCTGCAGCCAACATACCACATGCTCTGATTTCTGATAGCACAGCCTTCAGAGCAGCTCGCTTCCACTCCCACTGTCACAGGTGGAGGAAATTGACCACAAAACAAACAATGCAGCCAGTCCTGAAAATTGCAGCGAAGGCATGAAGCACTGGCCAAGAAAAGAGACACAAAATGGCAGCTGCCGGTGATGTTTTAAATGAGCTAAAGTGGAAGCATTTTGACTGATTGAAGCTAAAATGGTTCGAAACAAAACTCTACAAGGAAAGCATTGATTCAAAATGTGTGACCTCTGAAAAAAGGCAAAAATTAAGCCAAATTTGAGGTTACAATGATTTGATGTCTAGCTGTTAACATAAGTAGTCATGTTTTCCTAAAAATCAAAATTTCAACAATTACGTTTTTATGTTTGTAGCCATTATGAACTGTTCTGAGCTTGTCTGTTGTCTGACAGTTTATACTAACAAAAACAAAAACCACTACCATAGGTGCATGTTTGCTGAAGCAGGAGGAGTAGTTTCCCAAAAACTTCTGAACATTTTTTCAGTCAACCAGGCCCCCTTGAACAAGTGTTGACCATGTCATTTCAATTTCATGCTCTGTAATGTAACCTCAAATTGTTAAAAACTGACACTAGAACTTGTCTAGAAAGAATGAAAAAGAAAAGAAACGAAAACAATTCACATTTAAGGTTCGAGTTTCTGTTGTGAGAGTTTAAATAAATGTGTTTATTTGTGACACCACTAATAGAATGTAATGTCATATTAGGAATGGACGTCAGAAGCCATGGCTTTAAGGTTACAGGTTAGCTGACTGATGAGGTCGTAACGGTGTAGAATGAGCACCAGCATGTCCAACAACCTTAATTACAAGTCTCTGCTCCTTAAACTCCACAAGGCATCAATGTGAAATGCAACCGTCTGTAGTCCTCCACTGAAAAAGAAACTCCTGATCTGTAGGATCACACACCTCCAAGCAAATGTGAAGATAAATATGAGTAAGAAGTCATTTTAGTACAGAAAAAACAATGGAAAACCTCATGATGATTAGACAACAGGAAGCCAACACTTCCAACAGTTCCACTAGAGTCATCTGTAATGTTTCTCACTCAAAGCAAATGACGGATTTCATAGTAGCCAATAAAACGCTCAAAGAAAACAAACCTTTTATTGGCACAACGAAGAGAAAATAAGCACGCAGGAGCCTGCAGCTTTCAACAGTTAAACATCCATTTAAGTAGACAGACAGCCAACGAATGAGTCCTACTGTATCCTCTGACAACTTTGACCCAGCTGATAAACTCTGCCAGCTACGATTCAAAAACTAAAAGAGAATCTGAATAGGAGATTTTCTCAATAGAATAAATGTTGTGATTTTCAAATGTATGCTTTGATACCCGAGTAGTGGGAAAAGTATAATCACAGGAACCACAACAGTGACATTTGAGACTGTAATACTGCTTCAAAAATGTCAAAGCTTTTCCTGCACTGACTTTTTTCTCTGCAGTGTTTGTATAATCCTACACAAATCACTCAAATGTATTGTGCCGCTTGAGCACTCATCAAAGTTAGTTCTGTAGAGTTCAAACACGCCTAAAGTTGAGCCAGAAGCACGGTCTCCGTCAATAAAATGAAGCCACTAGTTGATTAAAAACAGGCCTATTGTTGCTGGTATTTCAGGTTTAACAAAATCAGTTACATACACATCCAAGTCAGCGTGGCCCCAGAGAAACAGGGACAAGCCAATGCTGGAATCATGTCATTAAAAAGACTGAAGGCCTCTCAGTGTGCATACAGCCTCAAGTAACCGAAACAGGTCATTCTGAACCCACCATCTCTGCATTCCTTCAGGTCAGCAGCAACAGGTGACAAAACTGCAGAAATAAAAACACTGCAGGAAGTGGAGTTTGTGCAAATTTGCTGCTATGCTTGAAGTGGAGGCCTGCAGAGAACGTGGGGAGAAACCGGACAGTGGAAATTAAACCAGGGCGCAATGCAAGCCTCAGGAGACGATGTTCAGGGAAGAAATCAAACAAAATGAAAGATATGGATGCATTAACCAAAATCTGCTTGAATAAAATATAACTTCAATGACTTGACTTTATCTGAATGTTTTTGGGCAAGCAAATGCTCAAACAGCTCAACGTCCACAGGAGGAAGTCCCTGACCGGAACCAGCAATACACCCATATTGCTTGAAAAACTCTATTTTACTGGCGACCCTAACAGTTACTGTTTTTTCTATCTTAAGCTTTAATAAAAGTTTTTCTATAAATCTGAACACTTTTGGGTTGGGGCAAGTTGGTTGTATAATTTCTGCTTCCAACCGATGATGTCAGGCACCGTCTTGTCTGCAGCCAGGTCCCTCTCAAACAGCAGCATACTCCAATCCTTTTAACGTTTTGATTGGATGTTTGATTGCTTTAATGCCTCTTTTTATTATTCCAAAAAGGAAATCCTTAAAACTTGACACTCAAGCTGCTTTTTTTCAGTCCAGGTTGCTGCAGAAAAGAGCTGTTTGACACTAAAACAGTTTCTGTTGCAGCTGAAGTATGGTCTGGAATAGTGGGAATGGTCGTCGGCCCTCCTCTGTTGTTACGATTCCCAAACAATGACGGAGACTGAACCCGACAGGAAACAGAGCACAGGAAACTTCAGGAAAGTCATCACACTGCCATTTTTAGAGGTTTGTTTTGGCAAAGGATGCTTTACAAGTCGCACTGACACTATGAGTTGTTGTAAAAGCAGAAAAATTACCTTTTATCATCAAGCCAAAGACGCAAGTTCAACAGTTTTACGACTATAGGATAGAAAACAGAAAACAGCATAAGACTGGAGATTATGTTTGCATAATACTACGTCATACTAACTATAACCAAGTGAAGAACATATGTTGCATAGCATTCTGAATTATACATTGACATGTATGCAGTGATGGGAATATTCCGATCTGTCAAATACTTTTCTTCTGGCAAAAAGGTTATTTAGTGGAAGAAAAAAACAGAAGAAACTTGCTAATATTTCTTGTTCTTTAAGGGATTTTTTAATCAAAGAAAACAAATCAAAACATTATTTTTAGCCATTCGTCAAGCTTGATTCATGGCCGATTGTACTGATCTGTCAGAAGAGTTTGAAAACCCACGCTGCATTTTTAAAAGCGTAATCACAAATCAAAGCTTTTCACATGCTGGGATATTTAGCTTGAAAGTGAACTTTGGGTACATGTTAGCACTGTTCTGTAAAAATATTACTAATTCTTAATTCTTGCAAGGATTCAGTTAAATCAGCACATTTCCATTCAGGAGTTCACTTGGGATTAAATCAGAATATAGATGTAAATATGACTTCAGTCAAAAATTGAAAGATTGTATCCATGTGTGGATACAATTAAGGATTTTGGGAGAGACCTTTAGCTTTAAGAGGGAGGGGTATGTTCATAGAAAATATGTATACACTGATAAAGATGTCTTTTTCTTTAAAAAAAAAAAACAAAAAAGGCTGTAAAACACTTTTTTTATGATTTCATTTGGAGCTAGTTTTTAATTTGTACTTATTCTAAAGATTTAATCGTTTTGTATTGGTGAAGTGAACAGTGCTGCACTCTCTGGATGTCTTTGTTTGGGATTCATGTTTTTTCTATACTTTTAATGTGATTTCATTGTTTTTAAGATCTAAAAACCATTTAGCGCACAAAGTTTATGGGTTGAGTTACATTTGCTCATTTTTAAAATGTCTTAATAAATGTCAAATAAGAGTCATTTCAATTTTTCCATATTTACCTTAGCTAATTTATGCTTGTGTTTAACCAATAAGTTTATGGTCATGTGTGAAAATTGACCTAAAATGATGATACAAAGCTTCGCTCTTGCATTGACCTCATGTTGATGTTTTAATATTTTTACAGAGTGGAAAACTATTTTCCCCTTTGGTCTCCATCCAAGCTCTGGAAATAACAATTTGACTCGTCACAGTACGGTCGGAAAAGGTCCCCACCCAGCAATAACTGCGGCCCATAAACAGAAGACAGATCATCAACAAATGAAAAGTTCCTAAGTTAACCATAAATTCCAGATGGGAATCTATAAAGATGATCATACAGGAGAATTCATGTCAGAAGAATTTACCAGTGTTGTCATAATCAGACCCAACTGCAGAGATTTAAAAAGCCTCTGCCTGTATCCTCCAGGTGGACTCCATTCAAAATACTTACATTTATTCACTATAAATGACAAAACCAAAGATTCATCCCTCATAGAGGATGACATCCACACAGGTAAGTTTACAAACACCTTCTGCAGAACTGCTAGAATAACTGCAGGAAACAGAGTTTTTTAATGCCATGCCACTGCTTTTTTTTTTGGTATTGTTGCATTTCATTAGACATCAAGAATACAGGATTTTTTTTTATTACTGTAAACCTCTTTTTTTTAAGCAACGACTAATATTAAACCAAGAGTTTAATAGACTGGATTTATTTTTGTTAGCTACGCGTTACTAAAACATAAACTCGCCTATGAAGAAAAGACATTCTGATGATGTTCAAAATGTAGAGAATTAAACAGATGTTTTTGATTCATATGTATAATAATTTGTGAATAATTTAGCAAAAATAAAAGAGATTGAACAAAATAAAGCTGGAGGCGAGATTTGAACCCATGTCCTTTTGACAAAGAAAAATATTGTACAAAGGATTAACGACTGTCATCACAAGAACAGCTGATTAATAGCATTTCTTACCTAATAAAGACAGCCACCCACAGGTCCTGAATGCAGAACTTGCTCGGGTTATCACAAAAGATTTGTTCATCCATGGATTTGTCACAATTTTTAAACAGGAATCAAGAGTTTTTGTTGTAACAGCTTGTTGGTTTTATACTTTGATAACTACAAAAAGAGGTTTTGTTTTTTTTTATTATCTGTGACACTGAACCCCACATTGCCTCTGGTGGAAGCAAAGACTGAAATGCTTTGGGCCTTCGGGGAAGGCAGAAAAGCACTATACAAGCATAGGTCATGTACATCAAAGTGACAAAGAAAACCTGTTGGCTGTTTTGATATTTCATAGTTTTGTTTTAATTATTTTTCTTATTAGTTTATATAATTAAAAAATAATTATCTGTACCCCTTTAAAGTCTGTCTTTCATAATAAGTTTGTATTTTTTATTGTTTTTTTGTTTTTAAATGCAGATTTATGCATATCTTTCAGAGCTTGTTGTCTCAAAAGTAGCTCGCATGCCAAGAAAGCGTGAGCCCCCCAGCTCTAGATCTACCTCCTTCCCTGTTTTCTAGTTCTCTCTGCGCTGCTTTCTGATGATCAGCTGACTCAGGGGTCTCCTCATTCTGATTGACTCAACACACCTGATCCATGTAATCAGCACCAAGAATTGCAGGGCGAGCCGGTAACATGCAGACTGGTAGATCTCGAGGACCAGATTTGGGCAGCGCTTATCTGATGGTTAGATGTCAACACTGGTTCAATTATAACACGGACCTCAGTAACTATGAACAGATATTAAAAGGACAAAGACATGCAGGAACCGTGATGTATCAATGACCCATTTCATGTACTCTTCATCATCCCCAGAGACGGACTCTATCAAGGTCAAAGGGGCCAATCGACCACATCTGGCCTCAGGAAAAGATGGTTTTGAGGCCCCTTCCAACAACAGGCAGCATGGATAACTTAAACTTCCAGCAGGGAACGTCTGCAAGATTGTCAGACCATATCAAAAATGCACAAATACACATGCTGTAGATCCCAAAAGGACTCATCACCTCTTTGATAGGTGAGTGCAAAGGACGGTCGCTGATGACGCAGAGTAGCGTCAAAATGAATCCCCTCCGCCTTTATCTAGATGAACAGATTAACGCCCATTTCCCTCCATTATAGTCACCTGAACCACAGAAAACACATTAGAAGATTAAACGATACTCCGTGTGCTTCAGATCACTCAACTTTACAGTTACATCAAATCAGAGGCACAAAGTTTCTGCTGATAGAGATGGATTATTCCTGTTGAGAGCAATCCACTCTAATCTACAAGGCACCAATTAAGAAGATCTAAACTAAAGCAGTAAATACTGAAACCAAGAGGAAATAACACAAAAACAAAAATATTGTTTTGTAGAAAGTCAAACCTTACAAACCTCAGACAAAAACAGGATTCCGGTGTTCCTGTGTGAACAGAACAGTCCTGACAGCAGCGTAATCCCTGTAAACCTGTTTTAACATGTAAACTGGGGGCAGCTGTGGAGCGGAGGTAGGGCGGTCGACCTCTGATTGGAAGATTGCAGGTTCGGTTCCTGCCTTGCCCGTCTATGTGTTGAAGAGTCCTTGGGCAAGACACTGAACCCTACATTGCCTCTGGTGGTTATAAGTTGGCGCCAATGATTAGCAGTAGAGCTGCCATCAGTGTGTGAATGTATGTGTGAATAGGACCGTTACTGTAAAGCGCTTTGGGCCTTCAAGGAAGGTAATAAAAGTAAACGCCATTTTTAACCAAACTTAACTATGTGAAAAGCACTCTTTCATGTAGAGCGTACACAAAAAAATGGACTTTTAATGTAAATTATGTTCATTTGGTTGCAAATCCAACAAAATATATATTCTGAAATTGCTTTTTAATCTAATTTCACCAAACGTGCATTATGTCTGCCAGTAAGAGACCTCGAGGTCATTTCATTAGGCAGATTTCTAGAGAAAATAAAAATAAATTAAATTGGGAAAAGAATGAGAAACAAATAAACTACAGAAAAACAAAACGTAGGAAAAGAGGTTTAGATCCTAAAGACAGGCGTCTCTCTAAATCTCTGCATCTGAACCATCAGCAGGTGACTGTAATGACAGGTCATGGAGTCTGACTTGGTCTGAGTGTTGAGAATAATCCGCAACACATCTGTTTAGCAAATTTAAAAAAAAAAAAGCTGGTCCTGTAATTACAGAGCTCTGCTCTCGTCTTCTGAGGAAGAGGGACGACTCTTTCTGCCTTCAGCAAATTGCAGGATGTTTGAAATCCGAGCCTACTTGGCTGACACAGTCGCAGCTCGCTGTGATGATAAGACAAGCCTGTTAGCTGGCGTGCAGGAGATGATGGGCGATGTGGGCGAGAGGCTGCTCAGAAAGTGGGGGGCCCTGGTTCTTTACTGCACACCCCCCAGGTCATAGAGAGATTTAGATGGTTTATGTTTAATAATCTGCTCTTACACCTTTGATTATTATCAAAACATTCATCTCATTCTGAGTCTTCATTTACTACATATTTATGTAAATATTAAAACTGGAAGCTACGAGGAAAACTTGCCATGTGCGATATTAGTGGTCAATATTACAATGATGATAGGATTTGTGATGCAGGAACAAATTGCAAGTAAAGAAAAAAAATGATTACACTCCAAATGACCTTTGTCTACAAAGGAGGTGGAAATCTAACCTAAAAGGGATAGATCAACGGCGTTGGAGGCGTCCAACCGATTGGTCAAATGTGTAAAGAGCTCTATTTAATTCATGAGATGTTTCAAGCTGCCATGAAATCGTTTTAGCATGTCTGTTAACATTTAAGGGAACTACTTATTGGAGTTAACGTCGTCATTTGCAATACTCGTACTATAAATGATAATGACGATACATTTTTGATTTACTGTGCAGGTCTAATAATACTACAATACATAGAATGCTCTCTGACATGTGAACGCATCATTCTACTGTATGTACACAGTGATCAAGATAACCAGAAAAATATCACTGTCAGATAATAATAAATAATAATGTATTCATAAATAATATTTTTATATTAAAATCTAATTTAAAAAGACACACAAAAAACTGCTATAAAGAAAAATCTTTAAATGAACTTGATGAAACTATGGCATTTTAGATGCAAAGCATATTTTGACGAGATTCGAGATTCTTTTGTTTTGTTAAAAGCTAGTAAGTTGTTCAGTTACAATTTGAAACATTAAAAAACAAGCCACAAAAAGATACTCAAGTCCAGGCTTTACCAAAACGTCAAAATCTTAAAGGGTAAGCAATATTTCCTCAACAAACCCTTTAAAGGGCTCATACCATGAAAAACCTACCTTTGGAGCTTTTAAATGTATTATACTGTTCATTCCTCACCATCAACAACCTCAAAGCGGTATTGTGATCCGTTCACACATTTCTAAGAAATCCTCTAAAAAAAACCTGTCCTCTCTGCAGCAGCCCCTTCTCTACCCACAAAGACGAGCGTGTTCTCGCGAGCTGACGTCATAGATTGAGGACAGCCCTTTTCAGGAAGAGTCTGCGCTGTCAGCACCGCCCCCAGGCTAACACACACACACAACTAGTGGTGATCTGTAAAACGCTTTCACTTAAAATGCCCAATATGCACATGCATCTTTCCAAAGAGTTTGGATGTTGTTTGTGTGCATGCAGGGACACACGCAGGCACGCTGAGGTCGAGGATGACGTTGTGAAATGGATTGGACCGACAAGGAGCGAAAGACCCAGAGGCCTCAGAGGTCGAGTCCTTTTACTTCCAGGTATGAAGAGTCCACAAAAAGAACTAATATTTCATATATAATCTTTTATTAGTGTTCCAAAGGTAACATAGGATCATATTTATGGATATAATTTACTTTGAAAGACTTATGAAAATCATGGTATGGCCCCTTCACAGACCCACTATGATGAAAATTGTGTTTAACGTGTTTTTATGACTTCTTTTCTCATGATGGAGAACACATATGAAGAAATTATCATTAAAAATGCATTTCTGAGTATTTCTGTCTTCAAATTGTTAAGAATCAGGAGCAGATTTTTGTTACATAGAAAAGACACAGGGTGGGCCATAAGCTCCCCAATCCGCTCCATTCTGATGAATCCACTTGTAGATAAATAGATCCACTTACGTATTTGTTTTCCTCGTCGGAACTGGAATCTGGCTCAAAACCGTACAGCTGGATAGCTCCGATATTGCTCGCCAATTTTGTTGCATCACTAATGTTAGGTTGGGGGTGTAAGCTAGCGGGAAAAAGTGTTATCAGAGAGCTCTCAGTTATGGGTGATGGCGATGAGCTGCTTTAATTATCATTCCCCCCAACAACTTAGAGGTGATTTTCTTATGAACTACTGCTGCTCTTCAGAAACTATGTCCTAGAAAATGATACGGGCTTTTGATTAAACTATTTTAGCCAAAATCATAATTAAAAAGACTACTGGAAAAGATAGAATAGATCAAAAGATGATCAAAGTTGGACCTTACACTTTAACTTTTCATCTCTACCAGAGGGGGAACTCTTGTCCATCTTCAAGCACACTGGTCCTCTAGCCCTCAGGAAGCTTTTTCTGTCCAAGCGGAGAGCATGGACTTCAGACAGCCAGAACACCAGTCAAAAGCAGCGTCTGTCAAGACGGTGAAATGCATCTTGGGAGGCGACACGAGCAAACCCAGGTGTGAGCCGAGAGTTAAAAAGATACAGGAGGCAGCTTTGGTTTTTCTTTTCATTGCATGAAGCTGACTGATGGAAACATTGGCATCTTTTAAATGCTGATGTTTCCTGGAAAAAAAAAAGTCCCATTTCAGTCAAGTTACTATTTATTCACTAAAGTCAATAAAAAAAGAAGAAGCTGCTGCCAGTTTGTCACTTGTGTATTTCTAAACTGACAGCAAAAGTCCGACAAATGAAAAAAAACATTTTACAATTTTTAAAGATAAAACGATCATAAACTCTTTCTGAACTGTGTTCACTTCTGAGCATCACTCCATCGATAATGGAAGACCTCTCCAAGTGGTCTTTATCATCTGCCCTGCTGATAACTCCAGAGTAGATTAGATGGGAGAGGAATGCCGGCCGCCGTTTGCTGGTCCCAGGCTGAATTTAAAATCCCAGCTATCAGCACCCATTTATTCTCAGTCACTCTTGGCTATCTCCCCTTTTGCCTCATTCTGACAGTGAACAGACTACTGTAAACTGCCAGAGTTTCTCACAGATTACCAGTGCACTGAGGTGCCGAAACTAAACTGGAAAACCATCCTTCCTCCTCGCTTCATTACCAGCCCGTGATGTGGAAACAAACATCCCCAAATCCCACCATTTCCTTTCAGTTTCCAGATTCATATCTGAGCTGCTGCTGGGAAAAATAAACACTCTGTGGTTACGAATCTCAAACTGAAAGTAGGTTTGATGTTGGCGGATAATGTAAAGAGTTTTTGAGGTGGACCGCACAGTTTTGTATAGCATCACACAGCAGCACATGCCTGAGGATTAACTTTGGGCCCTGTCCTGTCTGTACCATGAGGCTGCAGGGGGCCGGCGGCTATTGTCAGAACGGTGACACAAAACTCTGCCCTCCTCCCATGTGCCTTTCTGAACGCGTGGCAACAAAACGGACAGCTTCTGGGGTTTGAATCTGTGCGTGTTTTGTGCCTGATGGTAGATTTCTGCAAAAAAGTACTCCGTGCTTGGATGACTTTTTCTGTGTAGAAAAGTTTGAACTTCCCAAAAAAGTTTACATTTTTCTTGTAATATGAAGCAGCATCAATGTCTTTGTTCTTCTAAGATAAAAAAGAAACAAAACCGTAAACATTTGCAGATTTGTTCAAAACAGAAACTTTGTAGGTGAGATATTAAGTTCAAAATGAGTTAAAAAGGAAATGTGAAATGTTGAGGGGGAGGTCGAAGGCTTGTGAGGCCAAAGCCTCCCTCATCTAAAGGGGCAGCTCAAGAAAGAGGAGCTTTGTTTGGTGAAGCACAAGCAGGTTCTTCTTTAATGACTTCTTGTGCATGCCGATCTCTGACGCCACACAATCCCACCATGCTGCCGCGGTGCACGGAGATGCACTCGCGTCAGGCTGACTGGCGTCCCACTCCATCATAGCAAAGAGGTTGACGTGTCACCGCAGGACAGCGGCTTCAGATGTTCTCATCTTTTTCTGCAAAAGTTGCTTGACTGAAGAGCTGCACAATATAAGGAAATCTTTAGATTTTAGTGATCATTACTGCGATGACGACATGACTTACGATACCTGAAGAAAAAGCAAAACAAAAAACAACTAATACATTATTTCAATTGCACCGCAACGACTTTGTTCGGATAAAAGTCAACAAAAGTGCACTCCAACTACACTCCAAATGACCTTTGTCTACATGGGAGGTGGGCATCTAACATTAAAGGGTTCCATCTGATTGGTCAAATGAGAAAAAGGGTTCCATTTGATTCTTTAGATACTTCAAGCTGCTGTGAGATAAATGGTAAACATTTAAGGTAACCATTTATCGCAGTTTATGTCATCTTTTGCAATATCGCACCGGCTGATATAGCAATGACAATAAATTTGTGATTTATTGTGCAAGTCTAGTTGATTGCGCTTTGAATTTCCTGCATCCCATCCCAAACCCTCATGGGAAACAGCTGCAGTTCTGCTGCGTTTGAGTACAGTTCGAAACGCCAAATTTCTATTCAAGTCCCACTTTGATCATCTTTTGATCTATTTTAAAACTATTCACGGTGGAATTTTATTTATGATTATGCTGATTATTTATGATTTTAGCCAAAAAAACTGCTGTTTTCTTGGACATAGTTTCTGCAGAGCTGTAGTAACTCATTAGAAATTCACCTCTCTATTACTGTTGCTGAGAGCTCAGCGCTGCATTTTTGTCATCAGCTCCTGATTCACAACAATGTGAATATTCAGAAATGCAATTTTCAGCTTAACTGACTTTTACATATCCTCCGTCATCAGAAAAATGCCATGAGAACATGTTAAAAAACATCATTTTCATCAGATGTTTTAGGTCAGCACTGTAGTTTTGAAAGCTGAACAATGGAAAAGTGTTCTCACTGCTCCTGGCAATGTGCATTCAAGCTGCCACTTGTAAATGCAGGTAATTGTGCGTTTTGGGCTTCCGTGTTTTAAAACTCTTGTGTTCGTAGCTAGCTACGCAAGTCTTTATTACCGTTTCCGGGCACGACGTACACGGCTATTGAGCACGTGTTGAATGTTAAACCAGGTCGAAACCAATCAGAGACTCAGATTTGGTAGTGTCGTATGGATGGCCCCCCCTTTAATTCACGTAAATTCCAATGAGTTCAAAGTTGATCACGGAGGAGAAATTATTAATTGCGGTTTGTGCCGGATGGAATTTTATGGTTTTAAGACTTTCGTTTATTGGAATAGAGCTGTGAAAGAAGCCTGGAGCAAGACTCACGAAATTTACACCGCTTGACATTTGCACCAAGGCTCTTCCATTTGGCGATGGCAGACATATGCTAGTAAACACTAGAAAAAGAAGAAGAAACCCCTCGCTGCTGGTTCAAGAGAAGATCATGGACTAAACGACCGCTCCAGAAATCATTATTTAATGCGTTCTTGAACACACGTCAAATACTTGGTGTGTATGTAGCTTGAGAGCAAAAGTTCTGGAGAAGTTCAAGTTTCAGATTTGCAGAAGACTCAAAGATTACAAAAGACGACCAGCCAAAGGTTTCAAACTTCAGAAACCTGCTTCATGAATGCCTTACAGATGTGACAGCGCCTGTTCTGAGGCCATTATCTTCTCCCAGCATTCAAATCAGAACTTTTTCGTCTCGTGCACCAGTGCGCCGTGCTCCCAGGTCTGTGATATCGCTTGAAAACACCCCAAATGTGATCCAGAGCTGAAGGCAGCCCTTTAGAAAAGCAGACAGCAGGCCTGTGGGGTGTCAGGTGTCAACAGCGAGCAGTTGCTGGAGTCTGGCCTCAAGACGCCTCTCATGCTAACAGCAGCTGTGTCTTCTCAGACCTCACATTCCTGCAGGACAGAGCCACTCTGCTCTCATCACCTGTGCTGATCTGAGAGCGCGATGAGAAAGTGGTCATTTTGGCCCATTTGAGGTCAGACTTGACTCCAAAGAAGACAGGAATCGATTAAATACAAGGAGAAAAGCAACCAGTCGGCTCTAAATATCTGTGCTGTTCCCTGTTATCACAAAAATCAGCATAAAATGCCGCCAGGCAAACACAGCAAGTACTTCTCGCAAAGGTAAAACTGAAATAGTAACATGCAGGATAAAAATAACCCTTATTTAGGTGCATTAAAGCTGCATGCAGCTCTGCAGCAGGATGCCTGACCTTGTTCAGGTCTGTCTGACAGACTGGACACCCATGATTCAGCATCTTTGCCCCACTAGTCCTCAGATCACAGATGCTGTGTCTGCAGGGAGCCACCCCACCCTGCTGCAGCCCCAAACCAGCACACTCCTTCATCACCATTTCTGGAAACATAAAATGCATGCGTTTCTTGATTTATGACTACTCCTATGCAGACACTGCTTCCATAAATGCATGTTTTTGTGCATGTCTTTTATGTCTTTTATTACAGTGTGCTACTTTGTGCTTCTCGTTTGGACAACTTTTAATTTCAATGCACATTAAATGTAAATATGTGATGCAGTCCAGCATATAGATGAAAGCGTAGTTTCAGAGCTCTGACATTGTTTTTCCTGCAGATTTCTCACTTCACAGAAGCACTAACTTTTTGTTTGTTTGTTAAGGCATTAAAGATGTTACACATAAGAGCAAATGAGAGGAACAAGTTTCCCGCAAACATTAAACTTGTCCCGTTTCTCACCAGAACGAGCACTGTACCTTCAAAACATGCGCTGAAGTCAACTTAAATCCGTTCCTTCTCTTGTCAGGCTCGGCTGCAGACTCGCGCTTGTAGACGCGGAGGAAGAAAAGAAAAACACTTAAGTTAAGGCTTTATTTTAATTCCTCGCATTCCCTCAGAGTAAAATGGCTTTCTTCTTCTTTTCAAGGCGCTCTCCTCCCAACGAAGTCCTCAGAGTTGAAGTCCGACGTAAACACTTTGCGCTTTGCTTCTAATCCGAGCGTCTCCTCAGTTGAATGTAATTAACAGGCAGCAGTCCGCAGCTCGGCTGCTTTAAAACTCCTCTCTGCCTCGCTAATCAGTGCGCCCACTCTCGCGAGCGCCACTGCGCGTTCGCGCTGCCAGTGGGCGGGCAAGGAAATCCCGAAGGAGGTCGGACCGGGGCGGAGTGATACACGGAAGTGAACACCAAACGGCCCGAGCGTGCTAATGATGTGTCACATCACTTGTTTTTCATTAAAGAGTAGTTTGTTTTTACACTTCCATTTAACTAAATAGAATATTATTTAAATGGCTATTAATTTTCTATAATATTTTAGTAGAAGCGTAATATTTTACTTTTATCACTTAAAAAAAGTGAGTACGTTGTGGATTAAAATGTAACCGTTTCATTTGGTGCACTCGAAGATCGTTTCTGTGCCGGTAACCAATCAGATGAGACCTTCTGTCCTCCATTTTGTCGCAAAAATATTGACGGTCCGCTTCAGAAACGATTTACGTTCGTCATTGCAATGAGGGACAGCTGCGCTGCAGTTTTAAAAGCTCAGCTTTGAATGAACCTTCACAGGTAGGGACTTTAAATGAACACCAAACATGTTCGTAAGTTTGTGTGCGCTCTGTCCGTCATGTAGAAAGTAGAGCCGTTAGTTTTGTGAGAAAGCGGGAATAGATTCATTTGCTTTGCTAGCACAACAGCTGCAGCGGTTAGCATCCGCTGAATATGCTGAAACGTCGCGGATGATGAGAAAAGTCTACAAACATTTCGATAAAGAAGTGACGCTGTGGAATGTCTTCGGAGGGTTTTTAAAAGTGCTTAAAATGTACCCACCGAATGCTTGATACTCACAAAAGCGTTTTATTTTCAAATTTCTCTGGTAAATATACAGGAAAGTGGTTTTTCCCTCAGCAGAGTTTGAGTACCTTTTAAATGGCCTCTCCAACCTTCAAAAAACAGCTTTATTTAACAGAAAAATGGCCAGGAGCTTATACCCTCAAAAACAGAAGCCTTATGACCAAAATAAAGTCTCTGCTAAGAGTCTAGTCATATATTTATATATATATATATACACAAACATACACACATTTAATTGCCCACCAAAACATATTTGTCTTAATGAAATTACACAATACCAACCCAGTTTTATTAGAATGTACACAATTATTACTGTTTTTTTTTTGTTATCACTATTTTTAAGAAAATGTGTACTAACTCATTTCAAGAGCTAGACCCTCAGAAACCTTTAATAGTTTAATTATAACCACAAAGTGAACAAAAAAACCTTATTGTATTCCACATCATTATTTTTTTTTTACTTAATTAAAATGTTCCCCTTTTTGGAGGTAATTTTGACCCCTGTGTAAAAAACTAACTTAAAAAAGTAGGCTTTCAGCCTGACAAATAATATATACATTTTTTATTAAATAACAATCTTACACTCAGGACTCCATAGCGCCACTAACCACCACAAGGAGGCCTCCATTCTTTTTCACACAATAGAGATGTAAACCCCACAGATGTCTGGCATATTTCAAACAACCAATCCCTCTGTGAATTTGACCTATGACCTAAAGGGACAGAGCAATTTGGTGACAAAGTGTGACAGCCTTTGGCTTTGTTAGAAGTCGGTTGCCTTCAAAAATGGCAAAGTTTAATTCCCCAAAATAAAGGATGTGGCCATGGCAGTTTTGCTAATGTTACAGGTAAACTAAGTTCCCACAATGCCTTAGCTGAACAAGGTGAAATTGCAAACACTGTAGCTGAACCTGATTGAAAAATGTCCCAAGTGATGTGGATTTATTAACAATGTGGGTGGAGTTATAAAGGGTTCCGTCTATAACTTTCTAAATAATGTAGGTGGGTTTTGTGAAAAGCTCCGTTTTGAAGTCAATAAAAGGCCATAAAGATTCAAAACCGCAGCTAAAAGGATTTGCAACTTCATTTTTGCAGATGCGACGCAAAAAACGGTGTGAGCTCCTGAAGTTGCGGCTGCAAATTCTATTCCTGTCTTTACACGTCTTTATGATTGGATGACCACAAATCAAACTGTCCAATCAGAGAGCAGGTGGCTTCCTGCCGTTCCTAGCGTGGGCCAGTGGTTAAAACAACTGCACGTTTTTTCTAATGCGGGAATTGTGAGTTTGACTCCCCAGTATTACACAGCGTTTTTTTCATGTTTTCTATCTTTTTCTTTTGCTGACTTTCAGCAACAGTACTAGTTTGATGATAGTTGGTGTTCTTTTTTGCCCTTCCTCTTCGTTTTTGTTCACACATGTATCCATTACATCATTAATACAATATTAAAACAGATTGTCGAAGATTATTTGAAATCTATTTTTGTAGTCATTAAAATATCAAACATGCTGTTACAACAAGAACTGTTGACTCCAGGTAAAAATTTTGAAAAATCCATGGATAAACAAATGTTTCTTGATAAATCGATGTCCATGTCTAACACTATGTTGAAGGTTCCTTGCCTTTGTTACATTTTGGACAAATCCTGTTTTGATTTACCACAGTGGCAGTGTTCAGGTCTGGTAATTGTTTTTACAGGGTTCACTCAGGTTCAACTCCAGCGATTGCAGTTTCTTTTTTTTCTTTATTTAATACACAAACTTATTTTTTGAAAACAACAGTTAAACCAAGGGTTTCCAATGAAAAACAAAATCATAGGTGATGTGGACTTTACTGCCATTGCTACTAAAGAGCTCTTAGGAAGTTGGAGTGTTTGATGTTAAAGAAACTAGAAGTTAAAGAAAAGAAAAACTACAATTGCTGGAGTTGAACCTGGGTGAAGCGTCAACACTGTACAGTCCTCTCAGTCACGTTAACACTGAAATCCCCCTTAAAGTCTGGTCAATAATGGTGTTTTTTTTCTTTATAGACTTTTACAATAGAGATTTGTGTGATCTAAGCAACAAAGCAAAAGAAAAACATACTACGATAAGATAAACAGCTCAAATAAACATCTTGAGGTGTTTTAATAAAAGATCGAAAATACATTTTTCCGGATCATTATTTTTAGAAACTATAAAATGAATGAAGCCTGTGTTGATGTTTTCATAATCCGATTTTTATGTTTTTTTGTAGCTGACGCAGCCACACAGTGGAGGATGGATCCTGTGGTTCTGAGCTACCAGGACAGCCTGTTGCGGCGCTCCGATGTGTCCCTCCTGGAGGGGCCGTACTGGCTCAATGACCAGGTCATTGGTTTCGCCTTTGAGTACTATGCTGCTGAGCGCTTCCGCGTCCTGGGAGGTGCCGTCATCTTCATCAGCCCGGAGGTCACCCAGTTCATCAAATGTGCCTCCTGTCCCGATGAGCTGGCGCTCTTCCTGGAGCCGTTGAACCTCACTGCTCACAGCTGGGTCTTCCTGGCCGTCAATGACAACTCCAGCCAGACGGCCGGAGGGTCCCACTGGAGCCTCCTGCTCTACCACCACGGCTCCAACCACTTTGCACACTATGACTCTCAGAACGGCAGCAACTCGCTGCATGCTCGGCGCATCGCCAGCAAACTGGAGCCTTTTCTTGGCGCGGGAAGGAAAGCTCTGTTCATGGAGGAACCTTGTCCGCTGCAACAGAACAGTTATGACTGTGGGATGTATGTCATCTGCATTGCAGAGGCTTTGTGCGAGAGCATCAGAGCAGAGGGCTTGCCGCGCCTTCCTGTGCAGGTCATCACGCCGCCCTACATTACCCAGAAAAGGGCAGAGTGGCGCAGACTGATCCAGAGTTTGGCTCAGAACGACCTGTGTTGCTCACTGACCTTCCCTTAGCATGCTGACTTCAAATCTGCACATATCTACTGCTGGGAAATCTGAATGCACTCCATGTCTACGTATAAAGTCTGTCCCTCCTACATCCTCAGTAACCAAGGAAAGGAAAGACTGTAAAGCTTCAGAGAATGGCTAGTGTCCTGTTTATCCAATGCGTGTGCACGGCCGTATATAGTATGTAAACAAGAACACCAGCATGCCTAGAATGCTGAAACTCGCCTTCATGCGTTGATGAACAGAGAATGCACGGTGTGGAAGCAGGATGTTAGTTTTTTTCCTTTTTTCTTTCCGTTTATCGATTTTGGAGTCAAATTAGAAATGTTTACGCAGATTACCGCTCAGGGTCATTTTTAATGAACTGAATTGACAATAAGAATGTGCTGCTTCTTTTTTCACCGGTGTGGACGGGGGAAACAGGAGTGTGGGCGAGACGTGGCCTGCGTCTGTGGAGGAATGCTTGTTATGTTCTCACAGAGAATCAAACTCGTCGTCAGGTGACCTGAAGAAAAATGGCTTTAAAGTTGCTCTGTGTCTTTTCTTCAAGCTCGTTTGCTTTTTGTCGTTTGTGCATTAAAACTTTTGTTGTTTGGCTGCTGCATTTTGAAAATCCACGTCTGTTTTTATTTCCCTTTTGAAATATGGACACGTTGAAGATGTCTGCATTGTGAGGAGTATTTTAATATTTTATCAAGCTATTTAAATGATTCTGACTGAATAAACTGCAAAAAGAAAATGATAATCTGCTCCTATTGTGCTTTGTTGGTATTCTATAAGGTCCAGAATTCAGAGACGGCAGAGCAAAAACTGCACATGTAGTTTGAGATCCTCCTCATCAATACAGCAGCTGCAGCTCCTCCTTACAGTGAGAAGTGAGGCAGTGAAGTTTGAAAAACACATTTTGTTCACAACAAACTGAAATGTACCTAATCAAAGCAGATTTTTGTGTTTAACAAAGAAAAACTCAAATTTCAGTGTCTCTTAAAACACTGCTGGTTGGCATTTTCACCTCTGGATGCAATTTATTTTTTTTTTATTTTAAGGCGGATCTATTCAGCGTGTGTTGACTTGCAATTCTCCACACAGCAAAAGGTATGTGAGCTTTAGAGCCAACTGGATACTTTCAGTTGTAATTACAAAATATGTTTAAATGTAGCCGTGATAAGGAATCGTCTGTGCCAGCTGCACTAAGCTGAAACTGGTTTGTCAGAGACATGCAAGCTGCAATTTAATGCAGCGGCTTCCTGCAGGGGATTGTTGTGCAACGTTCTAGAAAGGGGGGGGGGCTACTCAGTAAACACAATGTTAAACAAAAAATAATTTTTATTTATTTCTTAGTCCAGCGTTTCATACACAGACCACAGTGGGAAAATACATGACAGCATAATCTATATAAATAGAATGAAATGCACAAACCATTTCATGAGCGGTCATTCCCAGCACACTGACCCTGGATTTCATCAACCGTGGCCCGGGTAAAAAAAAATAAAAAGTGGAAGGACCCCACTGACTGGGAGGAGGACTGAGGGTCCAAACATTAATGAGGATCTTTTACTTTTGTCTTGATTTGAATGCAATTCGGACACCAACATGACCTCATCTATTTGCCAAAGTAAAAACCTAAGAAATATAAACATTTTACGAAGATATTTATGATGATGAAAACTTTGATGATATATTAAAAAAAAATTAAAAAATACATTTGTTTTCACCTGACAAATTGTTCAATCACAATGCATTGAGTTCTATATTTGCCAATCTATTGCAATCAGATTTTTTGTGGAGACTTCTGGGAAATTTCTAGAGCACTGAATTGTGGTCTACAGCATAGTGCATGTCCTGTATAGTGCACTCGGTAGTGAGGGAATTCAGAGAGAAGCTGAGTGGTGCTGGGATCAAGCTCCTCATAGATCCTCCTGCAAATAGTTGGTCTCCGCAAAACCTTAACCCCAGCTGCCCTAATGGGTACATAGGGCAAAAAGTGCAAACCTGTACAGGTGGCATGCTGGGAATGTCCAAGTCTCAGTCTGCCCAGTGAGCCCGTAAGGCCATCATGTTCGTGCACATCATTTTCAACATCCTGTTAGCAACAGGTTGTAGCAAACATACAAATGCTCAAGGGTGAAGTAAGTAAGAGGCAAGTGTTTCGTATTGTTCGTTTATTCAACCCTCCTGCCCCCAAACCCTGCAACCGCAGAAGGAGTCCGTTATGCTTTTTACTTGAGAAGACATTTTTGGTTTTGTAAAAGTTCAGGATCAGAGAAGAGCTGCTCTGAATCAAAGATGGGTTGTTCTTCAAAGCGGTTAACTGTTCCTGTTGGTAGTAACAAAAATATGGATGTATTTTGAGTTTGGGACAGGACTGCTCTGTTTTCTAACCTGAGAAAACTTCACACACATAGTTCTCAGAGAGAAATGTTCACACATTGTAACACGATAGAAAACTTCAGTCATTTGATACTGAATTTCAAAATGTTCAAATATTTTACTACATTGACAGGCTTGGAATCCAGACAGGTTAGAGTTTCTTTTTTCCTTTGCATGTTAACATATTTACATGCTGCAACACCACACTGCAATTAAGTGTGGGTAATTATGGATGCAATTTTCTTTTTTCCTTTGAAGATCATTCAGATGATAAAAAAAAAAAAAAAGTGCCAGAAGCTGAAATGAAACCAAATCATTCCAGCACAAAAATCACAGTAAATAATACTCCTCAGAACAAGTGTCAAAGAAAAAATCTTTCTTTTAGGTTCACATGGTTTGGAATGTTTCCATCCCACGCTTCATCCATCTCTGTGCATATTTCACCCAGAGGAACCGGTCCGACCCGCCTTCAGCCTTCATCAGGGGCCTCAGAGCTGGAGCAGAGCATTGAGTCTCTTCAGAACGGATGTGACTCTAAATGAACCATTTCACAAGGATGGAAGGGAAATGTGGCCTTTTGTTGTCACCTGTTGCTGCATCAGTTCCTATTTGATGCAGTCTTGCCTGACTGATAACCCAATCTGATGGATTATCTGTTATTTTTAACATTCTCTTTGCTCTGGAAAGCTGCTGCAGAACAGCAGCGTCTGTGGTGCCTGCAGTTTCACTCAACAGTAGGTGTACAAGCCTCTTCTGTGGAAACCAGCCCACTTTTCACCCACAGTGTCTGCTCATTTGGTTCAACTTATTTTTTTCTAAAACATAGAACCAAATATAATGAATCTCAGCATTTGTTTTGTTCTTAAACTCGGACGGATGTCTCACATATTTCTCAGAGAAGATGCATGATCACGCTGAAAAGAGGGAAAAAAAACTCAAATAGAGAGTGATTGCAAGATGCAAACAAAAAACAAATCAGAACAAAGTTTCTCATCAAACTTAAAGTAGACCTACCAGAATTTGGGTTAAAGTCTGGTTTTGAGAATGGGGCAAGCATCCACGCAATAAAAAATAAAACAGGAGAAACAGTCATCTGGACTTGGTTTTTGAAGCTGAAGACATTTCGTCATGGCAAAAACTAAGTCCAGATGACCATTTTTCAAACTTTTCCTGCTTTGGAACCGTCCTGGAAGAACAAAAAATCTTCGCAGATATGTAAAGGATTCATCTGAAGTCTTGTAAGTACAACCAATGTCATTTGGACGCTCAACTCCTATGGGGGCTAAACAACCTAGTTTGGATTTGCCACCTTTATTTTGGAAGTATATCATGTTTTCTGTACGTCTTTAGGTCTTGGAATACTTTAAGCTGTATGGATCATAAGGCAGCTGGAAAGCTGGCAGCATAGCTGTTATTATTTACCTGGTGACATTTGAAAGCATGTCAACAGTGGTGTTAAGGAATAAAACAACCACTTCTTATATTGGTCAAGTAAAGAAAACAGTGATTTCAAAACAACTGTTAGAGGACATTTATAGTTAACAGCAGTGGATGCAGTTTATTTTTTTTCAGACAAGCTATTGCTGTGAATGCTGGTTCCACTTGAAGACAATTTTATGAAAAAAACGGCACTGAAATTTGCATTTTGCAATTAAAGTGTTCGTCCGATGCCATGTTGTTGTGCTTCTTCTTAGTTTAGGAATCTTCCAACAGATGATGAAATCATGAACTGTTGGAGGAGAAGAAGCAGCACATACAGCAGGTACTGACAGAGGATAAGGACGGCTGTGCTAACTGTACTGGGGTATTAGGAAACTGACCCCCAGGAGTGACTGACAGGAAATGAAATCTACTGAACATTTAAAAAAAAACTTTCACAATAAAACACGAAATTCAAAATAATAAGTTAAATATTATGCAATAAACAAAAGGAACAACACCAAACAAGGCAGCCTTTAACGTGAAGAAACAAATGCAGGCACAACATAAAAGAAATTACAGCGTTAATGATTAAAAAAAGAACCAATCACTGACGGCTCGTTAAAAAGGACTCACTCATCATTATGTTAATAAGCAAAAAGAAAAGTGCATTAAAGTTGACTGTTTGTTTAGTTATTGTTCCACTGAGAAATCTATTACTGCTGTACTTTCAAAATAAAAACACTTTTACATTGAAACAGCTTTCATAACTATTTTTAACAGTTTTTATTATTTAGCACGTCCATAAATCATGAAGTTTAAATAAATAAAAAAATGCCGAGCATATGACATGTTTGAATAGATTCATGCAAAAACTAAATCATCTGCAATGAATAACGGGTCAGGCTGGTTGCAGGGTTTTCTTTTTTTATTTTTAAGCAGTTTCTGAAGATTTAGATCCTTCTGTTGTAATAAAGCAAACTGAAGCTGGTCTGCCTGTAAATATTTTGGTCTTATTTTCATGTAAAACTCTCATTTTCCCATCAAGTTAAAAAATAACAATTAAAATTATATATTTTTTCTTCCAATTTTAGACAATCTTTTTTAATAAAGTTTCACACGACGTAAGGGATGCTCCCCTGATTGCTGGTGACTTTTGAACCACTCACGCTCTAGAAGTTATGAAAAAAAAAACATGAAACCTTTTACTTAAAAAAATATATACTTTCTTTAGCTCAGCGGTAAAGCAGCTGCTCATTACAAGAACTTTTAAAAACAAATAAGTAAAAAAAAGAAACACAAAAGTGGGTTAAAGAGGGAGAAACCGTACAAATGTCTTGTCCCTTTACAAAAAGGTCTCACACATTAAGTTTAAGATCTTTACAGGCCTGACCCACAACCAGAGCAGCAGACGATGACATGAAGAGCAGATTTTCAGAGTTTCATTTTCACTTTTATCACACAGGTCTCATCAAACCTAATTAGAAATAGAGCTGTGCAGCGTACAGTATCCTTTGCTGCTTGCATCTCTCCAGAGAGCATTCACATTAATGTAAAGAGACGTCTGTGAACACCGGGCGGCGTCTGCGATCAAGGCTGACCTCTGACCTAACATGACCTAACATGTGGCCGCAGGGCATTCTGCTCAGCTGACAGGGGACAACTCAGCAGGAAGACAGGAACAACGAAAATAAATAAATCAAACAAGGATCAGGAACATTTGTTGTTTTTTTTTTTCCAATCAAAACAAATATATCAGAAATGTTGCATCTTTTACATTTAAAATTTTTTAATAGAAAACTTGCGCTTGAATCGTAAGTGAGACTGACTTGAATTACATAAGTAGCATGAAATGTGTAAAATAATCCATCAATGTGTCATATTTTGTAGCTTCAGAGCTGTAAATATTCATGAAATGCATGAATCTGGAAGACATGTCCTGCATTTAGATGACCATTATAGAGGCGGGACTTCAATGCAGCACTGAGATGAGGAGGAAAACCTCCAGCTGTGCAGCGTGGGTGTGATGTTTGTGCAGAGCGTCAGCAGTGCAGCTCACACCACAGGGGTCACAGGCCACCGCAGAGGCATTCCAGGACGGGCACCGCAGCTTCTGGGAGGAATGGACACGGCAGCAGGACGTCTGACCGTCTGCTGGGACCTGCCGTCATTACCGCGCCCATTAAACTCCCGTTAAACTCCCATTAAACCCATTGTACTTGCTGACGTCTGCAGGAGACAAGCCGGCCCACAAGGACTAATAAACTAAACAGTCCTGTAAGCAGTAATAGGAATGTATATGGATTTTATTGTCTCTAGAACTGCAAAGGGCATCACATCTGACAAAAGATCTTAGCAACAGTAAAAACCTGGACTACATGTAATAGTTTAGGTTGAATTATTACAGCGATAAACTGATGTTTAGCTTTTTTTTCACAATTTGTTTGCAATACTTTAGAAAGAGAAATAAATCTATGCATCTTTTTAAGAAAAAAGTATGAATTTTTGTTTTCAGTGTTGGGCCATCCCAGTTATTTTAACGGGAAACATTTATGAGTGCATCCTGTGTGGAGGTTAGCTGCTCTCAAGGGAGAAAATATTAACCCTCCATTTAGGTTTCTTCTTGTTACTTTGTTACTGGTTTAATGAGTTATAAATTATCAGTTTAATTATCACTTTGGGTTTTTTGCAGGACAACAGTTTGAATTCCCGTGGAAATAAAACTTGGGAATTGTGCATCCGTTGTGTGTGTTTGAGGTCCACCTTACACTGCACTGCACTGTTCTCCATGAGATATCACCACCTTATCCACAGATATTAGAAATTGCATTTAGAATCAGACCAAAGCAAAGCTAAGGTATGCCAGACAGGTCATGATCAGGGTCACTGTTAATGTTAGGAACACGATTCCACAACAATGTTGGATTCATTGAACCCAAACCAGGCTAATAAATATACTAAATGAGGATTTTAAAATCAAAATATGGATCTTCACTAAAAAAGGGGGAAAAACTAAACACTTCTTTACATTCAGCCTCAGTTTAAAGATAAATTTGCTGCTGACAAAAACACAAACGCTCTGTTTATCCTTTTTCAACACAATCCTGCAGTCTAAACCCATGTACAAACTGTTAGTGTCTGAACCCATTAAATCTGGGGCACGTTCTTTGTTTTTCAGCTGGAGAGAACACTGGTGTCAGCTGTGTTTCGGCAGCGCTGCACGTGTCCTTCGTAATGCGCCGACTGCTTTCCGTAGGTTTCTGATTGCAGCTGTGCTGTGAGGGCTAATAAAAACCACTGTGCTGCTTTCATGGTCGATGCCACCATGACAGAACAAAAGCAAACTGTAAAGTCTTTGTAATTCCCCCATCCAAAAAAAAAAGAAAGAAAACTAAACCCCAAACTACAAACTCTTTATTTAGGTTTTATTTTTTCTTGTTACAACTATAATTAGCAAAGACTTCACATTATCCAGGTCTACAAAAGATATAACACTTTGACCTCAGGCTTCTTTTTACACCTTATAAACAGCAATGCATTAAAAGCTAAAAAGGTATGTTTAATTCAGTCCTCTCACTGTGGTGAGATGATAAAATCACATGTCTACAGAGGCGTGAACCCCACAGTTCATGACTAGACCAGTGAAACCTGGCTGCATCCAGCTTGATGCTACGTTCACACCGGGCTCAGAAACGCGCGCTCTTCCAATGAAAAGTCTACGTAAACGCAAGTATAAACACATTTTGGGCTTGTGCGTTCAAAACTCTCACGCATTGCTACACAAGTTTTGAAGTCCGTTTCCAGGCTCTGCCTACAAAACGCAACTATTATTAAAAGTTAAACCAGTTGAACTTTGACCAATAAGGGATTCTGATTTGGTAATGACGTATGGATGGTGTCCATTAATTCACAGGGGTGCCAACCGTTTGAAAAGTGATCACGGAGAAGATGGAATGATATGACACCAAGTCTTTCATATGTCGGAATAGAACTGAAAGAAAAAGCCTGGCGCAAGATTCCCAGTATTTGCACCGTCTCTTCCATCTGTAGATGGCAGACATGCACTAGTGTCAGGTAGCAACAGTCCAGTGTGAACATCATATGCTAAATGCATGTTCAAAGATGCCCATTTAGCTCATTCTTGAACGTACACCATGTGCCCAATGTGTACGTAGCATTACAGTCATCTTGAAATACATTCAAAAAGGACAACAGAGTACCTTCAGTAAGGCAGCAACAGCTCTATTATGTTACATACATTTAAACAAACAAAGATGTGTTTTTAAAAAAGTGCATTGTTGCAACTAATCTTAAAAGTAAAAAAAACACAGTTGGATTAGAAGGATGTACATAGAATAACACATACAATATCTTTACTCTCATCTTTTCAAGTAACTCTAATCCCTTCTCCTCTGTCCACCAATTTCCCAACCAGCAGACTTCTCTGCTCTTCTCTCACCAAACCATCCTGACGTTGCTCAGCCTCATGATCTAAAGCAAAACCTACTTTCTATTCAGACCTATCTACAGTCTGTTTGCATAGTCTGGAAGTGACCACCAGATGGAAAGACGGTCCTGATGAGGCGGTTAGCTGGACTCATCGATCGTCCTCCTCCTGCTGGTTTGGCTGGGAGCTGGTGTGATGTGAGCAGGAGGACTGGAGGCAGCAGGCGGAGGGACGAAGAGCAGCGGTTATCTGTGCAAAAATACAGCATTCTAGTCAGTGGTGAGGTAACGCTACGACACTGACATTCATGTCAAGGTCTACCACCTTTCTCGAAGGGGCAGGTTTGGATTACTGAGGAAGGAGAGCTGCTGCTCCAGGCTGCACACGCGGAAGGCCAAGTAGCAGGATGAGAGGATGAGGAGGATAATGCTGCGAAAAGAGCAGGAACGCATTCAATAATTTACAAAAAGTAAAAGTTTGAGGTATTAGAAAGGACAGAAGTGAGCTGTAATCTATTAAATGACCACTAGGGGGAAACATTTGACTGTTAGTCAGCATAAATGTTTACGTTTTTCCCTATTAGATAGTATTTAAAATAATTCTGCTTTCCTGATTTAAAAAAAACATTCTGCATATATATATGTATAGACATATACATATATATACATAGATACATTCAAGCAATGTATGTGCGTATTTTTTCTTTGATACTTTATTAATACATAAACCAAAATGCAAAAACAGTGAAAACAGTTTTTTTGTTACATCTTTGATTGCTGAGAAAAACTGATTTAAAATTTCTTCCTGGACTTCCTGGATGAAAAACAGTCGAATGATTGGAAAGAGTTGGAACCTGGAGAAAGACACGGATCCAAATCTGGGACAGTTGGAGTTGTTTTCCCACAAGACCTGAACCTGAAAACTCACTGACAGGTCCAGGAGTCCCAATGACTGTCGCAAAAATCCCTTCATTGCAGTGATTACCACAAAAATGAGAATATCATCACTTTTGTTCACTTGTTTTTTAAATAAATAAATGATAGTATAAGTAACAATTAAACAGCATTGTCTGATTTATATTACTTATGTTGAACTATCTCAATGATTTGTTTTTGATTCAGATAAAAGCGTCACTTTTTGAGTAATTGAGGTGTTATTCAAATAATGTCATGAAGGAAGTTTTTCTTTGCAGAAATACAAGTGAAAAGTAGCTTTCATCTCGAAGGTTGTGCGACTGATTCAGACAACATTTATGACTTCTTGTTAGGTCTTCAGTGTGTGCTTGTGTGTGTGTAGCTGTGAGTCAGAAAGTGTTGTTGTTGGTGTCTGTGTGTCTTCTTGAACACTCACAGCAGGGTAAAAAACTTCAGCAGCTGGTACTCCATCTGGCCCAGCTCTGCCACCGGCTCTGATAAAAGGCTTCTGTCTGTCTGCAGACATCGCTCTGAAACGCACACACATCCCGAACAATGACACAAAACCATTAGCTCAGCTTATCTGTCCCACATCATTCAGTTTCTGTTGCTGTTCCACCTATTTGAGACCATCTGATCATTTGGATTCAGACATGATTCATCCATCAGTGTTCACTTTGCTATTTTCAATTAAAACATAAATTTAATTTATTTAAGACCCTAAAAACATTATTGCTCAGTATTGTTTATGACAGCTCACATAGTGAATGCAGACACTAAAGCCAAAACTAAAGTCTTTGCTTTAGATATTTGCTCATGGTCTTTGAATAATTGTTTGTTTTTAGTGACATCTAGTGGTGGAGTTGTGTATAGCATGTTAGTGAAACTGCTTGAAGAACTGACTTCTTTCTGTCTCTGCAGAAAGGCCTCTTGTTTTTTAGCATGACCGCACAATAATGCTAACATTGTCCTTAGCATCACATTGCACTCAACACATGACTCTAAATTACCACACACAACAAAAGCACACGCATGCAGTAACACACACAGTTCACTCTGGGCATGAATGACATTATCTCATTGTGTTCATGCTCTATAAACACATGAATTATGCTTTCATTTACAGTTTTCCCTTCACCATAACAGGAGTATCCTCTTTTAGTTTACTGTATTTGGGTGTTTTCAGAACCTCTCACTTTAATGTTCTTTTTCTGCAGCAAAAGAGTTTGAATTCAACAGCAAACTTTCCTTTTCTGACTATTTAACTCATTAATACCATTATTGTTTTATGATTCGATCGCTCTGATTTAATTATAAATCTATTTTCTGTCAGACTTTTCTTTTTTGTGCTCAACAATTATAAAGTGTCACTCTGAAATAAAAGCTTCTCGGACTATTTCCTGTCTCTGAATCCAAAGAGCCGAATGCTCATTTGCAACCAAAGTGTGCAGTTTTACTAAGAATTCACTAAAAACTTCAAAAATCCTTTAAAAAAATGCAAAGAAGGCTAAACAAACAAAAACTGTTCTAAAGCTCAAGTCTGCAGTGTTTCCTTTCATTTGTCTGCAAACACTTTGTGTTGATCTCAACTTAATCTGCTTTTGCCTGAAACCTTTGAATTCAATCCACTTTACCTGATTTAGAGTCTATTTAAGATCAACACAAAGCTGCTGATATACTGGAAGTACTCCACTCACAAATATTGGAAATCATAATCAAAGCTTGTACACGCTGGTTATTTATGTTTTAGACCAAAAAAGAGTTTAGTTTTACTCTGAACATAAAGAACATTCACATCTCTGAGAGTTAAACATTTAATACTTTTAGGTGATTTGTGTGAGTGGGAACGTTTTATACTTTATAATAAACATGTTGATCAAATTCCATAATATTAAGTTTAATTCTTGCGATGTAAAAAGGTCTAAAATCATCGTTGGTAAATATTTTTATATAAAAAAAAAACCCTAATGATCTCGCTAACAGAAACACAAAAGACAAAATGTTAATTCTGTTTTGTAGAAGTAAAAAAAAACTGTTCTGGAGGTGAGAAGGATCACAAACTAAACAAGCTGAATTTGTCAAATGGAAAGTTAGAAGTTGGAGACCAGCTCTGATGAAAATGGTGTTTTTAACATGTTCTGGCAGCATTTTCTTATGGCGGAGGACACGAGAAGAAAGTTAAGATTAAAATTGCATTTCTGAATCTTTCTTTATTCAAATTGTCCATCAGGAGCAGATACAAAAATGCCGTGGGAAGAGCAGTGGGAATGCTTTGGAAGTAGGTCAACAGATGATGGAGTGGGACTTTGTGCAGTTCTCTGAGGTGCAGAGAACAGACATGATCAAACTGGTTGGTTCCTCACCTTCCAGCGGCTGCTCTGACTTGAAGACGGCGTCTGCTGCTCCCAAACCACCGCTGGAGTTTCCCAGGAGGTCTGGCAGGGAGGAGGAAACGGAAACCACGGAGGGTTTCCTTCTCCACTTCAAAACTGATGGGAACTCATCGACCACCGGGAACTCATCTGGAACTGGAAACTCATCCTGTGGTACGAAAAATGGAGACATAAACATCTGAGGAAAAAAAGATTCTGTTTGAGGTTCTTATGGCAACGTTGATCAAAGGTTCTTCTTTCTGTCCAAAAAGTTGGAAAATTTCACAGTGGCTGAATTTTCTGATTTTTCTCAGCATCACGTTCCTCCATCTGCTTTCTCCTCTTCAGACTGAAGCCATCGACCATCATCACCTCTGATTTCCTTACAGTTTATCCCACTGACAGCATCCCAGCACCACACCTAGAACTTGCAGACTCATCATCCTAGCTGACGTTCTCTTCACCTCCAGAACCTTCTCAGCAAACTCCTCCCTCAGGGACCTCATCATTTCTTCTCCTTTCTTCTCTCAAATACTCTTATTACCCAAATGGAATTTCAAAAGGAAACAATTGAGTTTTTAAACCAAGTCAAGGTAAGTGTATTTTTAGTCTAAGTCAGTGACTTTCTAAACCTACAGACTGCGGTGGCTGAGTTTCACAGGTCGAGGCGGGACGTCAAGGACGTCACAGGAATCTAATTATTCCTCGACACAAAGCCCTGCTGTTGCAAACACACAAACACAAGGTGACTTCAGGGAGGCCTCTGATAGCATCTCGCAGACCCAGAGAATGTTTCTCTGCAGGGCTGCGGCTACAACAGGGTGATCGATGGATCCAGTCCGCGTTAGAAGAAGGACGTCACCCCTCCGCTATGAAGTCAGACCTTTTCTTGCATGAGGTTTTGGAGTTTAAAAGCCAAACAATTTGCAATAGTTGGTGAAAATGGATTGTTTTACTGACCAGGGATAAGGTCGGCTCTTCCATGAACGGCTTCAAGCTCAGACTCTTTCCGTCAACCTGGAAAAACAAAAGTTAGGAAAAACACGGCAGGAAGCAGGCGGGATGTGCAGGCGGTGCGTTCACTGACCTGCAGGTGAGTGCAGATCCTGCGGAGGACGTCGTACACGCTGTCTCGTGACAGCAGCGATACAAACACATACTGAAGAGGGAAAAACAAAACAGTGTCCTTTCAAAAACACGACAAACAAAACGCTAAATGAAGTAAACAAGGAAATGTCTGAAGATTAACAACATAAAATGAAATGAGAAAAAATATCAGTTGGAGTCAGTGAATCAAATGAAGAACAAGAGCTGCTGTAAACTCACATAAATCTGAGCTCATGCTGTTTAAAGTCTCAGACAAGAACTCTTAAAGCAGCAGAGACAAAAACTTTTAAAACCTTCATCTAAATGATGAATGTATCACTCAGCAAAGAAGCTTTCATTATTCAAGCGTTTTGATTCTGAAAGCAGCAGAGAGGGATATGCTTATTGGTTTGCTGTATATGGATCATTGACTATATGAGAACTGGACTGAGTGACCTCCCTCGGGCTTCAAACAGGAAGTACCAGCTGGCTACAGGAAGCCAAAATCCCGTAGACTTCATCAGAGAAACAAACAGTTGTTGGTCAGTTATTCTGTTTGTCAGAACAACCATTCTTGCTCTGACCCATGTTTTTTTAGGTGTTTTTAACATAACACTGGCGTCAACCTTTAACCGTTTAACCACCAGGAGTCATTTGGGTATCAGTGTCTTGCCCAAGGACACTTTGACACGTGGGCGGGCAGAGTGGGAACCGAACTTAAGATCTGCCGATCAGAGGTCGACCGCTCTACCTCCGCACCACAGTTCATGTTTGTAAGATTCTGTCAAAAATGTCTGCCCTTGTTTCTATCATCTGTTTTTTCTCTTTAGCTTTCAGTGATGTTTTTCTTTCTTACTTTAGTCATTTTTCATCATCAACCTTATTTCAACCGTCCGTTCCCCCCCCGTGTTACGCTTCTATTTTAGTTGGATTTTCACTTTTTCCATTCACTTTGCGTTGATGTTCTCCATCCCGCCTGCTTTGCTGTCTGTATTTTCAGAGTTGAGGCGTTTCATTTTTCCATCATCTGCTTTCATCTTCCCTTTAGTTTCATATGTACTTGATACTTTCTGTTGGTTATGAGCTGCTGGTTGGTTTCTCTGCCTCCTTTTCTCCTAAACTTGTCAGACTGTGGTCAGACTGTGGTCAGACTGTGGTCAGACTGTGGTCAGACTGTGGTCAGACTGTGGTCAGACTGTGGTCAGACTGTGGTGAGCGTCTTTTGGGTTTTTTTTTTTTTTTACCTTCTGCCCGGTGTCTGTGGTGATTGCCAAGCCGTTGGGCACCAGGCCGGCTGTTTTGTGTTTCTTCACCAGCCTAACAGAAACAACAGGGATTGCCACCTGAACAGGGAACATATGAAGAAGAAAAACCATCACCTAAAACATTAAAAAAACGACACCAGATCAAGCTTTTTCTTTCCAAACATAAAACATGAAGAGAAAATATCATTATTCTCAAAATATGAAATGGTTTAAGCTTTTGACAGAAGTTCAACTGATTTCCTTTTGAAATGTAAGACATTCTGTAGCGCATAGCACCATCTCAAATGTAGTCATTTAAAAAGAAACTTTATTTCACTGTTTGGGGTACAGCTCACCTAGAAATGTGTAAATCTAACAGAAATGAAAGAAGTGAAAATGAAGGGGTAAAGGAGCCACGTGTGGCTCCGGAGCCTCAGGTTGCAGAGCCCTGGTTTAGAACAAAGCTTTCTCAGAACATCAGTGAAGGAACAAGATGCCTTTTTGATGGGAATGTGAGGAATGCAGCCTAAAAAATAGTCTTTTTGTTTCAGAGAGATCTCAGGATTGGTTTGGTTTCAAGGAAATGAAAGAAAAGCTTCAAAGAGGAAAATCCCAAAGACGGTTGAATGAATCTGAAAGTTCTGGCATGGAGAAGGACTAAAGAAGACTTTAAGGCGATGAAGAACCACAGAAGGTGGCTGGAGTGATCTGACTTTAGGCCTGCTGTGGCTCAATCAGTGACCGGAACGGTTCAAGTTTCTCCACGAGCCGGAGTGTGCCGGACGTCTGTACCTTGATGTCCTTGCCGAAGAGGTTGGCGTAGAAACACAGCCAGTGTCTGGAGATGTAGAGGCGGCCCTGAAGAAGGATGTCTCTGAGAAGAGCACAGGAGTACACTGTGGGCAAAAAAAAAAAAAAAGAAGAGGCGAGATGTCTTTAAAAAGGTGGGTTAGATCAGCCCCACCATGAGTCTGAGTATGCGTAGAGTTTGGGGTGTCATACTATCATCATATCAGTTCATCCATACATACATCTGGCTTCTCCTTTAATCTAGATGATATATCATAGGTTTTATTTTAAATGAAGTACCGGGCTTGGGACAGGCACTGCTTTGTTCCTTGAGGCTTCATTTGTCTATTTGTCCGTCCATCCCAACGCTTTTTGTGTTTTATTTGCTTTTTGTTTGTTTTTGGTTTTTCTGTGAGGTTTCTTTTTTTCTTTTTTTTTGGTAATCTTTATTTCTTTATTCAGATGTGAATGTTTGGAGCCCATCACGCATGTGCGTGTGTGTTGGGGGAGTCACTGCATTTACAGGCATTGTCCCCCCCTGCCCTTCCCTTTCTCCGGCCTTGCAGGCAGGTCGTAGAGACGTTTTCAGCAGTGGAGTCTGTCTTTTCATTTTTAATTTGAAAGTGGAGGACTGCCGGTGGATTTGAGGCTCTTTAGGAGAATTTGGGATCTGTGCTCCAGCAGATGGCACAACAGAAGAACACAATGCAGGATGGAGCCGGAGCCAGAACACACTTTAATGCATAAAAAGCAGGGAAAAGCAGGACTTTAAAATGTTTAATGTTATTTTTGGATCAACTGCTCAAAAATCTTTGACTGCTTGAATTGTAAATGCAGTTCTTACTGTTTTACAGGAATCTTCAGTTTGAAGACCCAAACGCTGTGTTTTTGGTGTTTTTAACACGTTGTTGCAGCATTTTTCTGATTTGGAGGACATGTATAAAGAAAATCAAGATGAAAATAACATTTTTAAGTATTACTTTATTCAGTTTGTTGTGAATCAGGGGCAGATGAAAAGAGGCTGTTTGAAAAAGAGCTTATTTGTTGATGAACTACTACTGCAGAAACTACATCCTAAAACGCGTACAGGTTTTTGATTTAGGTGTGGGACTTTTTATTTATCAAAAATATTCATCATAATTATTTTCTAATATATTTATGAACAGGCAATAGTAAAATGTTTCAAAATAATCGGATTTATTGTGCTTGTTCAACATTAGAAACAGAAAAACGGAGTAACTAGACAGTCAAAGACGAAGCAATCATTTCTGACTCGCAGAATTTCAAACATTTTTCAATGAATACAAGCCAATTTTAAGAAAAAAAAACAAAGAAGAAGAAAAAGCAGCTCTTAGAATAGGCACAGAAAAGCAAACACAGTACCTTTCATGAGAATTTCATCCTTGTGCACGCATGGGAACAGTTTGTGGTACTGCGAGTTGTACTTGCTGACAGTCTGTGCAGAGGGACAGGGCAGAGTCATGAGCAGCTCCTTGGTGGACCGGCCTGCCTGCACAGCACCAGTCCCGCCGGCGCCTCCAGCTCCGCTCGGCGCAGGAAACACCCTCTCCCTCAATGGCCGCGAGCTCTGCACCAGGCTCAGCACGTTGGCACCGTACTCACACACACACTCGCGCACATCCAAGGCCTGGAGCAAACCGCTGCAAGAGACACACTGTTTCCCTGCCTCCAGTCAGTGCTGGGCTCCGCCCTCGTCCTGCATGCACATGCACTGCCGCCTCTAATGCGCACAAACACAGACACTACAGACTAGCAGCAGCTGCTGCTTCTTCTAAACTACAAGAGTACAGAGACTCCAGTCTGCGCAGCTCCCAGGTGATACCTACTCCCTCCTCCACACACTCAGCCCTTCATCCTTCTGAGCTGGAAGCAGATACTCCTCTCTGCTCCTCCTTCCCTCCCCTCTAACTTTCCTGCAAACTCCCCATCATGATCACGCTCGCCTCTGGAAAGGAAAGCAACAAGATATCCGTCTTCCTTTCTTTAATCTCTTTCTATTAAATCACGCCAAACGCTAGAATCATCTGACGTCAGGACGTCTAGCAGCTGACAGTCGTGCACCGTCAGGAAAACTCATAATGACAGAAAGGAGCAGTTTGTGTTCTGACAGATTCAACTTTTGTTTTTACCAATTGTACTTTTACTGCATAAATGCAAAATTCGTTATGATGACCGAAAATCCATGTTATGGCGAATAGCACTGTCAGCATTTACCAGATGAAATGACTCTTTTGGTGACGCTTTGTAGAAAGGGTTCTTTTATTAACAATAGTTATTAGTTATGCATAATTAAGCATTATTTAACTATTACATAACCTGTTAACAGTTTTATGCATTCGTTTGCATTAAAGTAGTGCCTTACTTAAGACATAGTAAAGCATGAATATAAGCAAAAAGCCTTTTTTAACCAGATTCTCAGAAATGTGAAGGACTGAGCAAACTCTTTTTACTTCTAAGCTCAACTGTGGGGAAACTGTGACACTAAAGAGGGGGAAAGCACTATTTATAGCAGGTTTCTGACATGTTTATGCATGTTTATCAGAAAAGGGAAGTAAACTCACCGAGCCTCTGTAGCATTTCTTCACGTCTTCATAGGACAAGTCTTCAACCAAGTGGAACCTACCAAGAGAAACACATTCAATAACGTGGCGTCATGAAGATGCTCCGAATGCACCAATGAGGACTTAAAAACACAAATCCCCAGTGGAAACCACTCAAAACTTTACTGATATTATATTCAAATAGAACAGGAATAGAAAAAGAAAGACGACAGCACTATCCAGACAATGCAGAATGAACATCAGCAATTTTCAAAGAGAATATGTTTGAAAATCAAGGATTTTTTAAAGATTTCAAGTGATCATGTGCAGTTAAAATGTTAAAACTAAAGAGTTTGTGATCATTTATAGCCTCATCTAACATTCATTGAACTCAGTGGCTTCAGGTCGAGTGTCTGCCATGAGACTGGAAGGTCTCTTACACTCAGCATTAAGGGACTGGATTTGGGGGTTAAACCCCCCAAGCGTGGCTGTGTCGGCAGCTCACCACTCCCCCAGGGGTTTGAGTTAAATGTGAAGAAAACATTTCACACACCTTAGTGCGCGACAACTACTGGGATTTTTATCTATTTCTTTTTTTAAATAATCCAGTCTTCAATCTGAAGTTTTTTGTCCTTTCGTAAACAGAAGATTGACTCCCAAAAAGTTCAGCAAAACTGATTGCTGATTGCGTGGATGCTAGCACTGGAGAGAGCAGAAAGTGGAGCTGTAACAACAAAAGGTGACGCTTTGGAGGTTTGATCTGAATCAAAGCACTGGGCTTTTGCAGCTGTAACTTTGGTTGGAATCATTATTTTAAAATAAACAACAAAATAGGACCATCACTAAACTTAAAAACACTGATAAAAGCACTGATAAAGCATCGTGAGGTTCACATCCTCTTCAGGGATACCTCTGCAGGAGGTCAACTAAACTCTGGTTTCAGTCAATGTCTTCTTTCTGGAGTATTCCGTTGCTTAAAAAACAATATTTCAGGATATAGCTTAATGAGTGTTTTCCTTATTTAGCTGATTTTATCATCGTTCTCTGAGTTTAAGTCATGTTCAAAAATGTTTTTATTTTTCCTTTTTGACATTCAGTCTGAGTTTTCTTCAGTCAGATTTGAGCAAAATTCCATTCTTTTTAGCATTTGATTTTAAATTCCTTCCAGAACTCACTGTATCCTGGCGTGGGGTAACAGGGATGCTGGAGCCTACCCCACCTACTGTTGTGCAAAGGGGTTCACCAATCTGTTGCAGGGCCACACAATCACATAAAGGGGTTATTTAGGGTCTTCAGTTAAACTATGAAGCATGTTTTTGGACTGAGGGAGGAAGCTGGAGTGCATGTATGCATGAGGAGAACATGCAAACACAAAAGACTCCCAGACAGGATTTGAACCAGTACCTTCTTGCTGTGAGGCAAGCATGCTAACCACTACACCACCATGCAGCCTAACTTTATATCCCACACATCAGTGAAAGTTTTACTGTTACCAGGGTAAAAAAAAGAGATGCTCCTTTTTTGGTCTTTTAGATCACATTTTATTCAAGTTATAGACATTTTTAAATGGAATTCTTGTGGATTTTATTCTATTCCAATAGGAGATTTGTACCACTTACTTTATCTATTGAAGTTATTTTTTTTATTGACTTCTGAAGCAGTTTTGGGTCCAATCACACATAAAATAAGAGAAATGTTTTTCTGCTGATTTAAAAACTGGAGGAAAACAAAATAGTTTATGACAATAATTTACATTTTTTAGCCCCTTTTACCTTTTTTTTTACTTTAAAGCCACAGAACTATGCGAATAACTGCAGGAAACCAAATAAATTCACTAGTTTTACTTTAACTGAAGGGTAAGAACACTGACGAAGCATCTCTGGAGTCTCAGGCTCATTCTAGAAGGCACAGAGTGGAGTCTTTCCTGGTTTTTATGCAGCAGCAGATGCATCAGTGTTTTCATCCTCAGTCCTGCTTTGACACTTTCCTTCTCCTCCTGAACGCACTTCCTCAGCATCATCCTGAAACTCCTGCCTGATTTTACCCAAAGAGGTTTGATTATCTCCCTAAAAGTCCAGAATCACTCCAGAGGATCCTTGCTTGCTCTTAAACCGCTCAGTTGATGCATTTTTACATATTTATGATCAGTTTTTGTGGCGTTTATCAGTTGTTTTGGATTGTAGCCAGTAAAAAGGCATTCATCGGATTTGAATAAGTATTGACGACTTTTTGTTGGCGCTTCGTTTAAAATGGACAAAAGAACTGGGACACGCCTCCTGTGTATCCACCGGGCTTATTGCCACAGTTTGTGTTTTTTAAAAGATATTGTCGTGTTTTTGGCAGATTTCAGTACAAGTTTTAATTGTGCAAACTGAAGCATGACAGTGGGCTGAGATTGAGAGTCATGAGTTACAGTTTTACTCACAGTACTGTCATTCTAAATTTGGTGTTAAGATTACAAGTATGTACTTTTACTCCTACAAAAAAAGTATTTTTAATAAGTGATGCGATTTGTCTTGTTAAAGTTCAACTCTGATCGTCTTCTGATCTATTGTCAAACCGTTCCCAGTGGTCTTTAATAAGAATCAAAAAACCTGTGTCGCTCACTGGGACATAGTTCCTGAAGAGCAGCAGTAGTTCATTAGAAATGAGCCTGATTCACAACTATTTAAATAAAGAAACACTCAGAAATACAATTTTAAGCTTAATTTTTTTTTATGTCCTCCACAATCAGAAAAATGCTAGAATATGTTAAAAAAAAATGTTAAAGCACCATTTTTATCCCAGTTGGTAATTAATAGCTTTAGTTTCTCATTATGCTGAGGTTTAGTGTGATTTCATTAGCTTGTTAAGGCAGCACTTCCAGCATAACAACATGTGACAGAATGACGAACTTTGAAGTGAATCAGCCTGGTTTTTTTGTCAGTCAGCTGTGAGTGCTGCTAAAACTGTTCATAATTAAGACAAATTCAGCAACAACCTTCTCTGACATTTTCTGAACTTTCTTTTTAATTGGTGATTAGTTTGAAGTATGTGACACAAGCTTTTCAGAAACTCTTGTACCTTATTACTACCGTTTTAATCTGACTGCTTCACAATACAAAACAATGTATTTTGCATTTGCCGTTTCTACTGGCATTTTCCCGATTCAAGAATTGCAGGCTCATGCATGAACTTTTTTCCCATGCAAAGCTATAAAGCTAAACTCCAACATTACACAATAAAAGCATGAAAAGTCATCTTTTTTGGTTTAAAAATTTGTAGAAACGCCTTTTAAAAACTCAGAATAACTATTAATTCATTATTCAAACCACACAAAATTAAACACATTTGTAAAAAAGTAGAGAAAACAGAAAACTAACATTTAAGCTGCCATGTTGGGAACACATTTTAAAAATGTAAATTTTAAAAGAGTGTTGTGTGAGCGTGTTCTGCTCATCTGTAGTCTTTTCACATTTTGAGCGGATTAAGGTCCGAGCTTTCAGATGTTTTTTTTTCTACACGACCATTTTAAAAACAAGGACCTTATTGTTCTCGAGTTCCCTCTGTTGCCCCAGAGCATGACCCACTTTCAGGTCGGACAGTCATCCTCTCACCTCCTCCAGAATTTACTGGATCATTCACGTTCTGATGTTGGATTAATTATCATAAGTGTTCTCTATTTTATTTCTTTCTTTTTTGTGTGTTCTAATTTGTGTGCATTTCCTGTTTTGTGTTCATTTATCCATTTTCTTGTTCTGTTTTTGCTCTACTTCCTGTCTTATTCTGAAAGTGCTTTTCCTTTGTTAAGTCTAAATATATTCAAGACTTTGACGCTGTAAAATGAGTTAGAATCAAACTAAAAAATGTTTAAAAAATTTAAAAATATGGTGATATTTTTAAAAGCAAACAGGAGAAATCCCTTTTACTTTGTATTAAACATCTGAAAAGTGTTTAAATGAGTTTTTGTGTGCTACACTGAGCTTTACTTCCTTTCCTTTAAAGCATGGTTTCTGTTCCTAATTTAGTCTCCAGCTTCATTTGTGAGTCTGGTCTTATAAACTCATGTTTTTTAAAACTTTTTCTGTATTTGTGTTTTATCTGTGTGTGGAGCTGCATCATTATCAACACGCCTAACATTACTTTTAAATATTCCTGATGCGGTTTAAACTTGTAAGCAGTTGTAGTTATTGTCGACTTTCTATGACAAACATTTGAAGAAAATGTTTTTTGAGCAGAGGAAAGAGGTTTAAATGGTCAAAAATATCTTAATTTGCATGAAACTTTTATTTTCATTCATGTTTTATTACAAGTCAACTTATATCTGCAGAAAACGTGACTTGCCATGTCTGTCTTTTTTACTTTCACTATATAAACAGCAGCTTATATAAAATGAGCAAATATGTTTGTCTTTGAAGGCGTTCAGTCCACCAAATTTGGAATGTTTTCTTCTTTTTTAAAAGGTCTTTAAATCAATGATGTAATTTAAACTGAAGCTCAGTCCAATTGGAGATGATCCGAGATCACCTAGAAAGATGGGCCAGTTCCTGACCCGGACCAGGGTCCGTTTGGGTCTATTCAAATAGTATACATCCATTTGGTCCCGGTAGCATAAAATGCAAGTCTGTTTTAATAACCAGTTCCACAAGAAGGGATTTTAAAAAACATGAATTATCATCGACAGCAAAGTCACAAACAAGAGAGGAGTGTCCGTAAGAGTGAACGGATAAACTTTGAGAAGGTCACAGCTAAAAGGAAGGTCAACTTGAATCTGAAAAATCTGACAGTCATGTGCTTTGGAAACTTTTCCTTAGGCTCATTGTAGTTCCATCACTACTACAGTAAAAGAGTAACAGGGTTCCTCAGTTCTTTGCAGAAATTAGTTCAAATTTAACAGTGTTTTATGACCTTTTCCAGTCTAATGAACAAACACTTTCTTTGGTTTATGAAAAACCATCCATAGGAAGAAAATCTGGAAGCATAAGTTGCCTTTAAAGACCCACTCTGATAAAATAGTGTTTTTGACATGGTGTTTTTCTGAGGACATATCTGCAGCAAATTCAGCTTAGAACTGCATTTCTGAGTGATTTTTATTCAAATTGCTGTGAAGAAAACAGCATTTTTGTTGGACCATTAATGCTAGGTTGGAGGTGTGAAGGCTGTAAGCTAACGGGAGAAATGGATGATGGGAAATTGGGACAGGCTTACTCCGTGGCAGCAGTCCCACCAACAACTCAGAGACAAATTTCTAAAGAACTCCTGCTGCTCTGCAGAAACTATGTCCTTGAAAATGACAGATTTTGGAATACAACGACATAATCATAATTAAAAGACCACTGAGAACGCAGCTAAAATGCAAATCAATCAACAATTAAAGAAGTTTATTGCATCAGTCAGCTCATTGGAGGCTTTTGTAAAGCTTCTGTAGTTTGTTTGACCCCAATGTAGAATCCACCTTCCAGAAAACCCCCTGACACATCTTGTGCCCGTGATATGAACAACAGCACACGTGTGCTGCTCCTCATGCCTGCTGCCTTACGCCTATAAATAGTCTCCCCAGCAGCTCTCGGGTGGAGAGGAAGGAGTGATTATTAAAAACACAGGCGACCCTGAGGGATGGAAGCAGCTCTCGGGGCTTTGTCTCTCGCGCTCCATCTGTCTCTTTCTTCTCCACTATTCACATCTTGGTGATGGGAGAGTTGGGTGGCCTGCTTGAGCACCCGGAAAAATCCCACTCTTTCAAAAGCTGAAGGAAAGAGATCCAAACATGCTGATTCTTACTGGGTTGATGGCTTAGCTTCTACCAGTTCATCCTGCATACGTGGTTTTAATCTTCATCCCACAATAGAGAATGAATTGTGAGGCCGAACACGTGCAGAGCAGATTTTTGTTGTTGTTGCTGTGCTTAATCCCTGCCATCCTTTCTGAGGCGCAAAGTTTGGCAGCCGCTGATAAAGCTCCCATGCGAACAAGCTTGTGTGCGAGCGCATGCGCCTTTGTCCAAACCTTCCGGCGCCCTTGGCTGTGAGGCTGAGTGACGAAGCTAATTACAAGCTCAAAGAATCCCAAATTGATTCCTGATTTAGAAAGCGGACACCTCCCTTCGGTGGCCGCTGTGGCAGTGGACCAAACGCTGCGCTTTGGTGAAGAAAATGGCTGAGAGAGAGCGCAGATCTTCAAGAACCTGTTTCTCAAGAGGGTTTGTTCTTAAGACGTCTGTAATTTGGCTCTGTGGGATTGCTTTGCCCTGTTGGGGGGAGTCTCAGTGCCCCTTCCCTGACTGAGATTACTAGACTAGATTCCACAGGATTACAGCTCTAATCTTTTTTCACATAATCCACTAACCTTTTATTCGTCAACCTACACAGAAAAGTTGCATTTGAAGGGAAATGCAGGGCCTGGAAGCCTGTTTGCAGCCTCTCCATGCAACTCTGACCACTGTCTGACTTCAAAATAAAAGCTGCCGGGGCTGCAACCCATGACTGTGCACAGGATACAGATGAGCGTGTGTTACAGCAAAACCACAAACAAAAACCCGCTGAGTGGGTTGGAAGGTGTTTTCTGTGGGATTTGCCTGAAGTGTCCGTGTGTGCTGTCGTCCTTGGAGGGGTCCAGGTCCTGCGTTGAGAGGAGGCCTGTTTCTTCGGCCGGCTCCTGCTGCTCCGTCATGCTCCGGGCCCTGGGTACACAAACACAGGGATCAGTGTTAGCAGCGGCACCCCTTCTCTGCACCTCCTCCTCCGTGCACACTTGTGAGAAAAATGTTTGTTTTCCGTCTGCAGGTTTGCTCTCGGAGAGAACATTTCCCAAACTGTTTATGGGGGCAAACAAGCGAACTCTGTCTCAAAGATCAACACAGCCGTGATGCAACATCGAAGGCCGGCCTAAAAGCTTGTTTATTCTGCATAAAAAATATGTACCTAGCAAAATAAAGCTGCTGCGCTTTTGTAAACAAGGCCAGATGTGTACAAAGAGGCAGAGCGCCTCAGAGGTTGTGCAGATGGCTGACCTGACGTGCTGCTGAGATCCGGCTAAAATAACGCAGTAAAATGAGCTTCACGTGTTTCTGCACCGAATGTTCCACAGAAACAGGCGTGAAACCATAAATCATCCAGGATGCGCCGCCTAAGCAGATACCTGCACGGGCAAGAATTTAGAAGTAGAGCACAGCATGATGCAGGCAATTTGAACAATAACAAATAAAATGTAGAGGTACAAAACTGCAACAATGGGAAGAACAGGAGTGCATCTCTGTGTTTACTGTGATGGATTGTGTGGCTACTGCTTATATAGTTTACATTAAATCTTTGTCTCTCAATGTATGCTTTTACATTATAAGAAGTTTCTATTTTACGAAACATTCTACTTATTTTTATTCTATATATCAATACTAACCATGGTTTCTATGGACTTATAACTTCTAGTTAAGAATATTTTAGTATATCAGGATTGCAGAAGCTTTATTAACCAAAGGACACTTTTAATTATTTCTAATAGAAAACTTTACAAATGATGATCCCGGAGGTGCAAATCACATGAACAAATCCCTCGATACAAAAACATTTTGAAGATCACTATAATTAAAAAAAGCACGACAGGTATTTGGGTCGAGTGGTCGTCCTATGATTGGAAGATTGCATGTGTCGAAGTGTCCTTGGGCAAGACACGGAACCCCAAATAGCCTCTGATGGAAGGCTGGCGCCAGTGTTTGGCAGAGGAGCCACCATCAGTGTGTGAATGTGTGAATGTGACTGTGATTGTAAAGTATTTTGGGCCTTCAAAGGAAGGTGGAAAAGCGCTATATAAGTGTGTGCCATTTACCATTTAAAAAGCAAGACAAAATAAACTTGTTTGTTTTTTACCATTTAGTTTCTGGAATTTTGTGTGTAATGCTTTTTTCACTGAGATCTTTTAAATGTTATTGAGTCGAGAGATTTGTTGATTTGGACTTTAGGGCCACCGTAGTGCTCAACCAAGCACACGCAGAAAACATCAACATTGATTATTGGTTTCGTTGTTAAAGGGTTAAAAACAACAATAATCACCTGAAATGTCTCAAATTTACTTTTATAATAGACTGAAAACAATATATTTAGCGAGAATTCCATTATTTATGGTTTGTGTCATTCATGAAGAAAAGTTCTCATAAAAAAACAGATCATTTGACTGAACTTTAGCAAAATGTTCCGTAAAAATGTAGTACACTGGAAGTTTATTTAATTAAGTATACTTGAGTATGGCAAGTATGCCATAGACCATGTACAAGTAGTATAGGAATTATACCAACCAAATACTTCTTCAGACTAAACTGGAACATATAAAAAGGAAACTTCCTGACTTTTACTATAAGAATACTTGTAGTACACTTAAACTGCTACTTTTGGCGAAGAGTCGATTAGAAAGCTGTCATGACCGTCTGTGTTTATTTCATCCTTGTAGGTTGGTTTTCATCACATCCTTCAGAAAAAAACAAGAGGAGTGAAGATCAGTGCTTTAGTTTTCCGCAGACTCACATCTCAGCTCAGTTTAGGTTTTTAATTCCCTTAAATTCTTATTATTATCTACAAAACCTACTAATCAGATGCAGAAAAGTTCAAAATAAAGGTGTCAGACTATATTTGCGACCTGAAGTAGATTAATGGTGTGATCCAGATGGAATTTAAAGAGACCATTTTTGACCTGTGTGGGCAGCCATGGCGCAAAGGTAGTCTTCTGGTTGCAGGTTCAATACCTGCCTTGCCCTGCAATGTGTCGAAGTGTCGAATTTACCATAAAGTTCACTGTAAACGAGCAACAGATCACTTCTCATGTTTCTAATGTGAAAACACCTCAGATGTGATTGAATAAATTCATAGAATATAAGTAGTGATCAGAACAAATGACTGTAAGACAGAGTTCTTCACGTCTAACAGCTGCTTCAGACATTAAGCACGTATTACAAAAAGCAAGAGGAGCTCATTTGTTCTCATCTTGATCGACTCAATTCTTTTCAGAAATCTAACACTGTGATCAAAAGAAACAGATATACTTAGAAAAGCTGTTGAAGGAAGAAGCAGATCAGTCAGCAGGTTAAAACACCTTTGGATGAAATATTTTCTGCTTAAATGGCAGCAGTGACACTAAGATTCATCTCTCAAAATGATGCAGCATCAAACAGGTTTCTAGTGTTCCATAGTGTTGTTGTAAGGAGATAAAAGGAGGACAATACCAAGGTTAAGGAGGTCATCACTGTTTTTGTTTCCACTTCTGCACAGAAATGACCTTAACTTTGCATCTACTTAAAAGCAAACAGATTAGTATTTTTTTTTTTATTGCTGGAAATTAATTCAGGTTTTAAGGGGTTGAAATCAGACCCTAAATTGACTATTTAACTGCCTGCACAGATAAACAGTAAAACACATTTAGAAAATAAAAAATATATGTTGATTGTATGTATTACTTCCCCAAAGACAAGAAGTAGCAAAAAAAATGTATATATTTTTTTTGTCTGTATATGTTTTTTTTAATGATTAAAGAGTTAACAACTAAACAGTCGGGAAACTTTGATTCTTAAGAAACAACAACATTTTTGGTTCTAGAATCCAACCAGAATCGCTCTTGGTCACAGAGCATTTTATCAAACTGAATAAAAACCTCAAAACAAGCATTTTTAGTTGAAATAAATGTTATTTAAGTATCAGAACCACTCTTTGAAAAAATTGCTTTTTTGCTAAATTTGACTGAGATTATAGATATTTTGCTCATCAAATTTTTGTCTTTTAATTAAAGTTTATTCTGAAATAATAGAATAAAACTCCAGAGTACAGATGTTTCTGTGTCGTACGAGTTTAGCTATTTTCACATCTAAAAGCTTACCAGATTTTTTCATATATTGGCTTCATTTGATCTTCTTACATCATAGTTTGAAATATTGTGCCCTTAAAGAACGTTTGCACCAATTAGAAAATAAAATATATACATTTGGTGTACGTATTGTGTTTGTAAAACTTTTGAAAGGCCTGCATAATAAAATCCTGCTCATCCTTGTTCCGTCTTAACCCTTTTTCTCACCTTTCCCATGCAAACACAAAAACATACGTCTACCTCGTGATCTACTGTCCTGAGGGAGACGGAAGTCGTTACCACCTGCTCTTCTATAATTACAGGTGCTGATGGAAATGAGCACCTGCATGCACTTTCCAGTAAATTACCTCTAATTGGACAGAAGCTTTACGTCAGCGACTGACCTCAAACAACAGCAGCTTTCTAGTGTGAGGAGTTAGACCAGCTGGGTTCTCTGTGCTGTTGGAGGCTTGAATTTATGTGAAAAGGTCATTTAATAGGTTAGAAATGTGGGCCATTGTCACCGGAACATTTCACCAAATATGTTTGTCTGAGGATAAAAGAGGCCCTCAGTATGGCTGCAAGTAAACAACTCACTAATAATATAATATAATATAATATAATATAATATAATATAATATAATATAATATAATATAATATAATATAATATAATATAATATAATCTAAGTGTCATTTTAATTTTGTATATTTAGAATGAACCTTTACCTGACTTTTTACCTGGTTTTTCTAAAGCTAAAGGGGGGAAAGAGACTTTGGCTTTTTGGTAAACTTCTGACAAATGTTTGCTTTCAGATTAAAATTACCATAATCTCAGTGACGCAAGAGGAGAGAAACTAAACAAACCAACATAATGCAGAAGTGTGTTAGGCTTCCCTGCAGAGCTATGCATTCAAAGATACTAAAACTACAATGATGATTCACCGCAAAATAAAGCCAAATAAAAATATGACTTAAGTTTCTTTAAATGGTCAAGTTCTAATATAGCTTGTGATTCAGAGACGATCTTAAATTAGAGACCCACTCTGATCATGCTGTTTTTCTCATGATTGAGTACATGTATAAAGAAAATTAAGATTAAGATACACTTTCTATTTGCCTTAATCGTCGTGAATCAGGAGCAGACGAAAAAAAGGTTGTATTTGTGACATAGAACCTACTTTGCTCCATTGTGATGCATCTACATTCAGGCGTATAGATCCAGGTACGTCATCGTTTCCCTCGTTTCAGTTGTCATCTGGCCCAAAACTGTACGGCTGGATAGCCTCAATATTTCTCGCCGTTTTTGTTGCACGGGTAATTTTAGGTTGGGGTTGTGAGGCGCTGTAAGCTAGCAGGAGAGTGTAAACAGATCGATTGCAGGAAATGGGGGTCGGGCTTACTCTTCACCAACAATCCCGCCCACAACTCCTGTAGTGAACTCCTGCTGCACTGCAGAAACTGTCCTAGAAAACAACACAGGTTCTTTGATTTTGGTTAAAAACAGCATAACAACGCTTTTACAATAGATCTGAAAGTTCATGTCGATGAATTAAAACATTTTTAAAACTCATTTTGCATGAATTTATCTATCAAATCTTAATGCCTCTCCGTTTCCTTCATTGTACCCTTCCTCATTCCTGAAGTCAATATTTTGCACCATCACAAGACATCCTCCAATCCAATAAACTTTAATCTCATTAGGGGTGTTAGTCACTGAGAGCGGCTGTATTTTGAGCCAAGCCAATGCTTGGCTCTAAAATATGCTTGTTTGTTTACTTTGTTGATTCATTTTGAATGTAGGACACAAACTTCAAGAGTGTGAGCTGGGAAATGAGACCAATCAGTTGAATGCTGACAGAAAAAATCCCCTCAAAGACCCAGATATGTTCAGATTACGCCAAGCGGAAAAAAGACAGCAACCTGAAACTTCTTTTTAAACTTTTTTTCCTTTTATGAGGTTGAAATCTATAGATAGGTTTACATAAAAAAAGGAAACCCCAAGTAAATCAAAAGTAGGGCAATGGAGACATTATCATGATCAGAAAATGCTTTTTCACAACAAATTATTAGTGTATTTAATATTTGTTATGGCAAAATGTCTACTTTTTGGATTTTGCAGTGTTTATGAAATTGTAGCAAAGCTTTGGACTTTGAGATAACGTGTCTGCACTGCTTGAGGCCTCCAGAAATAACCTCCCCATTGTGTAAGCGCCTCCGAACAGCCTTTGATGGAGGAGGCCTGTTTTTGGTCTGCACAGGGCTCCCAATGTTTCTGGTGCACTGAAGCGGCACAACAACACAGTTCAGAGCACAAAGATAAAACACTTGTTCTGACTCTGCTTTTTTTATGTTCTAAAAAAATAAACACAATAAATAATTGTAATTGTAAAATGTTTTTGATTGTAAAAAATGATGAATAAAAACATGAGCGGAATTAAAAATATATATTATTATTTAATTTTTTTACCTAGTAGTTTAAGACATCCTTTACTCTTAACGCATCTGTATTCACGGAAGGACTTGTTGACAATTCCATTTAAAAAGGGCATGTGTAAAGTTCATGGTGGTGAGTAAAAACCTGGACCTTACGTAACTCTTCAAAATAAAAACGGAAGCGTCTTAAATTACGTAATCATCGCGCGCGCGCTTTCTTTACCAACATTTTTCAAAAGTCACGCATTTCTAATAGTTGTACACACTCTGGTGTATTTACTGTAAGACATTTCAATAATTAATGGCAGTAAAAACACTGATCTAAGGTGGAAAAAAAACCCCAAACATTTATTTTGTAAAGTCAAACCGGAACTATCCATCTACGTCACGCTAACTTTCCTCTGATAACGTCTCCTACCTGTTACTATCGCTTGCGACTTTTTCCATGGTGTTGTCGCTCTGAAGGTCCGCGATACTCCCCAGGTGTGCGCTGCATTTCTCCTTCATAAAACGTAAAGTGAAAAAAAACTGAGGCGGAGAGGAGAAGCGCGCGCGCTCGTGAAACGTTTAAACCGGTGCAGGCAGCCTCGCGGAGCTGAAGTGTCCGACAGCGGCGAGGTGGGTTGAGCTTACTTATTAGCCAAGTGAGAGCTGGGGATTAAAGCGGGGCTATTTTTTCTCTACAGACGCCCAGAGCGACATGGTAACTGCATGATGTGCACGAGCACAGTCAACGGAAAAATAGTTCCTCCATTAAAAAAGTAAACTCATACACGGACACTTCAAAATCCTTAACTTTTTGAGTAACCTGAACGTGTAATTAAACAATTACATAAAACATATATTTAAGTGTTTATGGTTTATATGTAAACTTGACGTTTTAACTATTCATTTTTATACTGTAAATACGTAATACTTTAGCTGTTAAAGTAAGCCCAGATCATGATACTACCACCACAGAACCTGCCTTTTCTTGGCAAAGGTGAGTATCCTCTATAGCATCAAATAGATTTAGGTTTTGTTAACATAACACAGGGAGATGGAAAGCGTGTATTTAATCATCTGGTTCATAGGGCTTCATTCAGAGACTAAGGCTATGTCCAAATTCACTCCCTAATCCTGGGCTGGACTATCTAGTTCCCGGGATTTTAAAAGCAGCTCGGACACCATATTCAGTGTTTTTTTTATGACAAGTATGACATCACTGATATCACGAAGTAAACACCTCTTAAATATAAGCATTTTACAGAGACTATTTATGAACCCGCTGTGTTCTCATGATGAACATGTTTATATCTAAAAACAATAAAATACTTTTTTTTTTTTTTTTTTCACCAAGATTGTAAACAATGCAATTTAACAAACGTAGTGAGCATTGATGCACACTGGTTTTTCGCAGAGGTTTCTGGGAAATTTCTTGGACTAAACTAGATTTTGGAATTGTAGAATAGGGCAGATCTACAAAATGGTGAACATACTAAAAAGTGGACTAAGTAGTGAGTAGTGAACATTGACAGTATATTACATGTTACTCAAAAACCAAAAGCAAGACATTACACAGAAAATATGGATCAAACCCATACAAAGTGTGAGCAGTGAGTGGTGATTGGTCCGAGTTGGTCTGAGTCCAGATTTCAATGGCCATCCCTCTCGGGAATCAGGAGTGAGCTTGTATGAAAGCCACTGCCCTTCCGCTGAAAGCGGCTCCAGAGAATCTGTCAAACGCTTCAAACATTCGAGATGGGGGCCAGCAGGCACCACATGCTTTTGTTGAGGCGTCTGATTGGTCAGTTTATAAACTGAATAACTGGCGATAAAGAAAAAAACATCTTTTAAAAAATAGGTTTAGAGATACCAGAAAAGAATGGTTATTCTGACAAACATGATGACTGAGTAATAGCTATTTCTCAGTAGAAGTCTATGGGATTTTGGCTTTCTGGGACCAGCTGGTTTTTCCTGTAAGGGGTTCTTCCTGTTTGGAACGCGAGGGGGAGAGGTTTGTGTGTCCAGTTCTCATAGACAGTTAATGGTAGTGAAGCACAGCCTTAATGTAGTCTCATCTATTGGGTCTTTAGAAAACCCTATGTGCCAAATATTTCCCTCTCAAAGTCTAAAGTGACAGACACTCAAAGAACGTGTCAAACGTGCATTTCGCTCTTGGTGTTCACACTGGACAGCAAAGGAGGGGCTTCTTCTTTTTCTACTGTTGATCATTGCATGTCCACCACCAGCAGTTGGAAGAGACTCAGTGCAAAATGTCAAAGCGGTGCAAATCTCGCAAATCTTGCTCCAAGCTTTTTCTTTCGCAGCTCTATTCCAATATATGAAAGACTTGGCATCGTAGAATTCTGTCCGGGCACAAACCAGAGTTAGTATTTCTCCTCCACGACGGTTGGCACTTCCTCAAGTTAAAAGAGACGCTATCTATACATCAGTACCAAATCAGAGTCCCTGATTGGTAAATGTTCAACCTGGTTTTGGAAACTTGCATGAGAGTCAAAACACACGTTTATGTAGACTTTCTATTGGAAGTGGTCACTTGAACGCGCGTTGCCAAGGGCAGTGTGAACCTGGCTTCAGGTGCTCGTGTCATGTCAACCCTGTTTATTGTACCTCTTCATTGGGAATGCTGACAAATTTTAAACAGATGATCTAAATTCAGAGCAGGATCACAACTTGTCCTTTCCTTCCATAGTCTACAAGTGTGTTTGTCCTTCAAGTAGAGCAGATAATCGCACAAGGACTTTTCTAATTCATATTTTTGTACACACAGTGTTCACCAGCCGTTATGCTACTTTGTCACCTTGTTGTTGTTCGGGTTTCAGTTTTTCCCGTCAGGGGCGGCCACAGCTTGCATTAATTTGCACAAGTGCTTTGTCACAGAGTTTTACACCGAGTGCCCTTCCTGACACAACGCTGTATTTTATCTAGGCTGGGGACTGGCACAAGGAAACCTAGTCTTGGGCCCCCTTGTGGCTACATAGTTAGGCATTAGCTTGAAGGGTTTTGCCTAAGAACTTACACTGGATTCCACTAACTGCTCTCCCAGGTTTCCCAGTCCTACATCCAGTCAACTGAGCAATCCAGCCTCTCAGTTCGTGGACTTTCCTCTATTGCGGGTTATTTTAAGGAACGAAAGCTCCAGTTTAACAGCTAAGAAAGTGTTTGTGAATGTGACTTGAAGCATGTTTTTCTGTATGCTCCTCTTTGGTTTTATTGGATGCATTAAAGTAGTTAACAGTTGTTCACAAAGCTGTTTAAGCTCCACTTCAGTGATGCCTGTTAGACAATAATGCAATAAACAGCACTGTAGTGCTTCCAGCAACCTGGAAAACTGGCAAAAAAAGTGACTATACTGAAACTCTTAGCTGTCGACTTTGATCAAACCTATTTTTGCTGTACTGTGTACTTTATTTAGTTGGTACTTTTATATTAAATACATTATAAATAAGTTGTTACAAATCCTAAAGTGCAGATTTAAAGCTGAATGAAGCGACTCGTTTATCTTCGAGATAAATTTGATTTGTCGATTTGTCGATTCGCTTCAACCTTTATAATAGATAGAAAACAGGAGGACCACTTCAGGAGAGTTTGAGAATGAAAAAATAAAAACAAGCAATGCAGATAAAGCTGCTCTAACGAAAAACTTCATCTAGTGAGGGTAGAATAAAAGCGTGGCTTGATATTAAAGGAAAAACAAGAGTTGTCCATTAGGAGCTGCTACGCTCAGATGGCATCATAACATCATCTCACCTCTGCAGAGCTGCTTTAAGCTCCTCACTCTTCATCTATGAAGCTACAAGCTGCCAGTTTCCAACAGGACGGCAGAACTTGACAGGGGTTATCTGAAAACAGCCTTCTGCTTCAGGTTATTTCTTGTACAAAACCCCAACAGAGTGGCTTCTGTGAGACTGACCTGGCTCTGCAGGCTGCTATCCTCTGACTGCAGTTACCATGAGGGTGGTGGTAGTGGGGCAGCGGGTAGTATCGGTCCTGGCCGGAGGCCTCGTCAGCGGGCAGGGCCTTAGGGCTGGCTGCATAGATAGTGCATCCCATGAACACCCCGTGAAAGTCGGCCTCAGTGTCCGGCACAGAGCGTGCTAAAAAGCAAGGTATCCTCTTCCTGCGCGCGGCCTGTCCTGATGCCAGCCAGCTGCTCTGTGGAAAAGCCATTGGCTCAGCACATTGGTATCTTAATCCCACCCTCCCTCTGAATCTCTCCTCCAGCCGGCATCGCTCCCTCTGCCTCCACGGCCCTCCTCCCTCCCACCCTCTGCTGAGCTGAGAGCACACAGGGTAATCAGATTTCACATTTCCACTCAACAAAATCATCCCCAGCGTAATCACTCCCCACCACTGATGTTGCATTATGCTAATGCACAGTGCCAACTTCGCTCAGGGGCATTAGGGACAGTTAAAAATATCCCAAAAGCCTCATACAAGTCAATGTCCCATCAGCAAGCAAGTAAATATTGAGGCTCAGCTGTTGACAGACAGCTGAGGACCCGGGGCTTCATGTGAGCTGCTAGGTGAGAAGAACTTCAAACAGAGGGGGGGTCCTTTCGTGCCTGAATTTATTTCCAATAATTAAAAAGTATAATCTTCTGTGTTTTTTCTATTCAAGGCGATGCTAAAGTACGTGAAGTTCTGGGTTAGATGAGGTGTTATGAATTAATGGCATATGGCATGAAAGGGTTAATTTGCTCATTTGAAAGATTTTTATGAACATTATTCTGACAGAATTAGGCCACAAAAAGTATTTTAATTTGGCAATAGGCTATCTGACTTTAGCTTTATTTTTTATTCAGAGGCAGGATTTAAATGAATCTTTTAAAAAAAAGGTGGAATTCCTCAAGATAAAGGATAGGCAACTCCAGGCCTCCATTCCTGCATGCTTTCCAACATACCAGGCTCTGGTGTGTTCTAATGGGCTGGACACACCTGAACCAGGTAATCAGTCATGAGTAGGGCTTGGATATCTGGAAATCATGCAGACACTGCGGCCTCGAGGCCTGGAGGTGCCTATTCCTGCGCTTGAAGAAGAAAAAGAAACCGAGAACTAACCTGTTGCCCGGCAACGGCATCTTAAAGCAGTCTCCTGTCAGGTAATCCCTCACATTGGCTAAGTCAGGTGATCCAGCAGAGACCAGCTGTGTCCTCATTAGAAGCACTGCTCTCCTGTGGCGGCGTGCAGCAGCACATGGATCCTCGGACGCCGGGCGAAAAGACTGTGCCCCCTGCCGCCCCTGTTTCCCGCTGGATGGCGGCAGGACAAGCAAAGCAGATGCCACAGACCGAATCTCAGGACAGATTGTCTCATAAAAAGATTTATTTTTTTTTTTCAGCCCAAATTTACAAAGGCAAGTTACAGAGTATTGTATAAAAAAAGAACCATGGTAATGTACACTTTACACAAACTCCTGAAGGGACACGGGTGAAGGGGCGGGGGAAAGAGTTCTGAACTTCTCACACAGAAAGAAAATGCAGACATTTGTAAACATCCTTGCGAGCACCAGGACTGGTACTTCAGAGGGGGTGTGGTTGGGGGGGCGGGGTGGAGAATGGGTGCGTGGTGGCGGGGTCAGGAGGTGGTCGGGGGGAAAAAGACAAACGAGCAAGTGTCTCTGTGTTTTCAGAGAAGAATGTTGGACTAGGCACCAAATTGAGACAACTGCTGGCCAATAAATATACTCTTCACCATGAAACAAAGACAGTCCTGCAAAATACAAGAGCCAAGCACTTTCCAATATGTTGATAGCAAACGTTAACTTTTCTGGCTTTTTCATACACTTTAGAATAAATGACTTTCACTGGGCTTTGCTTACTACTGAGATAACATTACTACTCTCAGAGAGAGAACAAATGCACTTGTCACAACCATTGTCTGATAAAACTATATGTACTGTATGCAGTCTGCTGGTACTAAAACCCACTGACTTTAATGACAACATCACAGCTGCCTAGATTACCCTTACAAATGAAGTACAAGTCATACACCACATTCAGCTTATTCTCGTCAGCCATTCGTCTTTAAGATGCACGCAAAATATAAACCCTCTCATAGACTTTTCATGGGGTGAGAAACGGGCAGCTTTGCTCACTTGGAATGTCCTGAAAACCTCAGAATGGAAAGCTGCGGTTTCCCAGTCACGACTGGGCGCCCCGGCAAACTTCACGGGGCGTCAGACGCGATGTCGACAGGGCTTCAAATAGAAGTTAACAAAGATGAGAATATTTGGGATGAAAAACCAAGGAAAAAAAAAACAAGAAAGTGGAAGGGTCGATATTCTCCTGTTAATGTGAGGCGTTAAGACTGGTCCTGACCCCCAACTGCATGACGGAGGTTTAAATCTTTGATGAAGAAACTTATTTCCACCTCAGAGCGAAGTCGTTTAGCTTTCAATAAGAAATCAGTGCAACAGCATATGGACAGAATTTCAGTCTTGGCTAATTTGAAGCAAAGTTCAGCTGATGGAGGCTGTTTTTATATGTGGATCTGAAGTTAACCAGACTGTGACTTTGGAGAAAGTATGAGCAGCTGTTTGGGATCCAGATGCTGTTAGCGCGTTAGAGCCTTCCTGCTTCAGACGTCCCACTTCGCTCCGTTTAGCTTGTTCGTAACATTAACAGAAACACGTTCACCAGCTTGTGCTGCCTTTCAGCTGTCAGAGGCTGACTGGGTCACGTTTATGACCCAGCAGGAACAGCTGGGACGCCGCATGCACCTTACTGTGCCTTACCACACAGGGGACCTCTTGGAAACAAAAAACTGTCCTCTTTCTGAATGCTTCAGAGCCATGTGCTCATTAGAAAAGAAGAACATGCTAACAATTGTCTGGGGTGTTATGGTGAAGCCACAAAAGCAAGTGAAGCACCGACAGAAATCCAGCCAGCTGATGTTAGCTTGGAAAAGCTCTGATTTTTGACTCTGAGGCTCAGACGCTAAACCAGAAGTGTGGAGCCAGTCTGGATGCACGAGGCATGGCGTACACAATGCAGATGCAAATGAAGCTTTATGTGGAAGCAAATTAGGGGAAACCAAACTATCTGAGGCGAGCTATGCGTCAAATTAGGAGCACACAAGACATCCAGGGACTCTGCAGCAACAGTAATGATCTGAGCACATACTGGCAGGATGCTGTGAAGGCCGACACTTTCTCAAAACAGTTGCATGCTTGGATAAATATAAACATTTGTGCACATTAAGATAAGATTAAAGTCTATATTACAGCAGGAAGATACACTAGCCCAATTTCACATTGTTTATAGGAAACAATCAAAGCCAAAAAAGCCCCAATCAGGAGTGGAGGCCCCCACGGCGGCACAGTGATGGCGCCCGGCGGGCTCAGCGCTTGCTGATGTGGCTTCACCGTGTTGAAGGTGGAGATGGACGTGACCCTTTCACTCGAAGAAGAAAACCGTGGAGCTGAACCAGCGTCAGAAACATTCAAAGGTGAACACCATAGCATGATAGAAATCTGCTGACGAAAAACAAACCAAAAAAAACAATGAATAGTGTGTATTCCTCCTTTGAAGTGTGTGCTGCCCCCTCTCAAAACACGAGGACATCAACCCCTGAATTAAGATGTGAGGGAGGGTTCAAAGAAGAAGGGATGATGATGATGGAAGATTCAAAAGAAAAAAACTTCAGTCTCAGGCTCTAAAGTCTCTGAAGAAAGCAGCTGTTGCCATATTCCCTCTCCCCATGAAATACAGCTAAACATTTCTCAAGTTAAGGATATATTGTTGTTTCACCACATAGAATGAGCCAGTCTTCAGTTTTGTATGACTCCTCTTCCTCCATCTGACACCTAACTTCCCAAATTCCTAGCCAATTTCTTTCTGCGTGACAAAAAAACAATGCAATCAGGAAAAAAGGAAAAAAATACGACAACAAAAACTGTTCCGGCAGTCCAATAGTCTGTTTTTGCATTGTATTTGTTGACAGTGCAAAGACTAGATAATCAGCGGGTCGGTGTTTCCTCTGCGTGATGGGCAGAGCGATGGCTTTAAACCTGGGTTTCTGTCAGTCCAGTTTTCAGTCCACATATGGAGAATTATTTTTTTTTTTTATGAAAGAAAATAAAAGTGAGGGGAAAAAACCCAAACAATTCTCTGCCACGCCGTGGGGCAGAGGAATAAAAAAAAAAAACTACAGAAACACCATTCAACTGATGTCTAAAGGTAACAAGCAGGTAATCCTGTCCTCATGTGAGCCAGTCACATGAATCTTTGCAGGGTTGAGGTGTGACGGTCAGGTTTCCCTGTGAAAGATATACAGGAGATCGTGTTAATTACTCAGCTGATAACTTCTATTTCACGTTTACAAAACACAACGCATCTTAGTTTCCTCATAATCAGGTGAATAAGTACAGCTTATATACATTTGAAATGTACTCATCTAGTTTGAATTACTGTCAAATACAAGTATTTTTTGGACTATAATTTTCTCCGAGTTTAAGTCGCAATAGCCGAAACTTGCATAATAAAGAAGAAAAATATTTATATATATATGTCACACTTTTAGGGAAGACATGTATTTAACAAAATACGGAACCAAGAACGAACATTTCATTTTGAAAGGCAAAATATAGTAACGGACTAGATAATAATAGGCTGAATTAATGTACCCTTCACTATAATAACACAATGATGCTTATTTTGCTTCATGAAACATAGGAGGAATTTAGTATATTAGTGTAACATATGAACAATCATTTACATAACCATAGCCAAACAAGATGCTCACAAGTCAACTAATCTCTTCATATCACTTGAAATGAATAAATCTGTTGAATTCTTCATCCTTTGCCACTTTAGAACAATTCCGCCAAGTCCAGCATAAAACGGAGTGGCGCTTCTTCTTCTCTGTCATTGTCAGTAGCAAATACAGATGCACACAACTATAGTGCCCTCTAGTAGTTGTTGATATTTATTTTTAAAATCATATCCAAGTCGCACCTGAGAATAAGTTGCACCCCTGGTCAAACTATGGAAAAACGTAAACTCTGAACAATTATTAGATTGAAAATCAATAACATGTCACACCCACTTCATATTTGGTGTAAAAAGAAAGACCATGAAATCAAATGACTAAAACTGACAATAAAGCATCCCTGCCCGAAGTGTTGCATGATGGGCACTTTTTCAGAGGAGCCATTGTGCCTGATACAAAGAAAATAAAGTTCAACATTTCAACTCATTGAAAAATTATAATGATAACTGAGATTTATTATGTATTTGCTGTCAACCCTGAAATTATTATCATTCTTTAAAAGTTTTGGACAGGTTTTTTAAAACATGTTTTTTCTAATAATGAAGCCTCTTGTATATCATCCTTCTGTGTAACACCCGTCTCTTCAAAAATGATAAAGAAACAGGATAGTTACATTAATTCAAGTTCAAATTTGATTTACTTTGTAAACAAATCAAATTTTGTAGAAGATTTGAATCAAATTCTTTGAAAAAACACATTTCACACTGCAAAAGAATGAATCAAGTCAACTGTAATGAGGTGTGCTGCCACTAGATGTCACTGCAGGCTGCTAAGGCTCATTATTCAGGCTTGTTCAACATCTCTATTATCACCACTGTGATCCATTTGTCCTCAGAGGACCTACTTAGGGTGGATGAGCTGAGGAGCTAAAAACTGCAGTGAGTATTGCGCTAGACTGCAGAGCAGAGAGCAGGGCTTTGATGAGACACGATGAGGCTTCTCTGCAGGTTGGTGCCTCTCAGTCTACAGCACACATATGTATAATTAAAGAATAGCTGCAGTATTAACTCTGCACTTCCTCAAATATCATTAATCCAGGACATCTGTGAAAACTGCATATATTTTATACTTAGAGTTACAGAGTGCACATTGCCTCTTTTTGCTGCCTTCACCTGTCCTGTTTACACAAGCTCAGCATGCTTTTGTGCGCATCTGCTGCAGTATTAGGAAGCAGTTTGCAGAGCTAGAAAATGTCTGCTGGAGTTAACTCCAATTGTAAGTATTGATGCTTGAAGACTGCATAACTTGAAATCCAACTACTCTAGTCAGAGCTGCCTAACCCTGATTGTGGAGATCTACCACCCTGCCTGTTTCACAGATCTCTACACTGTTGTCTGCTGATCAGCTGACTCAGGTGTTTTCTCAATCTGATTAACTGAACACACCTGATCCAGACAATCAGAAGCAAGAAGTCCAGAGAGAGAGAGAGAGAGCTAGATTAGGGTTGGAGAGTCCTGCAAGTTCACCATTTAGGACAAACTATACAATGTTTGGAATTAAACACGTAGAAAGGGCTAACCTGTGGCGTAGGACAGGTCATATTGCCCTGAGAGCAGGGGGTATCCCAGGTGGTGGTGAGAGGCCATGACACGTTGGGAAGGAGAGGACCGTGGTCGGTCCACATCTCTTTCTCTATCCCTCTCACGCTCCCGTTCCCGATCCCGTTCTCCTGCAGATCCTCGCTCCTGCTCCCTTTCCCTGTCATGGGGAGTCTTGTCGCCCACCGTGGGGGATTTGCTCTTGTACTGGCTGGCGTGCTGATGAAGGATGTCCAGGGCTTTGGAGTCTGTTGCTGTTTTCGTGACATTGGGACTAGCACGGGATTTCTCACTGCCTTCCTCGCCTCCAGCTATTTTGTTCCCATACGGAGAAAATGGGTACCCTCCAGGAAGATAGGACCCTAAGAGTAAAGAACAATGACAAAATGTAACCTATGATAAATCCAGTAGGTTTGTTGTAAATGTGTGCGAACTCGACAAAAACCTCAGTGGTGTGTCCCACATTGTTACACACATGAATAGCAATTCCTTTGAAACACTTGGAGCCAGTTTGCTAACAAAAACAATAATCACATTTTTTTATTCAAGCTATGGAAATATTACGTGCTATTTAACATTGTAAAGGTAATCACATTGCTTATGTTCTAGCATGCCCAGTAGAAACCCTTTCAGAAAGAAAAATGTGAACCACATTTGTTGCATTCACTTGTATTCCTAAAGTTCATGTCATACCTGCGTAGTTCTGCATCATGACTGACGGCATGCCTCGGTATCCAGGGTGGTTAGGGTCATAGCCTTGTCCATAGGGGTAACCGTGCATGTAGGGCATGTAGCCTTGGTGCTGTGCTAGTGATGAAGCAAATTGCAAGTGGGGGTTCGTGCGAGAGTCTTTGCTCATGGCTCGATGGTCTTCAGAAATTATTCTGGGATCACTAGCTTCTTTGCCATCCTCCTTGGGTCCACTTTGACTGTCCTTTGGCCTAGACCGTTCATCTTTTAATTTGCGTTCCCGTTCGTCTTTTCTTCTAAGTTGTTGTTGCTGGTGTTCTTCTTCTGCTTGAGACTTCTGGCTGTCAGAGTACTGTTAAGAACAAAAAGAAATCAGAACAAATCTCACGTAACAAATCAACTCTAATGGAGATCGGTATGTACCTGTCTGTACCACATGGCCTGCTCCATTCCTGCCTGACCTCTAGACTCCAGTGCTTGTATCGAGTCGTCTTTTCCATGGTGACCTCCTTCAGTTAATTTAATCTTCAGTCCCTCAGCTTGCTGAGACTTTGAGTCTTCACCTTTTATGCTTCCAATTGATTTTGAGGGTTCAGAGGGCGATTCTCTGGATTTGCCCTGAGGTTGTTGCATCTTGCCGAGGTCTGACTGACTTGAGGCCTTGGAGAGGCATGGTGGCATGGGGCTCTTTTGTTTCCATTCTTCTTTCATGGAGGCTTCTCTTTCTTTCATGGCTGCTTCTGATTTCTTGTCCACTCGATGCTGTTCAGCCATTTGCCGTTGCCGCTCTTCATACTGCTGCCGATAGGCAGGGTTGGTGTTTATTAAGTGGTTATGGTAAGCCTGATCAGGATTGTATGCGTATGGAGAGACGTAAGCATACTGGTTGTAGTAAAGAGGCTGCATATACATGTTTGAGCGCTGCTGAATGACTGAGGGTTGCTGCTGCTGCTGTCCTGGGACACTGCTGTCAGGCTTGCGATCTTCTTGAACTTCAATTTTTACCTTTTCTTCACCTTGGTCCTGTTCATCATCCCTTTTGATCTTAGCTTGACCTTCAGGGACTGGTGCACTGGGATGTGGCCCACCTGGACTGGGGTTGACATAGTTGGGCGAGTAGTACGCCTCATAGCCTGCATAGTATGGCGAATCTTTGTTGGGTGTCTGGTTTGGAAAGAGAGCTTTTTTGACACTTTCCCTAATGGCTTGGTCTTCTGTTCGAACTTTAACGCCTTCTACTTTCCCTTCACCATCCTCTCCAGCATCTGAAATGTCTGAATAAGCTGGGCTATTGGTTTTAACTGAAGAGTTGTCTGCACCATTTTGGTTCACTACATGAAGTGGAGTGAGAGGCTGAGGCATTCCGCTGCCATCTATCCGACTGGCAACACCAATGGATGGACTTGGCGCGTTGTCTGAAAAGCTGTAAATTTTGTCAGCCTCAGCTTTGATACTAGCCAAGCGACTCTGATGAGGATCAGAGGAACCATTGAGGAGGCCATCTCCCTTATTCCCTTGATCACAGGGTTCTGAATAAGGCAACTTTCCCTCCTCTAGCTTTCCTCCCTTTCCTGGAGGCATTGGGCTATCAGCATCCTTTCCACCATCTTTTTTCTTTTTGTCTTTCTTCTTCTTGTCTTTGGAGCTACTTGAAGCAAGATCTCCAGTGGCCGGGGGTTTAGGTTGTCCACCTTTCATTTGTGGACTTTTGGGAATTCCTTGCATCATTGGGGTTAGCCCCGAGGATGAGTTTGAGTTTCCAGGAGGAAAAGAATACATCTGCTGTGACGCTGTAGGGCCAGGACCAAGGGGGCGTGGGGACTTCAAGTTTTTCGGGGCCATTTTATCAGTTTTTGTGCCAGCTTTTCTTGACTTATCTGATCCTCTCTTATCATCAATGCCATCATTACTGGCCTCATCGGTAAGGCATGGTCCATCCTCACAGCCATCCATTGGTGTCCCACCTGTATCTAGGTCCGTCTCACTGATTTTCTTTTTGGTCTGCTTTGAACCAAACTTTCCAGGAGATGGAGAAGGACTTTGTGCCTCAAAGTTCCTGCCTTTTGGAGTAACTGAACGTGCTGGAGATAAGGAACCTTTTTGGGAGATAGATGCCCCATTGCAGTTTCCTGGCTCAGGATGGAGAGTTGAATCCTCTCCATATTCACAGTCTCCATCTAAATCCAACTTTATGTCGTCATCATTGTGAGCACGAGCTTGATGGTACTTGAGACCATTGATGTGCTTGTACTTTTTGTTGCAGTTAGGGTGTGGACAATCAATAAGTACTGGCGAAGGGCAGCTACGATCAAGGGGAGGAGGAAGTGGCTCAGTCTTTACTGAAGGGATAGGGATCCCTGTAGATCCACTGTTGGAATTTGTCCGCATTCGCTTGTTGCCTTTGCTGTCCTCCGAGCTGGAATTTGGCTCCATATCTGAGGCGGGTTTTGTCTTACGTTTCCCAGCCGAAGAAGGACTGGCCTTAATGTCCTCTGTGTTGCTGTTGGGTGGGGTGCGGCGCTCTGATGGCGTCTGGCTGCCCCTTCTGCCCTTACTGTTAGAGGCGGCCCGTGTTTTGTTGGTGGTGGTACCCTTGTTGTCGGATGAGTTGCTGTTGTCATTCATAGGGGTGTTGCTGTTCGGCCTCATTCGCTTACCCCGACCGCGACCGTTTCTCATTTCCAGATCACTTGTTGGTGATTCACAAAATCTGCAATTACATTGAAGAAACACAACAAAACTTGGTCACAAACAGGGAAGTAATCAACTGTAAACCAAAGATGCTGTTCTTAAAAGATTGTCATTCTAACATGAATTCCCTGCAAGTCGTGTTGGTTCCTTATGGTGCTGTCGTAAATATGTATAAATGATAACAGTTTGTTTTTTAGAAAAGTTGTTTTCTGAAACCAAGATACGTCAGCTTTACTTTTTTTTTTTCAAATATCTCATTTTTGTCACTTATTGATAAATAAGTGGTAGGGATTAACATAATTGTTCTCATTGTAACTTTGAATATATGTGCGAGTGAGCTAGCTTTTTAAAAAAGACTGGAGAGTGTGAACACATCCATACTTTGATGGCGCTACATGAATTAAAAGCGTTTACAAACCTATACCTATATTAGGTGTTTAAGTAAGATGGATTTCTTACTTATTTGTGCCATTTCCAAAATATGGCAAAAATGCAAATTCCTTAATCAATTTCTGTGTAGATTTAAACCTGAAGGTTGCAATAAAATATTAGGGAGGAACAGAACATTTGTCTTTCAATAGCAGGTCTTTATTGTGTTTTGCCCCCACATTGCAGTTTTACATAGATTTAAAATATAGTCAAGTATTTACATTTGAATTCACCACATTTCCTCTAAAATGTAAGAATGGTCCCAGAAATATACATTGAATATGTTTTTTGTTTTGCATACAGTCCATAGTATTGCTACAGGACTAATCTTAGAAATGGAAGCTTTTGTGATAGAGAATGCTATGCTGTGTTGAGGAAAAAAGCTTAGTCCAATAATTGGATTCTGCAATCTGGCTTGTTAGAGTAGCTTTCTATTTCCACTGCTGCCTCCTGGGACATCAGCTGCTTGCCAATGAATCCTGTTTCTCCAGGCTCAACATAAAGACTACCATGCACTCAGTGGTCCACTTGCTCACTGGCAGGGTCAGTGCATTAGGGTGCGTGTACTCGAGCTGATTCTGTTACAGCAGATTCATATCACCCCGAATATGAAAAGGCTAAAAGACTGTGTACAGACAGCTGCAATACAAAGAATGCTTCAGTTATTTGTGGCAACCGTGAACTACATTCTGCCTTGACATTTTCAACTCTCGTTTCTGGCAGCATGCGCAACATTGCAGGTTTTTCTCCCTCGACTTGACATGACCTAAGCGGGGGGATGTTTCTTACCTGGGGGGAGCCCAGTCATGCCGTGTACAGTCCAACAAGGTGCCTACATAGGTCTTGTTCCTCCAAGTAACATTTACCACCAGCATGCCTGTGAGACAGAGAGAGGAAGATTTTAAATTGTACCCAGCACAAGAGAGGCATTTAATACACACTATTGTGTGTTTGTGTGTAGCTACAACATGCTTTCAGGCTTATGGTAATATTTGCTCAACGAGGTCATATCGAAAACAAAAGATGCCTTTTTAAATTTTCTTATTGCAGAAAAGCTCTGGGATTAAGTCTGACCACTAAATACAGAAGATCAGACTTAAATGCAGTCATATATCAACATCATATAACAGGGTCCTTCCAAGAGTGAGAGCAGAGACATTTCCAAGACTGATAACACCTCATATTGAAATAAATCATCTGGACGCAAAAGGGATTTCTGTGAAAATGAGAACGACTTGGAGGCTAATACATCTCTGCAACCCTCTATCTTAGTTGACGGTCCAGAAATGTACAACCTCGGGGAGAGAAGAACAAATACATTCACTAACGTTTAACTCCAAACACTTGGGTACAACGTGAACAGTTCAGTTTGACAAACTGTTAATGATTGTGCAAAAGGTCTCTTGACTTCGTTGGTATTGCTGCAATCTGTCACATAAAGAAGCTTCATCGCTGCCATTTGGGCCAACGTGGGTTTAGTGGAGCTTTCACTGAGACGACCCTGTGCCATATGAGATACCCCGTCTCATGTTTAACATCAGACGCGTGTCATGTTTAACATACAGTCAGTACCAAACCATCACTTTATACATTGTATTACTTCCAAAGAACTTGAATAAGCTGACTTTTGCAGCAGCTTGAGATTTATGGTGAATTGTGCAGAAATGCAAAGGATTAATTCAGTTACAAGAAATGGAGTTCATGTAAAGAGAGAAATAATGGTGATGAAGGGCTGCAGTGAAGGCTATTTTAAATGGCCAGCAAAATCAAGGATATGAATGATCATTTGCAGGCTTGTACTTGAATCATCAGCCACAAAGCTTCGGAGGTTCAGCCAGAGCGGCTGTTTGCAAAATCATTCGGAATTGATTGCCCAGACCCCCCTGCCCCCTCACTCCCCCAACTCCCCGGTGATGACCTCAGCTTGCCACTTCAGCACTGCAGAGAAACTGGAGGCTGCAGAGAGCTAACTTATCTAATGGCACAGGAATGCTGCCTGGCAGCTTCCATCCTCTCGAGCATTTTATTAGCTTAGGAAACCTCTCCTGCTCACCCCCATTTTCCCTCCTCTCCTTCACCCCATTTCCTCTTTTCAATGGCATAACCATCCTTGGCTTACATTTTTCCCCCCCTCCTACACACACACTCACACGTCATAGTTAAGACCTCATTTTTCTCTTGCTGCCTCTGGCATAAAGCAGTCAGTGTGTAAGGAATTCATATATGTTTACAGGAACCTGCTGACACTTGGCTGTGTGTCTCTTCCCTCAACCTGTGGCTATAAAACAAGAAACGGGTGGCCGGTCAAAGATGGACTTAAATGCACATGAGGTTTGTGTGTTCTCTGGGTAGTGGAGAAGTCCTTTCCTTTAGATTCTGAGGGAGCCTAAACCTTTCTGAAACACCATCATCAGCCCAACCTTTTTAACCACTGCAGCGCAAATATCTCCAGTGGTTGCTCAAGGCAGGATGAAAATCAGGGCAGGGCAAATAAATCAACCTCATTTCATGATGTACAGGGTTACAATTCATACTGAGGGTTATTAAGTCTTTGCTGATTGTCAATAAGAATGACTGGATTTTAAAACGATATTTTTATGATCAGATAAGGTTTCCAAGACTAAGATGAGAACAATAATTTTCCTAAAATCTTTGTCATTTTCTATGTCTTTCTTTTACCCGCAAACGGCTTTTGTAAAAATGATTCAAATCTGTTTTCTAGAAAAGAACAAAACCAAACTCCCATCCTGTTAAAGGCCCCTTTACTCACAGAAAAAGAATGTACACAAATTCAAAGGAACTGTAATCAACGTTGGAATTTATTCTATGGGGGTTGAACAACAACTGTCAGCAACAGCAAAGAGATTTTGATAAATAAGTCTTCAAATAAGCCTGTTATCTTGGCATACAGATTTCCTTTTTAGCTCAATCAGACTGAGTACTAAGAATCCCCTAAGCCATCTAAACGTCTCTACAAGGCTGTTCTTCATCCAAGTTCAGGCTGTGGCTCTTTTGAGGACTTTCACTGTTGCTGTGTTTGACTGAGAGTTAAGAATATGAACCCTTAAGGGAGAGAAATCCTCTGATATCATGTGTCCTTGTGTTAGAGGAATTTCCCTGTTTTTTCCTCAACTACAGGAAAAGTGAAAAATAAATCAGAGGGACTTGATCAAAGCACAGCAGATAATGGCTGATTAGAAAAAGACTGGAGATGAATCCTACTCAACACCTCCAGACTTAAGTTGCTGATTGATTGGGTCAAAATAAAAATTAAATTAAAATATATGGATATATTTATATGGATAAAAAAAAAAATCAGACTTGTCCACTGTAAAGCAGACAAAGAAGTAATTTATCTGCCATACAGACCAACTTTGAACATTTACATAAACGATGTTGGTCAATCTTTACAATACGGTCTACAACATTTTCCCTCAGTTAGTGTGTCTTTCTGTTTTAGTGTGGCTTTCTGTTTTACTTCATTTATAAAACCTGACAGTTCTTGTTTTGGGTCACTCCCCAATTGCACGACAAAACAAATATGTTTTTAACAACAATATTACTGCTCAAATCTGCATGATTTATCATTTATAGTAATCCAAGGAGACCTATAATAGAGACATCTTCTTTTACCTCTTTCTTTAATAGAAAATATTCATTTGTTATTGGTAACAGTTTTCTTTTTTCTACTGAAGTCTTGAACTTAACCAAATCATGGATGGACTGGGATGGAGTTTTTTGCAAGTGTATTGTGCTCAGAGATCCTGTATTGATTTATTTATTCAATCCTGTATCCCCAACTGAGATATAATTTTAGCCAAATAGTAATAGCATTAAAACGCCAAAGAAAAATTTCTTTTTTTTTTAAATGTCGAGAACTAATAGAATTTAGAAAACAAATAAACAAGTAAAAAGCAAAACAAAAAAATGACTACCTAAAAACAAAACTAGAAATGTAACATGTTGGGAAAAAAGTGTTACATGTTTCTATGCCAGGGCACCAAGGATAAAAAGTTTAAGTGGAGCCAGGGACAACGAGCAACCAACCCCCTGTGGTGCTATCAGCAGGGCACAGTCCAATTGGTGTGGAGTAGACCTTTGGTCAATTGTCCTCTCTCTGGAGTTAAGCCAAAGCCTCGTTTCCACTGAGCTGTCCGGTATGGTCTGGTCTGGTCTGGTCTGGTAAGGAGTTAATTCTGTCAAGCATTTCCACTAACTGAGCGATCTGTTTTCACGGCACATGTGCGGTGTGGACAGCTAGCGTCATTGTAGTGTGATGACTAGAAAAGCGAAAACATAGTTCTTTAAAAAGCCTAACTGTCATTTTTGTTGGAAATTTCAATTACCCAACATAGGAGTCAAAGTGTAAATAATAATAGTCACTCCTGCACTGGTTTTGATATCACGAGTAGATGGCAGCAGGAAGAGTAACCTTGTGTTTACAGAGACTTGCTAAACATTTTCTGTGGTGCCATTTTACTGCTCTCAACTCACTGGGTCTGTTTTTGAAGAAGACACAAACTAGAGTTAAAAAATAAATACATATATTTTGGAATTTAGAGTTCTACTTTTGCAAACAAATCCCAAGCAAACTGAGGACGCAAAGAAAGATCAGACTGACTTGAAGAAAATCCAGTAATCAATTTTAACACTCATCTGTGTCAGTAATGATGAACATCAAACAGTAGGATCTTTAATCAGAACACTGCTTCTTAAATGAAAACACAATCAAGTACTGACATGGTTAACAGGAACTACAGAAGGCAAACATACTACAAAATGCAGCAAAGTGGTAAAAGAATGTGGGAATGGTGTTTGTTCATGAAGGAAAAAAGCAATTGGTCATTTGTGTGTGTGTGTGTGTATATATAAAAAAATATATATATATATATGAACATTTTCACTTGACAGGCTAACCAAGTGACTTTGAGGCCTTACTATTACTTATCATTCCACAACTGTATAACAATGCCGCCCAGTGTCTTTCTTTAAGATTGATTGATGGGTTAAAATGTCATTTCAAGTGTCTGCAAGACTTCTAAAGAAATGGTTGTGTTTTTTTTATAACATTACTAGTGTATTTTGTCATACTTTGAACAAAAGATTCAGAAAAGATAAATGGAGGCAACAGTATGGTGTTTGCTACTTGGGTGACCACCACGTCCTGCTTTAACCCTTCCTCACCCCTATCTACTTAACACATTTTATTAGGCCGCTGTGGGACCAACATTATCAGGTCCTCTGCTGCTGCTGAAGTCTGCGGCGGTTCACAGCAAGAATCCACGAGGCTGCAATAATTTTTACAGATTAACTCTGTCAAAAACGTTGCCGTCTTTAAAAATAAAATTGCCATGTGAAAAAATGTCATGTGATACTGTATTGACTTTAAATGCAAACCAACGATGAAAAATGAACAATTACAAATGATTGGTAACTGTTCAGTTTCCCCTTCCAGGAACAGTAACTAAAATCAACACGTATGACTACCCTTTCCTTTAGCTTCTAGTATGCTGTAAAAGCAGAGGACAGTATGAACAATGAGAAAAAAAGTGTCAGTATTCATCCCAGAAGATAAAAGATAGCAGGCTACTGCCGTGAGCGTTGACTGTAACCCTGACAAATGAAGCGTTCCAGCACTCAAGTGCTGAGTATGTTTCCATTTTAACTGTGTTATTCTGCACTTGTGGTGGATAAAACAAAGTCGAGCTTGTCTGGTTATGTCAGTGTCAAGCACAAAGTCCGCAGTCTGACCTTTACTTTAACTGCTGCACAGACAGCAATTCGGAACAAACGGCATGAGTAAATGACTGGACATGGAGGTTACACAGTGGAGGCCTAGCAGCAGCTTCCATTACCCAAGGGAATACTGTGCTTCAGTTTAAAAACACCTGTGTTCAACGCTTGTTTTGTTTATACGATAATGGTACCTTGATGATGGAGGAGTAGGACAAATATGTCATACAACAGTGACCTGAATAATTTGTCCTGGAAAGATGAAAACAAGAGAAACACAAATCTACAGTCTGTTTGTTTGCTCTATTGCTACTTTTATAAAATACTGATACAGAGTCACATTTAGAGATGTCCATAAACTTTTACTCTAAATTAAAACACATACAATTAACTATAAAATGATCAGATCACTTGGTTTTAGTTTTTTTGATCAACAACCTTAAAACCTCAAACATAATCACACCATCAAAGACAATTTTAACATGCTACACAATCACTACAGTTTAATTCAGTCTTAAACAGAAAACGTGATGACTCTCTGTCCCGCATTAGTCCAAGGAGGAAAGAAAAATAAGAATAAAATTAGTGGACTTTTCTTTAACATTGTCTTCATGTTAAGAAAGAAAAATATGAAGTGCAGGAAGAGAACAATCAGGTTTTCCTCCATGTTGGTTTTGGACTCCACCTGTCAAAGCCGAGTCCCTGATTGGTTGACACAATGCAAATTCTTCACAAAAGTTCAGATTTTGAACGTGCTGCTGCCAGAAATGATGCTCAAAACACACTGTAGGACCTTTGATCATGTATGTACATTGACTTAAAAGAACCTGGACGCCCCTCATGCAAATTGTCTTTGGTGGGAACGTAGCTTTATGTTTGCTGCTGTGTTGGCTAGTTTTGATGTGATTTAAACCCACACCTATCTAAAGACGAGCCAACATGCAGGAGAAACATATATGAGAACATTATCATTATCACTCTTCTGTCATTCAAACACATCCGTAATGCAACAATTTTCTTCTGTAATGTTATGAGCATTCACAACCACACATTTGTTACGTTATTATAGCTCTTCCAGGAGCTCATTTTACTATAAATAGTGTTGCAAGTGAGAGAATTTACCAGATTTTCCTTCTACAAGACCCCAAAACGACAGACTTAGGTCAAAGTTGAGAGAAGAACCGATACTACACATCATTCAAGAACAAGGATGAGGTTGGTGAGTCTATGAACCATTTAGAAAACCTTTAAGCAGCAGTATGTAAAAACTGGAGGATGGATTTTGGTCCATGACAAGTTGAAGTGTCTCTCTGAGAAGAATAACAGTCCATGAGAAGGTCAATCCTCTGAAACCACTGAGGCAAACCAACGGACCATTAGTATGCTTTCCGCTTCGTTCAACATTATCAGCTGCACACAGCAGCTTCGCCCACAACAACAGAAAAAGCTGAACATGTTTATTCTTGCTGTGGCAGATGGGAGGTGGGGGGAAAGCAGCTTGTTGGTCAAAAGATAAACATTTGGATTTTATATCACATTTACACATAGCTGTGTATGTAAACAGTTTGGAGATAAGCTGGGCTAGTTGGCTTATATGTAGTCTTGGTGGACCTGTGGTAGGGCTGGGCGATAGTGAATGTTTTACATCACGATGTTGTTTTTTCATGTCAGGCGATAACAATATATATCATGATAAAAAACAAATCGGTAAAATTTGAATAGTCTGTGGCTCATGGGAGAAATGTGTAATCATCAGCAGGTTGTTTAGATTTATTTCTTATCATACATGAAACATAACAAATGCACTGAAGGAACATGATGCATATATATAACTTTCAAGTATCAAAGAGAACATAAATAAAACAGAACACTAAACTGCTTGATCAGTTCCATTTAAAAACAAATAATTAATTCTACAAATAAATTCTGATGTTTTCAAGTTTTCCAGAACAAACACAAAACTGAAAAACATTTTTGTCAACATCCTCTGCCTAAGCTAGGAACTAAAAGCAAATTCTCTGAATTTTTTCTCGTAGTTAAGACTGTTGCTGTTGCGAAGGTCTCAACTTTGTTGTTTTTGCTGAAGAATCATCGCTTATTCAGTCTGAGATTGAGCCTGCTTGGTGGCCAAACATTTATTTTATCAGCCAGATTCTAACACTATTTTACACAGAAATAACTTTGACATTTTACCTTTTTGAAATTTTTCTGATCTTTTTTCAGAAAATGAAATTGGATAAAAGTAATTTCTAAATGGTTTGAACACGTCTTTACCGTCATCTAACTGTAAACTCAAATTCAAACGTAGAGATTTCCTAATTCTGCCTCCAGGTGATCACATTTGATATTAAATCATAACAAAAAAATGTCTGAAAACAGCATAATGTTTTGGGTTATTAGTAGTTATTACTGTAGTTATTATTAGTTATTAGTTGTCATTAGTAAATGGGACAAGTGCAGGAACAGACGAAACAGGCTACAACTTCAAGTCAAATAAATAAAAAATACAAATATTAGGCTACCAGGAGTCCTAATTAAAATGTGGAGAGAAAAGGGGAGCTGCGCGGCGACAGCAGGCAACAGCCGATTGCTGTGGAACGGGGCGCTCAGGCTTGTTTTTGAGTTGTATTCATGAGTTTGAGTTGTTCTGAAATGTTTTTGTGTTGTTTTACCAAAAGCTTTTGCATGGAGCTTCAAAGTAGTCAGATGTGTGTCTTTTTAGCATAAATAATAGATTTGTTGGTTACATTTTGTTACTTTATTTACATTTTTTTAATGAGATGATCTTAAAATAGTAAAATAAACTTGTTTTTAACCACTCCTGACACTACACTAAATTAAGAGACCTTAATTATGTTTATGTTTTTTGTTTGTATGTTTGTTTTTTATCAACCCTCCAAAATGCCCGTCAGATGGATGAGTGAAATGATGATCAAATGTTTATTATTACGTTTAAAGCACATGTTTTTACTCAAGTAAACTGTTCCTTTGTCATTGCACACCCCAATAAACGGCCCCACCCCCACCCACCGGTGCCATGGTAAAACCCTCATGGGTTGACCCATCTGCAGCCACAGGGAGGTTGGGGAAAACTGGTGTAGAATATTAAAGCTTAAATACGCTTAAAAGCTTAAATAATAATATTATTTGCTCAATACGTACAAAACCCCCCAACCCTGTCACTTATTAGAGAAGAGTTTTTTAACTTTTAGGAGCAAAAATTTTGTTTTCAAACAACAGGAATGTCTCTTCTGAGAATTAAGATAATTTTTGGAGACATATTAACATCAAAGTTCAACTAAATAAGCATTGATCAAAAACACCTACCAGAAAACACAACCCATAACCACCTGTAGCTGTTACTTTAATCTATATCTTCATGGGAGATTTATTTCTTTTTTCCCGTTGATAACTGGCCACCATCCCAGTCTGGCAGTGAGAGTAAAGATAAGATTACCAAGCACTGCAGAAAAGTAACTGGTTGGTGATAAACTTAAGAGGTGGACAGAGCAGTTTCAGCCGTTTTCTTTTGGATCTGTCTTTTTTTTCCCAGTTAACAGTGATTGATTTTTCCCCTCCATCTGCGTCTGGCTCATTGGCCTGGTGGACAGCTACAGGCCTCCAGACAATACTCAATTTAATTTCAAGGACAGCTCCTGCACAAAGTTCAGAGAGCGGCCCCTGCTCTTCCCTGTAAAAACATTTCAATAGGGGGCACCGGCAGGTGTTCCTCACAAGAGCAAAGGAGCAGAGGTGGTAAGTGAGTTATAGCGCCAAGTGCTTATTTTATACAGTTCACCCTTCCTCAGCTCCCTGACAGCCTCAAAGAAACAGAAGACATAGAGAAGAAGAACTCCAATGTTTCTCACGCAGACTTATTTCTCTAGGAAGAAGCTTCAAAGTTCTGCAGTAACACAGCAGACTGCATCACCGCAGTGATGCTTTTTGACGGTTCGATTCACTGAGTCCAGGAAATCCTGAGGCAAAAATTCAACCAGATAAATACCTGGTGCAGGTGCAAATACAGGTGAAGTTTTCCAGATGCCTTGTAATTCTTTCAAGATAATCAAGTGTAAATAAATGTGGATAAACAGACAACTAAACACATACATTCACATTTTACATGAATAAAGTTCAGCCAACTGTTGTTTTTCTACATCAAAATTATACAAATAAAGCATTATATCCCACTGTACGGTCACAGGTCTTTGTAAAGGTCAGCGTTTGCACACACTGGACTGTTATGGTGGCTTGATCGTTTAATACTTCCATGAGATGTGATGTTATATGTTATGCACTTGGTCATTTTTATGATAAGGTAAAATAAACCCACCATACCTAAATCCAAATGGTATTTTCCAATATCAATATAATGGATTTATTTAATTTTGAAAGGATTTCGTTATGGTATAGGTCACTTCAAATTACAACTTGCCTCAGACAGATAGATCTGATTTGATAAATCGATTCATCATTTCATCAATATATCATTACACCTCTACTTTAAATATGTTCTCTATCATCAGATAAATGCAACAAGAACATGTTAAAGACCCGATTTTTGTCAGAGTGGGTTTAAGGAGCTGTGGGACCTGCTTGAGGAATAGCATGCTGTGAAATTAAGGGTCAGCATGTGTGAACGTGTGTGTCACTGGCACAGAGTTGCAGTGTTTGGCGAAAAGGGCCTCCTCTGTGTTCCCTCTGCCCTGGGGCAGAAGCCAAGGCATTCTGGGCTCCGTTTCAAGTGCAATAAACCTCTGCTGCATTTCGGACTTGGCATTTGAAGGTATCAGCATAGCAAGCCTGGGAGGGGTTGGCCTGTCGCCGTGACGACATGACCCCAGGAGCTGCCACTGCCTCGCGTGCACAGAGGGAATAGCTATCAGTGTTCAGCCTTAAAAATACCTCTCGCTTTGCCCCTCCCCCACCTTTTGCTAGAGCTGTTACACGCCTGATTTACAATGTGACGGGCTAGATTTCTGTCAGCCATCTTTTTTGTGTAAATGCATCAAAAATGTGTTTCTTGAAAGGCATACTAATCCATAAATAATGGATATAATGCATTTAAAAGCTATCATTTAAATCCCGTCCAGGTGTGGCCACATCTGTTCTCACAGTTGAAATGCCAGGAAATGGGTACTTATCCAATAGGATATGATTCTTATCAGTTTTGACCAACGGACTCCCATTGCTTTTGTTATGTGGGCTTGATTCCCTCTCATTTGTCTGTCTCTCCTGCATTCAGACAATTACCGGGAGCCTGTAGTTCATTTGCTCCCACAAGGCGAAAGGCGGAGGTGATGGAGCAGCTGTTGGCTGGCAGGCTAAATGATATCTGTACACAGTGCTTAAAAGCCTAAACGGCTCTGTATGAGCTTTGTCATTAGGAGAGGTGGGGACTGCTTCATTTCACTGCTAATCAGAGTGCCTCTGCTAAGTCTTTGGGGCTTTGTTAGTCATTCCTTGTCCTGTTTGCATGTTTTTGGGTTTTTTGGTCAGTTTATCTTTGTGCACTCAGGACATTTTGACATGTATGTGTCTTTTAAGATAAAGATACATGCTAGCCTACCAGTTTCAATGTAAACAAGTTCCCCTTCTTCATAAAACCAGCTAGTGAGACTTTTAGGATTTGGCACGGCCATATATTATAGAGTTAATTTAAATGTAATACTTCAAAAGCTCCCCAGTTTTTTGTGTAGTCTGTAAACTTGAAATAAGAGATGGTGTTCATCAGCTTGTGTCGGTTATTCTTAGACAAGGACAGGGACTGCTTCACTGTATTGGCATGTGAACATTTGACTCAACATTGTAACTATGCTAGTAACTATGCTAGTATGATGATCTCATATCTCCGTGTGTTTAAAAAAACAAAAAAATATTTCATATGATCAGTTTAAATTGAAGGAAAACATCAGTGCACAACAATGCAATGGACAATGTTTCAACTACTGTTACTATTCAACCATACAGTATTTTTTTTTTTTACTTTAAGTCGCTCCGGAGTATAAGTTACAACAGCAAAAGGTTTAACAATAAAGAAGAAAATAAATCGTATTTATGTCACACTTTAGGAATAAATGTATTTAACAAAATACTGGAAAAAGAATGGACATTTCATCTTGAAAGGCAAATCATAATAACATAATAGATAACTAAAATAGAGAGAACATGCACCGTTCATAACCGTAACAGATTGATGTTTGTTTAGTAGGGGTGCAACGATTTACTTCAACAATGATTTGATTCATGTCAAATTTATAGTTGCCGATTCTATTCATAGTTGAAATTGGTTCATTTTGAATGATCCGATTTGATCAGATTCACTAACCTAAAACCAATACCAGATATCTTTAGCCAAAAGATGTGTGACTCAAAGATGAAACCTGGATACTGAACAGTGCAGGTGAAATGTACAGATTCCTTGTATTTCTTGCAAGATAACCAAGTGTAAATTAAATATGTGGAAAAATAAACACTTATAAGTAAGTAAAGTTAATGACATATCCATTCACTTTTTAGTTTCATAAATATCAGCCCACTGTTGTTCTTCCACATCAATATCATACAAAGGTAACATTATTAGAGCATTCTACCACAATGTATGGTTGCAAGTCATTGTAAAATTGAAAGTGTTTCCACACTTTGGACTGTAATGATGGGTTGATCATTTTCTTCCTGTCATCACAAGCGTGTTGTCCACTCTGACGACACTTGGTCGTGTTATAGTAAAATGAAACGACCATGTCTCTATCCAAATGGTATTTTCCAAGATTGCTTATCAATTTATCTAATTTTGAAACATTTTTTTTGGTACGGGTCAATTCACTTCAGTTTGATTCAATTCTGCTTCAGACAGATCAATCTGGTTGGATCATAGGAATAGTAATCTATTCATAGATTTTTCTATTACTAAGCTTTGATGAAACGTAAGAGGAATCTATTATTTTATACATATAAAAAATTATTCAGATAACCATAGAATAAAGAACATGATAAACAAGTCAACAAAACTCTTTTATGTTATTTTAAATCACTTAAATCCACTGAATTCTTCATCATCTGTGTCAATTGCTTGGAACATTTGTGCCAAGCCTAACGGCGCTTCTTCCGCAAAATACTGATGCAAACACCTACAGTTCCCTTTGGCAGTGGGCCATTTATTTAAAATTTTATAAAAGAAATTACAAATAAGTCGCACCTGAGTATAAGTTGCACCTCTAGCCAAACTATGCAAAAACCCACAATTTATACTCAGGAGTGGAGTGGAGAAAAGCAGCCTTGCATTTATATGCAACACTGAAATTCTAACCCAATCAACACAAATCAGCTGATTCTTTAAAAAAAAACAAAAACAGAGTGTTCCATTGTTCCATAACGGCACAAAGCATGAAAAGGTACTTTTCTCCAGGTCAGAATCTTCTGATTCATGTTTGTGTAAATGGTTGAAGAGTAGCGGTATGTCAAAAAGCCTGAGACATTTAGGTGTCATCTGTGACATCTCTGCTTTTAAAAGGTTAAGGAAAATGAGTCATGACTTTGTCCAATTTTCCAATTAATCAAGCAGTCACAAGCTGTGGAAATATTACAAATGTAAGTGTTTAAACTATAATTTATCAAGTCAATCTTCATTTGAAATATGAAACATTAATCTAACAAATTCATCGACGTTTGAAGTTTATGCTTTTGATTTTTATGTAAGAATTTACCATTTTATCAAATTTTTTTCAAGTTTCCCTATTTTTTATTTGAATATTACTTATGTAAAAAATAAACCACACAACACGGGTTCAAAAATGGAAATGAATAAAAATGACTTGATATTATATTGTGTGAATGGAAATTGAATGGAGTATTTTGGCAGTGATACCTTATCTAATTATAGCACCAAACACTATAAGATAACTGTAACAGCACATAATTAGCCGGACATGTTTTTTCCCCAATTCCAGTAATAACAATACGGCTAAGATTGCCACTGTTTATCTTTTAAAAGCAGAAGCTCATCCTCAGGACATCTTTTGCAAAACCAAGTTTGGGTGTTTTCATGCCTGTTGTTCACCTTGAGAGAGCACCAACATCAAGTTTGGAGCTAAATTTAGCTTCAACAACTGCTCGTCATACAGGATTTCAAAGAGACTAAAATGGTAATAACTCGTGTGTTCTTTTTCAAAGACTGCTCGGTTGTAATATTATCCCACTGCTGCTTTGACAGCCGTAACAACCTGTGCGCTACACCTGCAGAGTGCTCCCCTCCTCCTTCTCACCACTTTCTAAAACCACTCCAAAGCCTCCCTTCCCTTTGAGCAAGATAGAGCCGATTTAGAGGAAAACAAAGCTCCACCAGACCAAACCACTGTCTGTTTTAGCCAAAATAGCAGCCCTGAGAGTGTGAGTGCAGGCAGAGGACTGACGTGGTTGGACAGAGCTAGCAGGCCTGGGCAAAAGGAGGCTCAATCCCTCTGTGGGAGGCAGAAAAGAGGGGAGCACAGCATAGTACTGCTGTTGGCTCTGAAGCCATGTTTGTGTCACTAACAGACGTGGCCTTGTCTATCCCAAACCAGCCCTCCAGCCCCCACTCACTCTCTCAGTTTGCCTGGAAACAGAGGCAAGAGGTGACAGGCTGGATGCCTGGTAACAGAAAAGAGCTGCGACTGAGAGAAAAAGAGGGGGAGGCAAAGAGATACAGCTCAGAGCTGATGGGAAAATCAAAAAAACAGGGGGGGGGGCTCAATAGCAGAGACTTTGGGAATGTCGGTGAGGCAAGGACCCAGCACTGTGGATGTGTGGGCGATTGGTACTCAGAAAGCCTGCAGAGGGACTGAGCCAGTGCTGCTTTGAAGATCTGCTGTTGGTATTATTTCTCCGAAAAACAGAAGTACTTTTTCACATTGAGCCAAACCTGCAAGTGATGCATCTCAAAGGTAAATAAGCTAAAGGTTTGACCGCAGAAAGAACAAACCGGTGCCTCAGATTAGATTCAGACTGCACGGAAGGAGACGGGCCAAACATTTCACCAACTGGCAGGTTTGCAAAGTACAGCGTTGTTATGAGACTTAACGTAGTCAAACATGTCTACACCATAAACCCAACTATGCCTGAATCAAAGCATGAATCAAAGCCACCACAGAACAAACTGCCAGCTACTACTATCCTGGCAACATTATGCAGCATGTGTGCATTTAAAGCATGAATTGGTACTGCCAGCATTTTTTTTTAAATAATCTGGAAAGATCCAACAGTATTTCACCAAGCATATTAAGATTAGTAATAATGAAAAAGGATTTATTGAGCAGCAATACTCCACGTTTTATCCATAAAACCTGACTTTTTATTCATAAACTAAACGTCTAAAATTCCACATGTTAAAAATAAAACATCCCTATTTGCCTTAATGCAACTCCCCAACAACACACAGAGCTACTTCTCTTACCATCTTCTGTTTCTTGCCATACGATGCCTTCAAGATTGACACTTGTACCGGGCTCACATGGCCCTAAACACTCAGGTTCGGTCGCCAGGGCCACGTCGGATGTGTTCACCGCTACTGAGCGTGTGCGCACCATTATCTGTTCACACGGTGAGGCAATTTCACTGCTGCCTACTGTGGACAGGAGGTGGAGGGGAGGAGGAGCTGGCGTGGAGACAGGAGATTCCATCTGTGGAGAGAGAGAAAAAAATAAAAAGAGGTTAACAGAGAAGGAAATACACAAGACACTTCAGAGGATCTGTATAAACACAAAGCTGATGCTGGAATTCAGCCAACAGATGCCACAATGAGAGGAGGTGCTGAATACACCAGAGACATTCTGGCCTTTCAGTGGTCCTTGAAAACTATCCTCAGCAGAGACAGAGCAATGCAGCTGTTAGTGCAGCAATGTAGCTTTTTTCAACCTTTCTCCTCAACCTTTGAGGTGATAAGTAGGCTGAGCTGGCAGAGACAGAATTTTAACTGCCTCCACCGCCTCTGTGGAAGGACAGAATTAGATATGCAGGGAATGTCAACAGCCCCTCAGCGCTCCTCTCTTGTACACGGCAAAGCCAGATTCACGACACAAAATCATCCCACAGACTGATCACTCATTAATTCTCTCAATTAAAGAGCTAGTTGTGGTAAGGGAGCAGGGCTGCTGTGGGTCAATAATTGATTTCACCTGTTCTGACAGACTGTGACAGCAGTGAGGTCTCACTGGGTCCATGCGGAAGAAGGAAAATAAAAAGGACAGCGAGGTAGGGAGGCGATGGGAGCAAATGAGGGGAAGAGCAGGAGAGAACTGGAGGCACAAAAATGTGTAGGAGGTAAAAGAGACAGAAAAGAAGACTGATGGTGATTCAGAGGCCACAGTAGCACCAGTCTTGGTGCTCTTTATTCAAGCAGTCAACATTAAAGCGCCCCAAATCATTATCACCGAGCGGCAGGAGTAATACCATGCTGTGGCCAGCCACACATTTATTAATTGGGTAGAAACCACTTGGTGCTGCCAATGGTGGCTCCAATTAGGCTTGGATGACTAAACAAGAACTGACACATTACATTATAAGCCTGCATAACCTTTAAATAATTGTAATCTTTTCACTGTTCCCAAATGCAGAGAGTGTTGTAAAAGGAATGTTTACCACATTAAGTCTGCTTAGGGACTGGATCCACCACTTTGGTGCAGAATCAAATAGCTCGAGTGGTAATGTAGGTAAACCTTACCAACACAGAGTAAAAAATAACGACCTTGCTGGCTGCTTAAGGGCAAGTTTGCATGATTAATGTAGTGCTGATGAGCAAACACTTTAGAAAAGCGTACGAGCACAGCATCATAACAGCTCTGCAGAGCCATCAGCACAGAAATCTGACCGGTTAATGCTTGCCCCAATCATGTAAATCCAGAGGAACAAAGTTGTAACTAAGCCTTCACTGATGATAAACACGATCATTTTATAAGATTTTTTTATATAAACCAAAGCTTTAAGATCACTGTATGTTTGAACACTACATTTCTAGAAGATAAAGAAGGAAGATTTGAGTTTTATTTGATCGTCCCCACAAAACGTCAAATGAGCTCAGCGTTTGTCGTTAAAGATGGCTTCATGGTTTAAGGGCATCTCTGTGGACGGTCCACTTCTTCCTGTGCTCAGAGGAAGAACAAATAACGGTTGTAGCAGGGGAGAGTGAGGGCTAATGACATCGTAATCAGCATGTGTCACATTCTGAAGCGGTCGTGGCCAAGCTTCAGGCCAGCTGAGTGAATGAGACAGGGCTGGTAATAACCCGAGCTGTCACCACACACTGTTCCTGGACCTCATAGAGACACAGACGTCTAAAGAGAAGACCGCACAATAAAGCCTCTCACACAAGTGGTTTTCACACAGCGGTAGGGATATATTGGCAAGAGCAAAAAAAAGAAAGATCTGCCGTTGAACCTCTGCTGTTGCCTTTTAGCAATTCAGACAGACCAAAGAGAGGTGCGACAGCGCCGAGACGCTGCTTTCTTGTACACAAGATATCAAGATCTCACAGTTGGTTGATTGACAGATGCATCGTTGTGAAAAATCCTGGTTCGCCATTTTGATTTGAGCAGTTGTAGAGCACTCCTATCTCTAGATTACCAATGGAGCCTTTGCACAACAAAACTATTCATGCTGTATTGAATCAAAAAAGGAGCTCAGAGGCACAACTAGAAAACTGTATCAATAAGAATATTATGACGGCAAAAAACTGAAAAGGGATTTCTTTTTTTTCTTCATAAAATCTATTTACTTCTAACTTTAAATACAAATAGAAAGGATATAGAATACATGAGGTAGAGGAAGTCATCCCTCTTATATTGGGGTTATAAATCTGTTAGAAGGATACACTGGGCACGTACGCACGTTCTTGAACGCACATTTAGCTCACGGTGTTCACACTGGACAAGCAGAAAGGGGCTTCTTTTTCTTTTTCTACTGTTTACTAGCAAATGTCCACCACCTGAAGTTGGAAGAGGTTTGACGCGAAATGTTGAAGCAGTGAAAATCTCGCTCCAGCCTTTTTTCTTTCATCGTTCTATTCTGATATATGAAAGACTTGCCGCCATATCATTCTAGCTGGGCAAAAAAACACAATTATTAATTTCTCCTCCATGATCAATCGGTCGGCACTTCCATAAATTAAAAGGGACGTCGTCCATACGTCATTACCAAAACTGAATCCAGATTGATCAACGTTCAGCCTGGTTTAACTTCCAGTATGTTTAATGGCCATGCATTTTGTAGTACTTGTGTAACTATATATAAAGGTGAGAGTTTTGACTTTTCATCTGAAGTGGCCACTTGAACAAACCTTGCCAAGGGCAGTGGGAACATAACTTTTCTTATCTATGAGAGAGTTGTGCATTGTGTATGACCGTTTTCCTTTTTTTTTTTTTACATAGAAGTTGAAGAAAAGTGGGGGGAGGGGGGCTAAAAAAGAACAGTCGAGAGTATAAGGACAAATGTAATTCCTTAGCCACAACATCCATTACATTCATTACAGCTCGATACAGGCTGTCTGTGCAACAAGCAAAGTCATAGACTGCTCCGTGAGCTCCTAGAGTGAAAATGTTCAAGCACATTGCTGCAAGCAACAGGTCATAGTACACACTTATGCAACACAGGTAAAGTAAGGGTGAAGTAGGTCACACACAGGTGTGTCACACAGATTTTTCTTCTTTTCTATCCCCCTGTATCCTGCTGACTGCCCAAGGAGACTGTTTACGTGCTAGGTGCATGCACACTGAGTGTCCCGTGTTGCTGATTTGTCCATTTATCGCACGCAAACAGCCACAATCTAGCCGTAAAGGCTGTTGTGACTGATGTTTTACAAAAAATCAAGGTCACCTTACAGCAGCATTACCCATAAATCACAAGTGCATACAACTTTTATTGGCCTTATGAATACTTCATGATATACTTACCACATCCAGACACACACGACAATAGTATGTTCCATTTTCAACAAGCCTCAAAGGAACTGCAAAACACACCTGCGCTACACTACACAATGTAGTGTTACCCTCCACGGACCTTTACAACTCAAAAACCCACAGGTGACTATTTTTTAACCAGCACACAATGAGCTCTGTCTGAACAGATAAGTAGACCTTGAGCAGCATTCACGTCAAGCTAAATTCCAAGGCTTCTTTCATCCTCCCAAGAATTTAGGAAAGATTTTCAAAACTGCATTTTTTGGTAACTACACATGCACTTGCTTGACTGAAACTACATGCTTCTTCCAGTAAAAAGCCTCGTAAAATAATTTTCTAGTCCCTGCTGGAAATCCTGTCAATCAAGTGACTGTTAGCACTGACAGAAGAGCAACAGTAATCACACCGGAACTTGACTTGTTGATAGATGTGTTGTTTTTTTGCCAAGCACATAACATTAGATTGAGGTTCATTCAACTGAGTTTAGGTGAGGCTTACAAACATGATTTTACAGTAGTTTCTCATTGAAACAACCACCTGGGTTTTACTCATGCTCCAGCAAAAAAATAGACAAAGTAATTGAGTAAATTTTTCTAGAAGTAAAATATTTATTCTCATATCCACTAGTCACAAAATAGCCTTTCAATAATAATAATAATGATTACTTGAATTAAATCTGAATTTAAACAAAATGACCACTGCCTAATTGAGATTGCAACACATTTCTACTTAGGCCGTCAGTTTTGTTGTGTTAAAAACACGTTACTCAAATTCTGTTTGATGCTGTCAATTTCTTTTTTTTTTTGGCATTAATTACAGATTTTGAATTTTGGCACTCGCGCCTTTCTATACCACGCCGCTGTTCAGGGGTACGAGGCAGAAAAGGACGGCGAGAAGGAACTCCTAAATGGCAAGTTTCTTTTTAAGATCAAGATTCAAACTACCGTAACTCGACTATTCAACATGAAAAATAAAACAAAATTCTGACGGAGAAACTAGTTCCTTTTTATATTGGCTCTGCACCACACAATACTGACAAAGTGTTGCATATCGGCACAAAGCCGCTTTTCTCCCTTTTAGAATAAGCTGATTCATTTAGAATGCGTAATCACTTCATCACTGTAAAGTGTTGCATATCTGAGCATGGCTTCTTTTCTCTGCTTCAGAATGGTTAGAGTTATGGTATTCTAAAAAATGTAAACACTGGAGCTACAGCTAGAATGTTAAAGAAAGACGGACAGGCAAAGCTTTTTCCAAAACTAGCTTTCTTGTTACTGTGGCTAAAATACTGTTAACGCTGCTTTCTGTCCTGTAACTGGAGCTATTTATAATGATGCTTCAGTCACAAAGTGACACTCATTCCATAAAAAAACAACCTCACTTACAGATTTAGAGGGCTGACACTTCTAAATGGTGCATTGAAAATATACATTTAATTGGTAGCTGAACAAGAATCTTTTGAATAAAAGTAGAGCATCAGTATAGATAAGCAAAAACTAAAATGCCAACTTCTGATTTAGGTGACATCTAATCATGCAACTTATGAACTCAAACAACTTGTGAAACAGTAGGGCAAAAAAGTATTCAGTCAGCCAGGTAATTGTGCAAGTTGTCCCACTTAAAAATATGAGAGGGGCATGTAATGTTTCATCATTGTTATACCTCAACTATGATTGACAAAAAAAGGAATGAAAATCCAGGAAATCACATTGTCTGATTTTTTAAAAATGTATTGGCATATTATGGTGGAAAATAAGTATTCGGTCACCTACAAACAAGCAAGATTTCTTGCTCTCACAGACCTGTAACGTCTGTAAAAATATCCTCTCTCCTCTACTAGTTACCTTAATTAATGACACCTGTTTGGACTTGTTATCCATATAAAACACACCTGTCTACAACCCCAAACAGTCACACTCCAAACCCCACTATGGTCAAGACCAAAGAGCTGTCTAAGGACACCAGAAACAAAATTGTTGACTTGCACTAGGCTGGGAACACTGAATCTGCAATGGGTAGGCAGTTTGGTGTGAAGAAATCAACTGTGGGAGCAATTATTATGAAATGGAAGATATACAAGACCACTGATAAATCTCTGTCTATCTGGGGCTCCTCACAAGATTCTCTCCCCCCCTAGAAAATGTTTGACTGATGTCATTGCCAACAAAGGGTATATAACAAAGTACTGAGTTGAACTTTTGTTATTACCAAATGCTTATTTTACTCCATCATTTACTGATAAATTCTTTAAAAATCAGACAATCTGATTTTCTGGATTTTTTCCTCATTTGTCTCTGTTGCCTTTGTTTAAGTAGGAAATCTTGAACAATTGGTGGCTGATTAAATACATTTCTTCCCCACAGCATGTTACATTTAGTTATGCATGAAAACGACTGAGTAGAGCAGACTAAAAGCTAAAAAAATGTTTTGCCTCCAAACTTGTCTTCCATAAACATAATGCACAAATGGATTGAATTTAAATGTTATACAGTAAAGACAAGCTTGCAGGGAGTTGGTTGAGTAGCTGCATTTTGAACTGCATTACTGCAACAGTAAGCAACTAGTCACATACAAACTTGACTCAGGCATTTTCTTTCATTATATGTGGTTTGACTTCAGTGTTACAGTAGCTTTCTTCTGCTTTACAAAAGTACAAGATTGGGCATTCATATTAGACCAAAACCATGTGAGGAAATTAAGCTAAACTGCTACAGTTCAGATTAAACCCACAAGTATATCAAGTTAAAATCATTTACAGGAACAATAGTGTATAAATATCATAGTATGTTAACAGCTGTAAGCCTGCTACAGGGCACTGAGACATGTGGCTCTGCATCTGTTGATTTGAGAAATTACATCATCAACTGTGGCGTTTTTCATTTGCTTTTTCCCTCCATCATTGACTACATTTATGACACAAAGGTCCAAGAGTGTTAAAAAAAGAATAAATATCTAAAATCTTCATGATTAAGTAATAGCAAAAATAAAATCTTCAAGGCAGAGTTTTGCATTTATCACATTCTCAGGGAGAAGAACTACTGGAAACTCCCTATGCCTACAGCACTCAAACGCCTTTCACACACACTCACACACAGAGATACGACAGACATGAAATGATTGCAATGTCAGGTCATGAAAGCTAATGCAACTGTTTTCACACACTGCACACTTCCTTTTCTGAAACCACATTGTCATTCCCTTTGAAGCTCGGCATAATCACAGTCACAGAGGGAAAATACAAACAGGAACACCTGACATCTTTTGTAGACCACCAGCTGGCAAGAGGCGCTCGGTTTCTAGGCAACTCCTCTCAATTCTAGCTGCTAATTGCGCTTTCAGGAAAGCGAAAGCACACACAAATAATACAGAGAGGAAACTAAGCTGTGAGGAAACCACTTATCCGTGACCCACAGAGTCTTTGTTGCAGTAAAGTGTAAAACAGCAGTTGAATAGTCTGAACAGTTGTCATCTGACACAGAACTAAATACTAAAAAGGAAGTTTAAAGAACTGTGTAGCTGGACCACCATGAAGGATTAAACATTTGTGTTTTCAGTTAATGTATTTACGCAGCATGAAATCTATATAAATGTTCTCTATTTTCAATGACATCAATAAATGCATATGAAAATCTCAGACCCTTTTGAAGAAAACATACAGTGTTTTACAGCCATTAGAAATCATGTTTCTAAAAAATTACATTAATTTCCCAATGCTTTTGATTAAGAAGACATTGTGAACAGACAGCACACTCTTCAGAGCAGATGAAAAGAAGTAAAACCTGTGGAGACTTGCTGAAGAACAGGACAACAAAGATTAGTCAGGAAACTGCTCCTACAGCTAGCAGTTACATGATGGGGCGCAAACGCAATATAAAAAGACAGAAGGCACAAGGGAGCCACAGGGCTGAGAACGGAGCCAAGATAAGTGGAGCTTAACAATTTGCTCACTTATGAAACAGTGGCCCAATTTATACTGTAAACTCCAAAAGTGGAGAAACGTCTTTCTTTTTCTAATGTGATCAACAGAATTACGAGCCTTCACTATTGTAAATAAAAAAGCAAAACATGCAAATTCAAAACTGTAATTTTGTGTCACTTTATTTGTGTGGCCCATGCACAATGTAAGATTTTCATTATTGTTTTTCCACTGGTTTTGGGAAAAATATGAATACGCCCCCAAACATGCATGAAAAACCCCACACAGACCTCCAACATGGATAAAATGTCTTCTAAAGTGACAATATTTCAAGATATTTTACTCTGATTTATTTTTCTATGAGGATTATCAATCATCTTTTCTTAAAAAAAACACCACTAGGAACACACACTAAATCAGAAGATAATTGGTGTAGGTCTTTAACTAAACATGTCCAATGTAAAAAGTGTAGAAGCTGCCAGCATCACTTATAACTTCAGCTTATGGCCAACACCCATTTACAAGCAGAGGGAGAAGCTGTGTTAGAACGCAGTTCCAGCATCAAGTAAGAATGCTAAAGCACTTACTAAAAATAACAGCCACCATTTGCACTGCTTAGCAGAGACATTTGGCTGACAGGCTGGATGCCAGTTGGCTGACTGGCTAGCGTACAGCAGGTGGAGAGTTGCACTTTCCTCTTGTCTTGGTTCAGCTTGACCTTCTCAACCTTGTTCCTTCCTCTTGTTTTTTTCTTTCCCTTTCTGGCTCCGTTGACTGCTCTGAGACTGCCTATTGTTTGTTAGCTGACAGGGTGGGGGTTGGGTGGAAATTGTTCTGCTGTGGGGTGTTTACTATCATTAGCAGTGAAAGCTCTCTGCACAGAAGCAACAAGATGTGGAAGATCCCATCATGTTTACGGGAAGCAACCTGAACACGCCGCAGCTGCAATTATGCAACACATGAAAATGTACTGCATCTAAGTGGTTGATGAAACTGCAGTTTTGTACATAGTTTTTGGGCTAGATGTCTCAGGTAACACGCAGATCAACTTAGTGAGGCAGCTTGCATGTGAATGGAGCAAACAACAACAGTTCTTCAGTCTTTTAGGAAATCGGAAGCTGCATATAAACGTTGTGGGTTAGTAATAGGTCAAACTGTTAAAAACCACAGGAAAATAAAGTTTACTGCAATTATCTTCAATTGATTGATAAAAATGCAGCTCTAAAACAACTTCATTTATTATAGTAAATATATTGGAAGATTAAAATGTCAATGTAGTTATTATTCAATCAACATGCTGATTTGGGTTTCTCACCTCTTCAGAGTCCTCATCCTCCCGCTGGGACTATAGGTCACGCGAAAACAATAGTTTCCATTACAACAATAAGCCACATTCTTGTCAAGGTCACCCACTTGTGTCTGACAGAGAAAAAGGGGTCTGTAGGATTACAAATCCAGATAAACTAAGCCACTAGCTGCATTGCCAGGCCTCTTCACAGGCATAAATCTTATCTTATAGTTAAAGGAAACCTGACAACAAATTGAGAGGCTGCCATCAACAACTCTGTCATCTAGATTACCACCCAAATATCTTTTAAGTCTATAGGGCTTACTTTAGAAAACTCTTGAAAACTGCAAGGTTTAAAGTCCTCACTGGATTTTTGATCGGACTATCCTGTTTATCTTCCAGTATATAATACCTTAAGTAGTTTGGATTAAAATGGGAGACAAGGATATTAAAAAAAACCCTGACATTTTCGAAAAACTGAACTAGCTAAGAAGTAAAACAAAAAAACAATAATCAAAAGAAAACAAGACGTTTTTTTCAGGCTGTGAGATTTCCCCAGAGCCTCTAACCACAAACTATTTATAAATGGTCTGTTAGTCTGTTTCTGTTTTGTTAACACTCTGGTTTGGGTGTTTCCTTCTCCAAACAGCAGAAAGTCAATTCTCTGCAGAAAATTAAGAAATACAGAGTTATTTTTTGGAAAGGAAACATGGCAACTCTTGCTGCCCTCCCTGTCACGGCTCATCTCACGCCTCACTAGCTGCGTTTACATGGACACAAGTAATCAGAATAAAAGCCTAATCAGAACAAAAAGTGCTTCATGTAAACATGCCATTCGGAATACTGTGACCCGATCAGACTCAATCCGATCAAAATTTCCTTCCGATTGAGCTGGGTGGCTTATGCCAATTGTTGATCCGATCGTGGTGCATGTGAACAATTTATTCTGCTTGTGGGTCATTACTGTGCTGGCTTTTACATAATATGTAGACTGTGTGTGCTCTGGAGGAGGCTTCAGAACGTGAACAGGACCAGCCAGCTGCTCCACATGAGCGAGCTGCCGGATTCAGAGCCGTGTCTCTGACCAGAGCAGCTGGATTCCGTATCTTCATGTCTGCAAGCAGGGAAGAGTGCTTTATGACAGGTGTGCGCTCAGGAGGTGGCTTAGGAGCACAGTCCAGCTCGCTGCTTTGTACGAGCGAGCTGCCGGACTCAGGAGAACCGTGTTTCTCAGGAGAATTGTGTCTCCGAGCAGAGGAGCAGCTTTGGGATGGTGCATGAGCTCCGAAAGGAACAAGATACACATTGCTGCTTTGCCCACATGCATTTGAAGTGCGTCCTCGGCTAAATGCTGTTGGTCGCCTAACCCCAAACCTCCCTCTGGGTCCGTGTGGCCAAGAAAAAACTTTAGCACTGGCTATACATATTAAAAAAAATATGTACGAATAGTCTCTTAAAAAATAATAATAATAATAATAAAACACATGCCAGCAGCAGTCACGTTTGTTTACAATAGGACTCCGCTATTTCTTCGTCTAGAGCCATTGCTGGTATTTTGGATAGTTCTTCGCAAGTCAAAAATGATTTATTCGGATTGAACGTGTGGGGAATGTAAACAATTGCCATAATCGGATGATTTTTTTAAGGACAATGTACCCAGTTCAATTCTGATCCAATCTTTCATCAGAGTAAGACATTTACCACTTTACACACAGATACTTCACATCATTTCCAGCAATTACATTCATACAAATTTATAAATATGCTATAACAAACTACCCACCTTCTAACTTGGAGTAAAAAATGGGAAAGTCTTCATTACTAACTGTTAATACACCCTAAGCTCTTACTAATAAATACCAACAAAACGCTATATATAGCTGGAAAGCAATCAGTGGGTAACCTATGGGAATTCTGTTGATTAGCTCCAAAACTCACACCCAGCTTGTTCCCAGAGTAGAAACGCAGCAAAGGTTTTGGCTGTTCAGACAGAGCGGAAGAAGATAAATGAGTAGAGGTTAAGGCCATGGCTGCCAGATAGAGATGTATGTCTGTATGTATGGATGAATGCACTAAACCTTGTTCTGTAAATGACCCCTGAGCTGCACTCACTTTTCTGTCCCTGCAGCTGATTTTTTAACAGGGGCTTGCCAGTCTGATTGACCTCAACTGCCGGCTGTCCGATTGAGCGGAGTCTGTCTAAATGGATGGTGAATTGAACTATTACCGAGTGCCAATACTGCCTGCTCTACAGCCTCAAAAACTCTATAGGCACCCGCACTTTTTGCACCTTGGGGAAGAGGATAGTTGCAGTTCATACCGTGTGACATTTACTCCTGCAAGTGGGAAAGTTAACACTAGAAAAGGCAGGGTAGGTGTTGAACCACAGAGTATTTTTTTTTCTCACAAGTACACAGTTTTCTCAAATGTGACGTATAAAATATCTGTTTCCAACTGGGTTGTCAATGGGACAGTTAAGAATATTAAAAAGCCCATAATCAATATAATACTTTATCAAATAGAGCTTTGTAACTCTCCCAAACTGCTAAATTAATTGAATTAACATTCACTTGTTCACAATTTAATATGATTGCTGCTTTACTAAATTTAGCATAAACTTGAACTCAAAATCTTGAGCCAATATTGCTTAAGCCAAAAAATAGTCAATGATCAAATGTTGGAATATATTTAACAAAAACAATTTTATTTTAACATCCCTTGTGGGAATTGGCTCCAGCATGAAATGCAACTAAATACAAGCTGTAAAAATGTTTGTAGAACAATGCAGCAGCTGTTTTTTGAGCTACCGCTAGCTTGAGCTCTCATAAAGAGAAACACTACACTCACTTAGCAGAGCACTCTTGGTAGCAGCGGCCTTCAAACGGATTTTGCAGCGTATGGTTTGAACTCCAAATCACAACACCAGTGACCTAAATCTATTTTTTATTTATTTATTTATTTTACTAACCAGGATAGATGGCCAGAAGATTAAAAAATATCTACCAGTCAAACTAATACATTGTTTATAAAGAAACAGAGAGGAAGTCACATCAAAATGAAAATATTGCTAAGGATCTCCATTGATTTTTTTAATCAATCTTTACTTTTTTGCTTGTGGTGTTTTCACACGATCTCTGAAGTGTTTATTTTTAATCCGAAATGAGTTGTTGCTGTTTTCTTGCTGAAAAACGCCCCCATGAGAAGTGGGGTTTCAGTCAGTCAGTCGCCTGTAGTCTAAACCAGCTGAAGATAATTTTTTTTTTTTTTTTTTTAAGAAAATGAAATAGCATAAAAGTAATTCATAAATGGTATAAACATATCTATTGTCATCTAACTGTAAACTTAAATTTAAACAAGGACCGATTTACCAAAGGGGAGTAAATTGACAAAAAATGTACTTTTATCCTTAATCTGACTCCATTTTATTTTTTATATGAAATCATAAAAAACATTATAATGTTTTTTGATTATTGCATTATGTATTTAACAGTAAAGACGCAGTGCTCTCACAAGAAGATGGGCTTTTTTCAGCTATGCAATTTAAATAAAGTTCCACACAAATTGGATTCATGTCCGTTATTTTAATTATAAAACAATTTTATGAACGTCCCATGAATTATTTTTGTAGTAATTAGTCACCACGTTGTAAAGTCCGCCTCGTGAAAATATAGTCTGACTTTAAACTGGTCCACGACACACAGAGCAGCTCTATAGCAACATAGCATGATAGCATCGGTGTCTGATAACATCGCTGTTTCCTAATCAAACTTTTTAGTAAACTTTCTGTTTCTGCTGTAAGTCCACCAAGTTTATTATCCAATTCTGACTGCATGCTGTTAAAAATCTCAGCAAGTCCTGCTGCTTCATCAGCCAAATGCTACCCAGAAGTCAATAGCAAAAGTTACAGGGGCATCCCCCTGTGCTCTTTTCTTGACACCTTCGTTTGAGTTTGTTGTGGAACAAGCATTTTTTTTATTTTGCTCTTTCTTGAGGAAGAAGCTCTTCATTGCTTGTTGCCGTTTTCATGCTGGCATTTTGTGAAAAACAGATGGGTCGGGCTGACCTTACTCTGAACAACGGAAGCCCAAGAAAGCAGAGTGCTGGAAAAACAAAATCCAAATTTTAGCCTAAAATAAATCGTCTAAAACAACAAATTTGAATTAATCGATTTACTGCCCAGCCCTATATTTAAGCAGCATCACTTTCAATGTTCTCTGTAACCATCTGAAAAGCAATAATAACATAATGACCTTTCTGAATACTATTCAGAACTTTACAGTTATACAAGCTGCACTGTTCAAATTTGTATCAGCCTATGCAAACAGTGAAATTAGGACACATTTGCAATAAATCTAAGAGTGATATGAATAGTATTTAAGCAAAGAATCTAGTTGAAAATCAACATTGGCCTTTAAACAAAAGAAGACATAGATCCATAAATGTTTCTAAAGCAGGTACACAACATGTCAGTACAACATGGTAAAGCCAAAAAACTAAATCCACTGGTGAGAAATCTTGTAAAAAGTAATTCCATGTTTTCATTCAGCTTATTAAATACACTGATAAAGTCAGACTGTGGAGACACAAAAGGGGAAGGAGCAGAGAGAAACCTGCTATGTCTCACCAAATTTCCCCTTTTGAGTAAGTGCTTAGCAGAGGTCTGCTGCTCTCAGCCATTGTAGTTAAATGACCTTGTTGGTTTGAGTATCTAATCTGTCAATGCCCTGATAAAAATAAACAGTCAGTACAGTCACTGCACTCCCTTACTCTTGACTGTGTGCAGCTGCTCACCATAAACGCAGATGATGTCTTCATATAAAATAATCCACGGGACCTACACTGAAACGGACACTTTGAGGTATGATGGAAGTAGTACATCCTACTGACTACAATTGTAGAAAAAAAATAGACACTAAACTTTGATAAAAAATATAATGTTTTTGCTGTCATATGAAACCACCAGGACACAATGATGAATCCCTTTCAGGGTCATGGACTTTCCCTGAACCAATCCCAGTGACTGTTGGGCGAAGGCAGGGTAAACCCTGGAAGAGTCACCAGTATGCTGTGGGGTAATTTAAGTTAAATTGTCTGCCATAATTCTACAGCAGACTTATTTATACTGTGCACATTTTTTGTTGTTAGATACAACTGGATGGTAAATTAGAAGCTTCAACAACTAGCAAAAAGTTGTTTCAATATTGTCTGTTTTTTATGTTTGACACACCGAGTTGGTGCTCAATATAAGACAGTTCAACAGCAAACAGCTCATCTTATTCTGTGTAAGTTGTGGCTTGAAGCACTTCCTTATCAAGATTCAAGAAGTTCAAGATTGATAACATGAAGTTTTACACAGTTCTTTTACAATCTACAGCTATGGACCACAAGTGAATTGTAATTTTTACTCACATAATACTCCCAAATTCACTAAATACATTATTCCTGGAAAATAATGAGATATTTTGCTGCATATTTAAAATAAATCCTAAATTGACTGATATGTGACTTAAATAGATTTAACAGCTAAATGTCTCATTTTTAAGGCCACATAAACCAGTTGGATGTGATTAAATATAATTTAGCTTCCAGATGGACTCTGCCCTTCATACAAAACCTGATTGAATGTAGGAAGCTTCACTTATTGCCAAGGAGCAAAGAACTCCCCAGCCTGCTCAACAAACAGGAGCTCATTTCCATATTAACTTTATTGATCCTCTCCTGCCTGCTCTTTTCCTGCCATTACAACAACACATTTCTTTTGGGAATTTAAATTTAAAACTGTTGTACATGTTCTAGTACATGTACAAAAACAGGAAGTTCTAAGAAACATTAAAGGAAGACAAAGTACCCACTTCTGCTGGTGGTCATTCTGTGTTTTGACGGCATTTAGCCTGCTCTACAAAATAAGAAAGATAGCAAACTGGTAAGGATTCCCAAAATCAGCCTCCCATTACAGTGGTTGCACCCATGTTGCATCACTGAACTTCTTTTCTAGTAGAGTCACATTCTAATATAATTTCACTTTTCTTAAAACGTTCTTAGACAACTAGTTTTTTTTTTTAAATGACAATTTATTTTTGGGTTCCATCTCTCAGTATTTGCTTGTGAAATACTTTCATAAATGAAGTAAAATTGTATTATCTACCCTGACACACCTCCACTTCACCTGGCTCAAACAGCTTTTTATTTGCAAAATGGCTGCCATTTTTGGCCAGTGGACAATTCTTGAAACAGACCCAGAGAAGATGATTCACCCCTTAATTAAAAGATTACACTCCATTTGAGTACAGTTTTGATATTAAATACAAAACATTACTATGAGGAAAAACTTACAACTGACCCCCAATTTATATCCCATGGATATAAAATCTAGCCACAGAAGTTAATAAACCTTTTATAAACCGCCTGTTAGTACATTTATTGCTGGTGTAAAGTTGGTCCGTTTAACATTACAGTGAAAGAGAGCTACCTAGCTTATGCAACAAATTACCAAGCAGTTACGAAAATTTACTTGGCTCTAGCGACTTTTGTTTTAGCTTCAAGGAGGAAGTGCAAGTGTTGTACCTCGAGATAAAAAGACACCATAAGAAGGAGAAAAACTTGCAGTACACTGGCAAACTAACCTCTGAGATATTAGGAAGTACTGCTTCCAGGGGTTTGTAAGGACACGTAAAAAAACTATTTTAAAAACACTAAAAAGTCTGTTAAATCACAATAAAAGAGTCACAATGTGCAGTACATATGGTAAATAAAATGGTACTGTAAACCAAAGAGCCAAGAACTCCCAAATAAACCATAAAACTGAAAAACAACACCCATGCAGAACCTAAGGGGTATTATTGGCAAGGCATTGGACCATCATATCTATAATTAAAAGGACAAAGACAAGGTTAAGACTAATATTTGATCTAGATACTTTTTTCATTTCATATGGTACATTTTGTTTATTTTGTCTGTAGAGAAAATACCTGCATAAATGGTATTTCTAATTTCAAGGGTTGGTTATTACTCAATTTTAGCCTGACTTTTTCATTTAGCACTAATTCAAGTGGCACTACAAGGTGTGACATTTAACAATGTCTTTTTAATTAACTAATAGAGAAAAAAGTTAAATACCATTATTGATTTCAGATGAAAAACCTGCTAAAAACATAACAAGTATATCTTTTTTTGGGTCTCTCACCCAGTCTGTAACAAAGGAATTTTCAACATTATGCTGTTGAGCCCACATGTTCATCCAGCAACCTTACATTGCTAGATAAAACAGTCAACTAAATACTACATCATATGACACAAGTTAATAGAAAGCACATGAATCGATAACTAAATTTGAAGTGATGTACAATATATTTCGTCAAAATGCTAAAAACAGTACTTCCTTTATTTATATGAACAGGGCTATAGTTAAGGTATACAGCTCAAGAAGCACTGAGGGCTCACACAACTTTCAGTCTTAAGTCAACATCCCTTTCAGAGTCATTATGAAGATAATAAAGGCAAAACTAAGCTCCTGATGTCAACTTACACAGCCTCCTCCACAGAGGATGACTGCGGCACTTGTGTGCATGCTCACAATAAATGACACCAGAGTTTAAGCAGCTAGACCCTTTGTGGTCAAAATCATTGCGTAAGGTCACACCTCCTTTTCTAGCAATAATGAAACATGACGTTTTAAATATTCTTTTTTTAAATATATTTTTATCTATTGGTCCTGAGAGGGAAAGATTTTATGTGTCATCCAGATTGTGATGATCTGAATAACTATTCAAATGCTGTGAGAAATGGTGTGTGAGGCTAATAGCTTAGATAGTTGCTGCACTGGCTTTTGCTGGTTTCAATTATGTCTTGTGCCTGATCATACAGCATGCTAGTTGGCACAATGACAAGACCCGCACAATAATCAATATATCAACATTGCAATATCTGCCTGTGCGATACATGTATTGCAAAAGTTGGTATAAACTGCAATAGATAATTATCTCAAACATTTACATATATGCATAGACAGAGAAACTGCTGTGTTTAAAAAATTAAAAATAAAAAAAGCCCAACTCATTCAGTCATATCATATTTGGAATATTGATCACTAATATTGCAAGATTTTCCTTATTTCGTGCAGCCCCAAATGACATGGACCTGGCTTTTCTTTTGTACAAAAATCTATAGTAGTAGTTTACACAAAGTCTGAAAATAAAGAATTAGAAAACCTGGTTAACTCTTTAACACCGGGGCTTTAGCTCCAGTGTTGATGTTCTTTGAAATACTGTAACTCTTCAACCATAAACGCAACTAATGTTAACCAATGAATTATAACCCTTTACTACTTTACAGTAGTAAAATGTTGTTAATCAGTGCAAAGCTGCTTTTCTAAGCTTCAGTATCTGTTGGAATTACATTAATTGCGTAAACGGTCAAAGAGTTACAGTTGTTCAAAGAGTTTGTGCTATTTCCTGTCGCCAACAACAGCTCCAGCATTAAAGGGTAATAATAACTGTCAGCAACATTTGAACATTTGAGGTATGTAATAGACGATCGTTTTTTTCTCATAAATTATAGCTCTGAGACTGCTTCTGGAGGCATCACAGAGATGGAATAAAATACTGATCTATTTCAGAACAGGTCATTTTACGCAGAACAGCATATCAAAAAGAGGATCCCAGACATACAGAGAATCTGGACACTTTTCATTGAAGCAATTGTACTTTTTGTTCCAGTATGAAAACAACAAATGCTTTAGGTGTCAGTAAATGGTGGTTCTTGCACAGAGTAACATCCACCTAGACTAATAAATTATTTTCAATGCGGAGTAATGGCTACTTAATTATTTGCAACAATGATTTTTGTCCCACCTAATTAAGAATATAAAAAGGTGATCGTGATAGGTGATAGTTTCTAGAACAAGGGAGAACACAGCAACAGGAACATTTTGACAGGAGACTTTCTCCCACTGGATAATGCGATGGTTCTGTACTCAAGGACACCAGTGGAGTAAGGGGAGCAAATCAGCATTCATAAGAGGACTGCAGTGGCAGGGGTGACTTTGATGCATGTGGTACTCTTATTTAAGGAAAGGAAACTGAATAGAAAAATCAACCCTGCATACACCAGAGACTATAAAAGTCACTGGAACAGTCAGCTCTTAAAGAGAAGCACACATAAAGGAAAACTTACATTTATCTGTTGAGGCGTTTAAGGTTTTCACATGATATACCAGACAGAATAGGACCTCAGGTGCAAATGTTTCGTGGCCCTAGTGTTTTAAGGACTCCGTTTTTTAAATGAGATGAAACTTTAAAGCCCTCTACACAGTATTGAATTCCACATTGAGTTTGGTTCACCTCATATACAATTTGGAGCTCTCTATCCAATCAACACCAAACTTGGGTAAGTTATGCTCCACCTGTAATAACTCATCTGACAATAAATAGTTTCCAAGATGAAGGTTTGTATTTGGTTAACTTTTCTACAATTTTGAGCTGGTTTCACTGGCTGCACTGCTGACAACAGCTAAATCACAGCTCCTTTTTACATTTATATTTTAGTGCTCTCACTTTTTCATTGGACAAGTCTGGCACTAGCCAGGGCACCTCTGCCAGCTACATAAATTTAAACCTCATGTCAACATGGACTCATTATTTTATTCCAAAGTCAAGCAGTTACATGTCATTTGGTTTGGAAAGGGCAGCGCTTCAGTCAACGCGACCACTTCAGCAGGTAGAGAACATTTACTTCTTTATGAGCATTTTTCTTTGGAGGCTGTGGACTGGATTGAGCATTTAAAGGGTTGGATGAATTACAGACTTGTCATGGTCCCTGAACCATTAAAATGTATAAATCTTCTCATTATACGATGGGGCTTCCTGGATTCTTTTCTATATTCTGTCACAGTTGAAATGTACTTTTAATGGACATTAGAGACCTCTATCATATTTTTACCGACCCACTTTGATGAAAATTCTGCTTTTGGTGTCTTTATAACATGCTCTTGTGGCATTGTTCTCATGATGGAGGACATTTATAAAGAAAATTAAGCTTAAAAATAGCATTTCTGAGCACTGTGATCAGGAGCAAACAAAAAAAGCAGTTGGAAAAAGCTTGTAGTTGTGACGTAGAAGATATTACAGCAAACTACAAGCTCCATCCACATCTCCATTCTGCCACATCCACTTGTAGATGACTAGATCCATGTACATCTTTTTTTCCCTCTCATCTCAGCTGGCATCGGGATCAAAACTGTAATGCTTGATAGATCTGATATTGCTTGCTATTTTTGTTACACGGGTACTGTTAGGTTGGGATTGAGAGGGACTGTAAGCTAGCATGTAAACAGATAGGAAGAGGGCGAGCTTACTCCCTGGCGGCAGTACAGCCCACAACTCAGAGGTGAATTTCTGATTAACTACTGCCGCTCTACAGAAACTATGTCCTAGAAAATGGCACTGCTTTTTTTTTTAAATTTTGGCTAAAAATGGCATAATCATAACTAAAAGACCACTGAGAATGCTTTGAAAATAGATCAAATGGCGATCAGATGTGGGATGAAAGTGAGACAGCTCGGAGAATCTGTCACTGATTCCTTTGCCCCGCTGTATTCCTCACAAATACCGATAGTACAACATCTACACAAGGTTTACTGTGGAAAAAAAACAACAAAATTGAGACATGAGAAGAAACTGTTCACTTTACTTCATATAAAAAAACATCAAAGTCAAACAAAATTCCTCGTGAGAACATTTAACAAGTTGAAACTGTTACGTGAGATTTTCTACCTGGTAGATTCTCCAGCCTAATATTTAACAAGTTACGATAATAAAACTGTCCATCCTTACATTTACATGCTGCTCAAATTGGGATCATGCAGAGGTGACCTTACGCTTGTGAGTTTTAAACTGAACTCTCACCCAGGATGTGAGGTGGGGAACACCTCCTACACTACCAGCACCTGCTAAGTTCTGTGGTGGACCTTGATCCTGTGCTGAGTGTGGGATGGGGACACAGGAACTGCCTGTGACTTTTCACAGTCTTACAGCCAAATTCACTGAGAGTATCTAGTAACACCAGAGTCAGTAAATTTTAGGGCTGGGTATCAAGTTAGACACTTTTTAAGCACTTAATAAATTGCCACAACACTATAAAGAATCAAAAAAATCAACTTGATATCCAAGAGAATCATTTAGTCAATGGTTTAGTAAACGCGGAGCTCTTGATTCCGGTGATGTTCAGCTGTTGCAAGCCTTAAATATTCCAAATTATTCAGTGCAGTTTGAACCCTATTAAAATAGTAAGCACAAGTATGTTTTTGTGATAACATTTAGTTCATTTGTATTTTTGGCTAAAGAGATATGGCTACGAAGAGTTAACACTGAAAACTAAAAAACTTTCTGAGGTAATGGTTATATAAACTTGTAAAATACGAACTTAAAAAGGTATTGTTCGGGTACCAGTATCAAATTTAAGGTGTCAATGCTGGCATCAGTCTTTGAAAATTTGGAAATGATACCAAGTTCTACTAAAGAACACTTTCGGTTTTAGTAAGCAGTGTTATGTTAGGTTGTTTTTAGTTGGTTGTGTGTGCATGGTAGTGACAGCATTTAGTCTTAGTGTCTGACGTGTAAGTTTAAATAATTTTACATAAGTAAATGCAAAAAGAGGGAAACTAAATACGTTAAAAAGTGGAAATATTTTTGGCTAGTACTCAATGGGAACCTTTCACACAGAAAACTGATGCCAACTGATCCGTGATCCATTTATGAGTCATTGCCAGTTCCAAAGCGTTGCCCAATAACAGCCTCTACAGCCAAAACAATTATCACGAAGCAGCTTCGGTATGTTGTTTGAAGAATTTCAGGAGTGCAAAGCATGCATGACAACATTTTTTCAGATATCTCATTCACTGTTTAAAAGCTCAGGCTAACCATTGAATTTAAACCATTTAGCACGTAAGCTCTTCATTTACCCTCAGCTTTAAAAATGTAGTGTATGTTAGTTAGAAATGTAGTGATGAAACAATTCATTTCTTCTTAAGTAAATTTGTACAGGGGAGTTTACAGAAGATGCTAAGATTGTGTTTTTTATAGAAATATTCTCAGAAGTAGACATTTATTTCCAAAAATATTAAAAACTTTATGAATAATTTAGATTCAGAAACCATTGCTGCATGTAAACTGAACTAGGTTCTATATTGTCAGGTGAACAATCAGTTTGTAAATGTTTGACATTGGTCCCAAAGGATAAATGTGTTTCCCCCTTTAATTTCTATCAGCTCTATAATCCCCTTTTGAAAGGCTTTTAAGAGTGAATTAGACAGGCCCACTATTCAAAGAGATAAGTGTAGAGAGGAGGCGGGAATAATCACAAGGGTCTAGCTGTCTGTGTGGATTAGAATGGAAACGAAAATCCTTTCATCTCAGATCTGTATTCCTTCGAGCTTGAAAGCATGCGTACACTCCACAAGCCTCTAACGCACACTTGAAAGAAATCGGGGGATCTCTACAATGCTCAATTCTTCTTTAAAATTGAAGAAGCCACGAATTAAACAGGATATGTTCAGATCCAAAGATAACGCTAAGATTAGAGATGTACTTTCCTAAGGTTCAGCTCTTGAAAAATGACCTCTTAGTTCAGAGAGGCAACGCTCAGGAGGGCGCTCACTTTATATCACCGTCTATCATCACTTATGGTCAATTAATGAAAGCTGGACTTTCGTAAAATGACAGCCTATTGACTTTAAATGATACACAATGAGTGCTGTAAAGATGCATCGGTGCATCTCATTACCTTTTCAGCAAAAATAGAAAACTAAGATCCAAAGCTAAGCAATTTAACAAATAAGTAAACAGATGAGCGTCTCTGCATTTAACATTTTTGTAGATATAATTCACCAAGAATCTTTCCTGAATTCAAAAACACCAATAGTTAACTGCATTTTAACAATCCCCTTTGAGGTATCTTTGATGTTCCACCAGGTTGTATGAGTTGTGTTATTGCAGATCCAAGAAGCAGCTTTCTCATTTGGTTGCACAGAGTATAACAGAGACCAAACTAACCAATGTGCCAAACTGGATAAATGTGGCATTCATCACAGTGGAACAACTATCAGTGGAGTGATTGTGTGATCCAGACTTCCAGTGTGTAAGTGCAGTGCTTTAAATATGTAATGTCCCTTTGATCTTTGTGAATAACCATAAAGGGACAGGAGTGGATTTACAAGCATGTCTGTTTTTCTGCCAATATAACTGAACCACTGTGTGAAAACAGCTACAGAGCCATAAGAAAAGCCTTGTGAATTTTGCCATTTATACCTCTCTTGACGACAAGGATGCTGTCTCACAGTTTATCCCTCAATACCGGTATGGTCTTTGTACACGCTGATGAGCCACTGCAACATCTCAAAGCTTAAAGAAAACAACTGCGGCATCACAAGAACAGCTTTCTCTGTTATTGTTGTTCATTTTTTTTGACAAGCTAGCAATCAGTTGGGTTTCTATGACAACACAAAATAGTCCTCTGAACTGGTTGGTGTAATCAACTATCTTTCTCAGGGAGCTTCAACAAGCTGGATTCAAATAACTGAAGAGTCCATGCAAATCACTTATACTATGCAAAAGAAGATATTTCCCACATTCTGCATTAAATTCTGTCCACACCACAGAGTTGCAGAAGCACGATGACATAAGACATTTATTGGAAAGACAACAACATTTAAAGACAACGGACAAAATCTGTTATTATCGTCTTTAAAAAACATATTAGATAGACAACTCTTAACAAACGTGTTGCAAATTACAAAAAGAACATCAAAATAAGACCCTCCAATAAGATGCCTTGGCTTGATGAATTCACTTTAGAAAATCCATTATTTTAAAAATCTTAATGTACTTTTTTAAATTTCCATATGTACCTTAAAAAACCTCCATTGGATTTGCACAGGTCACACAAAAACCCAAACTATGCTTTTTTCCCCTGGAAAACAGCATTTAAATCTTGAAAAGAAAGGGTAATGCAAAGAAATACAATGAAAATCCCTTAACTTTGTAAACAAACTTACCACTCAATCTCTAGCAAGAAATTTATTGTCAAAGTATTCCCAGTGGATTTTAATTTAATATTCTATTTTTAGCCAAAACATTTTTCTTTTTTAAAAAAGTCATTTTCTAGGACATAATTTCATCAGAAATTTTCCACTGAGTTGTGGGTAGCACTTTCCCATCATTTCTCTGTTTGCACGTCCTCCCACAAGCTTACAGTCCCTCACAACCTCAATCAAACATTATGAATGCAACAAAAATGGAGAGCAAAGTTGGAGTTTGAGCCACATGCCAGCTCAGACGAGGAAAACAAATACATGGATCTAGTGGTCTGCAAGTTAATGCACCAGAATGGAGCAGAGCATGGAGCTTGTGGCCTGTAGTTTCACCTTTACCACAATTTGAATAAAGAAATATTCAGAAATGCAATTTTTAATTTAATTTTCTTTTGGTACTCCATCGTCAGAAAAATGCTACATCATGCTAAAAACACCAAAAACAAGAATTATTTTATCTGAGTAGGTCTTTAAGACAGACGACAAGCAATAAGTAATTATCATTGTCTCCCAATCGATTGTAGTCTTTTTTTAAAAATACAATACACATACATTAGTCTTCCACAAGCCAAGGTCTTAGGGCAAATTATAATTTCATATTTATTAATTACTTTCAAACGCTTTACATAACTTTTAGTTTAACTGGCCACTTACAAAATGGGAGTGGGGGGTGGGGGTGTCATTTCACTTTGCAAAAACAACAGAGGTTGTTTGGAGACAAAGCTTTGAAAATCAAGTGAAGAATCCCCAAACATGGTCTGCAAGCTCTTTTACAACCGTAGCAAGTCAGTACAAAGTTTGAGCAACCTCCTTCCTAGCAGAGAGAAAAATTCCAGTTGGGGGGTGGGGACGTCTGCTCCTCCCCCACTGTGTGGGTTTTGTTCTGCTAATCAGACCACATGCCTCAAGGATTCAGGAATCCAGGAGCTCTCGGCCAACTCCACTCATTCCACATACAGCCGTAGCAGCCTGTGACAATCTATTCAGTGTATCGGGGGGGTTAAAGACTCTATCCATTCATAACACTGTTCGCTCCGTCACCCCCCTCTCCTTTCCTAATCTCAAGCAGTTCATAACCTCATCCCCTCCCCCCGTTTTACCCCTTATATGCCCTCTCTGTCACTGCTCTTCAAGGCAGAGGCTTTTCTATCAGTCGGACCCGAGTCGGTTCATGGTTTATTATTAGACCACGCTCCAACCGCACACACGCCACAAACTCCAGCAGAGAAACAGAACTGAACCTTCACAAAACTTCACAGAACATTTACCTTCCTCTTTCCACAGTCGTCTCCACAGCTCTCACACGTTCAGAGGCAAAATGAGGGACGCTGGAAATGCACAGGCCAACAATGGAAGACAGCTGCGCTTGCTGCTTAAGTCTTTCATGAGCTGAATTAGTTGTAGAGCCTGTGAGCTCCCTATCCCCCCACACAACTCCCCTCCGAGTAAGCAGCACACAGCACAACCCTCAACCTTGAAAGCTTAGAGGAAAGCTGTTTTCACACAGCAGTTGCGCTATATTGAAGAACAAATAAGGCGTGCTTGTTAAACCTCTGCTGCTCCTATTTAGTGATTCACCCCAATCAAACACTGACATTAGCGCTGTAATGTCACACTGGTAGGGAGGACGGCAGAATCAGCTGACTGACAGCTGCCCCATTGAGAAAAGTGCTGTGTTTTGCTATATAAACTGATGCGTTGGCACAGTGCTCCATTTCACTTCCATTTTTTCCTCTCACAAAACCACACAGAGGTCAGAAGATGTTTCACTGTTATGCAGTGATGCAGTTCACACAGAGCTGCCAAAAAAAAAAAAAGAACGGCTGTACAAATAGACACTTTTGATTAAGTTCTTTTGTGTTGGAAGATATTTAGTCTGGAGATTTTTGCTTTCCTGCAGCAAATCTTTGCATGATTGCTTTCATAATGCTTTGCCTCACTGATTAGAGCAAAGGCAATGAGTGTGGCCTGCTTGCAAATTACCTAAATCAAAGACAACAACTAATAGAAATACCTCAGAAAAATATGTGTTTTTCTTACACAAACAACCAAAAAAACATGTGCCTCCGTTTGTGGAAAAAAAGATAGGCAGCCTGTAATCAAGTTTCACTATTGGTCATTAGTGTGTCAATAACAATCACAGTCATTTCAACAGTTTAATACGCAGACATTTTCATTTTAAAACAGACTCCAACACCTAAAACATTAAGAATGTTTAACATCAGAGTTGCACCAGAGTTTCTATGCAACTCAGACCCTGATCATCTACAAGAACTTGGTAGGACTTTGACCCTGAACCAGACCTGTCATCTAATCAACATACAGGAAATTGTCCTCTTTAGAACAAGTCTTAACTTTTTGATAGCTTCGGCTCGTAAAAAGTGCCAAAGAATGTGTTACAACACAAACTGATCTACGCAACCACATGTATTAATACAAAACCCACCTCCAAACCCTGATTCTATTGAGGTTTCCAGGTATAAGTTAAAGCTGGTCAAAACAAAGCTTGAATTCAAACTTGCTTAAGGAACTGTTTATCAGACCTTGAAACCATTACTCCGCCTAAAATGTATGTTTTAAGGAAAACAAAAATGCTGAAAAGATTTGATAAAAAAAAAACAACCTTAAAAGCATCAAATTCGGTGCAACAAAATCTCTTCTGCAGGAAACAAACATCTTGACACGTTGACAGCTCACTTTGACTTTGTGTTGTACTTTTATAATTTTGACATAACAGACATTCATATTTACAGTTACTGTTTATGCAGTTTTCTATCTTCTCTGAATAGCTTGTAGAAGCTTAAGTAAGATGAACATATTAGATATTTAGTGAGTTGGATTGATCGGTCAGTGTAAAGTGTCATAAAGACACAGACCTTCACATATTTTAAATGCAAACAGCCTATATTTGATTATATTACAAATCTATTTTGAAAACTATTCTTTGGATATAAAAGAGCTTTTGTGAGTAAAAATGTACGTGTCCTACATAGCCATCAACACTTATTTTTCCACAAGGGTTCTTCAAACTCAAGAGCTACTCTGTCAATTATGAATGAATGAGATAATGGTAGACAAGCATCAACCTGCATGTTCTTCTTCCTGTAGTAGTGAAAGGCTTCTCGAGGGTCGATACTTGACAAGACAGACTGACGGTAGTTCCATAAAAAAACTATAAAACAAACAACAACAACAAAGAACTACACAGAAGCAAAAACCAAAGCCACAGGTTTTTTTTAACATCCTCTGACCCTTGAATTCTTTTGAACAACAACATTGGGATCAACTTTGCTTTTAGGAAAAAATAAATCGACGAAGATGAGGGTACCTGCTTTGCCTAGTGCTGCAAAATTAAGTTCATGAGATTACTGTGACTTGACTTGTGAGAAGAAGGGATGGGAATACAAAACGCAAGAAAAGGTGAGATGTGGAATGACTACACAGTGGCTTAGGGCTTCAAACATTCAAGAAATGGTCACAAACAGGTTTGACTTTTAGCGTGGTGTAGTTACACTATGAGGCGACCCACATAACAAAGAAACAGAAAGCTTGGACATTTTTACTTTATTGTTAATTCTTTAAAACCAAATTAGTCATAAACCAGATACCAAGATCTAAAGGGATTCCAAAGTCTAAGCAATACTTAGTGGATCAGTTAAGTCATTGTAGCTGTTTTTTTGCAACCTTTACCCTATTTGTTGAAGATACTTTGAGATTTGAGTATTTCTACTACTGTAGGCATTATTGTGCTAATGTTTTAAGCTCCTTCTTTTTAACCCCTACACTCATGAATTTCATAACAGTCCACAGATTTAACACCATCACACACAACAACACACTCACTGTTGCCAGTGAAATGTAAAGGTTAGAACACAGAAAAGTGTAGTAATGTTTAAAAGAAACAAAGTAATTATGGACGAGCTGCTTTACTCCATTGTACATGATTTTCATGTCAGTGCATTATACTAAAATTTACTGGTAAAGCTTTAGTACTAATCTAGTCAAAGCTAATTTGAACAAATAGATAAAAACAGTCTTTGCAATAAGGAACAAGATGAAATCAAGTTATATGATGTAACATAAGATAAAAGAAAGCATATTTAGCTTAATGATCCAATAAACATGCTGACCATGTGGGTAATTTGAAACCCAACATTACCAAGTTTGCTGAAATATGCATTAGAAAGTAAAAAAAAGACAATTTTGGACTTTCTACAATTGTATTTTTCATTGGATATGTCTTGATATTGTTCACACTTTATATTTTCTAACAATGCATGTTAAGTTTTTAAAGTCACAGCTTAGTTTGTAGAACCCGTTAGCTGTGTGTGTATATCTGGGTGATGAAAACCAAAGGTGTTGCTCACAGTAACGTGCCGTCATATGGCATCTGTGTATCAACACTGTAAAAACAGTATGTAATAGTGTCCTGATTTGTTATAAAGCTTCTTTTAAATTGTGAAAATGCACTTTAAAACACATATACTTTATGATACTTATAAATGAGGTGTATGATAAGATTACGTTTTACATGGCTTTAAGGTTTTTATTCCTTTGCTGCATACACGTTGGACCCGGCCGAGCCGTCAAAGTTGGGTACGTGTATACGTTTTTCTTACTTCTTCCTTTCGGCTTTTCCCTTCAGGGGTCGCCACAGCAAATCAGCTTCCTCCATCTAACCCTGTCTTCTGCCCCTTCTATTCTAACACCAGCTACCATCATGTCTTCATTCACTGCATCCATGAACTTCCTCTTTAGTCTTCCTCTAGACCTCTTGCCTGACGGTTCTAGACTCAGCATCCTTCTACCAATATATTCACTCTCTCTCCTCTGGACATGAACGAATCATCTGTCTGGCCTCTCTGACTTTATCTCTGAAACCTCTACCATGTGCTGTCCCTCTGATGTACTCATTCCTGATCCTATCCATCCTGGTCACTCCCAAAGAGAACCTCAGCCTCTTCATTTCTGCTACCTCCAGCTTTGATACTCGTCTTTTCCTCAGTGTCACTGTTTCTAGGACAAAACATTGCAACTATTCTCATGTACAGAAACTAGTTTCTAATTGGTAATTTTAAGAGTTAAAGTACATGACATAAAAAATGCTTTCACAATTATACCATCCTGAAGAATTACATTGTGCAATATGATCAATAGGCAAACAATAATAACACCAATATAAGACAACAATATTAAGTTAGAATTAATGTCCTATTAGTTACATTTCAAAATTTGGTGGTTTAACTTCCCCAATCAAACCCCTTAAAGTCCCACTCCGACCATCTTTTGATCTGTTTTAAGACATTCCCAGTGTCTTTTAATTAAGATTATGCTATTTTTTTTCTGTAAACCTGCTGTTCATACTGCAGTTAAGAACCTTTTCCTAGGGTAAGAGCATAGCTGTAAATGCTTGGTGAGGTCAAGCAGCACATTTTAGTAAAAAAAATTAAAAACAAACCTGCAAAAGTTCACTATGGCATTTACATTGTGGTAACAATGTCTGTGGTTTTTCAATGTAGTGCGCTGTACTTTGAAAACAGATTAAAAGCCATCATGTGAAAACTTCAACTAAACTTGTCGTGTCTTGTTCAACTACAGTTTGGCTTAATCTTCTAAACAAACGTGTTTGTTTTGATTTCCATGTGTGATTTTTTATCAGGATTTCATTTATTCATGTGATCAAATTCCTTTCAGATTATCAAGGTTTATTTGTTTTAGAGATAAAATCTTCCATGGAGCAATTGCAAACTCTCTTAGTCTGCATTTAGCATACAGTGTTCACACTGGACAAGCTGAGAGATACTTCTTTTTCTTTTTCTCCTGTTTTCTAGCGCATGTCTACAACCTACAGTTGAAAGATGCTGAATGCAAAATGTCTAAGGAGTGCAAACCTTGCAAATCTTGCTCCAGGCGGTTTTCTTTCACAGCTCCACTCCAATATTTAAAAGACTTGTTGTCGTATACGTTGGGCATTGAAAGTTTGTGCACCCTAGGTAAAATGCTATTTTATTGTGCATAAAGAACCTAGGAAAGATTGAAAAATCTTCTAAAGCCATTCGTTTATAGACAAGACATCCTTTTATAGTATGTCAAAAATTAGGCTTTATTTGCATCATTTACATTTCAAAATAAAAGAAAACAAAATAATGGTGTGTGCAAAAGTTTGGGCACCCTGCAGACTTAGTACTTTGTACTGCCCCCCTTGGCAAGTATCACAGCTTGTAAATGCTTTTTGTAGTCAGCCAAGAGTCTCTCAATTTTGTGTTTCAGGTATCTTCATTCATTCTTCTTTACAAAAGTCTTCCCTTCTTTGAGATTTCTGGGATATCTGTTACACACTGCTCTTTTCAGGTCTATCCATTGATTTTCAAAGATGTTGAGGTCAGGTGACTGGGATGGCCACTGCAAAACCTTTAGTTTATGCCTCTTAATGTAAGACAGTTTGGATTTTGAGGTGTGTTTAGGATCATTATCCTTTGGAGAAGCCATCCTCTCTTCAACTTTTTCCCAGATGGCATCAAGCTAGTGGTCAAAATTTGCTGAAATGCTTAACAGTAGGACAGAGTTTCTTTTGATTAAACTCTGGATCCTTTCTTCTCCAAACGTACCTTTGCTCATTGCAGCCAAAAAGTTTCATTTTAACCTCGTCGGTCCACAGAACTTATTTCCAAAATACATCAGGCTTGTTTATAACCCTTGACAGAAGAACAGTGAACCACAACTCCAAAGTCTGCAGGTCTTTCTGGAGGGATCATGCAGTCAAATGTGGGTTTAAAATTGTTTTTCTCACAATCCTGCGAGCTGCTCTGTCTGACATTTTTCTTGGTCTTCCAGATCTTGCTTTAACTTCCAATGTTCCTGTTGACTACCATTTCTTAATGACATTCTGAACAGAGGATATTGGAATCTGAAAAGGCTTTGCTATCTTCTTATAGCCTTCTCCTGCTTTGTGAGCATCAACTATTTTCAGTTTAATTGTTTTACTACTGCTTGGAAAAACCGATGATGCTGATTGTTGGGGCAAAGTCAGATAACTTGGATTATTTAAAATCTGTGCGATTGAAATTACCTGGTCTTTGCAAATGATGATTGTGAACAATCCATGACACTTTCAGGTCTTAGATTTTCCCAAATAGTAAGGTGCATACTATGAATTCTGCAGGGTGCCCAAGCTTTAGCGAACGACATTATTTTGTTTTCTGGAAATAAAGCCCAAGTTTTTTTTTACATTTTAACAGAATGTCGGATCTATAAATGGATGCTTTTAAGAGATTTTTCAATCTTTCCTTGGGTTCTTTATGCACAATAATTTAACATTTCACCCCACTGTGTATGCAACTACAGGCGTAGAATCTTGCATAGCATTGCATGAAGGCAAGAGTTTTGAACACGGAAACCCGCATTTTGATACAGTACTTTAAGGGAAAAAATAGTTTTTTTTTATTACAAAAGTTTTTCAGTAGTTAAGCTTTAAGTAGCAAAATCGTATTCATGATTTAATGTGCACAAATCAGTGTCAAATATTTGACATTATTTTCTTTAAGGTACAATTTTAATCTCTTCTTTTAAAATAGGTGTTAGTGATGTCCTCATAGGAGATCTACAAGGTAGCTTTTAACTTTAGCAGTTAGCAGCTGAAATATTACTCCTAATAAATACTTTACAATTTACAAAGTAACCCATCAGAACAGGTTTTCGAGAAATTGTTTTACCAGCTAGCAGTTAAATCTCTAATTGATTTCCATCCGGCTGTCAAGTAATCCATTCTGCCTTTCCTTGTAAATTCATTTTGATTACAAAGAGTTTCGGGTGAAATTCTTTTTATAGCAGTCGGCCAGGGAAAGCTCTTAAATTCGTGTCCATGACTGGGCGTCCGGGATTTCAGGAATCAAACAGGCTTCGTCGCAGCCCATCCCCCACCACACTTTCAGAGCAGCAGGAAAAACCATGAAGGCGTGCTGTGCACCAGCTCCCTCCCCCACACGCCGCTCCGCCAGGCATTGCTGGGCTTGTGGGATTAAGAATGGAACACGATGACAGACAAAAACAGTCCTCAGCACCTCCCTGCTTGGATGTCTTTTATACTGCTTGAGCATGAAAAGGCTGCCATGAGGCGTACAATAAGACACAGCAATAGATCAACTCCAAGCGAACAAGATAAGTGTGGGTGAGCAGATACCCTGGTAGTCTTAAGAGTTTAAATTCTTCGAGTAGAAAAAGTAGAGCATGACATCAACATCTTTACAGTGGATTCAGTGTACAGCTGACAATGTCATTATTTATTTATATCTGCTGTTGTGACACAAAATAATAATTTAGCATCGTTGCAAGTGAATTATTAATATGCAGCATGGAATAAGTGCTGTGTAAAACACAAAAGCAACAAAGCTTTCCTTTATATGAATAACTAAGAGGAAAAACACACCAACCCAGTGTGAAGCATTTTCTGTAGTTGGTCTTAACATCACATTTGTCACGGGTGCCCTTATTTGCTATATGGTAATAAAAGACATAACAGCAGTATGTCTTCTTTATGCATCACATGACATATTGCTTTGGAGAACAGAGTGCATCTCCATGCCTGCTGTAAGCAACAGACTGTCACAGCTACAAAGGATCTGGTTGTGTTGCATTGAAAGTGATGAAAGCCATCACTGTTTCAAAAACATATATTTCAAAGACTTTAGGAAAACAACACATGTACCAAAATGAGCTTTCTTTATGCCAACACTGTGTTTCTTTTACCACTGCAAGAAATAAAGGTAAACCATTGATTGGTTACATCATTGTCATGACTTTTTCTTTACAAATATTTAGTTCTGCCAATGGATTAAAAAAATATCAGAAAAATCACACTTTGGGGTTGTGATTAATCACAATTAATCACATTATGTTACGAGTGAAATTTTATACGACAATATGCAGCTTTTTAAAAAAGAGGCCATTAAGAAGATTTTTCCTTCAATTTTACTGTCTGAAATGGTAAAATGTATAATGTGTTAACTCAAGAGTGTAATTTGTGTGTACAAAACACATAAGAGTAAGATTATCAGAACTGCAGACTTTTATGTCCGTAAGAAAACAAAGATGCTGATATACAGCCGTAAGAAGCAAACATTGTTTCTGCACTTTAAATGGTCTGGGTAAATACTTAAATCTGTTTGGTTGCTGAGTGTTCTGGCTTGTGACTAGTGATGACGTTGCAGTATTTGATTGGCTGTACAATGGCCTAATGGCGTGTAAGATTGTGATTGGACAAATTACTGTTTGGTTGGCCCAAGCAGATCTCGACACTAAGGCTATTTTTGAATTACATACCCTACTCCTTAACTACTAAAATAACTATGTAGTGCAGGACTAGACATAGTTTGTCTGAGTTGTGTTACAGTAGTGCGATATGTCACTGGTCGCAAACCCCGTACCGACAAATGGTACCTACACTGGTCACAAACTTTTCCATCATGATCCGCACAAAAACAAGCAGTTAGAGGTGAACTTTCTCTCTCAACTGATTATTTATTAACCTATTGTGACGATCAACATGTGTATCGCTTTCCTTTGCCGCTGCAGTCAAGGTTTGCCAGCTTAGGAACATGACAACGGACTGCATTTCATATCAAATAGTCTGCCTTCTGTGAAAAACGATCTAAACCTAAAAAATAACAAGAATAAAGTACTTAAAATCAATTGAATATTTATTTTGCAAGAGACTGTGTTGTAAGTGGGACAGCGTTCGGCGAAGTGTGCATTCAGAAAGTGACACGCCGTGGAAGCCCGAACCGGGGAAAGACGGTTGCTTCGGAGAGTGGAATTGGTCAGCGTTAATATATATTAACGCGTTTTTTTTTTTTATTAGTCATGTGCGTTAATGTTGACAGCCCTACAAATAATTCAAAACACATTAAAAATTATGTTTCTTGGCCATAAATCACAACAAACTCAAAGAAACAAATATAGTTGACATTGAAAAATGACAAAAGAAATCTTTGCTATGGTGAGAGCATATAAGAAAACACATTTACCTTCTCAATCTTGACCTTCTTCAACGCTTTGCATTCACTGCTCCCATTTTCCACCTCCTCTGCCTCGGTTTTTGTGGTCAACACTGGTACTATCCCAACAGATTCAAGTGCAATATTTCCCATTTGATTGGCATCTGCCAAGTCAGTTGATTGTGTGTTCTCGAAGGCTGAATTACGACTATTTCCCAAAGCGACTTGGGCCTGAGACACGTCCTTCTCCGTTACCCCAATTGCCACAACTGGGGTGCCATCAGTTTTGTCTTTTTTACTTTTCCCACTTGCACTCTCTTTGTCCTTTTTACCGCTGAGAACACCTCTAGAGGTTTTGCCCCCCTTTTCCATGTTCTTTCCAGAGGTGGAATTGTTGCTAGCAGCTCCTGTAGTTACTGCCGCACCCGTTGGCTCCCCTTGAGTCCGTCCTGTAGCTTCCTTTTTGCCGACATCTCCAGCCGATGCTTTGCTACTATTGTCTTTAGAGTTCTTGCTGCGCTTGTATTTTGATTTGCTCTCTTTGCCTTGGGAGCCAGACACTGGACTAACAAACCGTATGTTGTCGGGCAGTGCTGCCACTGCACTGGGTGGTGCTGCCATGCCGTCCTTGGTGCCAGACATCTCAAGTTTATCCTTTTCTAAGTCAGCGTCTAGGTCAATAATCAGATTTCCAACACCGATATCCCACTCATCCCCGCTGTCGTAAGTGTCCACCGCATTAGAGTCCACACCTTTCCCGCCTGCAGTGCCACCACTTAGGGACATTTTAGTGCCAACGGCCCAGGATTGCCTCAGTGAGGTCCGACACCCTCTCAGATGGTTGGGACTCAAGGGCAAGGGTCAAAGAATTTTCACGGTCCACTCGTTCCTGTCCCATTTAACCACATTTTGCCCTAGAGGGAACAAAATGAAAAAGAATGTGTTACTTCAATAATTCAGACACATAACAGAATCCATCACCTAACATAAACATTGCTTTTATTGTGGAGTTCACAAAAGGAAAAAGAAAACATTTTCTGGTTGTTGGCTTGTACTACGGTCATGAAAACAGCATCAACCAGTATTTAATGCCCACTGGTGCGGCAGTGGTGCTCTGAAACCCTTTTTATTTTTATAAATCACTTCCCCCCAGTCGTCATGGCAACCATGGGAAATGTATCCTAAATCCTCCTTTGACAGCCAAGGTGGCCCCACTGTTCTGATTGACAGGCTCTCTTTTCAGAAGGCACTGCTGACAGTGTGTTTGCTGATAAATAAGAAGAAACTGGCCTCAAACGTGGTTTTTGAAGCTGGCTTCTTAATTCAACATCACAATAGCCATACTGCATTAATAGTAGGGTTCAAAACATGATCCAATGTGTGTCTTAAGAGTAAACCAAGTTGTAGAACACAAAGAAGGTAACGATTTACACAAGTTATTATATCAATAAACCAAGCAGATGCTATAGTAGTCTGACTTTGAATATAGTACATTGACTGGAAATTGTAGGATATTTCTTAGCAATATGGCCCTCATTGCATTGCCTGTAACAATCTAATGAACAACAGTTACTGAACATAAACTAGTTAAAAATCAATGAATACTTGATTATTGTTAGAAATCAATCATATATAACACAGAAAAATTGTCCAGACTTTGCTTATGAAAGTGTCTTCTGCATCTCACAATTTAGGAACAATTTTTAAATTATCACTATTGTGTTTATCTTATTGAAAGTATTTCCATCTTCTTTTAACAGGTTTTGAGATTTTTTCCCCATACATTCGGGCAACAGCAATATTTGTGCAGCATAAAGGAGGGCAACATATATATTCCATTTCTGATTCTGTTCTCCGTCACTAAAACAGATGGATCTTAATCATATATCATAACAGTCATTCTGGTTTCAGCAGGAAGAGAGTAACAAACACAGGACTGACGAACATTTTTGTCTTGTCCAAGAATCAGCAAACCTTTGTAAATAAAAATGAACGCTTGCAGCTGAAGTCCTCCCCTACCCTACATTAATGTTATGTAGCCAGAGTACAAAAGGCTCTGCTGTAAAAGGTAGGATCAATATGACAACAAACTGGCCTGAATCGTATTGATTTTTGGTGAGTCCACAGATCTGGCTTTAAAAAAATTGGGTTATTAAGATCCTGTCTACAATGGGTACAATTTTCCATTTAGGATTTAAACTTTGCATAATTGGTGTGGTATTTCTGTTTTGCCTTTATTCAATCTCATTTTCCAGTGGATAGACAATTTGACACTTTTTGCAAAACCCACTACTGCAAAAATGATCAATACTACACCGAAAGAAAAAAAATAATTAAACTAGCTTTTTAGACTGTCCTTTAGCTCCAAAAATATTTACAATACACCAAAAAGATCACATTCAAAAAGTTATTTTGCTTGTAACATTTTTGCAATCATACATTTTCTAATGTTCTGGTAAATAATTACATTTTTGATTGAAAACAATAAGGTTGGGGGAATAACCTCTGCAGGTCCAATTTGACAAGCCAACTGGTACTTAACTAATACAACAAAATTAAACTAATGCTCACAGCAGGTTGATAACTGTTTAGTGGGAACATCAACTCTACTACAAAGACTCACTTTTCTAAAATAAATGTATTCCCTCGCCAAAAAAAAGCTCACTGTAGTGGAGCTTGTAAGACCAAATCCTAGTGCTTTCCCAGAGTGCAGAACATACAACAAAATGTATAGATTTGTCACCGTTTCATTGCGCTCTCTCTCATTTCCCTCCAATGAACTAGCTAAAAAAGAACCAAGCCCTCGTGCCAGGTTTTTATTAAATAAATGTAACACTGGCATAATTCCCAGTTATAGCTACAATTACTTGAAAACTGCTATTAGTTTTTCTTACATTGCTTTAAGATCATTTCATGTTTCACTCTAAAAGATAGAGAATGAAACCTTTTCAACTCCCATTTTAAAGTGAAGCATGCTTATTTCTCACAGATGGCTTTCCAAAAGAACAGCAGTTAGTGTAGGTTTGGAGGGGGCAGAAAAGAAGCAGCTTTCACTTGTAAACAGTGGTGATGTCTATTTGTCTTACACCTTCACAAAGCCCAGGCTGTAACTGTGTCCGCTCTAAACCCACTTTATGGCTTTTAGCTAAAACTGCAGTGCAAGCCCCCTTTCAAAAAGCTTGACAGAAGACATTTCCTAAATTGCTGCATTCAGATGGATGAGGAGGCTGTGGTCCTCCAGGGAGAGTTTGCTGCTTTGCGCCGATCCAGTTTTATGCTGACCTTTTGCCAGGAACTCTGTGGTTACGACTGTAAATCCATTTCTGAACATTCGGCACTGAATAATATCAAAGGAGATGTATCTTATTTTAGTTTCAACACATGACTACTTTAAAGTGACAAAACAAGTGCTTAAATAACCATGTATTAAGAAACTAGAACACATAACTTATGGATAGGCAAAAATGACAAAAATATTGTGAAATCTTTTGACTTCATTTTTTATTCAATTTTACAGAAAAAATAACGATAAAACGCAAATGCACTGTAATACTTGTTATGAAAAAACAATGCTATAGTTTAAAAGGTTGGGTAGTAATTACAATTACTACAATTACAATTACATTACATCATCTTCAATATTGTCAAACAAGCATCCCATCAGTTTGCTAATATTAAAAAAGTGTAGATTGTTATAACGTAATGACTGTCATCTGTCATGCGAACACATGGAGTTTTACATTATCAAAGAATAAAGAGAAAAAAGGTATGCTTTCTTTGGGTAGCTTTCATCAAAAATTGGATTAGAACATAACAAAAGTTACAGCAGGAAAACCATTCCCTGAGAGTATGTATAATCACTGATAATCACTTTGGCTATGGCTTTTGTTGGCGTTCAGTCATTTTTTGACATTTTTCTAACTGTCAGATAACTGTTTTTTTTTTATTTGTAAGTTGCTATTTTTATAAATTGTAGTTTTTTTTTCATTAAGGTACGAAGTTTATTCAAGCAGTAAATATGGAAAAAATATAATGGTTCCAGTACAGTGACATCAGAAAATGTAACATTAAACAAAATGCCAAACCATTGTAAAAGTTTCTTAGCTGTGTACATGTTGTTGCATCCACACGTGTGATGATGCCATGTTTACACCGGGCTCGGCAATGCATGCTCAAGCGACCGCTTCTAATGAAAAGTCTACTTATAGGCTTCCATGTTCAAAACGTCATTACACACATTTTTACGTCCATTTTCTGGCTCTACTTACAAAACATTTGGTCATTGAACGCATGTTAAACGTTAAACCAGTTGAACTTTGACCAATCAGAGACTAGGCTTTAGCAGTGAAGTATGTGTAGTGTCCTTTTCAAATCACGGTAGTGCCAACTGTCGGGCCGCCACTAACGATTACTTTAGTAGTTGATTAGTCACGGATTATGGTTTAGATTAGTTGATTAGTCAAAGATTATTGTTTATGGAAGCTGATGTGAATTTTTTTCAAAAGATGACGGTGCTGGTTCTCAGTTAATACTCAGTCCATGGAGGTTTGCATTATATTTGTTACTGCTAATAATCAGCATATGACGCATAGCTAGCACAAAAAAGCCAAAATTGGCTGTCTTTTTATTTGATGTATTACATTTAAATGATATGCATAAAAATCACCATAATTTACACTTTTAATTAGAACAAGAGTTTAGAATTAACAAAACTGATAAAAACACAAAGATTTCGACAGAAACAAATGGTGTTTGTCACTTAAAAAAAGTTTGTTTTGGTCAACTTTCTGTTTAACTTTAGTTGTAAACAAAACCCTAAACATCACTGTTATTTTGGATCATTTAACAACAAATTCTGAAAATGTTCTCCACAGTTTTTCTATCCTCACGGTTCTGCAACACATAATTTTCTAAACCATTGTATTTTAGTGCAAAGTAAAGTTATGAAAAGTCACAAGGCCGAATTTGCTGATTTCCACTGATTACGTAACCACTTCACTGTGCAGAGCTGCATATCAGCGCAAGGCTCCTTTTCTCTGCATCAGAATCCGCTAGAATTTCATTAATAACGTAAACTATTGAAGAGTTACTGGAATCAATAGACTGTATACACTGGAGATAAAGCTCCAGTTAGTAAAGTAGTTTGCTCAGAACTTGTGTCAGAAAATGGAATTTCAGTCATCGCTTTTATTTCCAACTACAAAAACCAACTCGCTAGTTTTACTTTGAAAATGGGAAGCTTCATCGACACTTTATTTTGAAGATTTGTTTACTTCAGGTGATAATAGTGCTGCCCATTTGGCTTATTTTTAGTTTATAAACTTAAAATCCACCAGTATTCTGTATTTCAGGGCAAAAACTACATTTTTCCCGAATGAATTTTTACTACACTCAACCATATTTATAAAGATCATGAATCAGCGATCTTGGACGTCATACTCAAATTTTTGGGAGCTGATTATGAGTATCAGAGTACTCAGATGCTTGTTACAGCCGAATAATAGCATGATGATAGAAAACATTACACTCATCCACTAATGATGTGGTGCGAGTACAAACTATTTTGACGAAGACATCAAGGACAGCGAGGAAGATGAAACAACATGGACTCTGAAAGTGGCTTCAAGACACGCTGACGTCCAATATTTTCAGATGATCTTCAAATGCTTGTAATGCCTTAAAAATATCTTTGAGTCATAACATAATTTAAAAGAGAATATTTTCTAACTCTGTGAATTTCATAAACAAAACTGGATAACCAACCTTTATTGTCAGCTAGTAAAAATATCTTAACAGGACAATTTGATAAATCAATGGCATTTACTACAATCTGTCAAAGTCAACACCTAAAATGTTTTTGAATAATTTTCAGTAAAGATAATTACCCAACATTAGTAGGAGGTAAACAAAAGACTGCAGTTCATCAAAGAGAGCAATAAAAATCCAAATGCAAGCAGCTTCCAAGGCAGTGGATGAAAAGAACGCTTACACACCGACCAGTGTTCACAGGCAGCAATCTTAAAACCCTGATAAGGTGCCAGATTGATTTTTCCCTCTGCTCAAAAGAGGCCTCCAGCAGAAAACAGAGCAGCTCCATTAACATGCTGAGCCATTCCACTCCATCCTGATTTCTGAATTACAAAAGCCAGTGAGTACCATTCTCAGAAAACTTCTAATTACCACAGCCCTAGCCAGTCAATAATATGAGGTCCCCTGTTTCAAAAACACATTGGTGCAGGGCCTGCAGAAACATCGATTGGTACCAAGATATTTTGACTTTCTGAGCTTTCATAAAAAAAAAAAAACCTCAGTGCTTTTAGTTCCAAACTCGTCCTGCTTTTACAAAAGCTTATCTTGATCCTCTTTAGACTTTTGTTTCGAAACTTGACCTGAATATTACACTAGAATTCCCTTTTTCTTCTAGTAGACTTCCTGAAATGAACTAAAAATCCCTTTAGGTTTTGTTATAAAAAATGTAAAAGAGAGGAGGCTATGACAAGTTTAAACAGACAACAAAAACAATAAAGCTTTTGTAAACAAACATGAAGTGGCACGGACTTCTTGTGCTACTGTGATTGTAATGTAAACAGACACACATTTATAAACAAGAAGCATTAAAATATTTCAAATTTTTTTGGACATCTTTTATTACCCGGGCAGAACTTGAAAGGAAATTTGAAAGTAAAATGATTTTTTTCCCATAAATTTTAGATTTTGTATAAACACACAGCAATAAAATGCAGTAACAGTAGTTACAGTAACAGATTATATTTTCAGAATCCAGAGAATTGTGTGAACATTTTGCCTTTCATGTTGACTTGACATAGGATGTGACCATTACTGTTAAACGGACATTTCCTCTTCAGCACCTCATTTGCCTTTTCCTGGGTTGGTTTTCAAAGCTACTTAAAATAAACAACACAGACTTTGGCACAGTTTCCGAGGAAGTTTGATTTAATCAGACCAAAGAATCTGCTACAGTCTGGGGTTGCCACTGCTCAGGCACAAACTCACACCCGTATTTGAAAATGAACAGCATAGCAGACATGGATTGGTATTAGTTATCAGGGTTAAAAATGGCCTGGAAACGTGTTGGGCATCATCTACTTAACTTCTACTCAACTTTGCTATGGAGTCTTAGAACTAAAATACCCATTTATTTAAGCATTTCTATCCCACTTTAAAGATCATCAACCAAATATATTACTTCATTTGACTTTTACTACTTTAAACAACAACAACAACAAAAGGTCTGCTTTTCTTTAAAAACCCACTTCAATGAAAATTGTGTCTGGTGTTTTACTTAACATGCTCTTGTAGCATTTTTCTCATGATGGAGGACATATATATTAGAGTTAAAGATTACAACAGTGTTTCTGAGTATTGTTTAATTCAAATCATCATGGGTCAGGAGCAGATGAAAACCCGTAGTTTGAAAAAGTTCAGGTTTGTGACACAGCAAGAACCATGGGCAGGCCAAAGTCTGCCTTCTTCGCTACAATTCTAAATTATACACACACACGTAAATATACATATATATATGTCCAATATATACATTTGCAGATAAGTAGATCCATATCCGTCTTCATTTTCCTCGTCTGAGTTGCCATCTGGCTCAAAACAGTATGGCTGCATTTCTGCAATATTGCTCGCTGTTTTTATGCTACGTCAATGTTATCTTGGGCTTGTGAGGTGCTATAAACTAAAGAGAGTGTGTAAACAAAGTGGTGATGGGAAGTGATCGGAGCTTACTTTTGTACCAACGGTCCTGCCCACAGCTAAGCTGCAAATTTCCATTGAGCTCCTGCTTTGCACCAGAAAACAGGTCTTAAAAAACAAAACTGCTTTTTGGATTCTGGTAATAAACTGCAGTCATTAAAAGACCACTGGGGACAATTTCCCTATAGAAAAAGATTTAGTTGGAGTGGAACTTTAAACTGTGAATGTAGACGCCATGGTCACCTCTTCTATCATTGAACACAAAAAAAAGAAGTTGAAAGATTGGAGACTTTTATGCTAAGTTCACACCGGGCATTTGATGGGGGTCCTTGAAGGCCCATTTTGAATGTGCATTTAGCCCATAGTGTTTACACAAGACAAGCAGGTAGAAGCTTCTTCTTCTTTTTCTGTTTACTAGCACATGTCTGCCACCAACAGTTGGAGGAGGCTTGGTGCTAAAAGTCAAAGCTGTCCAAATCTCGTAAATGTTGACCAGGCTTTTTCTTTCACAGCTCTATTCCGATTAGAGAATTTCAGCCAGAAAAAAAACACAAACCAATGTTGGATGTAGCCTGACGTCCCAAAGCTCTCGATAATAATAGACATCAGTAAAATTAGTTGCTCATTATAACTTCTTAGCAAATATTGTTGAGCAAGGATAGTCTAATGATTTCACCGTTTAACAGAATCCATTTATCCTGATGCTGAAACTTCTATTAAATATCATTAAGTTTTATTATTCATTCTAGGATTCTAACAAATGTGTATGAACATGATGAAGGAGGTGCATTTTTAGCTAAGGTTGGAATTGTAGCTTTTCAATGAAACTGTCTTCTGTAATTAGATAGATTCCCATTTATGCACTGTGCGCTAACCCATCAACTGTAATTTGAGAACGTGTAAATGAAAAAGATCATTTTTGTTGAACAAAGCCAATACTTAATTTACTCATTCCAGTTAAGAACAGAAAAAATCCCCACAAAACTTCAAAAATGTTAGTTTCATACTCGCATTGAGATCATTCCTAAAAAACATCTGAAGTTCTGTAAAGCAAATATACATCGTTTTCAACATTTCATGTAAAAGATTTTCCTCCTTTACGCAATATTTCATAATGTTTTTCATACACAGTCAACGCTTTGAAAAGGTCTGTGTATGTTTTGGGTAAAATATGGTTGCCATGTTGCCTTTACAACTAATTACAAATATAAGACTGCAGAGTTGTGAAAAAATAAGGCAGGCTGCAAAGAAGCAGTCGGTCTCTTGAGAATTACTGCAGTGCATTTGCAAGCATCCAGCAGGAAAAGATAAAGACTGAATTTTTTTACTAGGGTCCTCTGTGGACTCTTATTGTATCCATTCCTACACAGGCAGCATGCCAGGCTCGCTTCCAACAAATTCCTGCTAAAACCTGAAATACCCATCAGCACATACACAAGACATTCTGACATTCTGTCAGGCTAATGGCGTCTACACTGAACTTCTATGGGTATTTCAGAAGGGGAAACTAGTCAAAGCCATTTTTTTGTTTTCCAGCAAAAACTTGTTTTAAAGCAACACATATGCCACAAATACACTGCTACAGCGCCTACACTGGTAGGAGTGATTAAGACTCTGGGCCACGGATGAGCAAAATATAAATCAAGTACTGTGTGGATCAAGAACACTATGTTGTTACCATGAAAATGTACCTTCGCTAAAACGGTTGACTGACGCCTGACTCTCTCCTAGTAGCTACATAACAGAGGTCAAGTCAACCGGCGTCAACTGGGATCATCACTGACATGAACGTTTTCCAGAATCAATACCCCAATGATCGGTTCCTGAAAGGCCAGAGTGGCCATTTTAAAACAGAGAAGTACTCAGGACGAAGATCCAATTTTTGGAGCTTCTTCCAATCATCTGTCATACTGACCAGATTATTCATTCTGACAATGCAGCAACTGTCAAAGCTGAACTTGATCAAACTGAAGCCTCGCAGCAATTTTTTTCCCATTTCATCGGGAATATTAAAAGATCAAACAAGTGAACTACGAGACAGTAACTGTGACATTTTATGAAAAATCACAATCAGTATTTGAGAATAATTTTTCATAATCACAACACAGCAATAACAATTAGCAATAATAATTCAGTTAATTAAATAATAATTAACAGCATAATGGTTACTAAATAGTAGGACTTGTTTAAAGCACAGGTCTAAATCTAATAATGGTTAGATTTAATAAATATCTAAAATATCTACATACTAGTCAGAAATCTGGGCATATTTGTACATCTATTACCAAAAACTTCAAAAATCAGACATGCCATACATGTATAGTATTTTTAAACTTTTAAAACCCTGACTTTTATGCACCAGTTTATGGTTAGTGTTTGGTTAGCTGGTAGAAGAGATCATTTAAACTCGGGTTTGTCTACAATTGCCTCATTTATTAACCTGACTGTAATTTCTTTAACTGAATGCAGAATTCACAGAAAAAATAATGAGGCATGAGAAACTAAAACAAGACTTAAATATGCTGAACTTATTTGAATTTACTAAGACCAATAAGGTGCATGGTTTGACACCTAAAAAACCTACAAACACACTAATTTTTCTGCATTTCTGGTTGATACAAAGTAAGATAATTTATAGCTTATTTGGACTGACTGTAATAAAAACTATTCCCTGAGGCCAACCGCCGTTTTACATAAACATAGGTGTCAAATATTTTTGTCAACGCAGTCAATAATAAAAGCAAAATGCAAAGAACATCTATGCCTCCATGGAAAAAAAAGGTTCTTAGAAATGTCAAGTGAACTGTTAGGAGGACTTCTTACACTTCATCTACTCAGAACTTTTACATTTCTGTCATCGCTTTCAGGCTCAAAGTAACACACCCTGAGAATAACCTGTAATTCATGTGACACTTTATAACGACTAATTTGTGTCACACCTTTGCTTTACTGTCTTCACTCCAAGTCTGACACATGAAACAGCTGGAGCTTTGCTTCCATAAGCTTTAGCTGCTAAAGAGCTACAGATCCCTCTGAAACACTGATAGCAACACCAACTGTTACTTTACATATACACCCACCATGTTCAGATATTTGACAGACTTGTTTACAGCTTACAGTTTCCGTCACTATGGCTGCTGATTCATCCATTACAGGGATATCTACAACCACTCCCAATGCTGAAAGATGGCTATGACCTAGATAGCCAAAAGGCTGGAACTAAAAAAAAATCAAACTGTTCTCCTTTAATCCTTCATCTACAACTCAAAAGGCAGTCTGGTTTGCTTTTCTTCTGAACTCTTTATCTATTTTATTTGTGTCTGTAAACTATCACTGGATGCCTCAAACGCCACTTCAACATTCTTTTTTTATGCTACATTTTTAGAGTCAAATTATAGGGATTTATAAAAACAACTAGGTAACCTACATGCAAACCAAAGACACACGCTTCTATTCATCCTTATTACCTTATTAAGTCTAATATATTCACACATTTGAGCGACTCAATATTTGAGTTGAGTTTTAATAACGCTGTCTAAATTTATACCTTTCCTGTGAATTATTTTTCTGCTTCTGTTGAAGATGCCTACAGTATGGATACTGATTTATAGTTCAGCAGAGAATTTAACAACGTGACAGTTGTGGTACTGCTGCTAAATTGATGTGCTATATATTTTCAGGTATGGCTGCCCATTTTACAAACATCTTTAACAAAAACTGAAATCCAGTCTTCATGTAAAAAAGCTAATTATTTACTTTTTAAGACTATAGTGTACCCAAGTGATGATGTCGTCTTTCCTTTGAAATGAAAATACAGATATTAAAAGAAAACTGAAAATAGGCTGTATCATATTTGTTGCAATAATCTAAACCATTTAGAATAAAGCCACAAAAGTAAACCTCCAGCCGTTTAGACAGATGTCACTGAGAATGTTTTTTTTTTTTTTACAACTAACAAGTATAATGGCAGAGGCACTAACGACAGAAAACACAAGTATTCTCCCAAAACAAAACAAATTCTGGTCAAAGCAGTAAAACACTTTCAGTATTGTAGCCTTTTTAACCAGTTTGGGGTCTTTGTTCATGTTTCTTTTTGATGTTCCTTAGTTGTGAAAAGGACTCTGTGTGAAATAAACATTTCTTTTCAAAGTGAAACATTCTGTTCAATCACATTGTCAGGTTACCATGTAAATCAAAGAGGAAAGTAGGACATTCTGAAGTCTTTTTAAATCTGAAGTTTGTTGTCTGAGATTGGTTATATCAACTAATGAAGCGAGTCACAAAATATTTGATGACCCCATCATTTTATGGACAATTTGACGTCTTTAACAGAAATATTTGAGCTCCATTGGTGTATGTTGACTTTCTTTGCATTCCACGAGAGGAAGTTAAATTATTTTAATAATTTCTCTTAAATAGTGCAAGATTATGTACTGATGCAAAAACATACTAAAGCTTATTTTATTTGACTACTTCATCGAAACAGAACCAAAACATGTCCAGAGAAGCATTAAAACAAGTAAACCAGCCAATAAACAACAGCAAGTCAATTGTGAATTGGCCAAAACATTAGATAGCAATGGAAAACAGATTTCCACCTCACTTTCTTTGCTCTCCAACTTGTCTTTTTCCATTGCCAATATATATATTTTCAACAAGTTCTTTCATTTGTGGGGAAAGAAAGAGCAGCAATGTCCTTTTAGAAATACTGATGGAGACATCAATGGGGCAGTTCCCAAAAACAGCAACCATTTCCCACAGAAAGTTGAAGCCGGGCCATTTGTGGTCACAGAGCAAAATTTCTGTTGTAAATGCAAAACTTGAAGGATGAGTTCCTAACAGCTGAAAATACTGTTTATTGTACTAGTCATGCAATATATTATCGATAGATAATAAAAAATAAATAGCCTGGACAGTGTAATCACAGCATAGTTTTAGCATGTAGTTTTAAAACTGTGTAGAACAAGTTCAAACAAATCATCTTTTCAGTAGTCCATAAACTGAAGCAGCTTTTATGGATCTTTGCTTCAATACAATCATTCTTAACAGTTTTCACCATTAGTGTCAGTACTAAAATGAAACTACATTTTTGTATGTCAATATAAGCTTAGAGTTAAATAACAAGTTGCTTTACTTGCTATAATAACGCTTTTAGCTTTACATCCTGAGTGACGCTAGTGTTTTAAAAAGTACTTCAGTCTTTGATTCACAGAGGACAGTGAAAACCACCACAACAGTGTTTTATGCAACTGGTGTTTTGAAGTGAATAAAGAGTAAACTTGCATTGGTAAAATTAATTTTGATTACCAAAATAAAAAAAATTAATCAGTATCCATCCCTCTTAGATACAGTGACAATAAATGTGATTAATTAGTTAGAAAGTAGAAGGGTTGCCCAGTTTGTAAAAGAAATGGGGGCAAATTAAGAGTATCACTGGAGGTCATGTGCTAAGAATTGAAATAAAAAACAGGGCAAAAAGACAAGCCTGGTTTTCTTCATTTTTCATGCTTTTTTCCCCATCAAGTACAAACTTATTTTAGGTGTTACCACATCCAACAAGTAGCTGTTATAAATCAGGTTTCAAGTGGCCTTTGGCTCAACAGTGCAGAGCAAGGTTGCTTTCAAATTAGGGTAGTAATTGAAACTTGGTTAAACTAGACAGGGAATAGTGATCGTTTTATACCTTCTTTTAGTTGGGATTGATTTCAAACACTTTTCTGAGAGGAAAAGCCAAGGTTTGAACACAAACGTATTACACAGTTCTAACAATTGAATGATTGGTTGCAATACTGTCCAAAACACGATGTGACAGGGCTCTGGAGTGTGACCAATTGCACCAGTCAGGCACCAATCTCAGGTTGCACCAGTGCATCCAGCCGTACAAAACATTTAATCACTGAAAGTCTCCCTATGATTCAACAGACACACATTAGGCTCAAATCATGGTCTAAATCAGGAGTGTCCAAATTTGTTCCAGAAATCCTGTTTTTTCTGCTGCTGATTACCTGGATCAGATGTGTTAAGCCAAAAAGGAGCTTCAATGGCAGGTTGATTGGAAAATATGTAGGAGTGTAAGATGCAGATCATTCCTGAAAACTGATGGCAACAACCCAAAGTGAGTCAAACAGAATTGATCATTAACCAATAAGGCGCCATCAGGGGTCCCGCGTCAAAAACAGGCTGCTTTACAGGCAAATATAACAGGCTATAATTTAAGGACAAGATAATAACTTTCAATATGTAACCAAAAAAAAAAAAACTAAGAAAAGTCTAAATATACAAAGTAAATAAAAGGAACTTCAAAGACACAATTTATGGGGTTAGTTTAGAGGGTTAGTTCAAAGAAGAATGTATTAATTAAAAAAATATTCATTCATATGTACACAGTTGTACAACATACCTTATAATCAAATCAACATTCTTAACTAGAAGTTTTTCAATTGGTTTTGAATGCATTCTGTTGGTTTTTGCATGTTGTCACCATATGGAAGATTAAATGTACATCCTTATCCAGTGTACAGGAATGTGATTGATCTTTTTTTAATGTTGCAACTTGACTAATGCTATGGTGACAAACACAACAGCCACCACACGATGGGGGGGCATCAGCAGAATCTTCAAGATATGCCGCCGCCGCATTTTTTTTTTATTGTCGACGTGGTCATAAATGTAGACGACAGCAGTCAGACAGCCATAAGGAGTGTAGAATGGTCTGCTTTTATATGTCTCCAGACTACTGGGCGACTGGCGGTCTGTGGCACTTGATTCGGACGACCACCATCTGAAGATATTCACACAGTGTCCTATCAGAGCAGCTGGTGGCTGGCAATCCGCCCTGTGGTCGCTCAGTTGTCGCCCAATGGCACCACGCCATCTCCACCTATCACTGGACTGCCACCACGCAACCTAGAAATGTGCTTGGGTGGACACTGACCAATGTCAACTTGTAGGGAAAATAATCGTCCGGTCTCCATAAAATTATAACTTTTTCTTAAAACCTTTATGGCCACTGCGCAGCTTGTAAAAATTCAACTTTCGCCACCCAATTACAAAATTTTGTTTATGTGACTACTGTCCGAATTTGCTAAGAAAAACTTGCATATACGGTAAGTATATTCCGCACCATAAGGTGTGAGCCATAAACAATGTGCACATTATGAGGGACAAAGATGGGTCATAAACAGTGACGCTGTTCTTTGTTTGTGGGAGCGTTGGATGACAGACGGCGGACACGCTTTTGCTAAGACTGGGTAGCAGCGCCGGGCGACTTACGCCACCTTATGTGAATGGATTGTGGATGCCAGGACTAAGGTCTCTGCTTCAACTGTTTGAACAATTTTCAGATAGCAACATGGTCAGGAAACTTTGCATAAGCATAATCAACATTATACTTATGTTGAAAAGTTACATTGTAGCTGGCACACTGATGTTCTTTCAGTTATTCTCATTTAAAAAAATAAAAATTACAATTTGAAACATTTTTTTTTTAATTTCCAGAAAAAAATAATTCTGTTTGTGGCTGTTGGCAATTTTGCCTTAATTCTGTTTCTTTTAGTTTGCCATCAATAATATTTGATCTTAACTTCCATTTTTCCCTAAAATTGTTGGAAGTTTAAAATTGATTTTATCCTTTAACAGACATTCTTTTAAAGCAACTGTTTCTGTTAGAAAGGCCATATGAACTGAACACTTTAATCTTTGTCTGGTAATAAAATTATTTTAATACATTATTATTGAATAAATTGTCCGTGTAATGCTTTTGTTTGCATATCTTTATATGATCATTAAAGCCGAATCCAAATCCTTCCTCTACCTCCTCCGGCTTCTCCCAACCCCTACATTTAGACCTTTAAACGAAGAGTGTAGAAAAATAGTGTCTTCTAATTCAGATGTCACTCCCACTTAATGACGTCGTCAATAATCGCCGGTCATCTAAATCTAAATTAGTGCATAACTGCCAGCCCTCAGAAAATATACATGGTTTTGCATCTTTAAAAAGTCGTGCTAAGTCATTACTTACATTAAAATGTAAACGTTTGTGCTTCAGAGCACACCCACACGAAGAAATGCTTTTCTCCTCCGTGATGCAGCGCAACGCGGAACACCCTTGCTGTGGAGGAATGCCGAGTTTTCCCTTTAAAAAAAATCTATTTCGGACACAGCCTGGTCTTCTATCAAGTTTTCGAGCAGATCGTTTGTTTCATTTGTCTATCTTTAACTCTAGTGTTTTCTTTCATTTGTATTTGAAAAAAAAAGTTGATAGCTTGGCATACAAAATCTGTCTTATATCTGATCGTATTAAATGAATTCATATTTCAGCTAAAAGAACTTTAGCATTGTTTCGTATGTTTTTTTTTATAAACTTAACCATGGTAAACCACATATACCTGAATACTAAATGTTTGAGGGCTCTAAACTTTGATAAGCACGTACAGTTTGACTGGTGGAACTTCTGATATGACTACTCATCACAGAATGCCTAGAGGGCCCAAACAGCTTGGTCAAAACGGTTGATGGGAAGTTCTCAATTTTTCTGTCAAATATCAAAACATATGAAAAATATGATCACGTGTGTTTATAAAAAAAAACTCCTAAACTGAAACCCGGTCTTCAGCCTCTTTTCTGAGATTCACAATAGAGTTCAACATATCAGAACAAAATGACAGCTTCTGGTCAAAGTTAATTGGACACAGTTGCTGCATCAAGAAAGAAGTGCAGATTGGGTTGAAATTGTGAAAATTGGTGAAATGCAACATTGCAAAATCCTGGAGGGACTGCTCTAGTCCTGTTATGGTTGTGTATTATATTTAGCAGCACCTCCTCACTACACTTTTATCTACAAAGATATTTTCAGCCTTTTGAAAGATTTAATGTTTCTTCATATGTGCACTTTGAGCTGTTTTTTTTCCTAACACTGTTGTCCTGCAGAGAGCTCATGCAATGTACACTGGTTTTCTACGATCCCCAAAGTTTGTGTGGAGCATTCGCACAAATGAGGCCCAAACAGAGTTCAGTGGCAATACGACTTGGATGTCTATTTTGAAGCAGACTAACGTTTCCTTGCTCAGTTCTCACTAAAGGTCAAGGTCAGTTTTCCCACGAGAGAGATCAAGTGGACTGAGAAAAAAAACGAAATGCAAGTCCAACCCACCAGTGTTAAGGCAAATAGAGATGAGGTATTTTTTACATTACTTGAACACGCTAGTCAAGTCAGTCTCAGAACTCAAGTAAAAAGCGCTCTTAGTAAAAGGATCACCAGTGTCAGGAGGAAGTGAAGCACAACTGATGAATGAGGTCATGTTGCTTATGAGTGGATGAATGAAGACAGTACTGAAAAAATTAGCGTGCCAAATATTCTAATTAAATTTGACAAGTCATCACACTGCAGCAAAAAAGAAAAAAAAGAGCTGAAATGTGCAATCTGTGGTGCATCTCTTTTTGCTAATAAGAAAAGATGTAACATTTTCAACCTAAAGAGAATTATGCAGCGCTTCTGAAAGACTCCAGACTGGGCCTACTCATAAAACTGACAACTACACCTTTAGCTGGGGCACAGACAAGTCTAGGCTAGCATGCCAAGATGCAAGATATATGACCACATTCTGGCAATGGAGACTCTGTGCAACAAACACTCAGTGTTTGTTTTTTCTGCGATGATTACCAAATCCCAATTGAAAAATCCAATCAGTGCTGTAAGAACTAGTGCAGAGTTGCATTTTCCTTGACCCATAATAACACTTCACAGCCCATGGCAACTGTCACAGACTGTATCATCAATTTTCTCCAAGTACTTGCTAGTTCAGGGAATAACAAATCACACGACCCAACATTAAATATCTAACATACAGCTATCTGATAGTGGTGAGACCCAAATTGCATATTCAGGAGTACATCAAGCACTTCTTTCTGAGGCTGATCAGCGTTTGCTGGTGACTTCTCAGCCACTTCTGTCAACTACAAGATGAAATTTAGAAGAAATCTCAGCTGCTTCCTCAAATTCATTTGATTGCAAACACTTGTGCTTTTGATGGATCATTACACCAAAGTATTTTTTCAAGGATAGACTAACTCCCAGATTCAAGTGGAGAGCAAACAGGCTTCTGTGGAATACAAGAAAGCATTTGCCTTATAACATATCAGTCATCAGCCCTTTACACTGGAGCTTTAGCTAAGATTAGACATAAACTGTTGAAGAGTTTGTCAAAGAGCGTGTATTATTTAGATGCCACCGGCAACATCTCTGATGCTATGCTACGTTCACACTGGGCTCAGCAACTATATTTAACCAACTACTTCCTATATAAAATCTATGTAAAAAGTCCATGTATTTGGCTTCCGCATTCAACTTTTGCGTTCATCAGTTTTTTGGCTCTACGTACAAAGTGAATGCGCAATGAAAAGTTAAACTATTTGAAGTTTGACCAATCAGAGATTCAGATTTGGTAGTGATGTATGGATGGCGTACCTTTCATTGGGGGTGTCAAATTGACAATGGAAAATATAATCTAATCGATTTTGATTCCTTTGATTCCACCAGATCGATCTGTCTGAGGCAGAATCAAATCAAATTGACCTATACAATTAAAGAAATCATTTCAAAATTAGATAAATCAACAAACAAATTATACTGGGAAATATCATTTGGATGGCGACACAGTCGGTTTATCTTAATATAAAGTAAAAAGGACCAAGTGCCATCACAGCGCACAACACATGGCAGTAAAAATTTGTCAAATCATCATTAAAGTCATCTGTGTAGAAACACTTTGAGTTTTACAAAGACGTGACCATACAGTATTTAATGTTCTAATAATATTTTCTTTTCATTATTTTGATGTGGAAAAACAAGAGTGGGATGAACTTAATGAAACTAAAATGTGAACAGATTTGTCATTCATTCTTTTTTACTTGTTTGTTTGTTTGTCCACATATTTAATTTACACTTTATAATCTATCAAAAAATACGAGGAATCTGGAAAACGTCACTCGCACTGTTCAGCACCCAGTCCTGGACTGATCTTGGGTCAGTGAGTCAGATCAAATTGGACCATTCATAATGAAACAAAATCAAAAGTGAATCAAACTGGCAACTACAAACATCAAATTCATGTTGTTAAAATGAATAGTTAAATCCCTGCTTTTCATTTGTGGAAGTGCCAACTGTTTGAAAATTGATAACAGAAGAGAGTTTAATGATTGCGGTTTGTGCCTGACACCAAGTCTTTCATGTTACAAAACAGTGCTGTGACAGACAAAACCTGGAGCAAGATTTACACCGCTTCATTTTAGACCAAGCTTCTTCCAACACCATGGGCAACACTTGCGTTCAACAACCCGCGTTCTTGAAAAAGGGTTAAATGTCAGGTTTGTATGTCAGATTAAAGTGCTTTTAAGCAAGTGTTTGTGACAGATATGGAAATGTTTCTAGTGTGCCTGTGTGCTATATTCATGACTAAAATACATCACAAGTCAATCATGAAAATGTTTCCTGCAATTTTCAAAACATCTTTTTGGTCAACATTGTGGTGCTGACCATCATAGCGTTAGTTCAGCTAATTTGAGATCTAATATGGCTGTAAAAAAGACATGTTGATGCTGTCCGCCGTCTGTACTGCTCAAGCAGAAAGCAGTGGTTGTCTTGGATACCCCATGCTACCCGAGGTCTCACATTTCATTTATGTGACTTCCGTCTTCTGCATTTTCTTTAGACAGGCATTGACATAAAACTGACATAAAACTACAAAATAAACTGGGTAAACAAGATTACAAGGCAATAAATGAGCTTTTTAAGACAGAAATCCACATTTTTTTAAACAATTTCTGATTACCCAATTACGGCCACGATCAGATAAAGTACATTAGACTACTGAAAAATCTGATAACTCCAAACAAAAATTGGATAAAGACCAGTTATCTGAATGTAAATGTGCTCAATATTATCTGAATTGACACTGAAATCACTGCATTATCATATACAAGTTAATAAACGCTTAAAATACTCATCGCTAATAAATAACCAACACAAACATGAAAAAAGGAATAAATAAACTACACAGCTCTGGGAAAAAATGTCAAACAGACAAATAAATCCCCATTTGACCACCTCAACAAGCCAGCTTTGCATGTCTGGAAGTCAGGTCCATAACGTATGCAGGGCGGAAGAGGCTCAGTTGTTGGGTGTCGAAGCGTGAACCCACGCCCTTACCCCTCCACTGAAAAAGGATCTCTTCTAATAAATGGCAGCCTTTTAGGGAAACAGAATGTGTTTCAAACTACTACTGTTTATCCTGTCTCATGATAACAGCTGAATTACGGAGCTTCAGACAGACTTAATGCTGCACAGATTTAAAAAATGTTACAGTTTATAACAAAACATTTGAACTAAATGTGTTTTAAAGAAGCCAGACAAACAGATTTATTAGGATTATTTTAGATTGCTTAAGAGACTTTAAATGACCAGCTACAGTTAAGTGCACAGGTGTTGTGAAGCCACAAAACATCATTTTCACAAAGCCAACATAATCCCCTAATCTAATGTCTTGCACAACCTCAATAGATTTGTTAAAATTTCTTTATAAAATGCTGCATACATTTTAAACAGGTAAACTTCTGGTGAAATTGCAAACAAAGAAGATTACACCTTCCGTTGTGGCACAGAATAAATCTCTGAAACCAGTCAGCGTGCATTTGTAGATAAATAAAAATGTATTACGTAAATCCCGTGGCTTTAACATACATTAATCCCTTTCACACTAAGATGCAAACAACTTGTTTATCAGCGACATCAACTGCTGAACCCCAAAATGGGACTTTCCTGAAGTGCTTTTATCACACGATCAGTCTTCAATTTCATTTCACAAGTGATGGCTCCATCACATTTCATAAAATCTATCTAGTGGGTTAACAAGTCTCCCTAAAGATATAAACAAATTACAAACACAAGATGTAATCAAATGGAAAGTGTTTGCCTTTGAACAGGTAGTCAACCGAAAAGGGAAAAGAAAAAAAGCAGTTCTCTTTATCACCGTGAAACAGCCAGATTTAGCTCTCTAGAAGAGAAGAGGAAACCAGCAGCAGCTCTGCCGTGAAGAGAGATTTTTTTTTTTAGCTTTAGCCGCTGATCCTCAGTGTGTGAATTCAATTTTGGGGCAAATCCTCTGGGCCTGACATTGTTATATTACCATCTTCTGTATTGATTTGAGTATAACAAGTGCTTGAAAAGAAAGGGTAATAAATCTCAAAATATAAAACACTCACAATGAGTATTAAAAAAGAAAAAAAAAAATCAATGAAACACAAGCCAGTAAAGAATGCATTCAGATCAAGTGTTTGAACAGCCTAGCTAAAAGGATTGAATAATTTACAGGTACGACAAATTACCACAACTCTGTACAAGCTTTTGTGTCGCTTCTCGTTGGATTAAAACAGTTCATTTCTAAGCCTAAATTGGCAGGCACAATGTTTACTGGAGAGTGTGGTAACGTTTAAATGATTGTGACCTTTAATGGTCAAAACTTTAAAAAAACCTTAAACCAACCAGTTGTGGACAAAAACAACACAAGACATAGAAAAAAAACAGGACTGCTGCAGATTACATGGACAGCATGGGGAGAATTTGGTACAGTGGATAAACAAAACAGTCCATCCACTATTTGCAATATGAACTATCCCTTTTGTATTATACTTAGTGGTAACCAATAGAAAATGTACTTGCTGTTGGCTGCAAATGCTGGAAACTCAAGTGCATGCAACACCAGGGGGGCAAAATATTATCGCTACAATATTTGTGGAGGTTGATGAAAGCATCAAGAGTGGCTGTTGGTAAGAGCAATTAAAAAGCACCAAAAACAAGATTGGATTCAGTCGTTTGCTAGTGAGGATTGCCGTCCAGTACTGCACACACTTAAAACACTTTTTCCCCCCGAAAAAATGACAATGCGTCTTATAATCTAATGTATGGATTAATTCTGGCTGTGCTTACTGATATGGAAGCGATTTTGTAGAAGTACATGGCACTGTCAAAATGTCAGTCTGCTTTTTTTTTTTTTTTTACAAGTTGCAAACAAGGCTGCAGGTTATGGTAAATATGCTAGTGCAGCAAAGATGTAGCATGTTGGACTGTGGCCTTTTTCTTAAATGTGTTACTAGCAAGATTGGGAGTTAGCATAGTCACAGTAACATTTGTTTTAGCTGTATAAGTAGCAAAGCAACCCCTCTCCTCTAATGTTCCAAATAAGAAGTACCTGCTGGTTGAAGGAAGGCCAAACCCCCATAGACTTCCATTGAGAAACAGACAGTTATTACTCAGTCGTTTTATTTGTCAGAATAATCATTCCTGCTTTGATACCTTCTTCTTAACACGTTCTTTATAATCTTTTTTTAATATATGTTTCTTTGTAGCAAGTTATTCAAGTTCTAAACTGACCAATCAGAAGTCTCAATAAAAGCACGTGGTGGTGCCCGCTGGCCCCACCGCAAACATTTGATTGACAGATTTTCCTGAGCTCGTTCTCAGTGGGAGGGGGAGTGGAAATCGAACAAGCCGGAACAAGCCCACTCCTAATTGGCAACAGTAGTTTCTGTAAAAAATGACTCTGACCCAGTCAGACCAATCACTGTCGATGGGTTGCAATATGGTGGTAGACGCATCAGGAAGTGATGGAGAAGGCTCTGGACAGATTTTAGATTTAGGTAAGGCATTTCTGATGGGTGACATCAACACCTTGCTCTGTCCAGTAATATATATATCATTCGCCAACATGACTGTGTAACGTGTTGCAAACAAGTCTGGTTGGCTGACGAACTTACAACTGACATGTCTTGCCTAATCTGCCTTATGTTTGGTTAACCTTATATGACACATTTAAAAACAGACCATACATTGACAGTGTGCCTTACAATGCAGAAAATACTGCAATTCCATTTTTATTGCTTTGATAAAGAAAATGGTTTATTTAGGATTAAAGTCCCAATTTTACTTAATGTAAAGTGCATCTTTGGTAAGAAGCAGATCTTGAACATTTCCAAATGAATTTCTACCATCAGAATTACCCCACAAAAAAACTAAGATAATGTATCCTAATTCTAATGTTATTTTGTTAGTTAATAAACACGCATAAGGAAGGGATTGGATTAAAAAAAACAATAAACATGTTACTGAATTAGTAGGTTGGATTTTTCATTGGTTACCCTGAATCGTAAAAACAAGATAAAATTATTTTAATTAGCAAACGACTATATCACTGTTTCTAGTCTAGGTGGATAACAAACTCAACAGCTCTTGTTTAATGAGGCATGAAATCCTGAGATGTACAAAGACAAAATATCAGGGGGATTAAATCATAAGAGCAGTGAAAGTGCTTTATCATACAATGGCCAACTGTAATGTGATGTAAGCTGTCTGTTTTAGCAGGCTACTTCCTTTTAAAAGCATTTCTACACTTTTTAGTCCACAATGAACGTGGCTGATTTTCAATCATTGATGTCTGAAATAACCATGTTGATCTTATGTTTTCAGCTTCTGTATTCATTAGTTTTTTTCCGTAAAAATGTGAATTAGTAACTGTGCATCAAATTGTTTGAATAAAATTCTTGATGAAAACTGCATATTGTTTTCTGCAATTAAAGACCATATCAATCGGTCAGAAGTATAGCATTCAGTCATGCACACAATGGTATCTTGAGGTTAACTAAGCCCTTGTGAAATAACACCAAAAAAAGAGGGGAAACAACAAAGAACAACGATGATCTAAGCATAGTGATAAAGCATATAAGCAACTTTATCAGCAAACTCATGTTTGAAGACTTTCCAGAATCCAAAACTCTGAATATCTAGTAAAAGCCTTATTTATAAGCTAAAAAAAGATACCCAAACAATTATCATGAGAAAACAAAATGATGTAGACCTGGAAAGGGAGAGAAATAATATAAGCACAGAGAAAGTTTGTAAGCACACACCTATGCAAAACAATTTGTCGTTTGTTATCTGAAAAGAGAAAAAAACAGCAAATATGCCACAGCTACAGTACAATATGTAGTATTTCAGGGGTGCTTTCCCACTGGGATTGCTGGTCCACAACAATGGATAATTTGCTTGTTGTGTAGCAACTGGAAGTCCACATAAAGCATGTACCTATGTCAGTCTCCGCTTTGGTTGCAAGTTAACCCTAATGCAATGTTACAACAATGTTTGGAGCATAGGTGCTCTGCATAGGGGGACACACGACTACTGTATATTAAAAGAACCATGCTTTGCACAAGAGTTTTGGTAATAAATGTGGTGTAGTGTAACTGTGTTTTTTAATAACAGTCAGAGTAGAACTAGACAACTTCTTCTTTGAAGTTATTCCCCAAACTGATAAGGGCTCCTTTCAGATCATAAGCTCTTTAACAGAGTAGCTGTTTTAAAGATGCTTCAGTCCTCTTTCAGGTGTGTGACAGCAAACCAAATGATGCAATTATCTATTTCGGGGGCATTTTTGAAAAACTATCCAAATGCCAAAAGTAGCGTTTGGAGCTAAAGAGGCTTAAAGTCCCAATCAAATGAAAATCATGTTTTTGCCGTGTTTTTAACATGTTCTTGTGGCATATTTAAAGAATATTTCGCTCAAAGTTGCATTTCTGAGTACTTCTTCATTCAGATCATTGTGCATCAGGAGCTGACGAACAAAAGCAGTTTGACAAAGAGTGTATTTGTGACGTAGATGTTACAATCGACGGGCCACAAGCTCCCTTCCCTGCTCCACTCTATTCTGATTCATCCACTTGGAGACAAATAGATCCATGTACGTCTTTATTTTCCTCATCTGAGCTGGCATCCTCCTAAAAACTGTACGACTGGATAGCTCCATTATTGCTTGCCATTTTCATTGCACTAGCGGGAGAGCGTGAACACAGAGAGCTCTTAGTTAAGGGTAACGGGAAGCGGAGGCGGGCTTGCCCTGCGCCCACCACTCAGATGCGAATTCTGTCACTCTGCAGCAACTATGTCCTAGAATACGCCACAGGTCTTTAGATTTAGCTAAAAATAGTATACCGGTAATCAATCGACCAAAAGATGATCAGAGTTGGACGTCAAGTAGAAGAAACTAGCAAGACACAAGAATTGTCCCATTGTAGTTAGACATAAACTATTAGTGTAGTTTACCAACAACAACAAAGCCTGACCCCAAAGCTCTAAACCCATATAATCATTTTTAATTAATACATCAAAGGAGACCAACAAGTTTCCAGTAAAATAAGAGCTGTTGAACAGCAGAAAAAAATGACTAAAGTTGTGGGAAAACTGATGAAATAATAAACATGGCAACAAGGGACGAACGATGCTTTTGTCACAACTCCAACAAGCATGAAGAGAATTGTAATTCAAGTCTTATAAAGTAACCGAGTACATGGTTCCTGACTGCTCCTAAAGAGTTCAATGTGGTGCTGTCATTCTAAACAGGGCAGCTTGGTATGTATGCCTGTTTTGTGTTTGTTTCAGAAGAAAACAAAGTTACTCAGTTGATTGGTTCACTTGACCAACTTCCAGAAAACAACCAACACGAATGGTTAGAGATCATTTACTAGTTGTGTAACTTGCCAAAAAACCACCATTTTGGGACTTTAAAAACACGGTAGTTGTTAGGACATGCAGAATGACACGTTTGTCTAAAAAAAACCCCGTTTTCTTTTCACATTTCCATGAAGAAACGGGATGTTTCCCATTGAGGCTCCCTGTGGTGCTTCAGAAGCCTCTCTCCCCGTTGCTCCAGCTAATGTTCATAACATAGCATTGACAAAAATCAGAAAATAACAGGTTTGGCAGACACGTGTTTCGGCAGTTAATAAAAGTTGTTTCTACTCCATTTGGTGTAAAACGTGTAGGAGTTTGTTTTTTTTAAGCTAATACGTGTAGCGGGGTTCTCACTGAGCTCGGGTTTGCTCGACAACTTTGCGTGTTTTCACGGCAGAAGTTGGAGAAGCTAGCAGCTAGGCTAGCTCCGTGGAGTGAGCTAGTGTAAGAGTAACGCTAGCTACAGAGAAACAATGAGCTTGGAGCGCAGCCGCGGCTAACAGCCTGCCTGCTGCTGCATGCTGGGTTGCTACGCGGACTAAAGCTGGCCTGCCTGTCTGCTGTGCACGCAAGGCTAACATTAAACGGCTAACGAGTCTTAGCACTGATAACAAAAAGAAGAAAAATGTACCAACTTACCGACTTAACTGAACGCTCCTATTCCAAACCGTGGTCTGTCCATGGCGGTGTCCGCTCCATCAAGGGGGTGGGGGTGTTAAAAGTAATAGCCGAATTACAGTAAAACCTCTTCAAATACGTGTATCACTAGAAACCAACGGCAGCGCACCCCCAAGACATCCAACACAAGAGAGGAGGGGAGGCCAGCGATTCACTGGACTTCTGCCATCACACTTCGAGACACCGTCCGCGGCGAAAACAGCATTTTTACCGCTGCGATCTCAGGATCGACACACTTCCGTTTGTCTCCCGACTCCTTTCTGCACTTAATCCCACAGTGAATAGCTTTCCATCCAGGTTAATTCCTTCGTATTTACCGTTAAAAGACGAGCACCGCGCTGGTTGTTCGTGTGGGAACTGATACAATGTAGACAGGCAGCCGCGGGAGCGGTTAGGAAACCCAGGACGGGGGAGTTCCCCTCGGATTGAACTGTCACACGCCACGGCGCCCGGGAGGAAGACGCGGAACTGGATCATCCGCAGGGAGCGGACTGGGACTTTAGAGACCCTGCAGACAAATACCAACTATAAGGAAAATTGTGTTTTGAACATGTTCTTGTAGCATTTTGCATATGATGGCTGACCTATATATATATATATATATATATATATATATATATATATTTATTAATTGAATTATTTGGAGAGCAAAATGTTTTTGTCATATTTTATTCAGTGACTGGGCTTTTAAATATAATCTCCTGTTTAGTTTTTGATTCAAAACTGAATCAAAACTGTCTTTTTATGGGGCCAAAACATGTACAACTTTGACTTTAATCAAATATTTTGTCTAAATATAGATTATTAGCAATGTAATTATCTTTCTATCTCTACACCATAAAAAAAGGTTCAACTTCGAGAAACGCAAGTTTCTTTTATAGTTAAAGCAGCAAGCTGTGTTGTTTGCCCAACACGCGCTACATACCCCCACAACCCCCCTTTTACCTGCCCTCACTGGCTGAGAGGCTGCTACACACCCCTCAGCTTTACCCATCTGCCCCTGCCATTCTGGTCAAAGCTGCACGTGACAAATTCATAATAAAAAACAAACACTTTTTTTTTTTTCAAGAGGGTGACTTTTCTGTTAGTTTAATCTACATAGCAACCATTTAATTTTTTGATCACCTGAGGGTATCAAACATGTTTGTGGAATTTTTAGAAGAATCGGCAAAAGAACATTTTTGGATTTCCTTGGCAACGGAAGCTGTGTAGTTCATCAAAACCAAATAGGAAAAATTGTTTGGCTTGAGACGAAGATGAGTTTTCAGAATATTCTAGCTAAAAATATGTAGCAACACTGAAACACCGCTTTTGCAAGCTTGCCATGCTTATGCCATTCAAAATCTACAAACTATTTTCCCCAAGTAGCTACCTAACAATGCTCAAGCAGTTACAAGGTGATCAACTGAAATCCCTAAGAGACATTCTGATTTGTAGATGGTAAAGTATGTATTTTTTTTATTTAAGTTGCCGGCCACTTCTTGATGTCAAAGGTCAACAAAACTTTGGTGGTGGTTAACCTGGTGATGAAATTTTGTAAAGGTCAGTCAAACAAGTTTTTCTACTAAGAGTATGCAAATTTGGGTGAGTTTTTGAGTATGTGACAGGGGCGAAATCTTTGCTCAAACGCACAATCCGAAAGTGGAATCGCAAGAACAGCACGGTCCTTGCAGTCCAGGACTGCTGCAGGCCATTACAACAGTCCTGTTTTGATGCCCATATTGTGGGGTCATGGGGTATTTGTGTCACCATGGAGGTGGGGGTTGGATTGGTTTTAATTTGAATTTTCTGTCTAAGTCTTGTTTTTCATTGTAAGGTGCTTTGAGCTGCTCAATTAAGCCAGAAAATAGCTTTTTATAAATAAAGTTTGATTTGAATCATCAGATAATTGGTTACTGAACAAAGAAAAATAACGAGCAAGGCATTTAGCAGGATTAAAATGATCAGTTTTCCTTTATTTTCTAAACAGAATCTTTAACATATTAAGTGAACACCCTCTTGACAGACAAGTGTCTTAAAATAAACGGATCTGAAAGATTCTCATTCTTTAGGAAATGTTTTGTTTTTGCAAATAATTAGTTTAATTTTATAATCTCCTATAATCAGCTGTTATATTTCAGATAGATTTTACGATGTCCATAAAGTTTTCTTTTGTATTTCATTGTTCTTTGTTAAGGGTCATCCTTTTTTTCCCCAGCTGATCTTTTCTATAGCCAGCTGAACGGTCCATTTGAACACTCAACCTAATGACCTAAAGAGCTTAACTAAAAATGATAAAGTGAGTGTCATTCAGGAGCAGGGTAAACAGTAATCATTGGGATTTGTCGATATCTGGCAAGTCAATCATCCTTCAAAGCAGCGGATTGTTAAAAAAATGACTGAAAGCAGTGATCTGATCCAGTTTGATATCAATAAAGCATTCAGTTCTGATCATTAGGAAGCTGTAAAATATTTATTAGGAGGTGTTGATGGCGTCTCCTTGGTCAAAAATGACCTCAGAGAAATGAGGAACTGGGTTAAACAAAAGAAATCAATGCTGGGGTCAAAGCTGTGCAGCAACCTGCTCGCTTTATCTTTGCAACCATGTAATTTCAGTGAGCTGGATCCCTTAACAAACAATCAGGGGGGGATTTCTCAGGGAGCGATGCGGCATAGAAAGATCCCAACAATAAGACCCTTTCAGCTCACATTTCCAACTCTCACAGTTCTGCAGATAACCTTTCATGTTTACCAGCTTCAAACCCTGCAAAGGCTTTAAGTCGTTGTCTGCTCTGCGCTGGTTTCCCAGGCAACAAGAATATGATAATGTTGCCTTTGACATGACAGAAGGAATCATCTCGCTAACAAACAGAGACAACAGGCAAAGGAAGGGCTCGGGGAAAGGCAAGGGAGGGGGCTGAATTAATGGGCTCATTTTCACACACAGGGAAACGCAGCGGCAGCAGCAGCAGCAGCAGCAGCAGTGGCGGCGGCGGCAGCAGCCAGTCACCATCCTCCATCTTCTTCCATCGCCTCCACTGCATTCCTGCTGGCAGGCACACTCTTGCTTTCCCAGGGGGAACGGCCAGCCTTCATTGGAAAGCTAAATAACAGTCAGCAGCCCGGTGGGGACTGGAGGGGACAGAAATCGGATGATGGCTGCCCTTCAAAAGCTGCCGCTCCAAAAAACCAAGCAGGACCGCCACGGCACCCATCTACTGTCCTGAAATGAACAAGCCGTGCGGACGCCATGTGTTTCCCATCAGTGCAAAAAGGGGCTAATCAGCCAGCCATGTGGAATCACACAAGGCTTGGCTTGATTCATGTGATCATCTTTCCACTGCACAATAAAAGGGAACTGTAAAAACCTTGAAGAGACTCTAAAAGACAGTTCATCTTTGGCCCTTAAAAAAATGTGTCAAGTAGCGCCCTTGTTGCACATTTCTAAAGGGCAGAAAAACTGTCAGTCTGACAGGGTTGGAAATTTCAGATTGATATAATAAATCCTTTCCCCTTACAGACACACACGCACGCACGCACGCACGCACGCACGCACGCACGCACGCACACCCACACACACACACACACACACACACACACACACACACCCACCCACCCCCGTCTCCACAGTCAAACTTCACTGTTGGACTTCTCAGTTTCACATTTTTTGGAATCATTTCCCTTCGGGTAATAATAAAAGTATTTTTGAATGGAATGAAACTCAAGGACTCATGATAAAAGTCTGCCTATGGTAGCAACTGTGCTGCATAGTAATGACATTTACTCACTGCTATTCATTTAGCTGACTTTAATGTACTTTTATGATGAAAAACTAGTACTTGGACTCACAGTTTTCCTTTATATGCTTCGATCTGTAGCATTTTCTCTGGGAATAAACAGTAAAATGAGCACATTATTGGTTGCACGCAGCCCTCTTGGGTGTCCCTCCTTCTCAAAGTGTTTTTGGAGCCAGAAGTGACAGGCATGGGACTGATCCGACAGAGAACACTGCACACCATGTACTCAGGTATCATCTCATTCAAAGCAACTGCATCCCAGTCAAGCTACGTTCACAACACCCTCGGCATTCAAGTGGCCCCTCCCTGCTAGTCCAGTCTGAACACCACCGACTAAACGCGTCATGACTTAATTTAACAAGATCTAACATTTTGTTTCTGGGGTAAAGCTGGAAATGTACATATTAAAATCAATCCCACAAAATAAAAAGTACACATTTACCTGTTGCTGCTGGGACAGATTTTTTTCAGTCTTTTCTCTAAATGTGTCTGAAATGTCTTATTTTGGGGCAAACTTTGACCCAAACCATCAAACAGCAATCACACCACAGTCATGAGGCCTTTGCAGAAGACATCGCCAAATGTACAGCCTCTCACAAAACAACACACTTGTCATATTTGAGGAATTAATGCATTTTCCAATAAAAAATTCCAAATCCAGCACTTTTTTTCCTTACATTTGAACACAATAGGAGCTTGTCAGCTGTTGGCTAAATCAGGTTTGTATTTACTGTCTATAAAACAGCAAAGAGCAGATAGTTAATCCTGGATAATCGTGTTACGAATGTGTTACAGAGAAAACACGAACCTGGGAGGGATTATTTTACATATTCAAAGCTTGAAAACCCAGCGCATGTAGAAATGTGCTCCTCTCGACAGAAAAGGCCTTTAGGACAAGGCTCTCAACAGACGTGAGGCATCACATTAGAAACCGTGAAGACCATTTCTCCCCCCCCCCTTGCATTTCACCCTAATGTGAAGACCCACGGGTCTCTTTAATTTGGGTGATTTCCCATGATGCTTCTGGGGTTTCTCTCTTTTGAAAATTGATGGGAGCCATAACACTGAGCGTCTCTTTTGTGTCATTACAGATGAGGTCTTGCTCTCCAAGCGGAGAGGTCAGGGGTTAAGCTGAGCACTGATCACTGGATCTTTAACAAATAAAAGCAATTTGTGAGGGTAGATCAATTTTTGAATGATTCTGTGCATCTGCTCTCCTCTGACGGTCCTCGGGAATCCCTGTGTTTTGTGTCTTTTCTTTACATGAATATGTCTTGAATTTGTCATGTTTCTTGAATTCATACGTTCTTAAAGACCCACTCTGATGAAAATCATGTTTTTGGTGTTTTTAACACGTTCTCGTGGCATTTTTGGGATGATGGACATACTGTATATCAAGAAAATTAAGTCAAAATTTTTCTTTTTGTGTATTTCATTTTTCAAAACATGAATCACAAGCAGACAAAAAAAATGCAGTTTGAAAAAGAGTGTATTTGTGACATAGAAAATAGTCCCTGATGCGCTCCAATCTGACTCGTTTCCACTGAGTGGTCCGTTCCGGTCCGTTTTTTTGAGCGTTTCCATGATAAAATTGACCCATTAAGTCAAACTGTACCATTTTTGAGCCCCTGTTGGCTGCAGGTTCATAGAAAAATAGAATGGACAAAAACATGTTGATTGGCAGAAGGTCATTATGACAAAAGAGAACGCCAAAAGTTTCCTCCTCCCTGCACGCAAACCTCTCTCAAACAGCATAAAATGCTTTGTATACATGAAGTACCCAATTCCAAGGAGCAGAAAAACCTTTGTTTTTGGAAACAAACCTCTCAGAAAGGCAAAACCAGGCAGAAGCGGTTCTATCTAGAAGCATTTACACGGAAACTGTTTAATAAAACGTTTTAATCCCAGATTATCATGTGTTGTTTGGATGGAAAAGCAAACAGCACTGACTGCTGCTGCCAAGCTGTCTTCATACAGCAAATATTGATAATTTCCTTTCCCAAATGTTCTCCTTGTGCAGCCTCAGTGGCAGCGCTCTGTGACGGATTATGAGATGGATGAGCCATAAACTCTTCCCAGGTTGTATTGTTCCCCAGGCTTCCACCACCTCCTCCAAAGTGCTCAGACGCCTAATTCTTCTTCCAGGCTTGTGAAGTTTGCCCCCCCACCCCCTAGAACAATCAGTCTCTCAGCAAGCACAGAAAAGGTCCTGCGGCTTCTACAACTGGAAACTTGGCTCAACGGCGAGGAGGGCACGCTGCTGAAGGGGAGCCGACAACGTCCGACTCCGACGAGGAAATTCGTGCGGGCGTCTTAGTCAACACAAGCGGATGGAGACCAGGCCTTTGCAAAAGTCTGATTTAATTCAAAATGTCACCATGCAGCACGCTGGAAACAGCTGGAGCTCTGCTGAGGAGCAGGCGGGGCTCGAACGTGGACGCTTGTTCCCACTCGTTCCTCTCCTCTTCCACCTGCAGGGGCAATTGGTGGAGCCAGAAGAAGGGGGTCTGCATGAACCATGACTAGAAAATACACTCTGTATTAGTTTCAAACTAGTACAAATAGGTCTAAAGTTGAAGAAGAAAAGTGTGATTTTGGAAAAAAAATGTAAAACTTAAAACCGGGTTTTAACTTGCTGCTGCATCTCGTTCATTAACAGCAATCTCCATAAGTTTGCCAACTAAAAAAGTTCCTCATTCATTTTGAAACAAACATGGCCTCCCTCCTGCTTCATTTAGGATTCCGTTTACTTCTCCTTCAGTGTGAGTCCTCCTCCGGCCTCCTGCGTTACAACCTGTCCAATCTTTTCACAGGTTTAAACATCTGCAGTCCAGGCAGCTGAACTCTCACTCATTCAAGTAAGTCATTTGAAGAGAATGGGGTTGGATTGTCTTTCAAAATAAAATTCAAAAGCCTGGATTATACGGTGGGTCTTGAACTGTTCCTCACCTCTGAGGGATCTCGGTGGAATCAGCGTCCACAGCTCCTGTAGAACTGTAGATTCATAAGAACACTGCAGGAAAAGTTTCATCTTGCACTGTGTTCCGTTTTTAAATTATTACAAAAAATAAAATAAACAGAAACTCATTCTGCCTTTTGGGCAACTACATTCACTCTTTTGTCAAACATCTGGTGGCTAAATTGAAGATTTTATTTGTTTTAGTGTCTAAAAGTGTATAAGTCACTACTTTAAGATCAATTTGCACCTCTAGTTGAACTCACCTTCAATATTATGAAGTCAGGGTCACTTTTAGCTTTGCTTTCTCCAAAACATATACAGCATTTCCAAAAAACTGGAATATGATGGAGAAGGGTATTCATTTCCATAATCATTTCTGTAATCGGTCTTCTGGATAGTTATCAAGTCTGAAGTCTTTCCCATATTGAACCAAACTCAGACAACTTCATGACATCTGGGGAACCTGTGAAGGTACTGAAGAGTTTAGTCGATGATTGGTTGGTGAAACAGTTTAAAGCGTTCATGCTCTGCACAATTAGGGCACATTTCTCCACATTATTCAAACTTTTTGAAATCCTTCTTTGTGGGTTTTATGACAAGGAATGAAAAAAAAAAAAAGCAAATAAATCATTAAAATCAAATCAACCTGAATCTATATTCCTTGACAGTTAAATGGTTTTTGAATTGAATTAGAAGTGAATACACTTTTCCATGGGATTATAATATTTTTGAAAGGGTTTTTATTTGGCAAAATGTTTGCATTTCTGATCTGGACTGTAGAGGATTTTTAATAAACCTGATAGGAACTCCTCCACATCCTAAACTGTTGCACATTTGTGTTTGTAAAACCTTAAAAATATTTCCACAGATCTCCTTGGAGTCCCTGCCAATCCGACTTTCAAAACACCTGCTTTCTGTTCTCAGATGCAGACACTGCCAACACTGGCGGCTTTTCCCCCCAAATTAAATATTGGATCTCGCCTTTTACCAATACCTCTGACAAAACACATCGATGACGCTCTTGTGCCTGAAGCCAGAGACTGGTTAACAGCCCCAAGACTGGAAAAAAAAAAAGAGGAATTGGCTTCCATGGAGTTCTCCAGGGTTTAAACAGACAACTCAAAATGCACGATATGTTCCAGACAGCCTTGAGATGTTGCCAGGCACCCAACAGAGGCTCTTGAAGATCACAGCTCCCAGCCAAGAACCCGTCTACTACATTTACTTCCACATAAACAGCCGATGACCACGTTTGCACCTTGGTTTGTTCGTTCCAGCTACCACACCGAATGATCCCATGAAGAGTGGCTGAGCAGCCACTTCATTTTCAACCCTCATTTCACTGCAGTTCAGTCAGCACAGCCGTTTCCCCCCTTAGAGGCGCGGGGCCAACTTTTTCCCCTGCAAAACCAACAGCACATGAGCTCATGGCGGTTTTTTGAGAGGCTCTGCAGAAAAAAAACAAAACAACAACAACAAAAAACCTGCATGCGTCTAATTGTTCAGCTCAAGAGAAAACAGGCCGCGTTTATGTGAACTTGGAGGCCCGTTCCCATCCGGAGAAATGCCCCCTGATCTGGAAGACAGAGGAAAAGGCCACCCACGGGGCAAGTAGCTGTCATCGCTGATTCACTAGAGACTCACTTTAGTGAATTCTTAGGCAACCGCTCTGACAGAAAAACACCTTCTATTGAGGATGTGTACAAAGGAGACCTCTTACATTCTTTAGCTGGGAGGTTACTGGGAGGGCTGGTGCAATTATGAGTCCTCCTGCTGAATGGAGTGAAGCGCAGAGTAGTGGCTAATCTGCAACTCAAACAAGAGTAAATCTAAGCTAATCAACAGTGAATTACAATGCTGGGCACAAGCAAAAACATCATCCGGATGGGTGTGTGAAGGTGTGTGTGTGGAGGAATCACACTACATGCTTTTGGAGCGGCAGTGAAACACGCCCTCAGGGAGAAAACTGCTTAGTACAAAGAAACACCCAACACTTTCAGGAGGAGTAAACAAACCGCATTGCAATGCAATGTGCGAACTGCGCCTCCACCTTCCATTTCTGTGTTTGAAGCACACATCTTGCAGTTCCTCAAAAGACCACTGGAGGCAGGCTACGGTTTCCTATTGATTCCAACGTTAAAAGGTTAGATTTTACACCCCAGAGACTTACAGCCAGACTGGTGTCAACATTTCTTTGAGGTTGATTGATTTGTTTTCCATTCATGACAATTAGTCCAACCAGCGTTAGGCGGATGGACCAATGAAGTCAATTCAGCCGCCATTTTTTCATGATAGAGACGCTGCCATGTTGGAACCAGAAATAGTCAGAAAGCAGTGATTGGTCAACATTTCTATGACACGTCCACTAATTAGGAGTGAGCTTGTTGGAAGTCCAAACCCTTACCATTTGAAAGCGGGCTACACGGAATCTATTGATGCAAATGTTGAATAAAGGATTTTCAAGAACAAGGTTAAAAAATGCATCAGAGCAAAAATATTACTTAAAAAATTCAAAAAGAATTCTTATAGAATGACTGAGTAATAGCTGTTTATTTCTCAACAGTAGTCTACGGGATTTTAACTTCTTGGAGCCAGTGTATACCTCCTCTTTGAAAGGCCGGGGGTGTGTGTGTGTGTGTGTGTCACTCAGTCCAGTTCTCATATACAGTCAATGCTTGCAATCTAAGATTAATTTAGATTTAGTGAACTGAACGCATTCTAGGAGGCAAAGTCTACAGCAAATCAGAGCACCACTAAAAAAAGCATACAAAAATATAATTTATAATTTTATAATTAAAATATAATTTTAATCAATCAAGTATACATGGTTACAGTGGAAATGTTAAGATTATGGCTTAGAAAAGCAGATATTGCTGAACTCCTGTAAGCAGAGGAACTTAGAGTGGAAAGCAGGATCTGGTGGAGGGCACACATGAAATAACACATGCTGTTTAGACTGAAAACATCCCTGCATCCCTGTGTTATCCTCTCTGACGGCGTGTTGCTGCATGTATGGAGAGAGTACGTGAATTCCATCTGAGGTGAGTCCAAAAGTCTGAGGGCTTACAGCAGACGAAGGCTTACAGGAACAACTCAACACTTGATTCCACAGCAGGACTTTTCTGTGCAGCTTTAAGTAAGCAAAGAAAAGAGAGAAAACAGCCTTGAGTGCTGTCATTGTTTCATTTCAGTTTATGGATCTGGAGTGAGGCCCTTTATACCTAATTTCTTTCATTCGGTGTAGGCCCATTTAATCACAGGCTGAATGTTTTTCTTTGCCTAACTTTGGCACAGTGTGCCAAACAGGCACCGGCCTGCATGTGCGGATATTTCCCCAACAGTCTGACTCTTTCCACCTTCCTCACTGTGGATACAGAAGCCACATTTGTTAGCAGCAATGACTAAAGACAGATGTCTTTAAACTAACTCATAAATCTGTTCAATGAGGCGAGGTCTGCTCATGACACGCTTTTTATTTTAAAATGACAAAACTTTGAACAGAATCTGTAAATAATAATGGAGTAAAACAGTGAGCATGTGATTGTTTCCCACATTGTTGGGAATATCACCCAATGTGGTTTCAGACCATCCCAGAATAATTTCATAACATTAAGCATATCAATAATGAGTAATAATTTTATTTTTTTTAGCCTCATTAGAGATTTTGCCTGCTGTAATGTCAGAGAGAGAGTGAGGGGACAGATGGACGGACGGACAAAGTGGTCGTTTGTTTTGTGATGAAATATACACATTTTTATTATAAAGTACACAGTAATTTTCCCCAGTACAGCAATCAAGACCGAATACAAAAATGGAGCAAAACCACTTTTTAAAAAACAACTTAGAACTAAATCTTTTTTATGAAGTTTAACATTTTATGTTGGTGTTAGAAAGAAATATTTGAGTTTATTCTAAACCCCTAGTGGTTATTGAAAGAACTTTACCTTTTTCACTGCATTTCAACCTGGAAGCAAAGCGTTGCAGATTCGTCGAGCCTTCTAACACCTTGAAGAAGAGCTCAGGATTATACAAAAAATGTTTAAGCACAAGCGTTGATCAGCTGACTTCTTGCACACTACTTTTATCAGGTTTTTGATTTTCTTTTTTTTTTTGCTTTACAATTTAGTTGATTTACACCATTGTAAAAAAAATGAACAATACTATACATTTTTGAAGTGCAGTTACATTTTTTCCATGCAGAAACCTTATAATGTGCATTTCCATTAGTCTCACAACTAGAAAACATTCCAACATTCCTGGTTCTGTGCTTGAAAACCAGAAAAGTGTTGTTTTGTTTGGTGATGTTGGACTGTAGCGTTGGACCGGGGTTGACTATTTTTAGCATTTGTTTTCCTGTTATGTGCCCCCCGGCTTCATTGCTCCTCCTCCTGTCAAGCAACGGCTGCATTGAAACAGACAAAGCTGTGTTTTTAATCAAAAGTCTGCTGTCGGTATAAATGCGGCCTTAAATGTGTGAAGGTTAAGTCAGCCTCTGATTTGCATGAGAGTCAAATAAAAAACTCCTCTGGCTGTTTAACCAAAAATAAATCATGGATTGTGACGATCCTTGTATTGCAACACAAATACACATATATAGTTTCAATAAAAAAGCAGCTTAAAATAGTTGTATTTATGTTGAAACTTTATTTCTGCCAAAACTTCATCCAGAAACAAAAAACAATGGATTTTTTTCAAATGTAAGTAATGTTTCTTACGTGTTTATTAAAGTGATTAAAGGAAAAAAGACCAGCTGACACTAGTGGCTTAAAGACGGTAATTTGCCATGTTCCCCGTGAGCCTTTCCTCCAGCGTCAGTGTGCTGCTGATGGAAGCAGCCCCTTCTTGGCACCCTGGTGGTGGTGACTCTCCAGCTTCCCTGTGAGAAAGGGGAAGAAAAGGAAGGGTGGGAGGAGAGGAGGGAGAAAGAGAAGAGAAGAGGAAGGGATGAATCAAAACACCATCAGAGGGACAGAATGACCTTTCTGAGAGCTCAAGGCGTGCTGATTACAGGCGGCCTTGGGTTGATGCACAGAGACAGCGAGATGATGAAGAAAAAAAACCAATGAGACCTTTTATTCCACAGGAAAGAAAGACTCAACCCATGTTTTTTTTTTTTTTCGGCAGCAAAACTACGTTGCTTTAAGTCCAAAGAAACAATACAGAAACACAGTCAGACAAAAACAAAGACGTCAGGTATTTTCATTGGCGTTTTGTGATTGTTTTACATTTTTATTTTGCGTGAACTAGACAGTATAACTTCACTTTCTAGAAAAAAACAAAACACTTTCAGTTCATGTGTTTGGAGATGCTGCTGAATTACGGTGTCATCAGCATAAAACCACTGATTCTGAGGATCCTTCTGGTTTATTGAAGATCTTCTGATTGTGGACTTCACCTCAACAGCAGAGCATGATTAGCCACTCGCTGTATGATGTGTAACCACTGCATGTCCTGTAAGTGTTTTATGATTAAGGAGAAAATCCTGGATATTGATTGGTCCGACTGAATCGATTTGAAATGCAGATGGAGGTGGAGTGTGCAACACTTTAATCCCTAAGGCCGACGATGAACTCCTCCGACAATGAGCAAGGCTTTCTAGCCAGCTGTGGAGCACCAAGCATGCTGGAAATGATGGGATGGGACAGCAGACATTTCTTTTGGAGAATTTTAAACAAATCGTAACCAGGCAACAGTAGTAGTAGATACTGTAAACATAAGAGCTACCCTCAAAAGATGACCCACTCTGGTTCCTGCATGAAACAGGACACATTTACAGTATATTACACCCGTTTTACATGTTACAAAAACGATCATCCACAAAGAAGGATCCTTAGAGTATACTAATCAATGATTTAAACAGTCAAAAATGTTCACTAAAACTACAGGATCTAGTATAATATTGAACAGTACCGATATCATATAAAGCAATGGCCCCAAACCCCAGGCTGCAGACCGGTACTGGTCTCTGGGACAATTGGTACCAAACTGCAGACAAAAGAAAACACAACCCATAATATATCCGTCCTCTGATTCGGAAGGAAGTTTCATTTTGGCAAACTTCTGGATTCTCTCCACCACATCCGATTTATTCTTGACCCATGCCAAGTCACTGGGTCACGAGTTGAAAACACATCCGCTACTTTTTAAAGGGGCGCCCAGTGCTCAACTAAAACCCCCAAACCAGAAAAGTCAGCAAAAACAAACGTATTTGGAAGAGTCAGTGAAGAAACAGACGAAGAGCCTTCAACTGCAAAATAAAAGAAAGCTGCATTTTACAGACAACAACCAGGAGTCTTTACTCTAAATATGGATTTATGGGCTTACTGCAACAGTTGTCCCCCACCATTATAATAATGTGTGATATCAGCCACCGGCTGTCTAATGTTACAAAGATGCTACTAATTTTCATTCATTGATGACAACATTTAGGAAATACCAGTTTTTTTCTTTTTGCATTTACCCATCGGACCTTAAAAGATGGACGAGGCTGAAGTTGGCGTCTGATTTTTTAGCTTTTATTTTGACAGTTATGGGATGTCACATTTTAATGGTTTCTACAGTGACTCAAGTGTACAGGTAACGTTTAAACCAGCTGCAGTGTTTCTCCAGAGGATGAAGACGAACTTTACCCTCAAAGTTAAGAGAAACTAGAGGCAAAAATTTGGAATAGTCCAGGGTCTGAACAAAAAAAAGTTAAAATATTTTAAAGTTTAAAAGCAGTTTAAAAGCAGTTATAAGAATATAGTATGGGCACAATACAAAAATATATAAAAACAAATATGTGGACATCAGCCAAAGAAAGTAATAGTGAAACATGCATATACAAAAAAATCAGTTATTGTATACTATTATATTATTGCATTATAATTATTTAAGGATGATGAACATGATTATGACTGTTAATGAAATTATAATATTACTATTTTTATTATACTTGTATATATATGCATATTTGTTTATATTATTTATATGCCATATTAATATACTTTTATTGTAACATTTTTATTATACTAATTACTACTTGTAATTATTATTATGATATTGTTGGTATTATTACTATTATTATTTGTAAGTCTGTATCATTTTGATTGTATTGCCCTTATTAGCATGCTTGAAACAAATGCAATTAAAAAAAACAAATTAAAATAACTCTGAATCCTCTGTTTATATCATGATTAGAGCTTTAGTCTTACACTGAAAAGTAAACATTTCCAATAATGTTAATGTCAAAACTGTATGCGTGTCTCTGAAAACCCAGCAGCTTGAGCAGCGATATGAGTCTCATCACAGGACAGATGTCTGAGCTTTTTGTGCTTGACGTTCCCAAAGGGGAAGAAAATCCCAATAGTGAGCAGAAGATGTTAGAGTTGGTGCGCTCTGTTGGTTCCAGAGCTATGAAGCATGATGGTCTATATTATCTGATGAAGTATAAAACTTCCACAACTTAATGAGTTTGGAGCGCACTATATAGGAGCTAAACTTGGAAGCAGCATTACAGAACGATCAGGCCTCAGCCTTTATGCGCTCGTCCCAGCTGTGTTTAGATGCCTCATTACTCCACACCTGTGTTTCATCTGTTGGTTCCCTCTGCCTGTTTATACTCTTACCTTTCTTGGTTGTCCACCAGTTAATCATCATTCCTACCAGCGAGAAGGATGCAGATTGAATGTTCTTTCTTTAGGAAAAAAAACGTGTCAATTCTAAAAAGCTAAAGACGTTATAAAAACAGCATTAAACCACTAAAGACCCACTCCGATCATCTTTTGATCTCATTTTCAAAGCATTCCCAGTGGTCTTTTAATTATGAATGCGCCATTTTAGCCAAAATCAAAAAACCTCTGTTGTTTTCTAGGACATATTTTCTACAGATCAACAGTAGTTACAGTACAGTGTTCGATTTGATTCACATCAGGGTTTGTTCCTCAGACAGTTAGCTGCAAATAACAAATGTGAAATGTCACCTGAACACAGAGAAATAAACCCTGGTCTGTTTGAGAACTCGGTCTTAGTTCTGTTGTAAACAGACTCACTTGAATGGGAACTGCAGAGTGGACCAAAGACTGGAGGCAAACCAACAGAAGGAAATGACATCCATGCATTATGAGTAACATAGAAAAACCAGCTCACCACAGGAACCTAAAGAAGTTTGAAAACATCCGGTGGGTAAACGTGGTGCAGTGACGGGGTAGAAGTCTTTTCTTTGATATATAACAGTCAGAGAGCCAGAGGAACAAGCTGCTTTTTTCCTTCTGCTTATTCTTTTTTTCCCAGTTTGAGCTGACTTATTGCGTCCATGTGAGCAGCTGTTGGAACCGCTGGATTTTTTCAGGTGGTTTGGTCTGCTTCAGTCTTCTGTGAAAGCAAACCAATTTATATGAAAGTGGCGTATCTGAATCCAGTCCACATGACTGTCCCAATGTGAAAGAAACCTAAGATCAGGTTTCCAGAGTTAGCCAAAACACCTAGAAACGGCATTCAATCTTGAAAGATGTTTCTTTCAGAAGTCGGTATCATCTGAAATGAGTTCCAACATAAAGATGCAAAAAAGAAGAAAATCCGTTTTTATTTTCTTTTTTTATCCATTGATAAAAGGGTGTAGATTCTCCTCTAAACCCTTGTGACTCAACAACTATTTTGTGAATCCTTCTTTTTGTATTCCGTGCCCGCTGTCTCTATTAAACATCTGGTCACTTTTGAACTTCCTCGAACTAAGCGGGTCAGAAAGTCCTCAAACTGGGTCACAGAAGGAAGTAGCGCTGAAAGTGCCCGTCATTCAGACGCAGCTCCGCCAGTAGATGGTGAAGCTCACCGTACTGGGAGAGTCTCTGAATGATCTCATGAACCCAGACATGGAGACATGATTACCAATGCTTTTGTAGAACTCTTCAAACCAAATAAACCTGACCTCTCCACATCCTTCATGTCTTCTATGGTTTGTAAATGAGCTATACAGTCAATGCTCACATGTAGCGATGAGGCTACAAACTTTAGACAGTAGCTCCTCCCACACACGTCCAGACGTCCAGCAGCAAATTTGACGAGCGTCAAAAGACAGGGAGCAGATGCAAATTTGGTGCATGAATCGTCTCTGGTGTGAACACAGCACAGGCAAAGATCATTTTTGTTAATATAATTTTTTACTTTAGATATTATATGTTATTTACTTTAGTTTAACCAATAATAGAAAAAAACACAAACGTTTTGGTTCAGATTTTTAAGGGATGAATGTGAACATTAAGAAGGTAATTTTTGGAAAATGTCTTCCAAGTTACACTTATTTAAGAATGAATATTAAAAAAGTTTGCTTAGAGTCAATTATGGGTCTTCAAGCACTTCATTTTATTAGAACTTTCTTTTAACTTAATTTAAATGATGTTTCAGAAAAACTATGAGAATCCCTAGAAGATGCCTTTTTAAATAATACCTTTTTGCACAATAAAAAAAGGCTGCATAATAATTGTTTGCTGTTACAGAGGTGTAAATGTCCTTTTGTGACACATCATGCTTAGGCTTTAGACGCAGCATTGAGCTAAGCTCACAGGAAACCAAACCTGATTGTTTTTTTAGGGTTCTTTTTGTATTTCATCTTTTATTCCTGTCAAAAAAATGCTCCAATAGGAGGCAGATTCAGATAATTAATTGAAAAGCAACCAACTAACATGATCATTAGAAGCACTCTTGCTTTTTCATGTGCTGTTAATTGGTGAGCTTATAAAGTGGACGATTATTGATGATCCTCCTGCATTTTTATCAGCCAGTTGGGTGTGAGCCAATAAGTGAGAACAGTGTCGATTCTTGGAGAAATACATGTTTTTGTGGCACAGTGTGTGATGGTAATAGCACAAAGCCGTTAGAGAGCAGGAAATGAGAGGAGCTCCAAGCAGTTTCAAAGAAACATTACACAATACGCTCATTTATCAGCAGTCCTCAGTGATGTACCCAAAGAATGTTAATATCTGTGCACATCTGCATGTCTTCTGGGAATGCATCGGCGCAGGATTTCTTTATTAAACTCCTCTGATGGTGCGGTTAAATGATGCGCTGAGACGTGTGTGGACTCGCTGATGACGAGCCGGCTGCCGTTTCTGAGCCTTCGAACTCCCATTCAAGTGATAATTTCCCTGCTTATAACTTGACACTAACATATTGATGTGATCCGTGGATGAGTATGTTTGCACAGCTGAAACAGCAGAGAATCTTGAGGAGGGGTTTTAGCAAGTCGCCGTAGTGTGTAAACACAACCCCTGACCAGCACTGACCTCCTAATCTAGCCAAACTGCAACCTTTCTCCTTCAACACAGCTTTCTGAAAATTGATCAGATTTCTCTATTAGGGCTCATGCTCGCCAACAATGCTGTGCTGCTTTGTCCTTTTCTCCATAAACCACCTCTGCTGGGTTTCCATTACTCGCAGCGGCTCTGTCCTTAACTGCAAAGCAAACAATAAGCCTGTGTTTCACAGCCTCACACGAGCCTCCTGTTTGTCAAACTGCAGAATTAGCTAGCTGGCTTCCCCACGGCACAGAGAGCAAGGGGAGAAATGATACAAGTGTGACAAGCAGGGGAGGTGGTTGTCACTTGTGTTCTCTTTTCATGTTGTCACGTAACTGCTTAACTCTGTGGGTAGCAGCGGCATAAACAAGGTGTTTAGGAGAAGTACTGTTTGCTCTCCATTTCCAGGCCTGTCTGCCTGCCTGTTCGTGTGTCTGTTCTGTCAGGAGAGCTGCCTCCATGCTGAAAACCCTCCAAAAGTTTGACCCCATTTTGTTTTACTTAAGAATGCTTTATTGAAACATTTCCCTAAACAGACAAAGAAACCATAAAAAAAAGCCAGTTCGTGTCTGAAAAAACCCCAACATTTGAAAAACAACTTGAAAAAAAGCGTAAAGAAAGAAGCTAGTCCTGCTTCTGTTTCACCTCTTTATGCTTTTATTTTGCTCAAAAAGCAGCATCAATGCTGTTTAAAATGTGTCAGATTTCTAAGAAATGTTATGTATCTTATTGTTGTGTCAAAACAGGCGCACGGGGTGTTAGCGCAGCTAGCTCCCCTGTGAATGGTTACCAGCGGAGACCAGAACTTCAAGGACGGTTGAGAGCTCTGTAATCAAAATACAATGTCTACAAACTTGTTAAGTTCTTTCCAGCAAATGTGAGTCAGAATTGTTGTGATATCACCAATGCTGAGTGCTATTCACGTACAGAGGTGGAAAATGCCAAATCATTTGGGTTTTTTCTTGTTTCTTAGAGGTTGTTTGGATCCACCCCTATTGCCCAGGTAAATCCGGGTTTAGTCAACACCAGGATGAAGTGGAGCTGCTCATCGCTGTTGTTCAGTGGTTGTGACAGAGTCTTAGCTCTTTTAAGAATTAATTAATTTATTTATTTACTTTGTTTTTTTATATCCTGTTTTTATATAAAAAAAAAAAGGCATGTACTATTTTTGCCATTTTTTTGTGAAACCTTCTTTTCTTCTCCAATGGCATTTTTGCAATTTCCTTTGTTTTATGTCTGTAAAAAACATTGGTTTAAGTTCAACTCCTTTGTATTATTATTTTGCTGTTCCAATTAATGAACCTAGTGTGGATGTAGTAAATTGGGGGCTCGTCCAGTATATATATATATAAATATAACCCTGACTAACCTTTTATTTGCAGAAATCCTTTTAATTTCCTGTATGTCCTTGTGTATCTGTTTGAGCAGTGATAGCTGGAGGTTTTGATGGAGGGACGTTCCTCATCGGTCCTGGCTAGACCTTTTGTCTATAGCATTACACCCAAAAAAGTAACTGCATCTAAAAGAGGCCTTGAAAAGAGTTATAAACAGGGGTCGCACAAACACTGTTGAAAGAGTGGTTGAATTACAACAACCAGAGACTTGTAAGATTGGTTCTTATTGCTCAACCTTAACACAATAAATAAAAATAGAAGTGACAAGACAGTGGCAGATGTACTGTCTAGAGTGTAATCCCATGGATAACGGTGGGAAACATATGTTTACTTTGTGATTGGGGGTGTTATGGATGTTCTGTAGGGAAGAATTTCACAAAAAGTGTTAATGTTGATGTAACTGATTAGTAAATGCACAGAACATTTTCATGTTTTAGCAAAACTTTCTTTTGTTCTTTCCACAGCCAAGCAGCTTCAGTTAATTTTTTTGTGCGACTCCACTATCATGGAATGAAAACACAAACGCACTCGTGTATCTTGTCCCAGTTTGTGTCATAAAGATGCACCAAAGATCCGTCAAGATCAATCGAGATGTTTCTGAGTTTTTTTTTTAAATCACCTCTCAGTATTGTTTCAGCTTGTTTGGGACCTCATCTGAAGTGGAAAAAGTGGAGCTATCCACAGTGGAAAAGCCTAAAACAGTGAGGACAGACTCTCACCCTGCAGTGAAAATGTGGTCTTTCTCCGTCTGCGGCAGACAGCTCAGTTTTTTATGAAGCACAGTCCATTGTTGTGAGTGAAGCTGTCCCTTGAGAGCATGCAGAGCGTTGTGGAATTACTAAGGCTGGACAAGCAGACATTGCAAAAAACATTTCCAATGTGTGTAAAGCTAATCATTCTCAGTAAATTTATAACCATAAATACCATATATGACAGTTGTGCAGTTACATAATCCACTGTTAGGATAAAACTGGTAATAATAGCAGCAGCACAGGCAGCTGCAGAGCTCTATTTACATTTATAAAAAAAGTTAAAACTGTTTGGAGGTACTGACCAAAGACGTGTCACTTCTCTGATCTTTAGCTGTGCTTTTTAAAAGCACTAAAATGGGTTCAGTGTACAGGCTCGGTGTGGTTGGATAAAGGTGAGCATCTCTTGACAGTACTTCAGGGATCGCTTTATCCAAGGACAAAATCTGCTGAAATATGCTAGCTTAAAAGCATCTAAAGTATTACAATTATGGAAAATGCTTTCACAGAAGGAAAGCATGATTATTATGTCAAAAATGTTCTCCCTGCTTGATTTGAACCGAACCACCTGAAAACGTCCCGCAGTTACAACAAGCTGCGATCACACAGAACACAATCCCCACGTCAGGGTCATCCAGTTTAAATTTTAAGTCAAGGTAAAGACATGATCAGAAGTCCTGCGGTGCATTTTGAGTGTCAGGTGGGATTAATTACATCACATTGTTTCAACCAATAAATTCAGTCAATTAAATTTAGCTTTTGTAAAAGTAACTTTGAGGCAAAGTAACTTTTTTAAACTTCACCTTTGTCACATACCTGAAAAATCAAAGAAGGCCCTTTTATGCAAAAAACCCCAAAACCATCATCTTCCCTTTGCAATGTTTGGTATGTCTGTTTGTGTTGAAGAGTGAATCGCATGTGTGGAAATACCCTTTACTTTTTTATTACTGCAAGTCATTTAAAATCCAGCCAAAAAGTAAAAACTTATGTCTAAAGGGAAATACATTGCACTATGTGGCAAAAATCTTTTTGTTGGGCTTTGAATCCTTCGCTGATTTGCAACGTTGAAGCTTCAGGAGAGACGATCCTCTCAAAAATTCAAAAGTGCATGTTGCACAGTCTGTGTGTATTAGAGGAGGGTGTGTGCATATCCAGTTTTTGAAAATCCCTTTCACACTTCTGTCAATCTTGAGATTTTTGGGTAAATCTTTCCACACACGTTAGTGTTTTTCAGAAGACACTTACATATTTGTGTTACGCGTTTGCTTACTTGACAGTCGCTGCATTTGCAGTCAAGACTGCAAAACTGCAATCTAAATATGCATTTGTAAATCTCAATTTACATAATAAATAATGATATTAAACATATAAACAATGTGTTTGATGGTTTCATCTCCATAGTTCGCTGCTGACAGAAAAAATATCCCAGCTACAGTAGAGTGGGCTCTACAGGCTGCTCAAAGATCAGTGATCATAGGTCATTAAAAACACATTTTTCTCCCCTATCAGTAAAAAGAAACTTACTACCATTGGATAAACAGTATTTGGTAACATTGCATGTCGTTGGACAAAGTATTAGTAATTATGTTTAGTTTTAACAATGTTTTACTGGCTTTCACAGCTTCTGAATTAACCAGGACATTCAAAGAAAACCTGTTGACAGTCTCCTGTGGAAGGTTCCTTCAAGTCCCATTCCGACCATCACCCGATCTTTTTTAAAAGCATTCCCGGTAGGGGTGTAATGATTTATTTTAACAACGTTTTGATTTATATAATTTGTGGTTGACAATACAATTCATAGGCGCTTATGGTTCATTTTGAACTATTTGATCAGATTCACTGACTAAAATGGACATCTTTAGCCAATCTTTAGAGAAAAATACCTGGTACTGAACAGTGCAGGTGAAGTTTTCCTTGTATTTCTTGCAAGATAATCAAGTGCAAATTAAAAATGTGGACAAAAAAGTAAACAAAAATGAATGTGAAATTCATTCACATCCTAGTTTCATATGTTTTTCCACATCAGAATAACACAAAGGGCACATTATTAGAACATTCTATAACACAGTATGGTCACATGTCTTTGCTAACTTTATTGTTTCCACACGTTGGACTGTAATGATGGATGATCAGTTTTTGCTGCATCACGTGTGCTTTCCACTATGATGGCACTTAAAAAACAAAACAAAAATAAACTACAGTATCTCAATTGAAATGGTATTTCTCTAGATTGATTATTGATTGATTTAATTTTAAAAGAATTTTATAATGACATAGGCCAATTCGATTAACATCTTGGAATATAAATCGATTGATCAATGAATAATTACACCCTTAGTTCCCACTGGTCTTTTAATCATCATTATGCCGCTTTTTTTTAAATAAACGTTTTATAGGATACAGTTTTTGCAGAGTGGCAGTGGTTCTTAGAAATTCACTTTTAAGTTGTGGGCGGGACTGTTGGTGCAGAGCAACTATGCCAATTCAAATGGAGACGTCCATGGATCTAGTCGATGAATCCGAAAGGAGACGAGCAGGGAGCATGTGGTCCACCCGGTGTATTTTTTACATGACAAATAGAATCTGTACAGGGAGTTTTTGGTCTTTTTTTTCCTGATTTACAATGATTTGAAGAACAAACAATACCCAAAAGTAAAATGTTACGCTTAATGTCCTCATCATCACCACAATAACATGTTATAAACAACAAAAACACGATTTTTACTGGAAGTTGTCTTTAAGAACCAACAACAGTTGTGTTATGGAGCTCTTTTTGAGTTTATGAAAACATTTTTCTCAACAAAGCATGAAAAAATAATGAGTTTTTGTCCGGCTAGTTGCTGACAACTTTACAAAGCATTGAAGCTGGGTTGCTACAAAAACTCAGACTCATAATCTCCAAGTTGACTAAGAAAGTCTCTTCAGCAAAGCTAAATGTTCCGTGTGTGAAAGCGTCTTCCGTTAATGGCAGTGGAGCTGCTGAGCTGTCGCATTTTGAAATAGGTGCTCTGGAGGCTGGAGGAATACTGGAGAAAAGAGAGGGGGGTGGTGGTGGAAAAAGAACAGAGTGAAAACGAGACACATGGGGGGGAGAAGGTGAAGAAAAAGAATTAGGATGGGAGGGAGACAGAGGGTACAGCTGAAAGGACAGAACTGGAGCGAGGGGGGGAAAAAAAAGGCAGGCCCATCGATTGGCCAAGATAATTCCTCATTGATTGCTGCACTGTTTGGAGATAGCTTGAGAGAGGTTTATTGCCCACACGCCGCAGCCAGGAGCAGGCCATAAAATAAGCACAGGTTGTCTGCAGAGGGCCAGCACCATCATCAAGACAGTAAAACACACACTGAGCCACAAAAGGCACTCGTACATCCACTGGCTACTCTCCTTTAGCACTAACAAATATGACTGCATACTATTCCCATTACACATAATGGAAGAGTACAGCTCATTGCTGATGGAAAGCACTTGAAAATCCTGGGGCAGCAGTGCAAAGAGTATTTATTGGACTGAAATCGCGGTGCGCTGACACCTTTTCTGACATCAATAACACACAGGTCAATCATCTGCCTCGGAATAATCATCACGGGAATAATTGGCCGATTGCTACTCTCCGTTCTTCTGTAGCAGCTCCTGCATACTGAGGAATGAAAAGGCAGAATTTTGCACTCTTAATATATCCTTTTATTACAGACAATCCCAAAGCACCTGAATAATAAATCTAGAACAGCTATGCATAAAGTATGCACTTTAACTTTGCGTTAACACACCGTCTGAAGACACTTTGACAAGAGGAAATTACTTCACGCCTACAAATGATGACACAGAGGAGAGAAGACAAAGTAGAGCCTCGCCAGCTCTGGGACTGAATGTCACGCCTTCAACAGTGTCTGTGACAGTCACTCCCAATGGGTTCCTCACAAAAACCAGAGTCTATCACGAGAAATTTAATCCAACAGTTGCAACTACTTCTGTGCTTTAAAAGCTTGGAGAAGCCATTTAACGCTGTTAATTCAGACATGATTTCAGCGAATAAGCATGTCACAAGTGAGTTGGAGCAACCCTCAAAAGTAAAAGACGAGGCTTCTGATTTCTTTCTAGAGAATGGGAAAGGTTTTGCTTCCATTTTTTATCCCCTGCTGTCGTCAAATCTCATTTGTCTGCTTCCTCCTCGCTCTGAAACAGCTCTGGCATTCATGACGAAGGATGTTGAAAATCTGGGTAAAGCTGGGAAGTTTGATGTTTACACAAGAGCAGAGACTAATCCACACAAGTTATTTTAAGAGCACTACTTGATGTCAGATGTATCCCAGTGAGCTGAGAACATGCCTAACCTGCATTCTGCACGTCTTTCAGGTTTTCAGCGGTGAAGTGTTCTCAATCCATATCTGTGCAGCCTCGAGCCATGTTCACACAGCCTTTGACAAAGCACATTTAAGCAACCACTTTCAATAAAAAGTCTTTGTAAATGCACGTTTTCTGGCTTTTATGTTCAAAACTCTGGTCTTCATGCGTCTCAACGCGCAGTTTTTAAGACCATTTCAAAAATGCGCAGCCATTGAACATGCGTTAAAAGTTAAACCAGATTCAAATTTGACCAATCAGGGGCTTAGATTTGGTAGTGACGTATGGTTTAGAAAATGGATGGATGGAATCTACATGTTTAATTCTAAACCATCTTTAACACCTGTAAAAATAAGAGCTCCTTTTTGAAAACCATGAGTGCAAGTTATATGCTGGCTCTATAGTTTTATATTAAAGCATATTTTTTATTTTTGGAAAAAGTTTTTTTTGTTAATTTAGGTTTTGTATATTGCACTTTTTTTAAATCCAAAATTAGCTGAACACATTTTGATCATTATTGAGCTATGACTACACTTCCCAAAGAGCCTAAAAAAAGTAGCAGGAAGAGGATTGGTCGCTGGAGTTGATGGGCAGTTCTATACAATTTCTAACAAACTGTTAGAACTCATATTTTGCATGTGTTAATAAAATCCATATAGAGACTCATCAAGTCGTCTTTTATCTGCAATAACTAGGCAACAACAAGAGAGAGTAAGTTGACTGTTGAAACAGACTGTCGTCGTTTACTGCTGAATACTTGAATAAACAGTCCAGTTGTGATAATCCAGTTTCCCAAAAGCGTGAGACTGGAGCTTAATTGACTTTTCGATCTCATGAATTAAAACGGTCAATATTTCAAAAAAAACGTTTGGTTTCTTTATACAAAAGAACACACTTCCTTTTTACCATCATATCTTTGTGATGTTGCTGACTCTAGATCACTGTTTTTATTGTGTCAAAGGCTGCAAAGAATCCTGTGAAACATGAATGATAATGCTCAGCTGCTGCCGAGTGGTCTGTCTTTAGGTTCCCAACACTTTGCCTCAGTATTTAGACGTAGCAAGTTAAAGACTAAATAATAATATATACATTTAGACATTAAATAAATATGAGAGTACATGTAGTCTGGCTTTTTGGCTCTTGGTAACTGTTGGTATTGGACAGTGTAATGTCTGACATTGATTGTCTTTGAACCACTCACTCTGGGTTTAACTGTGAGTCGCTCAAGGCATTCAGTCTGCAAACAGTAGAACTCAACGTGACAACGAGATCTGGAAATGATGGCGGGAGTCACAGGTCAGCTACCAATGATGTGCCAAATAGTGAAGAAGGCGGCAATTTAGAGTGTTTATTTTAATACACAACCTCATTTGCAAACATAAAAGTAGAAACTGTCTGATTGTTATGACTTGGCTGACACATGGAAGTCTGTTTTAGACTTGCTGATGTGTTTAAGATGATCATGCTCATTTGGTCAAAGAAGAACTTTTTTGTTGAGACTTTTCTCCAGTGCTTTTCTTATTAACTAATACTAATATTTGCCTTATAATACAGTTAACTAATACTGATATTGTTCGGATATAATCCATTTCTCTAATTGTTTATGGTCATCATGTTTAACTTAATTTACATCACAACTATTAGCAAAAACATTCCAAAGAATATGGCACACACGAGAGGCTTTTTTCCCCTTAAATACAAAAGTGCATGTTACAAGCTGGAGCGCCTTATTCAAGGATTCATTTGGAGCAAAAAAGGATCAGCGTTGTTGCTATTAAGCTAACGTGTAGAACTTTTTTTTTTATGTGTTACTAGCAAGGTTGTAAGTTAGCATAGTTACAGAAATGTTTGTTTTAGTAGTAGTCTATTTTTACATGTTGCAAACTAGCATGGGAGTTACAGGTATTGTGAATATGCTAACACAGCTAACGTGTAGCATTGTTGGACCATGTTATGTTTTTATGTTACTAACAAGGTTGGGAGTTAACGTTGTTACAGAAATTTTTGTTTTAGTTTAGTGGGTTTCCGTTGAATATAAAATTGCGCAAATTGGATTTGCAATAAATGAAAACGGGACAATCTTGAAAAAACAAATTCAAGTTTCAGCGCTCGGAGGAGGAGGTGGTTTTGCAGCTGGCCTGTTTTTTTTTTTACATGCTGCAAACAAGGTTGGGAGTTGCAGGTACTGTGAATATGCTAACACAGCTAACGGTTCTTTGTAGCATGTCACAAACTAGTTCCAGAGTTACTGTGAACGACTGTGACTGACACACTTTTCTTTGACTTTTTTGTGTAGCTTAATGCGCTTTATAGTTTTGTGCACCTCAAGCATGATACAAGTACAAAAATAGACCATTCATTGCCAGTGCACCTTATAATAGTGTTCCCTATAGTGTGAAAAATATGGTACTGTTTACTCAAGTAAATTCTGCAGTCAGCAAGATGAGGGCTTTTCCATTATTGCTACTGCCAGTTTTATTTAGACAACTTAACATAAAGACTCAAGTTAGAATTCACAGTTTAGTTTCTTAGGCTCACAGCAATGAAAAATTGCTGATGTTTCACACAGGGCTCTAGATTTTTCTCTGAACTAGAAGGGATGAGTAGATGACAGACACTTAAACCTGAGTCAGTATGAAAGTGAGGCTCCAAAAAGTAAAAAAAAAAAAAAAGGAGACTTCAAAAGCATGATTAGCATACTTTATGTTATCTAAACAAAATATTTTTCTGTCCTGGCAGCAGAATGAGCTCATACAACAATGACAGAAACACATAAATGTCTTTAGGTGTGGTTAGAAATGAAGTCAGGGATCACATGAGCACAGATGTCAAATCTGTCAGTGACAAGAGGCTATAAACCTGTTACAACGTAAGCTGATGTCCATTTAAAATCTGGTAAAAAAAAACTATATATATATAGCTGTGCCAACGTGTGGCAAAAGCTGTGATTAGCAGATTGAACTAAAGAAATAAATACGAGTAATGTAAGAACCAGCAGCATCGGGATGGTTGCTCTCAGGAGGATGATAGTTTGACTGAGAACTGGAGGTGAATCCCATTTTTAAAAGTAGGACTTGCACACCAAGACAGTGCAGCTGGGAGTCAAATTACTCCTACATGTGCATGCTCACTGAACCCAAACCAGCAAAGCTGCTCCAGTTCGTCCCTCCCCCCGCTTTGACCCTGAAAGCAACAGAAGAAGCTGCTACTGACCTTATTATTAAGAGAACATCGAGGTCTGGAAAGGAAATCCTCCCGTGTTAAAAGCCCCCATGACAATGCAGTTTCTACTATTGTCTGTTGTACTGCAGATGGTGAAGGAGGAGGTTCTTGAGTTTGTTTAACTGATCAAAACCGAAGATGTTTGATCGACAGGTGACGAAGATTATCTGACGGTTTCTGCTCATGTAGAAGGAAACAATAGAAGTGTGGGGGTAGCTGTGATATATGCAACCACCTCTGAAAACTGACGAGGCTTGAAGATTTCCACTTAAAAAAACCAAAACGTGTTATATTAGTGAACTAAAGCCAAACGACCGGCCCCTTTATCAGAGGAAGTGGTCTGAGGCTCTGCTAAATAAACCACATTAAGTACTAATGTGCTGGAAATGATAAGTCCTGAATTTACACAGTTGCTGTAGTACTTTCTAAACAATTTATACGTATTATAAAAGTAATAATCAAAGCAATTATTGAAGCTGTGTCATGTAAACATTTTTAATTTATCAGTAACATACAGGGCTGATCATAGAGTTTTCTTTTGTGAAGTAATATTTATTGGATTTTATCACTTTAAAGATTGGACTGTTGTTGTTTTTTTAAGCTTTTCACCTGCCTACCAAAAAGTTTATACAAATATGATCAATTATAAACCAAACTTAAAAACATTTATTACATTTTGGCTTTTATTAACTTTTGATGATTTGATCAGAAAAATACACATTTAAGTTTTACATGGAGTTTGAAATGAATAAAGGCAACTTATTAACTTTCATCCCCATTCAAAACTTTATTTACATATGTGATTGAAAAAAGGACATTTTTTATGATTTATCATCAATGTTTTTGTTTGTAAAAATAGCTATTTTTGCATGCATTCTTAGTATTTATTAGTATTTTTCCATTAGTGTTCTCCTATTTGTCTTTTATTCAGCATCATCACTCGTAATATTACTAAAATGTAACATTTCTTGTGTAATCTCTGATATTCATTCATATTTTATTGCGTACATAAAACGTACGCATGCTGGCACACCTGAAGTACACACACACAAATATGCATAGTTGCAGGACAACACAGACAAATATAAAGGTATAAGGTTTGAGGATTTACTGGATCATACAGTTTTAAAAGTTCTGATCTCAAGAAAAAGTTTGCGTGATCAAATTAACTAACTTTCCAGTCTACAGGCATCCTTTGGTAGTATACAAGGAGTATGAAGGAGTATGTAGTTCTGGTCTCTAGTCTTTATGCCATAAGTTCAATTATTATCGGTTGTAAAGTTTGTTTTCAGTTCTACAAAGGAAATCACAAACTAATAGTACTTAGCCCCAACTACTATATTTACATAATATTTTTGGGCATTTTTACATGTCATCCCATACTTTAAAGCTGTTTTTAATACAACAAAAGCTTTTTTTTGTTTATAAAAGTTTAAAAATTGTCCTTTTTAAAGACCAGATAGTGCTCGCCATTTCAGTTGCAACGTTAGGTTGGGGGTGTGAGTGACTGTTAGCTGGTGGGAGAGCATGTAAACAATGGGATGATGGGAAGTGTTGGGAGGCTTCCATCATGCCAGTGGTCTCACCCACAACTCACAAGCAAATTTCTGATGAACTCCTGCTGCTTTGCAGAAACAATGTCCTAGAAAACAAGACAGGTTCATTGAGTTTGGCTAAAAAACGACATAATCATGGTTGAAAGACCACTGGAAATGCTTTTACATTAACAGATCAAAAGATGATTGGAGCACAGTGTAAAAAACACTATGCATTCATCATGTGCTAGTTTCACTAATTCTCTAGAATGGAAGTTGTATTCACTCTTTCAAAATGTGCTTCAATGCTATTTTTATTGGTTGCCAAAAAGAAGCAGGTGCTGTGTGTTTACGTGTGCGACAAGGTAATGACCTGCACACGTTCTTATAGATGTTAACTGATGTCAGTGCAGGGCTTCACAACAGATGTATGTTTATACCAAGCAGGGCTGTGGCTTGGAGGCATAATCTGCGTCTGGCTTCAGCTCCACAGCCAGTGCTTGGACAAAGTTCAGTACAGCTGAAATGTTTCATAGAAATCCTACTTGACAGCAGTATTTTCTACATTTCACTGAGCTCATTGAGTGATCTTAAAGATGGAGTGAAAGAGCTCCCACTTCATGACAAATCCAATTGCTTTTCCTTAAAGGCTTCATTCTTACTGCAGCTCAGCGATGCTGCCCTTTTATCTTCTTCTTCCTTATCAGGCCGAGCTTATACACCTCAAGCTGTAGTCATTCTGCATGTGAAACCAAGCTGACAGCCTGGAGCACTGTTGGAAAGTGAATGTGTACAAAACCACCGGCAGCCTGTGGAGAACAGAAAGAGGGAAGAGAGAAAAAGCTGCCCGAATTCCTATCTTGCTGTTAGTCACACCTAATTTACATTCCCTTCCTGTGCTGCAGAGTTGGTGAATTCTGAAGTGGATAGAGAAGGTCCTGTTTGAGACCTGTGCTGGCATGCTGTTTGTTCGGGGTTAGGGAGATGCATCAACCGTGCTTCCCACTGGAGAGAAAACACTATCTCCTTCACCGCCTTTTTCCAAAAATCCCTGCCTGAAGCCGTTTTCACTGACGCTTATGGGTTGTAATAGCATAGTGATTTTCTTTAACCAACGATGAACCGCCAGGGAGCCAATGTCTGACGAGCTGATGACAACAAAGGTTGTCCCAGTTTATAGCTGAGATAGGAAAGCAAGGACATGGTGCTGAATTGAATTTATTGCTAGATTGCATCCCTGGGTAATGGTGAAACCCTATATGATTGTTTAATAAAGAAGGAAAATACCAAAATCTTAAGCAATAAATATAATTAAAAAAAGGTTTTAAATGAACAGTTAATAAATGGTCTACTTTTTGAACTTAAGTTGCATCTAAGGCGCCAAAACTACAAGGCACATTAAGCAAGACGAAAGAGTCAGAGATAAACCAGTAAGTCAGTCAGTCAGACTTTATTAACTGTGTTCACTTTAGTTCTAGAACTTGTTTGGAACATGCTACAAATTAGCTAGAAGATGAGAAGAGTTAGTATAATCACAATACCTGTAACTTCCAACCTTTGTTTGCAATATGTAAAAAAATGGTAAAAATGGTAAATGGCGTATGCTTATATAAAGCTTTTCTATATAAAAGATTCACACACACATTTACACACTGATGGTGGCTCCCCTGCTGAACACTAACGCCAACCTTCCATCAGAGGTAATTTGGGGTTAAGCGTCTTGCCCAAGACGACACATGGGCGGGCAAGGCAGGAATCGAACCTGCAATCTTCCGATCGGAGGCCAACTGCCCTTTCCACTGCACCATGGCCGCCCCAGACCAATCCACTGCACCACGGCCGCCAAAAAAACAGACCAACACCATTAAAACAAATGTTACTGTGACTACAATCTTGCTAAAAAAACACCTAAATAAAAACACAGTCTGACACTGCTACACTTAGCATAACACCCAATAACACCCAATAACACCCAACCTTTGCAACTTTGCAAAAAATAGACTGACCTTTAGACAAAGCGCTGTGTACCTCTCAGTATCGCTTAGGCATCAGTAAACACAACCAGGATTAATTCATATATAAAGTGCTCCGGATTATAAGATGAATTATCATTAAAAAAAAAAAAGAAATAAAGGCTTTTAAGTGTCTTACATTGTGGAAAATACGGTTTGAGAGCTTAGTACAGGGGCTTTACACCAGCATCCAATGCACCACAAACTAAAAATGTAGCTTAACGGCGCTAAGTGGCTTTTCTGGGAGACAGAATCAGCTTTTTTACGTGGATTGCGTAAACACTTGACTAATAATATTGTTGTATATCAGTGCAAAACTGCTTTTCTCCACCTCAGAATTTGCTGGAATTACGTTAATTGTGTAAACGGTCAAAAAAAACAGTGGAGCTAAAGCTCTGGTGTAAATGCGGTTAAACGCTCTATGGCATCGAAATTGTTTGAGTCCAGAATTAAAATGGATCACAGCTGCAAGCTGGTTTCAATATCTTTTAGCAGATGCAACCAGTTTTTCCCATTTGCAACAACAGGTTGTCCCATTAATATAATTTAATTTCTGTTAAACATTTGGGGTATGGTTGTCCTTTGTTTTTCACAAGAGTCGCGTATTAAAAATCACGCAACTGCGAAGTAACCATCTTTCGATTTTTGCAATTTTGGCTTGCTATGAACCGAAAATGGTGCCACAGGACACAATGACTGAAACAGAATTCTTTCCCCACGGCTTCGCCCTACCCCTCCAGTCGTAGGGGCATATGGAGCTGTAGTGGTTTCTGAAATATTTTTTTAAGGGTAAGGTGTAGAGATTTATGGCTGTGTATCCCTCCGCTGGGAGGGTGTTCCTGGTCGCACTGTGCTCTAGAGGTGAAACACTTCTTCACATGGGTGTGCTCTGAAGCACAGATGTTTAATGACTTGTTTTTTTACTTTTAAAGGTTACAAAACTGACATTGTTATATACTTTCGAGCGCTTGCAGCTAGGGGTTAACATAGAGGACTGGCAACTGTTGATGACATCATCGAGGGGTAGTAACAAGATTTTTCCATAACTCTCCGTTTGGAGGACTAAGAGTAAGGGTAGGAGAAGCCGTAGGGAAATTATTCAGATTCAGCCGATGTGATTAAACCCTTAAATTTGTGAATCAAACATTTCAATTTACAATTTACAAACGATATATCTATAAAACTTACACTAGTGAATAAAAAAAATGTTACAGCAAATTTGCGAGTTACTAACTTTCAAAAAAGCTCTTAATTATCTGAGTGTTTGTTTTGGCTCCCAGTCGCACTGCAAACATAAGGCACTTTAAAATATGGTATTGTATTCAATGTAGAATTAGACAACCAATCAGCTCATGTGAACTTTTTAAAGTGTGTTAGTTAAACAATGTTGGGCATGAATGAACTGCCAAAGGAGGACGTGCAAAGTTCATCACATCTTTACGGTCCATTCTCTGCAAATGAGTGATGAATGTTTCACAAAGTTGCCGGGAGCCAAGTTCTGTCAGCTGTAGACGTCAACATTCACAGATATTTTCTTGTTGGGTCTTGTTCATTTCTCATATGTTGCCAGAGGGAAAAAGTGAAGCAATAAAATGACGTTTATTAAAATGTTTAAAATCCTCTTGCTTCCTGGTCCTACCATGGAAAGACTTTCATCATTAAGAAATTAGTTACAGACTAAAAGTGGCTGCTGGCAAACCAAAGTAATCTCTAAAATGTTGAAGGTATTCTAGTTCTAGTGCAATTTAAAGCTTTAGCTTCAAACCAGTGAAACTGAGGGTCTCTCAGTTTAGCATGCCTGCCAGTTAGTAATGACTGAATGAACCAGGAAGTGACAACTCTTTTCAAACCCACATTTAAAGACATGCAGCTATGCAGAAAAAGTTTCTATGACAGTAAGCTACTTTAGGCTTTTGGGGGCTTTTTAGGCTATGTTCATTTGGATTTAAGAACTTAATGACATTCCATAAGAACAACTGCTTATTTTCTGAAATTATTTATTGAAGTTAATGGGGTTCATTTAGAAAAACAACACATCTTTCGTAAATTGTTCCTGTAGAGTTTTTAAAAGTCCTTTGAGGAGACTTTTACATTGAAAATACTGTATATCCTCTAATAGCCTCTGTGTTTATTCTAACACTTTAGCAGCTGGCCCGGCGTTCATCAGAAACAGGCAGGCGTTTATTCCATCACAGGCAGAATGGTGACGGGTAATGGGTTTATTTTGAGGTGAAATTCTGTCACAAAATGCAGACAACACCACTAGATGAACATTGAAATGATAAGAATATTGTATTATGCCTTTGAACGTTTCTTTTCTCTTTGAAGCATCATCAAACTCCGTATCAAAAATCCTCTTCGCTTTCATGCGAATCATTTTCCTGGAGACACCTTTCCGTCTTTGCTCAATATTCCACGTTCAGACCTCATCTGATTCATCGTTTGCTTTCTTTGTTCATTCATATTTTTTCTGCAGCTGTGTTCTCCGTATCACCCATCTGCTTGCGCCATTCTCATATCTTTTTAGGATCCATCCCATCATTAGAGACCAACGTCTAAAGTAAAAAAAAAAACCTGTTAGACCCGCTGATTATTGAAGACCGGCGTCTCTTAGAGACCGACCACTATTGGAAGATAAATGGTACAGAACATTGCCTTTTCATTAGGTCTACTCACAAAGCTTCTGCCTTCTTTTCTTGAATTTAATGCAATCCAGAAAGTACCTAATTAATGCAATTCTTCAAATGTACCACTGGAGGCAGACTTCAGAAGGCTTCAAATTCCTATTGACTCACATGTTAAAAAGTAAAATTTTTATGTCCAAAATAAGTGTATGTACCGTTGGATTTTAATGACCTTCTTAATACATTTTGCTATTCATGACAGCTGCGTTTACTTTTTTTGTCAATTTAAAATAATGAAAAAAAATCCCAGTGTATTTTATTAGAGATTAAATGTATCCATATTTAAGAGTGTGATTTTTTTTCCTTTTGGATTGGGAGGTGGATCCAACAGACCTTCAAACTTTACTTTGTCTCGCCCCCTAGGCTATTTTAAGAATGCTGTTGAGTTGGGTAGAGCAAATTCCATCCTGTCCAAGTTTAGGCCTAATTTTTTATTCTGCAGAGTTTAAGGTATGAGATTACCTGTGCAGTCATAAATGTCAAAGCTACTTTCCCAGTACTATGTACAACTAAGTTGGACCCCAAAGTATAGTTTGCTTGGTGATCAATTTATTCTGTGCCTCGGCATTAATGACTTGAGGCTGGCTTAGATAAAGGGGAAAATGTTTGTGCTGGGTCTCAATGCTCCAAGGCTATGACGCCAACAATAACAATATAAGCAACGTTGTGTGTGAGTTGCACATTACACCAAAAATTAACAACGAAATCAAAATTGTGTTCTTGAAGGCACACTTTAATGCCATTTAGGAAATATTTTTTGCATTCTTTACAATTTTTCCCCAACACCCTCTTGTGGTCCAATTATTTTTATTTATTGGTGGATGTAGACCAAAAAAAAAAAAAAGAATTAGTGTGGTTAACAACACAGCAGCATATGTGAAAGATTGGAAATAGGCCCATATGTTTCTATGCGTTGGAATTTCATAGCAGCTGCATGAGAAAACCACAGCTAAAGATGGGTTTTAAAAATCGAATCATTGATTTAATTCGATCTTCGCAAAATTCCATCTTGATTTACAAATATTATGAATGAAGTTCACTTTGCAGTGTTCTTCGTTTGTTCACCATTATCCCTTCAGTGGTTGTCACATAGTAATTTCCTCAATGTTTTTTCCCAGCATGAACTTTGTTAATAGTTTTGTTCAGTTGAAAGTGCTACTTATCATATTTTTTAATCATAAGGGCCACTTAAATCCCTTCATTTTCTTAAAATAAACGACAGCGTTCCCTAGGCTTAAATCTGACGCGCCTCATGTTTTAATTCTGGTTGTCTTATTTGTCTCGGACTGCTTTTTGGTGGTTTAAGGCCTTAAAAATTATTTTTAAAATATGTCAGTACGTCTTTGGTGAACTACAAAGCCGCACCGCTTGATGGACTGTCAGAGCGTTACGGCTACTGTAATCAGAAGCCTTGCAGAGTGATCCAATTTTGACTGTTTTGTTTCGCTTGATGAACTCTATAATTCAATGCACCTTGTGTGTGAAAGTAGACATGTTCTTTAGTATTGCTGCTTTCCAAAAATACTTCAAATTATTTTTTTTTATGGAATTTAAAAGGTATACACATAAGTCTGAAATTTGGCTAGGCTCAAAGCACAAGCACAAAAAGCTCATGCCAATAAAGCAAGTATGTCAACTGAAAAGGGTAAAAGGTAACCTCCAACGGTTTAAGAACTATATGAATTCTTTTAATATGCAATCACTTAGTCTGACTGCTCTGCTTATGAAACCCAACATTTCAGCTTTAAATAAAAATCATTACATTTTGAAGGTTCTTTTAATAATAAGAAACTACAGACTCTAAAACCTGCTTAATATTTAACCCAACTCTTTGAATTCTATGCTCTATTGATGATAAGGTTACATAAACTATGTCAAAATATAATGGGATTATATTAGGACAGTATTTTAAATGCTAAAAAGAGGAGTTTTTTGCAGTGAGAAAAATGTCCAGCAGGGATTTTCAGAACCCTTTCCATGGAATATTTATATTGCAATCTTCTCACATAGTAGAAACTGAGGATGGAAACACACAAGCAGATGGATCTTCCCTCTGGCAGCCATGTGTTACGTGTTATAATGTGTCACTGTATCACAGATGCCTTCCTTTTGCTGTGTCTTTAGTTAAACCACACCAGTTTAAAAGAAATGCTGGAACTCAGTGTGCAGGGACAGCTATTAGAAATGAGTTAGAGGGTTGATGAGTTACTAGGAGCTGCCTGTGCTTATGTGGCACAACAACCTGTCAGCTCATACAATGACTTTCAGTCCAGTACAGAACATCGTGGAAGTTACATAACATGTTGTAAAATTTTCCCTGTAATTACTTTCAAATTTCTTCCAAATTCATCTCTTGTTTTGTAATAAAAATTCTTACATTTTACATCAAATCCTTTTAAAAAAGCCCATTTTAGCTATTTGTATTACCCTCTGTTCAACATTCCACAAAAGTTGTATGTAGCTTGAAAAGACAGACACGTTTTTATAGCTTGCACTTAGAAGTGGATTGTCCCTGGACTGTGCCACATCCAAGCTTAACATACAAAATTGCAAAAGGCGCATTTATGGATCCATTAAGCATTAAAGCAGTGTGTCACAATATTAATTGTCTCTGGGACATAAACACTTACTGACTTGAGAATGTTGAGATGAAAACTCAAGAGTATTGCTGGAGTGTCACTCCAGTTGTTCTCATTAGATCCAAGTGTAATATTAATCTTAAAGCCCACTCCGATTATCTTTTGATCTGTTGTAAAATTATTCCCAGAAGTTTTTTTAATGATGATTATGCCGTTTTTAGCTAAGAAAAAAAAATACAAAAGAAACTGTGCTGTTTTCTAGGACATAATTTCTGCAGAGCGGCAGTGGTTCATTTAGAAATTCAAATCTGAGTTGTGGTGGGACTACTAGCAGAGCAACTCTCGCAAAAACGTTCTGTGTTTACACTCTTTCGGGCTAGCTTACAGCCCTAAACACCCCAAGTCTAACAATACCGGTGCAACAAAATTTTTGAGCGATATTGGAGCTATCCAGCCGTGTAGAGTTTTGAGCCAGATAACAGCTCTGACGAGGAAAACAAAGACGTACATGGATCTAGTCGTCTACAAGTGGATGTGTCACAATAGAGCGGAACAGGGAACTTGTGGTCTGTCAAGTTTAGTTGCTTCATCACAAATGCGATATTTTCCAAACAGCTTTTTTTGTCTGCTCCTGGTTCACAACGATCTGAATAAAGAAATACTCAGAAACAAATCTTAAAGCATATGGTATATATATATATATATATTTCTATATATTTTTTAATTTTGATCTTTGGATATTAAGATACTTAAGTTACCAAAATGCATCGTCATCTAATTTGTGATCCAAGGGAATAGGCTTGGCAGAAGCAGCAGGGAAAGAAGACCCTGTTGAGCTTGACTCATCTTAAAAACACCAAAAACACAATTTTCATTAAAATAAGTAATAAAAATCCACTTGTCCGAGTTGGCATCTGGCTCAAAATTGTACGGCTGAATACTTAATGTTAGCTTGGAGTTGTAAGGGGCTGTAGGCTAGCGGAACAGCGTGTAAACAAAGGTATGATAGGATGTCAGCAGAGGCTTACTACCACATTAACTGTCCCGCCCACAACTCATAGGCAAATTGCTGATTAACTTCTGGCACTCTGCAGAAAAGTTTTTTGATTTTGCCTAAAAACGGCATCATTGTAATTGAAAGACCACTGGGAACGTGTTGACAACAACAAAATACGATTTTTAGCAAAGTTATATTGTTGCACTCTCACGTGGGTTTTACTTTCTTCTATTTATTCCTACTTCATATTTTCACAGTTACTGTCCAAGTAGCTACAGAAAAAAAACCTTCAGCTTTTATCTGCCTAAAAGTCCATTTTAAATGCGCGGTTCGTTGAGTAAACATGAAAATTACCATTACTAAGTGAAATGAGTGGTTGGGTAACCAGCTGAAATGTCACCTGAAGGAGCTTTGTATGAGGCAGGGGATGCACTCTGTGAAGATAACAGCATTCTACTATGCATTTCCATTTTCACTTCCTCTAAATCAACACACTCAATTATACTTTAACCATGAAAGCACATGCCGGACCATAAAGAGGAAGTCATAATGGACCAGAAGAAGCTGATTTTCAGCTTAGCTGAACTTGTGAAAATCATGGCTGTAAATTCCCCTCTTACCCTGAGGCTAAAAGTGACAGTTTGTGCGTTCGATTTGTGTTTCACAGCTGTGAAAAAAGCTGAAAGAGAGGGGGCAGGTCAGAAGAAATCCAGCTGAAGTGGACATCAGAATTTTGTGCTGCTGAAAGCCACCTGTTTGTCTGGAATGAAAATGTAGGTAATGAGAAAATCTGCCTCTCCTCAGTGGCATCCAGGGAGCTTTTGAAGCCGAGAAAATAATGACAGCCAGCCAGGAGATGCTTCAATTGGCTTTTATCACATCTTCATGTAAGAATAATGTGTTTTCACCAAAATCCCAACAGCTAGCTCAAACACTCTGAAAAGCCAAGTCAATACATCTTGTTTTAAAAGCTGTCAGATCTCCTCCAATTGGAAAGGAGATTTTTCATAGAGAAAACAAACTGCTAAACCATCAGAAAGAAAACTGCACAGAAGACAAAAAGAACTGAATTTATGCTTAGAATCTGAAGATTTGGTAAGCCCTTTAACCCTTTTACACCGAAGCTTTCGCTCCAGTGTTGACTCTTCAACCATTAACAGAATTTACGTAATTCCAGCAGATTGGAATGGATAAAAGAAGCCATGTGCTGATATGCAACACTTTACAGTAGTAAAATGATCACGCAATCAACATAAATCTGCTGATTCTTTCAAGGACATAACTGCTTAATGCAACAGGTAACCCTTCCTTTGACAGAACGCTACTTTACTGGTACTTTATAACTCTTTACATTCATAATGTGTTGAATATCAGTGCTAAGCTGATTTTAAAATGTTTTGGTTCTCTTTCTCCGCATCACAATCAGTTGATTCAGATTGATCACATGAATGGTTGAGGAGTTATGATAAATCAAATATCGTGTGTTGTTCAGGTGTCGCTGGCAACATCTGGGTAAAAGGGTAGAGCTACTTTCACATGTACTGGCACGTTCAAGAACGCACTGAATTTTGGCTCTCAAACACGCTTTTAGCATATGTATGTTCACACTGGAATGTCGCTATCTGACGGTTCTGTCCTCCATTACTTCTCTCCTCTATTCTTTATCATTTATCCAGTCTTATTTTTTATTTAGTTCATGCCTCTGTTTGGTGCAGTGCGATTCATATGTTGTCCCACTTTCCCACTCCCCTCTGGGGCAGCAGGAGAAATTCCAGGTGGATCGTCTGTGCTCCTGTCTGTCATTGTGGACTTCATCTCTGGCTCGCACCCCAGCTGTCCCCCCAGTTTCACCTGGATGAAGCGAGTCTGCTACATTATTCAACCATGTAGTAGTTGTCTTTAATAGTTCTAGCACATCGCGTGTCTGTCCTTGCAAAGGTTCCCTTCTTCTTCATGTGGACATCCCTAAAGTCGTCCCCCCCCCCCCGGATAGTTTTTTCTTTTTTAGGATTTTTTCCTCACCAAGAAGGAGTGTCTAAGAGCAGGGATGCCAGTTTAGCTTAGTCTGTTTAGTTTGGCTAGCAATCAGCTATTGTTAATATTTTATGACTGACTTTATGTTCTTTGCATTAGTACCGGTGTAAAGCCCACTGAGACGGTTATGGTTGGGATTATGAGCTATATAAATAAAATTAAATTTAATTGAATCTGATATTAACGCATGTTCCTACAGTTGGAAGAGGTTTAGTGCAAAATGTCAAAGTGGTGCAAATCTTGTGAATCTCGGCCAAGGCTTTTTCTTTCACAGCTCTACAACACTTCCATGAATTAAAGAAGACATCATCCATATGTCCCTATCAAATCAGAGCCCCTGATTGGTAAAATTTAACGAGTTGAACTTTCAACACGCGTTCAGTGGCTGTTTGTTTTTTACATAGAACCTGAAAATTGTCTTAAAAATATGCATAACTAGTCACTATGCAAAAACGGGAAAGCTTTGAATGCAGAAGCCCAGATGTGTGTTTACTCATTTACACAGAAGGTATTAGAGGAAAGATTGATTATTATTTGTATATTCAACAAATGACACTATTTTACATATTGTTAAATGCCTCAGTTTTGGCTTTCATCAGATAAACCATGTAAACACAGTTTAAAACAGTATTGAGTTTAGTCACTCAAATCATTCTGCAGAGACTATATTAACATGGCCTTTAAGCCCAATGACACACAAGCCGAGTGTAATACACGTTGTGTGAAGATTTGATTCCTGCTTGACACCACATCTGCACTCTTTCATTTATAATTCAGCCTCTGGAGACAGGAAAAACCTCTTGTCAAGCTTCGCACACTTGGGCGCTGAGGGCTTTAAAAAGCTCTTCAGAGCCACAATGTCAAAGGGACAACATATAAAGTGTAGCCTACTTTTCTACGGCCGCAGTGGGAGTCTGAAAAGGTGAATGCAGCCGTGTTATTAAAGGGGGTCCTTATAGCCTAAAGCGGTCTTGGCCACATCTAATTAGAATGTAAATGTAGTGTGGGCTGAGGATGGATCACCAAGGATAGACATTGGCATTTAGATTATGCTGAGACTAGATTACCGATGACACTGTGTGTTGGTGTGATAGCCTTTCAGAGAGCAGCTTGACTAATTGTGTTTCGCCACTTGCAATGTAAGCTGCTGCTGTTCTATTGCTGGTAATTAACTAAAGAGAGACAGAGAGAGGCAGGCTGTTGCATGAGCATGACACACTAACGTGAAATAAAACAACGCGTTCATAAGCTAATGGACACACCTCTAGCACAAGACCGAAGCACATCATTGTGTGCTCCGAGCTTAGGCTTCAAGCTGCTCAGAATAAATCCTCTCACGTCTCTTTGACTCCTTATTGAGGGCATATGCCATGAACAGAGAGGCTAAGACCAAACAGAGAACCAAAGGCAGAGTAAAGACAGCAGAAGGAAGAAGAGGAAGGAGGGGGGGGCAGTGAGAACAGAGAAGAGGAGAGGAAGGGCGAGTACATGGAGCGAGGGAGAGCACCGAATGGAATAAATTGAAGCTGATCTGGTGCTCTGCATTCTGAGGAGTGTGCATTTGCATATCTGTGCAGCGGAGCAGAGGGAGAAATGTTTTGGTGCTGACAGGAAGCTGAATATCTTAAACCTCAGCTGACACCCCTGGAAGCACTCGCTCCTTACATGCACGCTGGAAAGAGCACTCGTAGAAAGAAAGAAAAAAAAAGCACTCACACATGTGAACAGATACACACACACACAGCTAGATTTAGGGTCAGGAGGTGGGAAGCTTTGTGCATTGCTTTGTTCCAGCACAGTGATATATAAAAGTGCTTGTTCTTTAACAGTCAGCTGGGGTGCAAGATCTCCAGGGAGGGGATCCAGTGAAGTATTCATGACTGCAGGTGTGAATTTATAGTATATACTAATGTGGGACACATTTGGTTTACATGTAAAGCAAACCAAGCATCTTTGCGTACATAAAAGAAAAGCTGTTACCTTCTTGACTGTATGACCCCATTTCATAAATGCTGTCAGATATCATTTTAACTGAACATGTCTTTGCAGCTTAAACTCATTAAAGGTGACAGTTTTTAAGATCGATTATAAGATAAAAAAATATATATATTTCTTTTGTGCTTGTGATGCACAACTCATTCTGAATTGTTTATTCATCATTTTTTTTATTGATCTAAATCAGACTTTGTTTAGTTCTCATGGTTGATTGATCAATTGTCATTCTAAGGTCTCTGCTGTGACAAAATGTTTGCTCCTCTTAACTTTAAACATTAATAATTTAATAACTAATTCACACATTTTCTTGCTCTGATAAATGTTCTTTTCTGAAGTCCAAGTTATTCAAGTTATAAACAGCCTCAATAAAAGTATGTGGTCTTAAGTTGAACGTTAGAAATGTTTGACAGATTTCGTGTAACAGCTTTCAAGTGGTAGGGGTGTGGACTTCCAACAAGCTCACTCCTGATTGGCGAAATGGTTGCCATAGAAATGTTGACTGAGACCAACTTGGACCAAACACTGCTTACTGACCATTTCTGGCAACGTCCGTATTGTGAAAAAAATGATGACTGAATTAATTTCATTTCATTGGAACCAGAAGTAAGTCATTTTGTTAGGGTGATGTCACACTCCCTCGGTCCAGTTATCATTTACAGTCAAAGGTGAAAACCGTCCTTTATAGCCCCAAAAAAATTGGTTTTGGATTGAAAATAAATTAATCTAAGCTGTGGCAAAGTGAATCTGAAAAGAATTCATTTGGGAAGTTTCCAATGTCTCTTCAGCTCTTAGTGTGTTTCTATTTACTTCACTCTTTTAGAACAGACACCTGTTAAGTGTTCATAACCAGAAATCACACGAGAAGTGTTACAGGAACTTAGCATTTCTTCAAGGAGAACATATTAGCATTCCAAATTGGCTCTTGTGATACATTCATATTAATGGATGTATGATTTGTTCTGATTCAACGTAGAAAAAATGAACGCAAAGGAATTAATCAGCAAACATATTTGTAACTGGGTTCTCCACTGGGTCCTCCTCACTGACATACCCCCCTTATTGCCCAACATGAACCTCTTTTTTTCTAGATCTCTTTCCTTACAGCTCCAATCTCAGCATCCACCTCAATCTTCCACCTCCCCTGCATCCACCTCCAACAGATGTAACATGATCTGTTTTTGGATTAATTAATTCCTGATTCAATCCATTCTCACCTCTCCCAAAGAAAACCTCAACATCTTCATCTCTGCTTCCTCCAGCTCTATCTGCCCTCTCTCTCAGAGCTACGGTCGCTAAGCCAACAACACTCTGACCATTTTTCCTTTCATGCTTGCTGACATGCTGTTGTCACAAATCACACCTGAAACCTTCCTCCCCCCATTTCAAACTGCCCACTCCATCCACATTGTTTGTGCTTATTTTAAATTCAATTCTTTTTAACTTTTTTGAAATCTTACTTTAATGATCACAGATTTAATACTTCTTTAAATACTGTTTTTTTTCATGTTTTATGTAGAGCACTTAGATGTAAAGTCTTTGTACATGAAATGTGCTATACAGATAAACTTGCCTTGCCTTAAATATACAGTGGGGACCAAACGTTTGCAACCAGAACAGTGCATAGCAGACATCCCAGAAATCCCAAGACTTGTAAAGAAGAATGGATGAAGAAACCTCAAACAAGAATTGAGAGACTCTTGGCTGGCTACAAAAAGCGTAGACAAGCAGTGATACCTGCCAAAGGGGGCAGTACAAGGTACTAACTGTGCAGGGTGCCCAAACTTTTGCACACACCATTATTTTAAAAGGGTAAATGCTAGAAATAAAGCCTAATTTTTTTGACATATTCAAAGAATGTCTCATCTGTAAACTGATGCCTTTAGAAGATTTTTCAATCTTTCCTTGGGTTCTTTATGCATAAAAATATAACATTTTTCCTGGGGTGCCCAAACATTTGATCCCCACTGTACATGCCTCTTCGCTACCTTCCCAAACTCTTGTTCTGGACTGTTGACCCAAATTACTTAAAGTGCTCCACCTTCAACTTCATGTTTGATCACTTTTGCCACTTTTGTCTGTTGAATCAAACTTTTGCTGGCAGCTTGAAAATTTGTAGGTACATTAGATAATTTGTTAAGGCCTCAAGATGCTTCTGTTGAAACTGAACACTTGAACTAGGATTTGGAAGGACATGTTATTAGATACACATGATTATATTATGTTATATCATTCACGTTACTGAATCAATGTTTTTACAGTTCAAATTTATTAAAATGGTTTGAAAATATTGCTAAAATGGAACCATCTCCAAACCATTCTGTTGGCATAATTATTACAAAGAGTGATGACAGCTATGTTTCCATACTAACTAAAGGACCACAAATGATCCCAAGACCAGAATCTACATTAAGTGCCGTGCAACTCTATTCCATTTTATTTCTGTTATCCAAACTTAAAATGCTCTACTTGTGTCCAATTTAAAAAAAAAAAGGGAAGTTCGGCCAACGAAAAGCCAAAACCTCTGAGGAAAAACTGCAAGTGCAGTTTTTTAGTATACGTGTCAGGGAACTTCATGACTGCTCTCAGGAACTCACTTGGCCCAAGAGCAATGATTCTAATACTGTTACTGAACCCTGAAAGTAACAGAATGAAGATTTTGTTTCCTTTGGACAGAAAAAGCTTGGCTCATTCCCACGGCAACTCTATTTGCTAACTAATGAGCCTCCAGCTCAGGCTTTATATTTCATGTTGACACACAAACACAAAAGTCTGTACAACCAGGCCCGGTCTTGGGCTGCATGGCGCCCTGGGCGAAAAAAGATTTTTGCACAAATACTGCCCGGGTTACTACTCCCACAACCCATAACTCTTAGTGCTCCCCCTAAAAGCTTGCACCCCTTTCACCCACACATGTGGGTAAGAGACCAAGCGCTGGCAAAAGCAATAATGTTGAAGCTTTAAAGGTGGCTGACCTTGTTAACCGTCTTTCTACAAATGGCTTAGTACCAGTTCATGCTCATTTGAAGGTTCACGCTCTGACATTTGAGCATACATGGCGGACATTATGAGCAGCAAATATCAGCGGTCCCCTGGGAATGGTTGAGCGAATAAGTCAGCTCAAGGGTGTTTTAGCTCAAGGTTATGTTCAGGTCTCTATTGTACTCTCCTTTAATGCTGAAAACTGCTGATTGGTCTGTGAGATGTCAGGGAGCATCCCATCTGTAGTATAAAGAAAGTGCAGAGGTGTTAGGGGGAGGGGCTTCACGTGGCAAAAAGGAAGGCAGTTTCACGGCGGACCAATTCTTTGGCACACCAGCAGCACGGTGACACTGATCCAGCAGACCTCCCCGACAGAGGTAACCGGATGGTTCATAAAAATGGAAATTGAGCTGTGCTATTCTCGTGTTCCCAGGCTGACACCCCGCCCCCCCAAAATAGATGTACACACACATGCAAGAATTAAGCAGGGTGGAAGCTCATGCATATAAAAGATTCATTAATATTACGATCACATTGCCTGGTGGCAGTTTGGAGAAACCTGCACTGTTATTTGAAGACAGACGCAAACATTTCCATTGTCAGTGAGTTATTCAGGCAAAATAAAGCTTAAAAAACAAAGTAGATCAAGTGAACACAAGCAGATGTGGGAAAAAAGGAACAGGCGGTGAATGAAGAAAACCCTTTTCTGATTTGATGTTGGGAGGATTGTGAAGCAATTTAAGAGAAAATGTACCAAATGTTCTTAGAGACACGGCAAATAAGTCTGCTTAGTTAATCCTGAAAATGATGGTTCTACAAAAACAATTAAATGCTCTAATCATGTGTTATTGTTCCGTCAACACGGTCAAAGTATCTCTGAACACAGAGATACTAAATCAATTTAGATCTCTCCCTGTTTGTCTCCTTCAGCAATAAAGAAGGCTTAACTGGGAGGCAGCTGATGCCATTGATTTTCCTCCAGAGTGGGGGTGGGGAGCCTCAGAGCAGCAGCGGCTTATGGCAGAAATTTTCTAAACGACTTGATGCTTTCACAGGGAGCTGTGTTAATGGAGGCTTCAGTCTGATGAATTATACATCTCATCTGGACACGGTGTAACCTTCAGAGAGGAGGAGGTTCGAGGAAGGTCTTTGGGTGGAATCGACAGAACAAGCAGTTTCCTAATTAGTGCGGGTTATTCCAATCCTGTCTGAGCGCAGCGTGACTGATAGTTACCGAAATGATATTTACTTCTCAGCGGTAATAGGGTTCAGTGTTTGTCTCCTCTGGCTCTAGTGTGTAAATTCTGATGTGGTGAATAAAGTAAGGCAAGCGATTAGCTGCAATCTTTGAGAAGCTCCATGTAATTTATCAAGGATACATTTGTCAAATAAGCTAAGAAATTAGTACCTGCAGGCATGTCAAACTCTGCTGGTGCTTTTAGATTTCCATCCCTACCTGTCACCAATTACCTTGATATGGTGTGTTTTGATTCAAAGGCTACAGCAAAAGTTGTAATTGTAAGGACAGGGTAAGTAAAGCCTTAGTCACATGCACTTGTACATACGGTTGACCAACATGGGAGCTGCAGGTTTTTGCGGTTGTACAGATCATAGACAGATGTGGCCACATCAGTTGTATTGCAGTTCCCATGTGACTCGTATGACAACCTCAAAGTACGTCATGGACATGAAACATATGATTTTCATGCGAGTTGTAAGTGTATCGTGAAGACTTTGTAAGGCTAATGGAAGTTGCGCACACTTACGACGTGCATGTGACGCTATTTTACAGTGTCATCACATCACACACTAATCGTTAGTGAGTGCGTACATTAGGCACTTAATGATTGCGCACGAAGGCTGCATGCACAGGGTGTGCACAGGATCCGTAAGTGTCCGCAGGATTCCCACTCAAACTACACTCTGATTGTCTAATTTACCCATTTCTAGCAGTTAGGCAAACGGGCTCCTTGTCCACTGCACAAGAGAAGAAAAATCCATAAGACTTGCCTGTGTCTCACCTACTTTACATTTACATAACCTTTTCACTCTATGGGCTAACCAAGCAGTCTACGACCTTGATATTTTCAATCTAGTCACTTGCGTACCTTGTACATGTTTGCCCATTTTTTCCCCCCACAGACAGCCAGTTTCCATCCATAAGGGAATTTGTGAAAATTAGGACACTGTCCCCCAGCAGAAGCTTTTTTACCCCTGTGATTGAAAGGATTTAACATTTTGTACAAAAACATACCACCTACATTTATTTCTACTTGTGTTGAGAAACTTTTAGATTTGGTTAAATATTTTGGATTGAATTGTATTTTTTTATAAGATTGATTTTGCTTTTATACTGCACTGTTGAGAGTGGACCAACCTCCTTAAAGCACAAGTTACAACAACTACTCGTTTTGCAGCTTCAGAATTTATTGGACTACTTTTAAATGGATAAATGGTTGAAAAATTAAAGCAGTGCGAAGAGTGTGTGCTATTTCTAGCTCCAGTAATAAATGGCTAGGAAGAAAAGCACAAGCAAAGTAACTTAGCAGCCCCTCTACTCTTTAAGAGTCCTACCATGCCAACAAAAACTGGATAATATCTGGATGAACTGATGTTTGCAAATTGACTTATGTAAGAACTGTGATCACACAAAAATTGTGGTTTACATGTTTTAGTTCAATATCTGGTGAGTTTTGAAGACCCTAAGTACATAACAACATAAACTTCCTGTTGCCTATTAAATTTCCGCTGGTTTGATCTTTGTAAAAAAATGTGGTGATGGTTGCAGCATTAGCTTTGCTAGTGTGGGAACTTTTATGTTGGCAAAATAGACAAAACATTGCTGCTGTAGTTGGTTTTTATGCTTAGAACAGCAATTGCCTTGAATACACAACTCCTAGATAAAACACAGAACAAACGCTTTACAGCCTTTCCATGACTACCACTTTTCTTTAGATTAGTGTCATCGGCTGATTTGTTTTTTCCTTTACCAGTAATGGACAGCACTTACATCATTTACTCCTTCCTCTCTTTGGTTTAATGGAAAGTCTGTCAGCATCACATTGCCACTGAATTGCACCAGGACTGACTAAAACGTGGACCAACACCCTAGTTTTCAGGCAAATCATGGTTTACTCATTTGATTTATGCTACAGCTTTGGTCAACCCGTCACACTTGCCAGACAGTCACTCTAAGAAAACAAACTATGGTATAAACCAAACGGCACAGAAAGTGCTTTTTCAAAAGAAAAACCTGGAAAACTCACGTCATCAATAAACGGACACAGGAAAGAATATTTTAGACAATGAATGTTTTAGAATACAACTAAGCAAAAAAGCAGGAATTAATGTGTTCTGGATAATGGATGTGTCTGGACCCATAAAAACTCTTTACAGGTTGAATTACAGATTTTATTGCTAGTAGTGTGCCATTGCGCTCGGAAATACTTTACGGAAATAATTTAGGCTGATACTGCACACGAGCATGAACTGCAAAATAAAAGACAAACCTTTAAAAACAAAATCCTCTTTTTTATTTCACTCGACTTGACAAGACATCTGATGCATAAAATCTACTTACCATTGCAAAAAACAAAGTTGAAGGTAAGATTAAGGTCTAAAGATCAATCAGTCCTTTGAGTTAAAGAGTAATTGCAGACAACTCAATAGAGGAAGCAGACACATTCCACATGCACGCCTGCTAAGATTATGGTGACCTCCAACAAATGAAAGAGAGCTCCTTTGTGTGCTGTAATTGCCTAAGAGTTAGGAAAAATGAAAGCAGGGCCAAGCATGAGCAAATAAAGGGAGAACAGAATGACTGTCTAGTAACGTATAATCTTTATAGCATCTACTAGCCTTCCTGATCTATGCCAGAGACAGACAAACGCTTTAAAACGACACAAGAAGACACAATGCTATCAGGCTGTGGCACATTAGTGGGGAGTCAGTCATTTTCTGTGACAAATCGTGGTTGCACATAAACAGTGATAAAAATCAGTGATTGTGCATTTATCACCTGAGTCTGTAGGGAAATGCTACTTGATTGCATTGTACTCTCCAGCGTACATGATTTTCCCATTTTACAAACCAAAAGAAAACCTGTAAATACGTTTGCGGCATCACTCCCTTGAACCTTTTCCTCTTCCTCTGCTTTTTTACTTATGACCGTTTCTCAGATGCAGGTTAAATGTATAATATATGGAGTGGGGACTTTACTGAAAAGAGAGAAAAAAGGGAGCCATCAGCAACGTTTTCGCCTGCAGGTCTGCTCGTAAAGTGGGTCAACTGTGCTGCTGGAGAGCTTAACAAGCTGCTGGAGGAATAAGGCAGCATACTTGGTAATTAGCAAAAGAGGAAGGCATGTTTAAAAGGAGTGGGGGTGTAGGAAGATCTGCAGCACAGATGACAGAATGAGTGGGTGTGAGGCTGGACCAGTAAAATTCAACCCAAGGACTTTTATATTCACATCCTTTTCGTCGAACATCTGTTTTCCTCTATAACTGTGTTCTATCCTTTGATTTGAGGTTTCTGCACAAGATTATGAATATTAAAAGGGTCATTAATATCTGCAATTTTCCTCTTGTTCATCAATTAGAGGTGTTCGTATACAAAGTAAACCAAAAATGTGTCTAATGCCTTAAAAAAATACATGATTGAATTTGAGTTTTGCTCGTGTTATGCTCTGGTGGGTCGATATTTAACGCAAAACTAAACCAAAAGAAAATGTGGGACTATTTAGGGTGATTGTCATAACATGCAAACCAACAGAAACATATGAGCTAATAAATGCTAACATTAGTTAACTGATTTGTTCATTCTCTTTGAAAATCCCTTCGACGTAGATTCATTCTGACCGATCAGCACTCAAACCACTTCCACAGCTTGAGGAAAAGATGGAGTCGTAAGGCTCTAGTAAGCAGGAAAGGCTCAGCTGGAGTTAGTATGAGTGTGAGTATGAGTATGATTGTGTGTGCGCCCTGTACTGAAAGCTCAGTTGCTCCCATGTGAAGAGTGAGAAGAACTCCATGAGGCCAAGAGAGGAAAAGAGAAAGGAAGATTTAAGAGCTGATATTGTGAAAAGCTGCAGAGCAAGTTGAGACGAGAAAAAGAGGTCCCTGCTACGTTCAGACTTTAACAGATACAGACTACTATAAAAAATAAAGGAAAACATTTGTTAATGATTGAAAGAACTGAAGGATTCGTTTGAGACTTGGTTAACTCTGTAAGCCTTCTTAACAACTACAACCTGAGGGTCAGACAGATAATCTGGGTCTGATCAGGTGATCAGCTGAGCATTAAATTATGCTGAGCTAAACTTCCAGTGAATTTTGTGCCAGCCTGTCTGAGTGCTTAAGGCAGCTTTGTAACTTCAACTTTGCTGTTCAGCCAAAAACACTTACTATACTATAAAGTTAAAAACAAGAAAATGTATGCAGAGTAGGCCTGCATTATTTGAGAAGAAATCTGTCTGAAACTGCGATGATGGTATGACTTGTGATAAATAGAAACCAAACCACTGAAACCAAAGTATCTCCAAATAACTGACATTAGGGGTGTAGCAGATGACAAAACTGACGGTTCAGATGGTGTAAAGGTTTTAGAGTCACGATTTGGATCAGTAAAAAAATGGCGTATACTTGTTTAGCTCTTCTCTACCTTCCTTGAAGGCCCAATGCTCTTTACTTTCACAGTCCCATTCACCCATTGATGGCGCCACTGCCGAACATTGGCGCCAACCTCCCACCAGAGTCAATGTGTGGTTCAGTCTCTTGCCCAAGGACACTTTGACACATGGGCGGGCAAGGCGGGAATCGAACCTGCAATCTTCCGATCAGAGGTCGACCGCCCTGCCGCTGCACCACAGTTACCCCATATATTTACCGGTAAGTGTCTTCAGAGGGTGATAGAGAGCAACGAATACACACAAACACAAGATTAATAAAATTCCCTCCATCCATTCAGACACTGAGCCTCGGAATAAGACCTGCAGAACGGAGGGATGCAGTCTTCCAGTATTCTTCTGGAACTGCAGCAAGTACAACATGTCGGTCTTTGACATTTCAGCGCAGAAGCTCGGGAACAAGAGGTCAGCTTTGGGTGTCTGATTACTGCTCTGAACCCAGGTCAGAACAATCCAGAAGTGGGCCAAAAGCTTAGGCAGAATTTCTTCTGTTTTTAGTTGCACACTGCCAAGTTTGGTTTAAAAAGAACTTCAATCATCGCACAGGAACATCCATTTAAAAAGAAAAGCACCTGCTTCACCACTGCTTTTATCAACATCCAAATGAAAAAGATGAAAAGAGAAAAGAGAAAAGATGAAAAGAGAAAAGCCAATAAATAAATAAATAAATGAACGAATAAAACGGGCATGAGAACTTTTACAGTTATTATTCCTCTCACTCTGTCCAACACTGAGCACATCTGCCAAGGACAAGGTGAAGCAAAAGCACAAACATGTTCAGTTAGCTCAAAGCAAAACTAAGCAAAAAGCACGGAGAAGGAGAGGAAAAGGGAAACAGGCAGTTTTTCTTGTTTGCAATTGATCCACAAAAATCAATTCTCGTGCCAAGGCAATTATTTGTAAGTGTAGAAAATCTTTTTTTTCCAGGTTAAATTAAGTAAAAATAGATTGGAGGCGTAAAGTAATTGAGCTTAGACTTAAAATGGACAATCAACAGAGAAAAATAAAGAACAAAAAAAAAGAATCCGGGAAACGACTTTGTTCTAATAACTTGATTTATTTTTACTACATTCAAAGGCTATGAAAATATTGTTCCTACATAAAAATAGAACAAGCATTTAATCCCTTGTAAAATAAAATAAAATAAAATAAAAAACAAGTTAAAAGATGTTTACACCATCTTTATATTTCATTGCAAAAACCCTCACTAAATTTCATTATACCAACACGTGACATTAGATTAATGCTGCAGCAAATCATACATGTTTTCACCTGTTAGCTTTTCCAGCCCCTTTTTCCCCACAGATGTTTCAGCTCTACCAAGCCTTTGGTACAGCTTTGAATTACTGGACAGCAATTAAAGGAAAACAACAAACCAGAGCAATAAGACAGGCAGCTTAGTGAGATGAACACAGAACAAGAATGACCGCTCCCTTTATTATATACATGAGAAACTCAAAAAAAAAAAAAAAAAAAAAAAAAAAAGGGATGATCTGCACATGGGTGTAATTAGATTCAGAAATGATTGGTCGTTTTTTTTCATCTAATTAGGCTCTTAAGAAAACATATTTTTTATTCTAACCGATAAGTGAGATTTCACGTGACACGTTTCATATCAGAGGACATTAAGAGCTACAGAAGGACAGAAAAGGTCTGCATGATACAATTCAAAGACCGATGATTACAATGCAAAGAAGCCTCCTTTCTATAGATTTAGATTGAGACTTAAATACACAAATTATCTGACACTTAGGAGAATTGTAAATTTAGAGGTTTTTTTTCCCTCATTAGAGCCCTTCATAGGAAAATAATTGGGAAGGCTTGAGAGAGAAAAGGCTGCACAATGTGTACGCAGACATCAGAGACCAGGAACGAAAAAAATGGGTAGGTCATTTCTCCTTTGTGGGATCAATAAAGTTATTTTCTATTCTATTCTATTCTATTCTATTCTATTCTAAATGGAAAAAGTACCTAAAAGAAAAGCTACGGACACACTGGGCATGTGAAGTGCGTTCAATAACCAGCTAAAAATGCATTCTTGAATGTGTATTTAGCCAATAGTGTTCACACTGGACAAGCAAGGAGGGGCTTCTTCTTCTTCTTCTTCTATCGTTTACTAGTCTGCCCACCTCCCACAGTTAGAAGAGGTTTGGTGCAAAATGTTGAAAAGGTGCAAATTTTGCTCCAGACTTCCGCAAATTAAAAGAGACGCCATCCATTCATCACTACCAAATCCAAGGCCCTGATTGGTCAAAGTTTGGCCTGGTTTTAACTGTAAATGAGCATTCAGTGGGCACACTTTTTGTATGTAGAGACTTAAAATGGTTGTAGAAACTTAGGTGGCTACGTAGAATGTGAGAGTTTTGAACACACATTTATGCGTGCTTAAATAGACTTTTCATTGCATGTGGTTGCTTGAATCTGAGGGGCTGTGTGTCAAAAAGGATGCTCTGTGTCACCAACTTGTTTAACATATTGAGGTTCAATTCTAAATCAACAGCAGATGGTATTTGCTAGAACAGAATTTTTACTAAAACAAATGTTATACTGCTAAGTAATCTTTAATCCCTTCAATGTTATGTGTACAGCTGCTTTATATTAGAATAGATAATAGCAAAAAAAAAAGCACAATAATTTATTATTCTATGTTTTTTTTGTAAATTGAAGTTTTAGTGCTAAATATTTAACAAAGAGAAAACATTTCAGTGAAACACTGTGACCTTAAAAGCTCTTTTTTAGTTCGACAAACTGTTAGGAACGCAAGTGAAAAATGTTTAATTCCTTGTTGAACTTTGATGGTCTAGAAAAGATGCTCTCACTTTGGGTGTTTGTCAGGATATCCATCAAAATGCTGAACTTTCCCAAAAGAAAAACCATCTCCTTGACAGAAAGCTTTTTCAGAAGAGAAAATACACTTTTTTTTTCTCACAGATCTCGCTTTCTGTTCCGCCTCTTTGAGCTGCCTCACAGCCCATCACCTCTCTGAAACATGATGTTTTAACTCACGCTTCAAATCACGCTTTTTTTTTTAAAATCAAACGAAGGGGGATGAATAAAAGCTGACCAATCCCACAAAGCAGAGGTGCTGCCTCATGAAAGCTGTCTGTGATGAGAAAAACCTAAAATCCCATCAGGCTGTCAGCTGCTTTAGCCCTGAAATGTCATTGTCAATAAAGTCAGTCTTTATTCTGGGAATCATTCACATTTTACCTTACAATGCTTTCATACTTATTTTTATTGTAGCCTGTTTTACAAAATGATGACTTGAACACATCATTCTTAAACCGCTGCCACCTTAGGGCATGTGGGGTTAGCCGATCTCTGTTTGGAGTATTTGAATGTCCTCATGAGATCTAGTCAAATTTGCATAATGACACTCTGTGTGCAATGTTGTCTCCCACAGAAATGTCGGTGTGCCACAGTGAGTCATTATCATATCACCATCTTTCCAGCAAGCTTCGCTCTCCTGCAAGCCCTCTCATGATGCCCCGCCTCATTAGCATTTCAAACGCCACCCAAAGCCAGAAGAGAGACAACGACGGCGGCAGAGGAAACAGGACAGAATTAACAAATTATGTAAGAAGCGTGAAAGCGGAGGAGCATTTTACAAATCTGATTACACCTTTAAACTCGACAGTCTTGTGTGACATCCATTTTTCTTATGCTGTGGCTCCCTGTTGATGAGCTAACAAATATTTTTTGTCCTTCTGTTGCTAAAGAAATGTCATCATTCACAGCAACATTACAACAACAGAATCTGTGCAAATGGATCTTTCAAACATGCCTAATTTGAAGGCGAAAAAAAAAAAACACCTCTAAAATTATTTTATACAATAAAAATCCCAATTAGACACTTTCCTGCCAGAAAAATAAAATAAACTCACTTTTGGTGGTTTTAAACCACTGCAGTTTTCTCACATGTAGTTTTTCTTCTTGGTAAAGGTTAACAATCATGTTGACGATCTCAAAATAGAATTGAGAAGTGACCTTTCCCCCATTAAAGAAAAATGGCAATAACCACTCCTCACATTTGGCAGTTTCAGTGAAATATGGTATCGCTACATCGCTTAATGACTCTTAGCCTAACTACAGCGGTGCATTCCTGCATCCTTTTTCTGTAGCTCGTCATAAAAATCCCACACAAATCCATTACGACTGCAGTCCTGCACCAAGCTTAAGCTAATATGATTTTAACACAAGTAAATCTTTATAAACTCTAAAACACTGACCAGGCTATGATCCTGTAGCCAAGGCAACAATAAGCAGCAGTGACAATAAAAAGTTTTATTTAAGAGCCCTGCACTTCTTAATGCTGTATTGTTTTTTCATTTAACACAACAAGCAAAAAAATAGATCAATAATTAAGCAATATTCCTTTATTACCACACCTAATTTGAAAGGTATTGCAGACACAAAACATCAACATTTAGAAAAGTAGGTCTGAAAAAACCCTTCAATTTTCCTGCTATAAATTTACTAATGTGTGTACACTTAAATATGTCAGTAAAATAATGTAAACATTAGCTTCTAACAGAACAACTAAACACATTATACATGTTGTTGGCAATTTTTTTACTGGAGGTTCTTTCTTTACAGCATTTAAGGATTTTGGAATCACATTGATTTGGCGTTGTGTATCACTACATAACCAGCTCAGTGGCCTTGTGGTAAAGTGTCCGCCCTGAGACTGGAAGGTCGTGAGTTCATATCCATGGCTGAGTCATACCAAAGACTAAGAATGGGACCCAGTGACTCCCTGCTTGACTCTCAGCATTAAGGGGTTGGATTGGGGGTTAAACCACCAAATGGTTCCCAAGAGCAGCTGCAGCTCAGCGTTCCCCCCAGGGGATGGGTCAAATGCGGAGAACACATTTCACTCTGGGACGTTAACTCTCTTTATTAATAACATTAAGGCTAAATACTGTCTGGGGTTCAGTAACATAAAAAAATATCATACTTGGAATGACAGTTTTTGATTTTGGTTTCTCGCACCCAATTCACTTCTGGAAAAGTGAATTAGGAAAAGTTCAAAAGAAGTCAATCATAGCAAGTAAAAGGTTATCAGTCTTTACCCAAGATTATAAGCATTTAGTGCAAAGGTTCAAGAATCCATTTATGATGAGCAATATTTGCAATACTGATAAGAAGGTTCATGATTTTACAATATAGAAATAATAAATAAAGATCCAAAACGTTCTTTGCTCCCTTGATAATGCAACCAGTCTGTATGTTTCCTGAAGAGTCATAGTGACACTGTGATAGAGTTTGCAACGGAGCAAAGCTGTAACAAATTCCTTTATGTTTAAAGCAAAACCACAATCCTTTATAAACACTGTGCTATACCGAGTTTGAACCAGAGTTTTACTTAAAGCACCATGATGTACATCCCTGAATCATTAAAGAACAAACTACAGTCATGGAAATGAGAGCGTGGACTGGAAGGAAATAAACTCTGAGATGCTGCAATAAAACTAGACAGAGAATAAGATTAAAAGTATGAAAAAACAGAAGTGGATCATCTTTTGGTAGAGTCTAAATCAGGACCTTTCGTGGTCACACAATATTGTGTTTTTCCAGACCATAAGATGATCCAAAATAAGAGAGCAAACTGCTGATTTTTGAGAAAATTAATGGATTTTAGGTGCACCGTAAAGTCCCACCTCGATCATCTTTTAAACTAATATAAAGGTGTTTCCAGTGGTCTGCTATTTATGATTAAACCGTTTTAAACCAAATTTTAAAAAGCCTATCATTTTCTAAGACATAATTTCTGCAGAGCGGCAGGAGTTTATTAAAAATTCACCTCTGAGTTGTGAGTGGGAATGCTGGCACGGAGCTACCCCCTACCTCTCAATGAATTCTCCTTTTTGGATCGGAGTTAAACAGGGAGCTTGTGGACGGCCCAGTTAATTCTCTTCATCATAACTACAATCTTTTTCCAACTGCATTTTTTTGTCTGCTCCTGATTCGCAACAATTTGAGTAAAGAAATTCTTTTAAATGCAATTTTAAGATTAATTTTCTTATTTCCTCCATCATGAGAAAAGTATCACAAGAACATGTTAAAAACACCAAAAATATGATTTTAATTGCAGTGGATCCTTAAATAAGACAATTTTTTAGCTTTAATAAACAGAAAAAAGCTTTTGTTGCTTTAAAAATAGCTTTAAAGTACAGGAAGATACGTAAAAACTCCCAGAAATATAAATGTAAATATTATTTGTGAAGCTAAATTCTATTAGTTCCATCTAAGTGGATCTTTAAGGTCCTACTTAAAAGGCGACATATCTTTTTAGCTTTTATAGCTTAGAAGTTTAACCAGACTTATGCAATTTGCTGATATCTTATTTGATTTTCTTTAGAATAACTTAACAAAATCTTAGCAAAAAATAAAATAAACAAATGGTGTATTGTTGAGTTGATTTTTAAAAATTGTAATTCTGTTAAGACATTACTTGATGACAAAGCTCTAAATAGAATCCCTCCTACAGTTTGACTTTAAATCTGATGTTGAAACACCAGCAGTAGGGGTCCAGGTTGTTGCTGCTTTTATTATAATTGTTGGTGACACATAATGGCGCAGAGCTCTCATTGGATGAGTTTGCCCCATTAAATAGCATGAAAGCTGGTTTGATTTGTGTGGTGTGTGCGCTTCAGTGTGGACGCCCCTGTTCACAGCGGGGGCACGCCGGACTTGGACGCTTCAGAGCTGTGGCCACAGCTCTTCTCAGTGCACAGTGGGGCAACACAAGCAACCCTATAGTGCAGGAATGCAATATTAATGGCGGGGTGTGAGCAGTGCAGTTAAACACGACAGAGTGGTGAGAAGACCCTGCAATGAGGCAGCAGCTGCAGCCTGAGCTTTCCCTGCCTACAAAAGCCCGTCTTCATGTTCAACTATTGTGTCTTTCTTTGCCAGCTCTCCCATGCTCCTTCTCTGCTGCTGCTCACTCAAGCATTAATTTTAAACATAACTTAAATGGCTGCCCTGGCAGTGGGGGCAGAAAGTCAAGGGCTTTTGGTCACAAAGCAGAAAAGACATTTGAGGGGATCAAGCTTAACATGTGGGGCAGGAGAGAGCCGAAAACAAAAGGTTATGTAAAAGAAATGTCAGCTTCCTGTTGCCATCACAAGTTCATCATAACTTTAACCTGTTCATACTTTTTGTCAAGGAGATTGCTTTTCTTTTGGGAAAGCTGAGCATTTTGATGTATATCTTGACAAACACCCATGTGTTGGATTTTCAATTAATTTTGTGTGAAGGCTTCTAGAGAGGAAATTCTGAGGAGCAAATATGATTTCTGAAAAATCTTGAGGGAAATATAAATCCAAAGCAACTTGTAGTTTGACTTTTGGTTTCCTGAATCAGCATTTTTTTTATTTTAGGATAAATTTCTCACAAACAAACCAAGAAAAAAAAAAAGGGGGGGGGGGGGGGGGTAACTTTTGGCCTTTTTAGTGAATAAAAAGGAGAGGGGTGAATCATTGGTTAAAACCAGTGGTACCGGTCCGTGGGAAAGTTGGTAACGGGCAGCAAAGAAAAAAAACACAACCTACTAACTTTCCATTTTATTCATTATCTGATTCAGAAAGACGTTTTATTTTGGAAAACTACTGGATTCTCTCCATCACATCAGGACATCTGGTTCTGTCCAGTACTGACTGTACTGGACAGAACCAGGTGTGCCTTACTTCCGGCTCCAGCATTTTGATGGTTCCTACACTAAATCTAGAGTACAAAGAAAGTTGAAAGCACCTGCAGATATTTTACAGAGTGAAGATCAACTTTACCCTAAAAAAGAAACTGGAACCTGAAAACAAATTGGATGCTCACTTCAACCTCATAATTTGTGACATTAAACTGGTCCTTGGCCTAAAAAAGGTTCGGGACCACAGCTTTGTAAGGAGTATAAAAATGCAGGCGGAGATCAAGTTTTAGTGGTTTTGTTAGGGCCCTCCCTTGCATTCTATATTAGGGTGGTCTGTCTCACTCTTCTAATGAGGCCTGGAATTCTGATCCGTCTTTATGTCCTGGGATCAGTGCTCAACCACATGGGTTTCCACACAGCGGCTGTTTGCTTTGACTTTCCTTGGGCTGTAAAAGTCAACCCTTGTTGACACATCTGTGCTGTGGGTTAATGGCCTTTACACATATACCTGCTTCTTTTCAGAGCAGCAGGAAAAACTATAAGAATCAACTGATGTGAAAATACTGACACATAACAGAGAGCCAACATTCTGCCTCAGAGGGAAAACTATCACTTTTAATAGTCACCAGAAGCCTTGTAGAATAATTACACTGATGACCTAAGTTAAAAGAAACAGTAATAGATTTACAGCAAGAAGTTCCTTTTTTACTTTACAGTTAATACTCAATAATAAACTAATAAACATTTTTTAGTGCATAAAACAAGAGAGCCAAATAAATCCAAGCTACAACATTTGTTGTTCCCTAAACTCCAAAATTTACCCTAAAATTGTAAATCTGAAGAAACCCTTTCATATTTTACCTGGCATGAGTCCTTTGATTTGTGAAAAAGAAAAAGAAAAAAATCTGATAATTTTATAACAGCTTTTTTGCATGAATGTTCTGAAGTATGAAAAATAATAGAGCAAAAAAGCAATCACTGTAATTGATGGTATCTTGTTTACAGACATGGAAACTCTTATTTTGAAATATTGTACTGCACTTGAAAACCATTTTTCTGTGCAACTTCATCAACTCTAAAATCAGATATTTAAGAAACAAAATAATAAACTGCGACAGAAAAATGGCCAAAGACCTGAGTCAGACTGCAGTAAAAAATAAATAAAAAAGAAAAATCCTTTAATATCCAAATAAAACAGAACCACTGGTGAACCACTGCAATCAGAAGTCACTCTACTGTGACATTTAAGACATGAGTGTAAAATTCACTTGGCACATAGGCGAGACGGCATCCACTCACACTTAGAAAATGGCGTGAGTGACGAAGTGGTCAGATCCACCTTCCCACCTTCATCCACCATGTGAGCAGTCATGATCCAACAACAAAAACATAAGGCAGTCGCCTCAATCCTTTAAAGATCCACTCTCATGAAGATGGTTTTAAAAAATACATTTCTGAGTATTTCTTTATTTAAATTGTTGTAAAATCAGGAGTAGATGGGTGGTGGTGGTGGTGTAGTAGTAGTAGTAAGAGAATTATAAAACAGCAGGCAACAAGATGCTGGAAGTTTATAATCATTAGTCATTAGCTGCCAAACTGATCCCAAATTGGTGAAACAACTGCCCCAGCCAGACATCAGAAGGCCCCAACCCCAGCCCCAAAACCCCAGCAGAAAGTCAAGGCACAGCGACACTCAGGAATCCCACCCCTTAAGTCACAGAGTACAGTGTACAGAGTACAGAACCACAGAGCATGCATGTAACTGTCAGGTAGATTACTATCACAATGCTCACAAATGTCAGAGTTTCTGAGACCCCTCTTGAACATCCTCTGTCCAGTATCGTAAATTTTGTGAAGGATTTTGAATTGGATTAATTGCAGATTTGGACTTTTTGTTAGTTTAAAGGTGTTTACACACATTTCTGACCAAAGCTTAGATCTGTCCTTCTGCTTAAGCCTGCAACTAATTTTATTATCAGAATTGAAATATTTTTATCTAGGTTGCATAAGAGTTTGTATATTTTGAAAAGAGTTTAATTAATTGAAAAATTAATCATAGAGGTAACTTCTGGTAGTTTCATATCATTATGACTGTATTTAAACTATTTAGTAAGTACAGATTTAAGTTGGTGATTTTAAGAAATTCCCACCAGGCTGTTAAAGCGATGCTTATATTACTACTTTGGTAGTAATCATGTTTTTTTTATTGTTGGGCTGATAAATGGTAGATCTGACAGATTAATCTTTCCACAAAATGCCTGTTCCAAATCCATCCATGGGTTGGTTTCTGGACTAGCTTTAAACCATCTTAAGATGTACTGTAATATGTTAGCAAGAAAGTAGTTGTGGAAGTTAGGTAATTCTAAGGCTCCTTAGCTTTTTGCCGATTTTAAAGTTTTTAGACTAATTCTTGCAGATTTTTTGTTCCATACGAAGCTGGCTATGTCTGACTCTAATGCTTTGAACCATTGGGGTTGTGTGGGGATCTTTGAGAACAAGTAATTAATTTGGGGGAAAATTTTCTTTTTTACTGTAGCTACCTTGCCCATGAGGGACAGAGGCAGGCTGATGGGGTATAGTTTAATTGCACCAGTTCTGATAGTTTCGGGGAGAAATAAATACCTAGCTATTTGAAATTGCCTGATTTGGCCGGTGTTGCGATTGTTTGCTCGGCAGTAATCGTTATTGACTCGCTAATAGAACTTGAATTATGTAGAAAAAGTAATATGTCATCTGCATAGAGACTAATTTTGTGATAACTGTGTTTTGTTGGAATTGCTTTAATGCTTTCATTGCTGTCTTACTGCTGCAGCCAGGGGTTCAATAAATATAGCAAAAAGAACGAGGGAGAGTGGTCAACCTTGTCTGGTCCCTCTACCAAGAGAAAACCTGTTGAACATCTGTTTGTTGGTTCTGACTGATGCATTTGGGTTGTGATATAATATTTTTATCCAATCAACAAAGGATTCCCCAAACCCAAACTTATGGAGGGCTGCAATGACGAACTTCCAATTTACTCTGTCAAATACTTTTTCAGCATCCAATGAGATTATGGTTGTTTCCTGGTTTTTATTAGTGGCACAATCTATTATATAAACAAGTCTGCGGACATTGTCGCTTGAGTGTCTACCTTTGATAAATCCAGTTTGATCATGGTGAATTATATGAGGAGTGATTTTTTTTTTGTATTCTCTGTGTTAGTGGTTTGCACATTATTTTTACGTCTGCATTGATTAAAGAAATGGGGTGATAGCTTGAAGGAATTGTGGGATATTTTTCTGGTTTGAGAATGAGGATTATGTTAGCGGTAAATGGCAGTGATTGGCTTACCTCGATACATTTTTTAAAAGGTTTGTGCCAGCTGTTCCCAGAATTAATTGTAAAACTCAGCAAGAAAGCCATCAGGGCCTGGAGCTTTGTTGTTGGGCATCAGCAACAGAGCCTTAAGAAGTTCAGACATTAAAAGCTGTGAATCTAAGTTTGATATTTGATCCTCATTTAACCTGGGGAGTTTTACATAAAAAACAAACAAAAAAATAATTTAATTTTTTCAAATCTCCCAGAATATGTTCCTGTGTAGAAGTAGCATAAGCAGCCTCCAGATCTTTGATTTTATTTTCTATTTTTAATAAATCTGCTTTCTCCTTGTGTTTTTTATTTGGTGAATAAGAAATGATTTTCCCTCTTATCCCTGCTTTTGCCGTTTCCCAAAGAAAATATTATGAAATATCAGGAGTATCTTTAAATTCCAAAAGGTTGCCCACTCTTTTTTAAAGAATTCAACAAACTCTTGATCTTTTAATCCAGATTTATTAAACCTCCAGGTTGAACTTGAAGCTGTGGATGTTTGTCTAAAAATATTTACAGAAACTGGTGCATGATCAGAGAAAAAAAAAAGCTTCATTCTCATGTATCCACTTGTAGACGACTAGGATCCATATACGTTTTTGCTTTCCTTGTCTGAACTAGCATTTGAATCAAAACTGTACAGGAGGATAGCTCCAAAATTGCTTGCCATTTTTGTTGCTCAGGTTATATTAGTTAGAGGTTGTAAGCTAACCAGAGAGCATGTAAACAAATGGATGACGGGAAGTAGTGTCAGGCTTACACAGCACCAATAGTCCTGCCCCCAAATCAGAGGTGAATTTCCAAAGAACTACTGCTGCTCTGCAGAAACTATGTCCCAGAAAACAGCACAGGATTTTCATTGTGGCTAAAAACAACAATCGTAATTAAGACAATACTGGAAATGCTTTTAAAAATGGCTCAAAAGATTATGTGAGTGAGACTTTACTGCTAATAACAGGTGTTTGATTATCAGTTGGAAAGCGCAGACACTCAGGAGTTATCTCTCCCCGATCAAGAACATTGATCACCCTGCAAAGCACATCTGTTGGCACACAGCAGACAGACTGATGGCTGAGACGAGCTTTAGGACAGAGTCTAGGAGAGAGGATAGATGTGAACAGAGCCAGCTGAAAGAAACACAACAATGACAAAATTCTACAATCCTAGATGTGTTATCGTCTGTTTTTGTTGCACATTTTAATATACACACTTATTATTTACAATATACAGGCCCACAAATGTATGAAGTTAAAAACACAAGGACAATTTGAAGCTCCCCTTTTGTTAGGGAATTTGACACACAACTGTCAGCCTGAAAAAACAGCTGTTGAAGAGCTTGTAGAGATGAGGAGCTGAACGTTTCAGACCTCAATCAGAGCAGACTATGAATTATTAGATTTGTTCTGTGAGTATCCTGCTTTAATAACAGCTGTGTTTGTAGTTTTCTTCTCCTTTGTGTCGAGGGATAAGTTTGATACAGAGCCAGCTTTTTTTTTTTTTTTTGTTTAAATCTATTCTGCTCAGTGTCACCAACTGGCACGGCTCCTCATGTGTCCCATTCCCCAGAGCTAAATCAAGTGAGCAAGAAAGATTGCGACCATAAAAGCATTCAACTAGCCTTTAAAATCAGCAACGCATGTGACGACAGGACCGATTCTGACACAGATCACATGCTACATTAGGACACACCAAGAGATGGCTGAGAGCATGACCACTCCATTCAGTATAAAATGTCATTTATACACTAAATGTGACAAAAAAGCCTATTGATAGCCTTTTCAGTAACCACAGACAGAAGAAACAATGATAGGGAAAGATAAGTCTATTGCTATAACACTGAACATTTTCTTTACAAAGCCTTTTCACTCTGAAACAAAGGCTGGAGGGGCTAATTCCCAAGGGCAGCTGATAAAACCACTGAGCTCAAGAACACAAAAGCTGCAGATCTCTCAGCAGAAACATTTCTTCCTCAAAGCCACAAAACCTTTTGCAATACATTTAAAAAACAATATATTTTACCAAAGGATTTGCAAATATATCCAAATACTACAAAATTCTTGTCACAAATGCTTAACGAGTGGATACAAGATGTCCGCGGTTAAAAAAAATGGACAAACTTGTACGTGGCCTGAAGGATATATCAAGGTCAAAGACCACTCTATGAATCCATTGAGGGAAAATTTTCTCGCACATTTTTTTCTAGCGACATGCGGAAAGAAACAGTTTGTAGCGAACAATTAAACACGTGAGGATAAAATAAAGGGTGAACTAGGTGAGACACAGGCATGTTGAAATTCAGCAGACTGTGCATGGAGTACATGTGGCATTTGCATGCCTTCAGTAATGGACCAGTAATTAACGACTAGAGTGTGGAGGGTAAGGGCACCTGCACATTTTAAGTGCTTGCAGCCTTAAAAATACTTCACAATACACTTACCATACACACAACAATTGTATGTTTCTTGTTACATTGGATGTACGAGCCTCGAGGGAACTGCTCAACTCTCCTTAAAATGCAGCCACTCCTCTCTATGACCCTCCACAGGTCTATAGAATCAAAAACTCATAGCACTCAAACAGTTACAGGTACAGGTACACTTTCATAAAAAAAAGAAAAAGAAAACAAACAAACTTGTTTTGAAGTTTTTCTTTTAGTGAAAAAGCAAGACTATATGACAAATGGGCTTTTGTGCTTACATTTTTATGTAAATCATAGAAAGAAAGTGCTGAATTAAACCTAAACTTTCAAAATATGTCTAATATTTACATTGTGTCTTGCAGCGCAGATCTACAGAATTCATATCTAATTTTACTTTTTAAAAAAAAATTGTTTTTCATGTGATGAGTTTAGTTAATCGGTAAAATTATTGACTGCACTACAGCTAAAACCTTACATAAACTGGTTATCAAACTGGTAAATCAATAAAAAAACACAGCTAATCAGCACCTACTGAAGCAGGGTTAGCTGCAAAACAAGCAGGGAGGTATCTCACGTGGAACAAGCCTGGTGACCTCTGATCTAGAGTGTATCTCGTCTTTGCCTTTGAATAGGTGGGTAAGCTCCAGCAACACTGTGACACTGACTGGAGTAAGGTGGGTTCAGATGTGGATAGTTTCGGTACAATTCCGGTACAGAGAAAGCAAAATGTTACAATGGAAAGAGAACTCCCTCGAAATAGAAGATTAGGCAGAAACCTGTTTTAACTGTTTTTTTTGTTAATTCTCCTGCAGTCGAAATGAAAAGAAACTAAATAATTAACTAAATCTGGTCAATCAAAGTAAAATAGAGTGTCTTATTGCAGAAAATGGTTGCATTTAGTTTTCTGTTAAGGCTTTGAACATTTTTAAAAATACATTCCAATCTCAATATAAAACCCTATAGCCTCTTCTATGTTGTGGCTTGACGTTGGTGGTTATTTCTAGGTTAATCAAGGTCTATTTTAAATGTTAAAAATGATGCTCTATCCCTAGTAGCCTTTTCCCAAAAGAAGCGTGTTCCACTTTTAAAACAGCCAGAAATCAAGCAGAAAATCGACAGCCCTTAAAATTTGTCTTTATTTAATGTAGTTTGGACCCAAGAATTGGTTGTGCTTCCTGAGCTCCCAAAAACATGCATGTGAATATTATAAAATAATTCAGTACGATGGAAACCAGACAAAGAAGGGGATGTAACAAACCAAAATCCAAAGCTTAACAAGTAGATGAGACTACAGGTTGAGACTAAATGTGATATAAAAATTGAAAAGCATAGGCTATAGTTTTTTGTCCTTTGCAGCTCTTATTGCCAACATTTCTATTGGCAAATATTCACGCAAGAGTTCGAGTTAAAGAAGCTGTGCAAGAACCTGTTTGAAAAGGTTACTGTATAAAAAGAAAGAATCTTTTCCTTTCCATTGATGTTGTCAAACGATGTACTTCAAAGTGCCCAAAGCAGCACTGATGCAAAAACACTACATTACGGAAAAACCCAGCTTATTCGAGCACATACAAAACATTAGGGTTCAGGGACATATGGCGTGAAAGAAATAGGTCACAGTTCATGTTTGTTTCATTGAAAGAGTCTTAGAAATACAAAACACATTTTTCACTGCTTCTACTGTAAGAAGGCTGTGATTGACGTTGTAAGCACAAGCAGATCTGGTGAGGGGAAGTTTATTGCTTGCAGCAAAAGGCCATGCTCTTCGCTCATCAGCTCTCCCCTTCTCCTGTAGCCATTAGCCAGTTGACAGATCAGTAATAAAACACAGCCTGTCACCTTCAAGGCCTGCCTCTCATTTACTAGACAACACATGGAACCCCTTCCCCCCACATCTCCCTTTCGCCATCATCCGCTGCGCTCATTGGTGCTGAAACAGGATTTTTGGCCTCTGCCATCTCTGAGGCAGAAACCCAGATAGTCCTGAAGAAGAGATGAATATTAAATGGAAAATCCATGAATAAATAACCAAAAAAAAAAGGACATCCGCTGCTGTTACCCCTGTGGGTGACAGAGGAGAACAGGGGAGAAATATGTGATTACCTCAGGAGAAAAAGGTGAACATTTATGAGTTTATTGGCTTTCCACAGTTTCTGTTTTAACACATAAAAAAGAGGTAATCAGAAGGTAGAAGTGCAGTTACTGGGTTGTAGAAGAGATTCAGCCGCAGTATTTTCACGGGGAATAGAGTCTTTTTCCCGTGTGGTGAGTGATCAAAGTCATACATATTGCAACAGCCTCATAATGTATGCGAGGGAAAATGCAAATTTCACAGCACACAGATCTGGAGGTGCTCTGTGTGTACAAAGAGACAAGATGTTGAATGCATAATAGCAAAACGAAAGAATTAACTGCTCGTGATGTGTAGAAGTCCCTGGGTGTGTAAAGTTGCCCTTTTTGCTTTAAACATTTTTTCCTGTCTAGTTAAGTCTGAAGGGAATTTTCTGTATTCTGCATTTCTGCAAAATACACTTAAAGTAATTCTAGATCTTGTTTATAACACACTACATTTTAGCCATGTTGATGTATTCACAGTACCTGTAACTACAAACCTTGTTTGCGACACGTAAAAATACCACACTGATACTGGTACAACAAACCTTACGGAGGCTACACTAGCTCCCAACGTGGTAGGTAACACATACAATAAATAAATGAAAAAAAAACCTCAGCTAGAAACAGCTACACGTTAGCGTATCTACAATAACACCCAACCTTGTTAGTAAAACGTAAAAAAAAAAAAACCCAATAATACTCCTACACATTTGCCACGTTAGCATATTTATACTAACACCCAAACTTGTTTGCAACTAGTTCAAAAAAAGAAACTGACATTTAGACATTTTTGTGTACCTCCTGTAAGGCGCTCCAAATTATAAGGCTAAATTGTATTTATTTTTATGGGCTGCAAGCGTGACGATTAGCCTCCTGCTACTCAGTTTCCCCCTCCAAGATGAAAACTTGAGTGCAGGAACACAAGCCTAACTTCATCTTTAGGAAAGCTAATCCTAATCCTAGTTGGGCGGATGTAATGCTTTCAAATGTCCACCCACCTGCCAATCAAAAAGAAATGTGTCCTTAATAGAATCAAAATAGTTCACTAAAAAACAATCTCCTCAGTTTTTGAATAAAAAAGACAGTATAAAATCTTCGACTTTTAAAAATTGAGAAATTTCTTTTGAGCCTCGCCTCTATTGGTCATTTGGGAAAATGCAAAGTGTTCAGTGCTTGCAAATTGGCAAAACATTTGAAAATGGAAGGTGGGGACTTGGTTTTTACATGCTAGAAAAAGTATATAAAATAGATTAAATCAAAATATTGACCATACTTTTTATCCTAATAAATAAAGTGGGACGATCAATTTCTTTCATGTGTAAGTCCCAAGTCAGAAAACACACAAGTGACATTAAACAAAGAACAAAAGATAAATCACAGAAGAAGATCCCAGATAGAACTTCTATATCTATTGTGGCCAGGATTAAATAAATGAAAATGAACCTTTTCAGAAGAGGTCACAGTATTAAAAGGATCCCTCATGGCCTTGTTTTTGAAAATTAATACATTTCAAATCAAAAACATATAATATTTCTGCACTAAGGTAAAATAATACATAAAAATATAGTTAATAACAAAGGCAAATGTTTAAGAAAAAATAGTTTCCCCACAAATATCAAACTAGATTTGGAAAAAAACAAGACACAAAAGCTGTAAAAAGACAACAACCAAACAAACAAAAAAAAACCTATCAAATTCCTGAATTGTGAAATTTTGAGTATATTTGCTGTCAGTGTGTAAGATTACTAATTGCTTTCCTCCCCTTTCCCAAAAACTAACCACAGTGGAAGTATTAAGCAATCCAGTTCTTCAAAATAAAGAAAAAAAATCAGGAGAACCCTGTCTTTTTATAACAGCAAATAAATTATTGCATTTTACAACATCAGATAAAATGTAGCACGAAAATAGGATAAATCATAAGCTCTTGACTACTTTATTACCTTCCAACTTAACTTCACATCATAAATCACAGCAGTTTTGCCAAGGGTTTGAAAAACAGGAGGGAAAAAAGAAACACAATAAAAAAAATAACTATTCAAATACTTAAGCAGTTGTGCTATTTTCAGTCGAAGCTAAAAACAAAAAATACATTGTTAACCAAAAAAAGTCTCTTAAAAAACGACTTGAGTTCAGAGTGATTGAGGTTTGATTGACGTGCCCAAACCTAAAAAGATCTTTTTATGACCTGCAGCTAAAGCAGAGTTTCTCAAAGCAGTAATTATATCCGTGACCTGCCTTCTCCTAGTCAGACGCATCAATAAAAGAGAGCACTTTTGTATCTGCGGAGGAAGCATCAGCATGACTAATCTTTACACGCAGAGATAAGGCAGTGGGGCACAAAGCACTCACTGAGCTCACACATTCACAAGACTCATAAATCCGGCTCCAAACTGAATGAAGAGCTGGCGAGGAGACATTTTTCTTTAAAAGATTGTAAAGAACTGTGTTTTGTTTCTTTGTCAGCCTTCTGTACTTTATGTGACATGTAATAACTGAAACTTAAACTGAAATTTAAACCTTCAGCTTATGTACAAATCTATACATTGGATTTAATGTTGCATGTAAGAATCTTTAGTCCTGAGGGACAAAAAAACAAAACACAAAACAAGAAAAACTGATGGGAGAAGTTATTTGGGTTGTAATCATTTTGAAAATAAAAAAAAGCAAATTATAACTCTAACAGACAGTTGCAACACAAAATTTCAGACACTAGCTGGTTTTAGCGAACATAACTTAGACTTATCAAACCAATTCCCTCTAATTTGGATGCCTTAAGGGTCTTGAGTCATCTGACCCACTCATGGACCATTATGCTGCCAAAGCAGTCTTCACAGTTTTTAACAACTGGTTTTTATTTCAAAGGATAAATCTCAAATAAAAAGGTCAAACCCAATTCTTCTATACAATGGAAAGCTCTGAACTTCTTGCCAATTATTAGCCTAAAATAGCCTAGGATAGATTAGCTGCAGAATGGTTAAGCTTTGCGGTGCCTTTATATACAGTTAAGAATTTGATTTATCAGTGATGACAGGTTTACATTCTATTTAAGAAACCAAGCTGCCTAAGAAAGACTTCTGTAACATCGGTACATTTAAAACATTTAAACAAACGTTCTTGGTTTAACATTCACAGCAGGCTTGTAAGATCTGGACTGCGGTTAGATTCATCGGACAATCCGTTTTGTCTGGCAGGTGTGAATGCTCATATAAACACTAGTGGAAGCTAAACAAGTGAACTCAAAACAAATGCTTTGAATAAACACGTGCAAGTGAATCCTGGTTTAGTTCACAACAATGTAAACACACAGCGACTTTTAACTGAACAAAAGACAAAAAAGGGAGAGTAAATCATGGAAATGCTGTAAAATTTAACCAAGAAAAATTCCAACTGTGATTCCAATAAAAAAAAAAAAAAAGGCCACAAAAAAGTCCAATGGGTGGAGTAGTAAAGAGGTTTTTGCCATTACAGTGCTCCCTCATTTATTGCGGGGGTTACGTGCTAAAAATGGGTAAAATCCGCAACGTAGGATTACACACACTAAAAACAAAACAAAACAAACAAACAATAAGAAAAAAACCCAAGTTGGGTTGTTTTTAACACAACTCCAAGGCTAACTTTTTTCTGAATTACTTTACCTATGGAAAAAGAAAACAAGATTAAATTAAATCCCTAAAACCCAAAAAAATGAGTACAATACTGCTCCAAAAAGCAACCCAAAAATATATCTCAACATGAACATTTCCAGGAATTGGGTTGAAGAAATAACCCAAGTAAGTGTTTTAAGAGTGTAGGTGTTTTAAGGCTGTAAAACTCCTCACTACACACTTCATGAACTTTTCTCAGACATTACAATTTTTAAACTCTTCTCTTTTGTCTAAACTCTAAAAGTCCAAATCTTCAAAAATATTTAAGTGCAGAATTATAGAATGAAAACAACGATATGATTGCGATCTAAGATTGATGCAACTCTGGCAAACTGAATGCATTCTGCACAGGAGACATGGCACAGAGAAGATTGTTTGGCAAGATCAACAGCCAATCAGAACGCAGAACACAGTGGGCTGTTGAAAAACAAAAGCACGCAAAATTGAACGTGACACAGCAGGACCGTGAAAGGTGAAGGACAAAACAGTGATGGACAACTGTACACAGTCAAATAAGGTCAAAGTGTGTTGTCTTGTGTACTGATTGGTGTTTCTTTTGGGCAACACTCTATTCAAACAATCCTCCAGACAATTTGGAGCCCTTACACAAGTGCAGCATGAAAGCAAGCCAAACCAATCACATCTATGATAATGTTCCAGCATTTCAGCCCATATCAACCGCATTTGAAATACTATTCAGCTGTTGAAGTGGCATTAAAATAATTTCTCTTAATATTGGAACAAAGTAGAAATTAAATAACACTCTATAGCTTAGTGCTTTTGAATAAAGCTGGTTAAAGGTTCAGTAGGTTTGCACAAAGCCCTCAGTCAAAGGTCTAAGAAGATAATGAGCTAAAACCCGTCTTCTTTCTTTTCTGAACTATGCATAGGAACTATCCTTATGGGATGCTGGAGATTAGAGTTACATTTTAAATCAATCTCATTTTGTGCACCTCCAAAAATGAGGTAAAATTATGTGGCTCTCTAATATTAAAATGAAAAAGTGCTAAATATTTAAATGCCTTAAATATATTAGTGTATGCTAATCCCCCCTCCTCCTCTTTTTTTTAACCAACTATTTCATACAGATCATGTCAGGTTGTTAAAACATGAGGATCTGAAGCAATAAAGAACAGTAAAAGAAAATGTGTGCACATGGCAGAAAGCCAATTAGCTTTTAGCACCCAGCCTGACCTTCAGCTAACAGAGAAGCAAATAGATAGAAATATTCACTGAATGTGACGATAAACCATAATACACATCCCATCTAACAGGAGTGAGTCTTGGCTATATATCATTTTAAATGCCACAGACTCCACCACAGGGTAATGACTGATCAACCTGAGTTTGCATCCAGCCTGGCCTCACTTATCATCATCACAGCAATTGGCTGGAGAGAAACAGAAGGGGAAGAAAGCTGTGTGTGTGTGTGTGATGAAGGAGAGGGTTATTTGATAATGGCTGAATGGATCCAATAATGCTATTCTGTCTGAGCTTGTGCCAGCTTTTCTGTCCTGCAGTCTGATGCTTTTAGTTGTAATAGGCCGATATTACAGAGAAATGTTGGCTTCTGCAATAAAAAAACACAAGAAACCACCTCTGTCTTTGTCCATCAGTCAGGTAAAATATCAATGACAGCTTGTTTGAACAAAAATCAATGAAGAGCTGAACGAATTTTTTTAAAAATGTTTTTCATGAACAAGTGGATAGAAAATTTGTTTTTCATCAAACGAACTTCATAAATTTTTTCTGAACAGCAAATTCCAGTTTACCACTCCCCCTTAAAGTCAAAAACAAATTGTACTTTTGGTGTTTTTAACATGTTCCTGTGACATTTTTCTGATAATGGAAGACAAATGTTAAGACAATCAAGCTTAAAATTGCATTTCTGAGTATTTATTTTTTTTCAAATCGTTTTGAATCAGGAAAATAAAAAATTCTCTTTGAAAAAGAGCATATTTGTCACCTGGAAAAATACAGTGGGCAGGCCACCAGCTCCCTGCTTCAAGCTCTCAGCATTAGAAAAGGGGACCAATAGCTCCAGACTAATTGGTCCCACCCACAACTCAGAGGCAAGTTTTTACTTAACTACTGCTCCTCTGCAGAAATTATGTCCAAGAAAACATCAAACTTTTCTAATTTTGGCATAACCATAATGAAAAGAACACTGGGAACAGTTTTACCATTTATTAAAAGATGATCAAAGTGGGTCTTTAATGAACAAAATAAACAAGCAGCAATGGCCATCACAGAGAAAATATGCAACGGCGTAAAAGCAAAATGTAGAGACAGAAACAATCACATATAAAAAGATCAAAATGCTGAAAAGGGAAGTTCATAAACAATGGAATTTCTGAGCAGACCTTTTTCAGCAGCCAGAAAGCCATTGTGACTCAACGCGTGTCACAAAAATATGAATATATGTCATTTACTAATGCATATGGAACTGAAGCATGCATCATCTCAGCACTCTTCATTATGAATTATCATTGTGAAATATCAACAATAGACTGACTACCTGTCTGTATTGCACCATGCATTCGACCAATAATAGTTGGGATAGGCTCCAACAACCCCATGACCCCGAAAGTGATTCCTTGTTCAAGCATTCACAGATGTTTTAAATTCTCCTTTTAGTTCTGGTGTATCAGCAAAGTGAAACATTTACGGCACTTACTGATTTGTGAAGCTATTTGTTTTGAAAAGAATGTTTTTTAGTAGCTGTCAACATACTATTCAGCACAAAGTGGGCTGAGTTTTTTATGTATTTATTTATCTTTAAATTGTATTCACAGAAAAGGAGACCGTTTCTAGTTTAGTCTTAGCCTGCTACATCTTACCTTGAATCACTCAAAAGCAACTCCCATTGATCTAAAAGCAGTGAAAGAAGGCAAAGCTACGTAAACAATCCTCTCAAGCTTTTACAGGCCTTTGAAATATTAACAAAAGAGATCGCAGGTACATCAGTTTGCAGGAACAGCAATGGCAGCAAAGGGAAAATGTATTTGAGTCCTCTAATAAATCACAATGCAGCAGCAACATCCAGGTCTGGCCCACTCCCCCAGGCACATTAAAATCCTGCCTTTACAGAGGGAGCTCAGAGAGAATATGTACATGTGTGTGGATGAGAATGTGCAGTGTTGTTTTATTAATGACAAAATAAGAAGAAGAAACTGCACAGTGTATTATTATGCACTGAAATACGTATTTAAGACTGTGTGGAAGCATATAATCGTAGATGAGGATTAAAAAAAACATAAAAAAATCTCAAACTGGCTTAAGCTCATTTTCAGACACTATTTCCCCTGACATGAAATAATGCAAACTCACAGATCTTGTGTTTTCCTTTCATGGGGAATTTCACCAGCAGCTCCTGGGGATTAGTGCAGATGAAGACGAATGGAGAAGACGACTCCTCGCGGGTTTCGGGGAACTGCAGGGGTGATTGGAGGGAAACAGGAACGATGCATTAGCCTCATTCCACACAAAACACGAATGCACAAATAAAGTACACATTAAATGGGTTCAGGATAATGACGGTAAACCAATAACAAACCATTGTGTGTCTGCTGGAAACCAGACATTGTGTTGTTGATGTTTGCCAGGCTTGGTAGTGCTAAATGCAGAACTAATAATCGGATTTCCTTATGAAGTGTTGCTGTTTGTGAAGACATCGACTGCTATGAAGATGACAACAAAAGTATTGGCACTGGAATCTGTGACCACTCAGATCAAAAAAACCATTTGAGGTTATAAAATAGTAAGGCCACACGTGAAAAACTTAAACGTATTTTTTGGAGTATAAGTCACTTTTTTTGCACAGTTTGGCCAGACTCTCAGGAGCAACTTGTGTTTGATTTATTTTAAACATAAATAGGCTCATATATTTGTTATTTTCCCACTAACAACCAGTTGTTCTTTAGCGGTTATTTCCCAATAACAACCGCTAAAGGGCACAGTAGGTATTTGTTACTGATTGAAACGGAGAAGAAAAAGTGCCATCCAAAACAAACACGAAAGAGAATCTGACCGTTCCCGCAATGATCTTTATTATATTTTACTTATTTCCACTGAGACATTATTATAATTGTTGTTTTTTTCTTCCTCCAACTAATGCGGGACAACAAGTCCTCAAACTGGGTTACAAAGACACAGAAACACAGCTGAAAGCGCCAATGCCAATGCTTTTGTAGAGCTATTCAAAATAAATAAACCCGATCTCTCAATGTCATCCATATCTTTCTTGTATTGTGAATGAGATATATAGTCAATGCTTTCATGTAGCAATGATGCTGAGAACTTGACAGTAGCTTCTCCCACACGCAACGAGAGCGTCTACTTTATAAACATACTTTTGGACAAGCTTTGAACATCAGATTTGACGTGTGTCAAAAAAAGAGGCACTGGACGTGAATTTAAAGCATGAATTGCGTTCAGTGTGAATGCAGCATTATGCCAGACTTGGTTCTTTTGTTCAAAAGCGTTGCATTTTACTCCCAAAAGTGCAACTTATATACCTATACAATTTTGTCTTTATAATGCATTCTTGCATGCAGTCTTTATCTATAGTCCAAAAATACTGTATTTAATATTCAGATGCAGAATTTCTGATCAGACTACATTTTTTTTGTGCATGGGGTGTTGTGCTATTTTACATTCCAGTAAATGGGAGGTTGTTGTATTGCACATAACTGACAGGAGCGGGCAGCATCCGCAGGCCCAGAGACAAGAGAAAAACCTCTTTATCCTTTTGTTATTGATTGATCTCTCAGGTGAGAGTGGGGAATTGACTGACACAGTGACAAAGGAGTCATCTTTCCCATCACTGGCAGCCAACAGCTCTCAGCTCATCCAATTTCCTCCAGAGCCATCAGATAGTGGCCATGATTGCATCTAGCCATCCAGGAAGCATCTTTTTTTCATGACAGCATGCCTTTCCCTCCACCCACCTCTTATTTACAGCCTATGCCTCAAAGGAGTACTGAAGGGGAGTGATAAATGTGGAGTTTCAGGTTAAAAAAAAATCCACAGAGTGTCGTCTATCTGTGAAGTTTTGACAAACCAGGAAGATAAGATGAAGATACTTAATTCAAAAGAAGGTCCATGTTGACTTGAGTGTAATACACTGATGAGGGATAAAATATGTAAACAATCAAAGTGCTATTAGGGATGATCCTGAATCCAACATTAGTCTGTTGATTACTCCTTGTGATAGAAGAGTGAGCCACATGAAATTGCTTTTCAGGTTAAAATTTCCCCTGATTGTTGTTCAACTGGGATTTAAAGGAGAATAATGAAAAAGAAGTTTCCCAAAATGTAATTTTCAAGAGAAAAGGTTCATAAGATTTCAAGAAAAAAAATAAAAAAGAACCAACAATAACCTCACCAGAAGATGCAAGTGTTAAGGATTCCTGCATGGGAATAGAAACACTTATGTTTATCAATAAACATAAACTAAGTCCATTGATTTTGATTTCCCTTAAGTCCCAAGTAAATGTAACAAACATTACTTATTGTTTTTGCAAAATGCCACAAGAAAAAATTAAAGTGGCAAAAATGAACCTGTGAATGTCATAACTGTTTTGTGCAGCAACAGATACCAAATGTTTTTTATTGTTACTGTTAATGAAAATGCTATTATGCCAAAACGACAGCAAACACATTCCCTAAAGTATTTCCGTTCCACCCTGATGATGGGGGATGTCTTTAAATTAACTGTAGGTTGAAAAGTTTCAACTATCTTGCAAAACATCAAGGTCTGCAATTGAGGGCAAAGATATTTTTTTCATTATTTTTTCCTCCATAAAATAAAACCTAAAATTCACTCTGATCATCTTTTGATCTGATTTCAAAGTGTTTCCAGTGGTCTTTTTTTTTTGGTTACGTTGTTTTTTTAAGCCAAAATCAATCCATCTGTGTTGATTTCTAGGACATAGTTTCTGCAGAGTGGCAGTAGTTCATCAGAAATGTGTCTCTGGATTACGGACAGGACCGGTGGCACAGACCCTACTCATCATCCGTCTGCTTACACGTTACCCCTCTAGCTTACAGCTTCTCACAACCCCAACCTAACATTACCGGATCAACAAAAATGGCGAGCAATATTGGAGCTATCCACCCGTACAGTTTTGAGCCAGATGATGGTTAAGACGAGGAAAACAAATTGCATGGATCTATTTGTCTACAAGTGGGTCCATTGGAATGGAGCAATGCAGGGAACTTGCGGCTAATTTAAGCTTAATTATCTCTATATGTGTTCTCTATTTGTTGTTTATACATGTCCTTATCGTTAAAAAAAGGCCACAAGATTTTGTCAAAAACTCTAATTTTTAATTACAAGTCTCTTTTTTTTTTGCAGAATGCATTGCTTCAGTCTGCTTTAAACCAAAATGCAGCAAACCATGATAATGTTTGGATGTATGGATACATACACAGGTGTGAACATTCCTGCTCTTTGTGTGAAACTGGGATGTCAGTTTAATTTATCATTTAAAAAAAGCCAGACATTTAAAAATCACTGTCAGGATAACAACTTTGCTCTTAAAGGGCAGTTGGCCACTGAAAAAAAACATCAAATGCCATTTTAATACAATTTTATGGTTGTAAGCTATGTAACCTGCATCATGGCTATACATTTGTGTCCAATAAAGAGTTAATAGACTTTAATGGTTGGGGGGAATAAAGCTTAGTCTTATGCAGTACAATCCTTCATGAAAAACAATGTTTATATTTTTCTGAAGTATGAAACACGATCCTTTTTAAATTCAGATTCATGCAAAGAATTAAAAGCTAAACATTTGTTGACAAGCTCTAACTTGCTGCTATAAATGGTCATCAAGTTCTGAAAAGTCTGTGTTTTATACACAACTTTAATGTTTGATGTTCGATCATTCTTTAAAAAATTGATGAATTTGAAATTAATTTCTGCCCTACTTTCATGCATGGTGCATTAGAATGCAAAAAATAAGTAGAACAAAACCAACAACTGCAATCAGAACATAAACTTGAAACACCCAAGAAAACACATATTTTACAAACTAAATAGGAAGTAAGGAATTATTAAACTTTTGTTCCACGGTCCCTTACCATTTCTGTTGGTAGTTCTTTTTAATAGTCTAAAAAATGTATTAAGGAAACAACATAAAGCTTGAAAGGCAAAACAACTACATAAACCCTCCCTAATTGCATAATTTCATTATTTGTGCTAATCCATACAATAAAAGACCAAAGATTAGACTATTAAATGATACACAACCTTGCAAAACTATCAAAAGCCTTATCTTTTTCTCGTCAACATATTGTTTTAACTAACAACTCAATTATCCTTTTCTCTCACACATGCAGCAGATGAGAAATATCAAGACCGCAATCTGCTCTCTTTGTAAATGTGCCATTTTGTCTGAGTGAAAGCTCAGGGAATACTGCTATGACAAGATACATGACAGAGGGCTGCCACCTTAACAGCTTGATGAGCCTCATCACACAGTTCATGTCTAAGTGTATGCATGCATCATCTCTATGTCTTCCAGTTGTCAGAGAGAATGTGACCCAAAAAAAATCACATCAAACTTATTTATACAGCACAATTCGTTCTCAAGGCAAATAAAGGGCTTTACAAAAAAGACAAACTAGACTCATACTGACAAGAATCCCTGTCAGGAAAGCAAAACCACAATTTCTAAGAAGCAAAATCCTGTTTCATCATTAACACCCGTTCAAACAGAAATAAAAGAGAAGAGCACAGATGAAGACCTTCAGCTGTCATGCACTGAGCCAAGGATAACCCTTAGTCTGGACTTGAACATTGTCTGAGTGGAAGTTTGTCCAACATCATCAAGAAGACTGTTCCAGATTATAGCAGCATAAAACTGAAATGCTGCTTCACTGTTGTTAGTCTGGACTCTGGGCACCAACATAACATCTGTTTTTGACTGATTTAGTCCAATGAGGTGGAACCAACATGTCAAAGATGTACTTTGTGGGAAAGCCATAAAGTAACATTAAGCAGAGTCATTTAAAATCTATTCTGTGATGAACAAAAAGCCATTGCTGACATCTGAGGACAGGCATGATGTAACAGTATTTCCAGGTTTTAGTCAAAACCCAAACAGCAGCTTTCTGGATGTACTGCAACTGCCTTACAGCATGTTTTCAAAATCCACTGAGCAGGAATTCAGCCTGCCAGAAATAAACATTTGAATAGACAGCCCTAGTGAGATGATTTCAATGTTGTCTGTGTTTAGCTGCAGAAAGTAGTTTTGCATCCACTCCGTGATCGGCTGAATGCGAGTCACAAAATAGAGGAAGCATGTGTACAGTACCCCCTGTTTATTGCAGGGGATCCATTCCATTAATGACACGAGATAGGTGAAATCTGCGAAGTAGGATTATAGATGTTTCAAGATCTAAAACTCCTCACAACACACTTTATACACTTTTCTCAGAAAAACTTGAACATTTTCATACTTTTCTCTCTTGTTTAAACTCTCATGCAATGAAAAAATCTGCAAAAAAGCTAGACTGCGAAAAGTGAACCACAATATAGTGAAGGAACACTGTACACCAAATAAAAGAGATTTCCCAGGACTGACCCTGGGGAACCCCAAAGCTCAAGGCTGTATAATCTGAGACGGTTATTGATTTCACCAAAGGACTTACTGTCTTCAAGGCATGACTACAATTATTCAAGGGATATATTGGGATGTCTATCCAGGCCTGTAGTTTCTATGGTAAAATTACACGGTCAGATTTTTCAAAAGCGGCACTGAGATCCAACAAAACTAAAAAAAAGAAAATTTGCTTGGTTCTGTAATTAGATGGATATAATTTGTCTGAGAAATCTCAGTGCTTTGATGGAGCATTAAAACCTGCCGGAAAATCATTGAAATTTTCAGCAGGACAAAGTCAGTGAGCTGATGGTAAAGCACTTTTTCAAGGATTCTGTCAAAAGTTGTAAGGTTGGAAATGGGCAAACAGTTGTTCAATACTGTTGCATCAAGACTGCTCTTCTTTTAGGAAAGGCTTGATTACAGTAGTTTTCAAGGCCTTTGGAAACTTCCCAAACTGAGGCCCATGAGCGATTTGTGGTAACAAGCAGCTCTGAACAGATTTTAAGAATCTAGTGGGAACCACAATGAGGCCGCATGTGGATGAACTCAGACGGAAGTGGTTTCTTGGACAGTTTTTCTCAGCATGTCAGCTCTGTCTTTTATGTTTCATTTTAATTCAGATGAATGAGATGCAACTTCAACCACTGCTCAAGTGTTCTCATGTGAGACCCTACCAGTTGGCTGTACTTTCCACCCCATTGTTTTATGTTTCCTCTTGATCAAATTGCTACATAAAAAATTGTGGCTTGATGACAAATAATTATCAGGAAGGATGTAATTTAGTCATTTTGAAGATTCACATGCATTTCAGTTTGTTATAAAACACCAATGTTAAATTCTAAAAATGGTTGATTCATTTCTATACATCACACTGAGTCATCTGTGTCTCCTTTATTAGTGTGGGAGGTCAGCCTGACAAACTCTTGGAATTATGGGTAATGGCACTAATGTGTTCAACAGCAAGAGAGATTTAAGGCAGGTGTATTACGATGCATTATTTATGCCCGTGAACTAAACTGGTTTCACTTTACTTTCTCTTCAAAGTTAAACAATTGTGAGACCAAACCTTTGCTCTTGCTCATAAACATCCCCAGCATTTGGCTCATGTTCAGCATAGAAATGCATGTTTACTACACTGGCTGGCTTCCAAACCGCTTTCAAAGGAGATCCAATACATCCTGCCAGACTGCCAACCAAGGACATACATGTGTTCATTCATCAGACATGCGAAAGTGCCTTTTCACATTCATTTATGCGTTAGTTTGATGTATTTTTTTCATTTCAATCAAAATAATACCATCTTAACTACATGTTTAGAGAAAATCTAAAGCTCCTGACAAATCCGTTTTGCGTGAAAAATGAAAACCAGTTTTGACAATACTAGAGGGTAATTAATTTTTCCCAGGAAGGACAAATACAGAAACAACATACATTCAAATAAAAGTACACGGGATGATTGTAAAGTCCCTCCGGGATTTTTGTGGGCATTTTTTATGATTGCCTGAATTTGCAGTAGGTTTTTTTTTTCCAGAAAGTTGCCTTATTTTACAATAATTTTCAACTAAAGGTTATAAAAAGACATCCATATTCTAGCAGTTGATTTTCCCAACAATTTATTTGAGCGCAATTTTATGTAAGCCACAAATACACACAGAATTTATGACATTTCTTATGTATCTGACATTTATTTAAAAGCGAAATTTTCTCGTTATTCAAATACTTATGTGCAAGAGCAGCAGTAAAACTTAAACAAGCATTCATTGTAAATTTCACACTTAAATGGCCAACACTACACTTATGTTAAAAAAATAAATAAAATACAAAAAATGGCATGTTGTAGTTTTTTTCTGTAATGTTTAGATAAGAAAAATCTTACTATAAACATATGTTTTCTGTATTTCTGGAAAAAAACATTCCAGATTAGTTTAGATTTACATTAAATAAAGCTTTTAATCACTTTGCTTTAATTTAGTTTCCTTTATTACTTTTCTTCATAAAGGGCCTATATCATGCAAAATACTTTTTGGAGCTTTTCAGTGTATTATAATGTCAATTCCATTAATGCATCTTTGAGTGTTACTCTAAAACCCTGTGGTCGGAGCACCAAATGCTCCCAATCCTCACAATGTGGTGTCACAAAGTGAAGAACATCCCTGTCCAGGAAGAGTCTGCGCTTTTAACACTGCCTTCAGGTAACACACATACTCACTTTCTCTGTGGAGCTAACGGTGATCAGCAAAACGCTTTCATTTAATATACACATCAATCTCTGCAAAAGTTCGGATGTTGTTTATTTTCTGCTGATGTCATGAGATGGGCGGCACCCACAAGGAGTGAAAGGCAGTGCCTCAGAAATAGAGTCGTCTTACTTCCAGGTAGGAAAATTAACTCATGAAGAAATCTCACATTTCATTTAAAAAATGGTTTTATAGTGTGGCAAAGGTAATATATTTTCAAATATGTGCGATAAAAGACTTAAGAATAGCGCGATATAGGTCCTTTACTAATAAATCCCATTTCAATTTTCTTCTAATTGCTGGAAATCTGAAATTGAATTTGTAATTTAACAAAAACACATTTATAAAACAGCTGTTTCAATTAAAAAGATTAGTAGAACTAAACACATACTTTATGTCTGTTAATAACTTTTTTTAAATAATAAATGTAAAAATTATAAATTTTGTGCTTTTGCTTACCTGTCTGTATTAAGTACACATTACTTTGCTCTCCAGATGAATATTCTTAATGTTCTTTTGCCTTAACCTTTTTTGTATGTTAGAAACTGCTGTATTTATTTGCATTTTGTGTACAATATATATGATAAATTGGATAACAAAATAGTTATGACATAAAATAATATAAAAGACAAGCATGTGGTGAACAAAAATAATCCTGCTGAACCAAACTGGCACACAAAATGTGTTAACCTCAAAAGAAGGAAACTCATTCACCACTGCAGCCACTTCAGAGACTGCCAATTTAATAAACTGCCCACTATTTAATTTTCTGGGCTTAAGCCATGAGGGATTTTTACAATATCCAGCAGAAGAGAATATATATATAATGTATAAAAGGGTAACAGGACACAGACTGGTGGAAAAAATGCTTGAAGCTGGGAGCAATGGTATATGAACCTGAAAAGGGAAATGTAACCTAACTGAACCTTTTTGTAATATTTAAATGTAGACGTTTTTACTTCATTGGCCATGCCTTTTCACCACACCATGGTCATACAATATACTGCACCATTAAGGATTGTTGTATTTATCTTGAAGACCGACTCCAATGAAAGCGTGTTTTTAACATGTTCTTATGCGATATTTCTCATTATGGAAAACATATACGGTATTCATAAAATGAAGATTAAATTACATTTCTGAGGTTTTCTTTATTTCAATTCCCTGTGAATCAGGAGCAGCCAAAAAAAATCCCTGCTCCACTTAATTCTGATGCATCCACTTGTCAACCAATAGATCCATGTACCTCTTTATTTTCCTCGTCTGAGCTGGTATCTGGCTCAAAACTGTACAGATGGATATCTCCTGAATTGCTCATCAATTGTGCTGCACCTGTAATGATTTATCTGTAATGTTAGGTTGGGGTTCTAAAAGGCTGTAAGTTAGCAGGGCAACGTGTAAACAGAGAGATGATGGGAAATGCGGACAGGATTACTCCACGTGTAAAAGTTTCACAAGCAACTCAAAGGCGAATTTCTAACGAACTGCTGCTCTGCAGAAAATTTGTCCTAGAAAATGGAAAAACGTTTTTTTGTATTTGAGCTAAAAAGGGCAAAATCATATTTAAAAGACCACTGGGAACGCTTTTGGAACAGATTAAAAGATGATCGGAGTGGAATTTTATGGCATTTATCTTAAATACAAAGAGATTGACAGAATTTTAAAAAGTAACGTTTGGTTAAAACAAAATGGAAAAAAAGTAATGGACAGCAAAAAAAAAGATAAAAAAAATTAAATAATGTTTTTGTCAAAGCTTTTCTCGTAGGAGTACAACAAACCCAACACTGCTTCTTATCCTGTCTCTACAGTGCCCGTCTCTTCTTTCTCTCTGGCTCTTTCCTGCCACTGTCGTCAATTAAGGGCAGCAGAGACAAGTAATCTCCTTCTGGGCGACAGGGCCAGACCAGAACAGGCATGTGGAGAAGACTGTGCAGTCAGAAGGGGGGATGGGGCAGCCTCAGCCCTGTAGCAAGGGCCTGCTTGGCTGCACTTAATCTTAGCCCAATAAAAAGCCTTTCATTGGCAGGGTGCAACTGAGCCAGACGGGCTGGGAGCATGTGGCTTTTAAAAATGAGGAGCAAGAGGAGGGAAGAAGGAACAAGAAGAAGGGAGTGAGGGGTGGTGAGAACGACTGGGTAAAAATTAAGAATATGATTCAGCAAGAAAGATGGATAACAATCCAAAGTGAGAAAGAAATGCAGAGAGATCTTGGCAGATAGTGAACTGCATGAAACCAAATGTGTGTTCCCACAAAGACACTTTTGAAAAACTGCCTGGTTAGCCGTGTCAAGGCTGGTTGCACCCAGGGAATGAAGAAACAGATGGGATGTCTGTGAGAAATGGGCTACATGTGGGAGGTGAAAGGGTGTTCTTGGGAAATGTATGCAACACCAATCATTTACCAATCTTTCTTTAATTTATTGCAGTTAAAAACACAACAGCTCTGTTTCAGGAACTTATAGTAACTTTTATTCGGAACAAGTTCCTTTATCCGCTTGTTGTTTTTAGGTACGCCCCCACCAATCTACATCCAAATTTGACACAAACCCAGACATAAAGTCACACTTTGTCAAATGACCACCAGAGGCTGGTTCAGGAGGGATACATTTCCTATCAACTTACATATATTAAAAAAAAACAAAAACTCTTATTTTATACCTGAACTACATTTACACACAATATGGTTTAAAAGATGTTTTTTAATGGGTATTACTTTCATTTTCTATTCACGACAACTGCATGTGTTATGGGGGGGAACAGCTTGTTAGAGCTTGCATGTGCGTAACTGGGAGAAAAACATTGACTGTTTTAAAAGAAGTGGACTGAGTAAAAAATGACTTATTTCCAGCTCCAACCAAACACAAATCAATCGCCATTTTTCTACAATTCAGATGTTGCCATGTTGGAGGCACAAATGGTCAGTAAGCAGTGATTAGTCCGAGTTGGTCTGAGTCAACATTTCTAAGGCAACAACTCTCAACAATCAGGAGTTAGGTTGTTGGAAGACCACACCCTTACCACTGAATGCGGACTTGGAAGCATCGGTCAATCAAGCATACTGAACGTTAGACATGGGGACCAGTGGGCCCCTCATGCATTTATTGAGGCTTCTGATTGGTCTGTTTAAAACTTTAATATCTTCCAAAAATGAAACCTAAAAGTTAAAAAACAGTATCAGAGCAAGAATGGTTATACTGGCAAATATACTGACTGAGTGATAGCTGTTTATTTCTCAATAAAAGCCTATGGAATTTTGGCTTTTTGGAGCCAGCACACTTCCTATTTGGAACACAAGGGGGAGGAGTCACCCAGTCCAGTTCTCAAATACAATCAATGGGGGCAACTTTGTTTAATTACAGGTGGGTGGAGCAACAAGTCTCAGTTTATTTTGTCTAGCCCAATCAACCAATACTGCTCTGTGCGTATCATACTTCCAGCTTAATTTTACCATTTATAATCACATGGGTAATTTCAGATTACACACACACACACACACACACACACTCACATATATATATATATATATATATATATACACATATATATACATATACATCTATATATATACATATACATCTATATATATACATATACATCTATATGTATATAGCTCTATATGTATATATATGTGGCTTTTATTTATTTGGCGCATAGACACAAGCTTTGATTTCAAAGTGATTCAAAAAACGAATGTCTTAAAAGAGTTCCCTAATATAAAGCTGCCATAAAATATGCACCTTAAAAATATCTAATGAACTTCTGCAAAAATGAACATGAATAGAAAAACACATTAATGTAGAAATACACCATCAATCCTTTTCTACACAGTCCCTCCAGGAATTCGAGATGTAGCGATAATAACCATTATGGGAAATTCAAGCAAACCCTGCGAATTGTTGCACACCATGTAACTTTACATTTTCACTGCAACTTTACTGGAACTTTGACCAAATGAGGACATTGCTTCACAACCGTTTCCGTTTCCGGTTCGTCTCCTTCCTCTCTTTTTTTTCTCTTCAAGCTGCGCGTGAATGGTCAATACAAATGTGTTTGCACTGAACAGGGTTGGTGGGGTTCGTTTACAAACACAGCAGCAGCAAAACAAGAGCAGAGTATGAGGGAAAGACAGAGTTTATAATTTTTTCCTGCAGAATGTCATTTTTCTCTAAAGTATGTTTAAATCAATGAACAAATATTTTGATTATTGTGAGCGTGGTGGACCAAAAGTTCATTTTTTGATTTCACAGTTCTATTTGTTACATGAAAGCACAATATGTATAGTATAAATATGTATAGTATACCATACTTTATATGGTGATGGTGCTGTATTTTTCTAATCAAAGTCACAAAAAGAAAAAAGAGTTGGAATACGAGAATGTGAAGACCTTTTTCCCAAAGGCTGCCGCAAAAAAAAAAAAAAAAACACACTTTCATGTCACATCTACTGCCAAATATCTGTGAAAAAGTGTTTTGGTTCAACTTACTCAATGGAAGCACAGAATAACAGTCCTAATCAGAATGAATGAAAGAGTAAGTGGGAGGTAAGACCAACACTGATCCACTCATAGGAGGTTTGGGACCTCTGCTTAAATAGTTTTGCTCAGACTTGTGATCGACTTTTTAACTGTTTTGGCTTGTTTAGAAACTGACCCCACAATTCCATCTTCAATAATATTTTTTAACAGAAAGAAGAGATGGAGAGAAAAGTTACGTTTTTGTCTAGTTTTCCTTCGTGGAAGTCTACACTTTTTTGACACGGTCAGACTTGGCACATGAAAATTCAATCTGCATTCAGTATTACAATATTCAGTAATTGAGTAATTTTTAAGATTTCAAGCTAAAAACCCAGTTTTATAAACAGTATTTTCCCTGCTTCCAATTGCTTATTTTAGGTGAAATAAGAAAGACAATGTTTATCTTTCCCAGCGATATCTGCACCCATCAATCATGTAACTGGATGCTTAGACAAAACAGCTGTTTCTTCACAGGATGTAAAACGTATTAATTTATATCTTGGATCACACATGCTCAAAAAACGATTGCTGTTCAACACAAGCACAGATTTGTACACTGATCTGTACATACAGAAACACACATAGCTTCACTTCATGTTAGTTAAAAACCCACTCCAATCTTTAGGGTCTGCTCTGTGCTTACTGCTTCTTTCGCTTGTTCTTCTGTTGCTGGGAGACTTGAGCTTACCCTCAGAGAATGCCCCTGGATTTGGACCGACTTAAAAATTGTCTGTGTGCACTCTGGATGAATACAATTCTGGATAATTGGACGTTTAAGTGTATTGGTTCTAAAATTGGTGAAGAAACTGGAAAAAACAAATCAATTATCAGGATAAAACTCCATGTGGATGAAAAAAGAAGTTTTGGTAAGAAAATGAGCACAGGGTGAAATAATTAAAAAATCAATTGATAAATGCAGGGATGGTATATTAATATCAACATTAACTGCACAAATCCATCTAGTCCCTTCTTACTAACTAGAGGTATATTAGTAACAATCATTTTTCTTCGGCTAATTAAAACTTAAGGTAATAATATATCTCTAATATTTTCATCCTCTTTACTTCTTATATTTTTGAGTGTTTTTGTTTTCATCCTTCTGACCTTTTTTCTTGAGTGATGAATGACCAGTCTGCCGTGTAAAACTCTAACTGATGAGCACAGCCAAATAGATCACACAATAATCAAAACCACTATAATAGCTGCTCAATCTCACAGACTCAGAGACTAAAACTCACTCTGTCCCTTTCATTGGAGTTCAGACACTGAGTTATACAGAGATGATTAAAAATTTAAAATCCTCCTTCGCCTAAAGAATCAACTGGTGTCAAGTTGGAGAGAGAACATTAATTATCCAGGAGTGTTCAACACCGGCTTCTGAATTTCTTTTACATTATTAATATCCTCAACACAAGAAGAGACATGTTTTATTATTAGAAGCTTAATACCAAGGCCACGATTTTCCAATTATTACCACTATGCCCATCTCTTCTGCTGCTAATACAATTTAATTCAACTTTTGAATTATTTTAGTTTTAGGCTAATTGAAAGGTCATTGTGTGTTTAGTAAATTAGAAAGAAATACAACAATGCATTTTGAAGAGCACAACTACATACTCTTGCAAAAAAAGTACTTTCCTAAAACAAGTCCAGAACATGAAAGGGAATTACTGTATTTTCAGACCATAAAGAACACTTAAAAACCTCTCAATTTAAAAAAAAATTGAAAGTGCGTCTTATAAGTTATTTCTACTTTTGCTTAATGACAAAGTGTTTTAAAATTAACATAGAAATCAAATTTAACTTTCAATTCCTTTATAGTTAACAAGTTGATTAAATTTGTTGATTTTGTTTTTTTGTTGTTCTTATTTTAGGTGATGTAAATAATCCAGTTCAGCTCAATATCTGAACCTATCAACCTTGAGTGAAGTCATTTGCTTTGGAATGCAGACTTCACTTCAGCTAGTTTTACATTCCCACCCGCCTCTATGACTTCATCCATGGAGACAGCCCTTTCACAACAAGAAGGCAAGTGAAACTCAAAAAAATGAAGAGTGTAAACCAAAGGGGCTAGCTATACTACAACTCTTCAAAGAAAAGGGCTCTCTTTCTCCCTTACAGTTCAGCTTTGAACGAGTGACTGGTTTTCTCCTTCCAAAAATACACAGGTTTATAATGTATGGACAAAAAATGGTGTTTACTGCTACTGGATCTGGTGTTTACATGTCTACAGCTCAGGTGGGGGAATCTGTCCATAGGACAACTATCAGTCGTGCACTGCACAAATCTGGACTTTATGGAAGAGTGGCAAGAAGAAAGCCATTGTTAACCAAAAACCACAAGAAGTTCCGTTTGCAGTTTGCCATTAGCCATGTCAGTGACCCATAAAACGTGTGGAAGAAGGTGCTCTGGTCAGATGAGACCAACATTGAACTTTTTGGGCTAAATGCAAAGTTCTACGTGTGGCGGAAATCTAACACTGCACATTACTCTGAACACAACATACCCACTGTCAAACATGAAATGAACTCGTATAATTTTCTTTCCATTTCATAAGTGTATGCCACTTTGTGTTGGTCTTTCACATAAAATATATTTATGTTTGTGGTCATAATGTAAGAAAATGTAGAGAAGTTCAGGAGATATGCATACTTTTGCAAGTCACTGTATAAAGAAAACTAAGCGTTAAAAAAATGCATTTTCTTAGTATTTCATGGTGATTCAGGAGCAGATGAAAAAAATCTCATTTGAAAAAGATTGTAGCTATGAAGTAGAAGCTACAGCGGCAAGCCACAAGCTCCCTGCTCCGCTCCACTCTGAAGCGTCATACTTTTCTACCATGCATTGTAGACAACTAGAGCCATGTCCATTTTTGTTTTCATTGTCTGAGCTGATATTTGGCTCAAAACTGTATGGCTGGATAGCTCCAATATTGCTCTCCATTTTTGTTGCATCTGTAGCGTTAGGTTGGGGGTGTTAGTTTTTGCAAGACCAGCTAGCAGGGCACAACAATAATAAATTCTATTTGTGATAAAAGCACGCATCACCGTCTCCATATTAGCAAGAGAGAGAATTGGGCGAACCCTAGCCACAATTCTAAGATGGTAAAAACAGTTTTAACCTCATGTTTAATATGTTAAACAAAAGTTAGCTTAGAGTTAAAATAACTTAATGAAAGTTCTTTTAGCTTCAAAAGCTGTTTCTCTTTCTTGGCTTCAGGAAAAATAACTACAATTTCAGTTTTCTCCTGGCTGAGCTGCAGAAATGTATTTGCCATCCATGATTTTATGTCTAAAATGCAGTTGAGAAGTGATTTGTTGTCTTTGTGTCATCAGGGAGACATTGCTATTTACAGCTGGGTGCAATATGCATAGCTATGAAAACTGATGTTGTGCCTCTTGATGACATTCCCCAGAAGAAGCATGTAGATGTTAAAAAGCAAGGGGCCAAGGATGGAACCTTGGAGCACACCATATTTAATTTTGTTGACCCCAGAAAAAACATGTCTCCATGAGATACGATTTGAACCACTTGAGAACACTCCCTGAAAGGCCAAGACTTTTAAGTCTGTTTAGTAGGATCAGGTGATCAACAGTGTCAAAAGCAGCGCACAGATCCAGTAGAACTAATATTGAGATCTTGAGTGGGCCAAAATACCTGTTGACAGCTGCAGAACGCTCATTGACAAATACAGAAATCGCTTCATTGCAGTGATTGCCTCAAAAGGTTGTGCAACAAAATATTAAGGTATGGGCACCATCATTTTTGTCCAGGCCTGTTTCATTATTTATTTATTTTTTAATAATTATGTTAATCAGCAATTCAAAAGTGATGGCTGATTTTGATTATTTAATTTTCAATAAATTTTTTATTTATTGTTACTTTTGTAAGTTTCAAGTGATTTCAGTAAGAATTGTGGGTTTTTCCTTCTTTAACTGAGGGGTACCAACAATTTTGTCCACGTGTGTAAATTTTATTTCTTTTGTAAGGGTTTAACCACTGCAGTTTAAAGGCAGTAAGAAGAAATGAAGAGAGCAGTTCATGATCTTTAAAAAAATCTCACTCTCAAAATACGCGTAAAATGATTTAAAAAGTAATGTGGGAATGAGGTCTAAAAAAATAGGTCACTGGATTAACTTGGGAGAAAACTCGACTTGTTGAAGTGTTGCAACTTCAGCCAAGTCAAAACTGTCCAGTGCTTCCTCAAGATCAAGTCATCATTTGTAATAAAAAGGCTTTTCTGTTCATTTATGATGCTAGATCGGACAGAATCAATTTTTCCCCTGAAGTGATCTGCAAAGTCCTCACAGTGAACCAGATGCTGGCACTAGGTTTTTATTCATGTCAGAGTTGATCACAGATTCTATTGTGGGGACTCTTAAGAGGACTGTGGGATCATTTTTATTTTCAGATATGATGTTCGTGAAGTATGAGTTCATGGTCTGTTTTCCAGTCTGCTTGTATAGTTTTAGTTGATTTTAATATAGTTGATAGTTTATTTTCAAGCTTATGTTTTCCCCAAAGTCTTTCAGATGCCCTGCATCGTCTCTTTAGTTTTTTTGATTTCCTCAGTTCTGCAAAGGGGTGTGGGTTTGATTCTTATGTTTTTAGATTTTAGAGGAGCAACTGAGTCAGGACTGGATCTTAATTCACTGTTTAAAACTTTCTACAAGTATATCGCAGGGTGCTGGTAAGATAATTGGAGAGTAAGCGTGAACAGATGAAATACATTTTTCAACCACTTTAGGAATCAAGAAGTGTTTCTTTCTAGTAGATAATCGGAGTGGGATTTTAAGAAAACCGAAGAAATTTAATAACACCGCAAATCTGTCAGGAAAGAAATGACACTTCCTATTGGCAAACAATAGACTAAAAGAAGTTAGACGTCATTAATAATAGATGGCTGCACAGCAAAATTATGTGAGAGGTATTCGCCTTTGCTTTTTGCATACATATAAGGATCTAGACCCCTGGAGACAAGTACTGTCAATGTCATGAAACAATATTCAAAATACTTTGAGACACAGCATTAAAATTTCTTTTTTCCACTGTAATTATTTCACCTGTTTATTAAATCCGGCTCTCCTTAATACATGTCCTGTTAGCAAAGATGTTTTATGAAGAACAAGGTAAAAAACAACACTTCACAGGGAGCATTTAATTTTTTTTAAACCAGCGAAGTAATATGTATAAAGATCTCTGTGTAGCAAGGTGAATATTTGCTTTGATATTCTAATGTTGGGGTGAGGACCTCCCATCTGTGTTCACTCAAGTCTCTGTGGGAAATAACTGTCCCTCCTTTTGGAGGCTGGGAAAAAGCAGTTTGAGGCAGGGGGTGTTCAGGGAAGGCTGTACCTCAGCTTACATCAAAGGAAAGCTTTTGGTCTTTTCATGTCTATGGATTAGTGCTACAGCTTACATTAATGAAAATAATGGTCTGACTGATATAGTTAAGGAGAAAGGGGAGTAAATTATTCAATTCAGTGCTCCTCGTAGGATTGATACAATATTCTAATGCATTTGATTCAGAAATAAAAAAGTGTCCTTCACAACAATTTCAAAAATTGTTCTGACATAGGTTTAAATGTTATGAGTGAAGCATCGCAAAGGATTATTATAGTGTCAACCTGTTCATTTATTTGAAGACTGCATGGCCCCTGGTGAAAAAGAAAACAGTGAAATGGTCCTTCACAAAACATTTAAAAATAATATTAACCTTGATTGATTTAAAAATGAATGTATTTGTCTCAGATTCAAGGTTTTGGAAGGTAAAAACATTTAAATCATTTGAAATCTATGTATGAGTGAGATTCAGCTATCTATGTTGTAAGTATGTATCATGTGGAAGGGGTAGATTTACTGACTGCACGCTGTTTGTTGAAAGGAGAATAAAAAAAACAACATGCTCTTTACATTAAAGGAAATGTTTTAGTTGTAATGCTGGATGTTTTCTGGAAAAACAGTCTCTACAGGGTCTAAATTTAATGCAGGAAAAGAAAAAAAATGATTGTATGTAAGCACAGATGGAAGATGGTGGTGTAGTGGCCAAAACGTTTGATATCGAAAACTTTACTGGTTGACAGCACATCAAGAGAGTGGACTCACTCTTTTTTGTAGTGAATGCCAATCACATGCTGCCATTTTGCATTCAATGTGTGCTTTTCTCTAAGTAAATTCAAGTTTTAAACGTCACAAGTTGGGGGTAGGGTGCGGCTTTAGTTTTTAGTGCAGTAATGATTCATTAGACCTAGACAGGTTTTTTTTTTTGATTGTCAGTGTCCATGGAGAGTCCTAGACAGGACCAACCACATCTCAAAGTGACTGTAGGTGTGTCTTGCAGTTGCAGACAATGGAACGTAGTAATGGCGTGTGTGTGGTAAATGTACTGTGAAGTAATTGTAAGAATAATGCAAGTTACATTTATGACATAATGGTGATGCTGTTGTACAGTGTCCTTACACCACACTCTAGTTGTTAAGTATGGTGCTAATACTGGCTCCTTACTGTGTGCAGATGCTGCAGGCAAGGGTGCTCAGGTGACAAATAAGTGCCAATAGGATGCTCGTCAGACCTACATACAAATGATGCTTAGTCTGATTTTCTCATTTCTAAACAGCACATAAGGAACACACAACAAACAAATCTGGGCCTTGTCCCTGCATGTCATCTACCTCACCCTTACTTCCTCTTATATGTTGAGTAAGTGTTCACTGTGACCTGTCATCCGCAATGTGGCCATAGAAAAAAATGTGAATGAACAATTTAGCTGTGATTGGTCTACAATCTAAAAATTTCATGCAGGCCACCTGCGTGCCCTGTACAGGTTTGTCCATTTACTGCCTGCAGACAGCCCATATCTACCTGTAAGAGCAGTTGTGACCAAAGAATTTTCTGTTCTTCATACAAAAGCTTGTCTTTTTTTTAAATCAATTGCAATAAAGTGTTAAAAGATTTTCTTCACAACCTTTTGTTTAATATGTTTAAATCAAATATTGTTTCTTCCAAGGTCAAATATTAAATTGCTTCCTTTATGGACTATTTGAAAGCAATACTAACAAATATAGATTGGGACAAAAATGTCAGAGGAGACTGACTCATTTGCTCATGGGAAATTCCAACATGACATCTGGACTCAAAATGGCTGATGAAATTGCTCTCTGTGTGTGTGTGTGTGTGTGTGTGTGTGTGTGTGTGTGTGTGTGTGTGTGTGTGTGTGTGAGTGTGTGTGTGAGAGAGAGAGAGAGAGAGAGAGAGAGAGAGAGAGAGAGAGAGAGAGAGAGAGAGAGAGAGAGAGAGAGAGAGAGAGAGAGAGAGAGAGAGAGAGAGAGAGAGAGCGAGCGAGCGCTGTTCATCTAAATGGAAAAAAGGTGTGTTTCTCGGTGGTGATAACATGCACATGTTTTCAAACTCAAAGCACAAGTATGTTGAAATGTATCCATGCAATACTAGTCATCAGGTGGTAAAATGGTCTTCCAGGTAAACGGATACTCTGCTTTCACACACTGCCTGCAAAAACAATTCTTGTCCCGCTTTCCAAGCATGGCATGGCACTAAATTCAATTCAATTGTATTCATATAGCCCAATATCACAACCATAATAGCGGTCTAATAGGGCTTCGCACCAGTACTTATGCAAAGAACACAAAGTCAGTCATAAAAATATAAACAATAGCTGGTTGCTAAACTAAACTAAACAGACTAAGCTAAACTGGCATCCCTTCCCTTGGACTCTGCTCATAATTAAAAACAAACCCTATCTTTTTTGGGGGGGAGGGGGTGGTAATAAACCTCAGAAGCCAATATGGCCAAGAACGAAGGAGTAAAACCTCTTTTTTGTTTCTCCAATGGTCACATTTCTTTTATTACTTACTAAAAAAAAACAAGTTCAAAGTTTGAGCACAACAAAATTATTAAAGCATTCTATGCATCCTTAAGCATTCATACACAGTATGAAAGCTCAAAATTTGAAATGAGATTCAACAGGATTGGAGACCACAAGCAAAAGCGCTCTGAAGCACCTCAAACATCCAGAATTACCTAGATAAATAAATACTTAAAAGTCCTAAATTTGCCTAACATTTTATTTGCATAAAGAGAAAAAACACTAGAATCCAGATTTAACTCTGGGTTTGAAGAGCAGTTCCAACTTCTACCTAAGCTGACTTCTAAACACAAATTGTGCAGCCATGGACCATTAAAAATAGACCACAACATGTGTTCCTTCACAAGTCTGCACAATGCCACATCTGACGGAATCGCTGGGGTACACACACATGCTCTGGCCTTGGCCATTTAAGGCAAAGGAAATGACAACCGCATTGAAAAAAATGATTTCATGATGGACTTTCAAAAACAAATACGTGACAATGAAAAAGATAGATGTTTTTGAAAGGTGATTTTGGGGTCAAGAAGATTGGTTTGGTTTGAGTGAAATGAAAAAGAACTCCTGTTTCTAGTTGTCCAGTAGGCACAAGATGAAGGTTTATTAGGGCTTTGTGATAGATGGATTTTCCAGATTAATTTGAACTTGCTGTTTAAAAGTTGCATTTTTAAAAAAAATCTGGATTTTTATTTTCTTTCCATTGTATGGTGTAAGGTCAGCCCAGCCGTCTCTAGCAATGGACACACGTTAAATGAATGCAATGAGGAGTTAAGACAAGATGTAGAGCAACAAACAGCCTACTGCAAAATCGTTGCTATCAATAGTTTTAAATACCGGAAACAGAGGCGTTCTGTCAAGTCCATGAAGTGCTGCCCTCTATGAAGGAGAACTCATAAAACCCCTGCCACATTGTTTTACAAACCTTTTAAAGCTTGTATTTAGCTGCACTTAGAATTCAGAATTAACTTATATAAATTTGAATATATTCTTCAATTTGTCATTTCTGTTCAAGAAAGTAAAGGGAGGGAGAAAAGAAAATTGCTTTAAATTAAAAATCAAATTTGGGAAAAGTGAAAAAAAAAAAAACATTTTGGCCATATTGCCCAGCCCTAAGGTAAATACTTATTTGCATCTCATTTTAATGTTGAAATCAACAAAACAGTGACCGACACTTAAAAGAAGATTCGCAATCTGAAACTTTTAAATAATCTTTTCAATAAAGATTTTTTTAAAAAGTATTAAAATAGCTTGATTTGTCGTAACAAGATAAGATCTTCCTGACTTGATGTATTTTACAAACAGTGTTTGTACTTTCACCTTTCCAGCTGCACGCTCGAGTTGAGTCAAGCATGAAGGTCTACCATACTTGACATAAATTCTGCTTGATTACACACAGAGGTAGCTGGCAGTTTACCTATTGTCAACTCCCGGCCTCCCAGAGCCCACATACGAAGGGGCCTTTTTGAAAATAATCTTTACAACTCTCACACCATTTAAATGCATAGCAACCCGATCAAGGAATAAATCCCTGTTATCGCATACAAAATTCACCTGAGATGAAAAGAGGCCACACATCAAAGACTAACCATCAAACAAACAGGAATACAGAATACTCTTATTCAATATGACTGAAAAAACAATCCATGTACTGACATACACTTTAAACCTTGACAGATACATTTTATTCATTAAATTGTACAATCAATTTTAAATAGAAAGTATAAAAAGGTAGAGTATCAAAAACTTTTACAAAATGTTCCTATCATCTAAATGTTTATGATTTACTCCAACAGAGATGTAAAACAACAAATAACTTTTTTTGTACTTCATCCAGAACGTTTGTACTTTTGCACTTGAGATCAGCGTTTCTGTGCAGAACATATCAAAAAAAGCAACCCAAAAAAAAAAACCCACACATGGGGTACAGGTGGTGATGAGGGTTAATCCAGCAGGCGAGGATTGGAAAGTAAGAAAAGCACAGGATATATGACAGAAAAGCGTAGACTGTGCAGAAAAAGGAACATCTTCTGTAAAGATCTGACATTGGGAAAATAGGAAAATGAAAAGTCATAATGAATGTCAGCTATAAATACCATAAAGAACTTAATTTTAGTGGTTGGCTTATTCAGAAGAGCAAATATAGCAACACTTGGTTTTCAATAGTCTGTGTCTCGATAATTTTGTCTCTGGAATACTAAAGTATTATCATTCCAAAGTATCAGCGTTAGCATTTTCTTTGTTTTGGTTTGGTTTAATGTATTGGGTTATTTCAAACAACTTAAACAATTAAAAGACAAAAAAAAAAAAATAAAAATACATAAATATATCAAACTAATTTAACATAGGAGCTTTAGCTCTAGTGCTGACCTTTTGACTATCCTAACTCTTCGTATACGCAATTAACATAATTTCTGCAGATTCTGACGCGGAGCAGCTTTGCGCTGATATGAAACACTTTACAGTAGTGAAGTGCAAAAGTTATCAATGTAAATCAGCTGATTCTGTCATGGAGAAAGCGGATTACGTAAGTGTTGCATGATGGTGCAAAGCCGCTATGAAAAGTCCCTGTTCTCCGCGTCAGAATCAGCTGATCCACGTTGATTTTGTATACGGTTGAAGAGTTGCTGTAGGTCAAAAAGCGTGTGGTAGTAAGGTTTCTCCAGTGTTACAGGGCTTAGATATTACTTCATAAATTGATTGCAAAATAAAGTAAATAAAAGAATATTATTTTATACATTAATTATACAGTAATTACATTATATTTAATTCTTTTCATAGACATATTTGCCATTTTATATGCAATAAACACACAACACATAAAATCCATTAAATCCATTAAATACAAAAAGAGTTGGATTAATTACTTAAAAGAGAGTAGGAAGATGCAAATGTTCATACTGTCACCACTAGTACATTTTCTCTTTTACATACCATAATCTGGTTGCAGCCTTAAATATGTGCCATTTCACACCAGCCTTTCGAATGTGCAAAATATTGATGCAAACCGTTACAATCATGCTTTTTATTTGCTAAAATCACTTTGTGTGAGTTATGCTGATTTAATTGCATCTTCTCTTCTGAGCTTTTTTGTGCATTCTGCCCAAAACGCCCATATTGCTAATTAATTATGAAAATGGTTTGGATATTCCACCAGTTCTGCAGGCAATATTTGGTAAGTAAATCGCATCAGAGAAGTTTGCACACATTTTTACACACTTCCTTTATTCATATTCATGCGAGTCTCATACTTGTTCCTCATAGAAACCTTGGAAGTGTTTTATAAAGTACAGCTTGCACCAAGCTTGGGAGATTTTTTTCCCTTCATGGAACCTCAGGACAGCTGTGGTCATCGAGTTTAAACATTTCTCACCCTCCATCAGTATCAAAGTTTATAGCAGCGCACATATTTTACTGTGCACAGTAGTAAAGTTTTAATCGTTTATTGCTTTTTGACAGCTGCTCAGTGAATTACCTTTACTTTGTGCAACCTGCAGTAACACAATTAACATCTATGAGATCAAACCACAAGGTCACATTTGTAGATTTTCTTTCCAAGAATTCAGATTCTTTTCCTCTGGCTCCTAACCGAATGCCCCAGTCAGTGACGTAATAGGAAAGTGAAACAGGGAAATGGCATTTTGCTGCACAAGAGAGAAAGATTAATGGGAATGACAGCACGAATGACCTCCCTCAGCCCTCCACTTCTCCTTTTGCTGGCATGAAGTTGCTGAGCAGACATGTCAGCCAGCAGTCGCGCAATTGAGTTTGTAATCTCTGACCCGCAGTGGTCGAGGCTCTCTTGCTGCATGTCTCTCTGGTTTTCATCTTAAGAAGAAAATGTTAGGTTTTTGCTCGGTTGTATAAAAATCACAAATCACTCCATATACAGAAGCAAGTGTGATATAAAACCATTGAACAGAAATCACTGGGTGATGACAGCACAAACAACCGACAGGTTTCAACTGATGTAACAGCCAATTTATGCAGATAAGAATCTGCATAAACAATTATTATTTGAGATTTCTTTCAATTCGTGACATGATAGGAGAAATAAAACCAGCTGCCAGTTGCTGTTATGCACAATACTTACAGTCTGAAGTATAAAACAATCAATGCCTTCCTCATCCAAAACACAAAGCTGCACAAATACTGACCTCATGAGGAGCCGTTTTGGTTCAATGTCAATAAACACCAGACGTACAGATGGGGGATAATTGTCAGACATAACCATTATATTCTTTACTAAAGGCTATTGTGTGGGACTGGAGGTAGAGAGCTTCTCTGTGGCATAGAATAAATTTGCTGAAATAACTTCAACAGTGTTGTTTTTTGGCAAACATTTTAACACAGTTTGAGGTTTATTTACAGAGAAAGGGAAAAAAAGAAAAAGGGCTAACAACCAAAAACAAAAAAGAAAGCAGGTCTATAACAATAGGGAACCTAAAACTTGGAATGTGAAAAAAATCTTTGAAACAAAAACATGCAATTATACAAGATCACCAGCTGTTTGTTGTTCTGAAAACCATATGCAATCACAAGTTATTTCCCATTTCAAATAAATAATGTGAAAATGATTATGTTTTATACCCCGTCTACGCCCAACAGTAGCTAGGAGAGATTCCAGCAACCTGTGACCCTAAAAGGGATACGGTGGGTTTTGAAGATGGAAGGATGATTATGCTCATTACTGCCAAAATATTGAATTCATCTAATATTAATTCAGAAATTATTTGAACTACAAGTCAACATAAGTCTATTTACAGTATTGTCTGCACGAAAAGTCTCTTACGAGTTTGAGTTGCAGGAAAAAAAAAAAAAAAAATACAATAAAGAAGAAGAAAAATCTTATATAAGTTGCAGTGGAGGATTAGTTGCACCTTTTGGAGACATGTATTTTACAAAATTATGGAACAAGAACAAATATTTAATCTTAAAAGGTAAATAATACTAACAGAATAGATAACAATAACAGACTGAATTTATGAACGCTTCACTACCATAAATGTATTTAGCTTCATAAAACATAGGAATCTAGTATTTTAGCAAAACATATAGTATAAAGAATTACTCAGACATCCATAGCATAAAGAACATGCCAACAAGTCAACTACATTCTTTATTTCACTTTAGATCATTAAATTTGTTAAATTCTTCATCGTTTTGGAACAACTCCACCAAGCCTGGTGTAAAACTGAGCGGCGATTCTTCTTCTGCGTTGCTATCAGTAGCAAATACTGATACACACACCTACACTGCCCTCTAGCAGTTGTTACTATTTATTTATTTATTTTCAATCACATAAGTCCCACCTGAGTATAAGTCGCAACCCAGGGCAAACTATGCAAAAAATTTTTAAAAAAATCGACTTATACTACAAAAAATTCATTTCCAATACCAATCTGATCATAACTACTTTTGTTTTATCAGAAAAAAGGTTTTACCTGAAGATGTCGTAGAGTGAAGAAATATGAAACTTTTATAGATAAAATCCATGAATTCTTGCATAAAAAGTACTGAAAGCCATTTAAACCTTCAAATCTACATCAAAAGAAAAATCACTGAACGGATTTGGTGAAATTTTTGGAATTTTTTTAGGTGAAGATGCATTGTTTTTGCATTGTTGGAGATGATTTTGTCACAGCACACACAAGCTATTGAGAGTTGTGACTGCTGAATTTGATGGTCAGATATGTCCTTGTTGCAACATGTGTTAGTTCTTTTTATGTGCTGGCACAGAGGGAATAAACCATCATTGTCATCATAAAATATCCTGAGCTGCGGTTTTCCTGCACAAGTCAACTTTTACTGGATGAATATTCAGGTATAAAGCTGCTTCAGAATATCATCAGCCATCTTGAATATTTAAGAAAATGCTGCTAATACTACAAGCTGATCAAATTAGATATGCAAGTGCTGCACACACAGGCTCTCAGAGGAATCAATTTACATACTGAGATTTTTGATAAGTCAGTAACAAGTTAGTTCTCTAAGCTGTTAATTTACATTTTGTTTTATTTTATGAGCTCAGTTGTTTTCTCCATCATAACTTTCACATTTGCTTTAATCTAAGTGAAATCATACAACTGTGAGGAGTCACATCAACTATTTACAGTGCTCAGCATTAATTAGTACACTACACTCCATTTTTCAGGAAATCTTTAGTGTGCTTTCAGAATCAACATTTTCTATGAGCTATTAAAGTACAAAATACTCCCAAATGTGGGCCATTGATTGCAAACAAGATTTGTTAGAGTGATTTTCCCAACTAATTCATTCAAGCCCATGTTGAAAAAATGAGTACACCCCAAGTATAGTCTTAGAAGAAAAGCCACACTGAAGACTACAAAATTTTAATGAAGAGGCATTCAACCACAGGTGAGTCTAATGATTCATTTAAGATGTGTCAGGACACAGGTGCATTACTTAACAAAGAAAAGCCCTTCCCATCCATCTCATGCAGTCAGAAATGGCTCCTCATGGGAGAGAAATGTCATAAAATCTGAGAAAATAAAACATTTCTTTACACAAAAAGGTGAAGGCTACAAGACGATCAGCAAAGCTTTACATAGTCAAAATACTGGAGCAAAAGTGATCCAAAAATTTAAGAAAGTAAGTGTAACCATTTTACAGAGACGTCAAGGCTGTTCACGGATGTTAACATCTCCACAGGAGCATCTTCTGATAAGAAGGGTTGAAGAAAATCACCATGCAAGTTCACTGCAGTTAGCTAAAGCAGAAGAAAGCCAAACAGGAGTGACCATTTCCCGTGAAACAATACAACTTGACTTTTGGTCATTGTGCTAATGATTAAATAAGTACTTTTTAAAGAGGATGTACTTATTTATACTGAGCACTGTATACAGTAAAAACATTCCTTATATTCATCAATTCCCCAGTTCTACCTTACTGTTCACCAGTTTGATTGCAAGTCACCCAAAAACAACAAAAGATTGTTTTAATGCTCTGATTAATTCAACCAGCGTGACTCAGAGATTAATACCTGGTACTGAACAGTTCAGGTGAAGTTTTCCAGATTTCTTGTATTTCTTACAAGATATTCAAGTTCAGATGAAATATGTTTACAAATAAAACAAGAATAATTGTCAAATTCACTCATTTTAGTTTGATAAAGTTCAGCTCACTGTTGTTTTTCCACATCAAAATAATACAAAGGGAATATTTTTAGAACATTATACTACACTGTAGGGTCACGTCTTCGCAACATTCAGTGTTTCCACGCATTGGAACTTTAATGAAGGTTGATCATATTTTGCTGTGTTGTCCGCTGTGATGGCACTTTTTTTTTACGTGAAATAAACTCACCACGTCTCAATCCAGATAGCATTTTCCAAGAATCAATTCATTTAATTTTGAAACATTTTTTAATGATATAGTTCGATTTGATTCGATTTAATAAACAACTTGCTTTGATTTAATTACCAACTTGCCACAGAAAGGTCGATCAAGTTGGATTGTACAAATAGAAATCGATTATTCGTTACACCCTAAGTAATTAGTTTTCTTTGAAGGCAACATCTTGTATTTCTTTTGGTAGAATTAGTTAGATTTTAAGGTATAAACGAATAATTGCAATAATTCTTAATTATTGCTACTGCAGTTTATCATTGGTGTCCAGTTCTGGCAAACACTACAATAACATCATTGGTGAAAAGTCATACGTTTAAATCCTTCTGCTCCAATCCCATTAGGAGTCCATTGTTAGTCATCACTCCAACAGCAGGAGCATACCCTGCAGGTCTTCCTGTTTACATTCTAAAGGACTTCACTTGAGTGATGGCCACATAATGACTCATCCCAGGACCACCGTCCATTTTAGAGGAGAACCAAGACAATGTGATAGATTAGAAGTATGTTCAGTGAGCGTGTTCCAGGAGAGCAAAAGCACATCGCTCTTCTTCTAAAAACGAAAAGAGGAATTTGAACCTGTTTAGCATTCAGTCTATTACTTCATGGAGACTCAATTCCCTCTCCTTCATTCTCTCTTGTTTACATCAAGTGAGCCGTCTCTCACGACATCAAAGAGAGCTGTCTGAAATGTGTCTAACGTTGCCTTCCTCATTACTTTGGGTTCTTGTGATCAGCATACAGAAAGAGGAACAAGTCCTGGTAAATGAGCAGAACACTATTGTGGAGAACTAGAGATAATAAAGGGGGCTTGACTGTCGGTTTTTTTTGCAGCAGAGACTGTGTGGCATTTAATGAAGTGGTCTGTGGAAAAGCAGCAGCAGGCCATTTCTGGCAGATGGTTCGATGTATATTTCATGCTGTGGAAAACCTGTGACTGAGGTTTGGTTGGTTGTCGTCCAGAGCCCGGGGGCCCTGAGCTGAATGTATTCTACACACCACTGCAGAATCACATGATGTCTGACCTCCCTGCCATGGCAAACTGCCCAGCAAGGAAGAGGGAGGAAGAGGGAGGAATGTCAGCTTGTTGATGTGTGACTGAGGTTGTGCAGAACGAGGCGCGAAGACAAAAAGATGCTCGACTGACAATACGTATGCACGTCAGCTCAGCAAGCGTAAACTGAATACTCTGCAGTGTTGTGCAATTTTGCTGCGCTGCCCTGTAAAACAGCAAGAAAGCAAGGATGGAATGGTGTGTGGGGGAGGGGAGCAGGACGAGAGCTAAAGATCCACACAATGCAACAACAGAGGAGACAGGGAATTAAAGAAAAAGCACTGCCTGTTAATGTGTGCGTGTGTGATTGCAGGAAGGCTTTCAGCATATAAATATCACATTACTGCACATGGAAACTCAGGAATCAGTTGGAGCTTCCAGCAAGTCTAACAAGCATGGGAGCTCCACTCTGGAGGTCAGATGGAGAGCTCACACAAATGGAATTTTACAGGAACCAGCACTTCTTTTAACAGATAAGTGCTTACGCACTTGGAGCTATGTGGCGTGGTGTAAGCCTGGTTTCACTTATCTCACATGTGTTAGTGTACACACATCTACAGAGCAGGCATCCATATCCAGTGTTACAATCAGACTAAACAGGCATTTGTGGAATTATCGCGAAGACCCACTGAGATGAAAATCATGGTTTTTGTGTTTTTTAACACGTTCTTGTGGCATTTTTTTGATGACAGGTGACATATAAAGACAATTAAGCTCAAATTGCATTTTTGAGTATTTCTGTATTCAAATCATTGTGAATCAGGAGCAGACAAAAATGCAGTTTGAAAAAGATATATATACATATATATATCTCAAAAGATGATCAGATTGAGTCTTTAAAGCTTTGACAGTTAATATTCTAAGAATTAAATTACTACCTGTCGAGAAGACTTTAGGGCATTAGATAGAGATATAAAATCTTCTTAAAGTAAACATTTTATTATATTTACCCTAATAGGGCTGCAAGCAATCTTTCTATAGACAATTGCCAGCTTTTTTATGAGTATACTTTATAAATCAGACTCTATCAAGCAGACGTATGCTCTCCCAAAGTTCAGCCTGCAGCAAAACAACTAACTCCAGCATACCACACACAGCCAGAGAACCTCCAGTGACAAGACAAAACACAAGTCAAGCAACAGATGGTCTGGCTCTGACAAACCCCTGATCTCATCAACACTGAGTCAATCTGGGATTACAACAAGAGACAGAGTACAAGGAGACAGCCAGAATCAACAGAGATAGTGTTCTGCTTTGTACACCCCACCAGTCGAAGGGTAGCACCCCTAAATATTAATTTGACTTGGTTTTATATATATATATGTATGACCCTACACGATTACTGCTACTTATTACAGGACAACACAAATGATTGACAGAATATTTCTCTGCCTTTCTTACTGGGGTCACTGTAAGGTCCATCAAAAATCCATGAAAAAAATTAATCTGTTCATTGTAAAGAAGATTCTGACATGTATGCAGATGATACAAACATGTAAATATTTCACAAAAAACTGAGAGCAGGAGTTTTTATTGAAGATTTTTATGAAGAAATCTTGAATTAGCAAGGAGATTGGCAAGTACAAAATTGATTTTCCTTCTTGTAAAGGTAGTAGTGCTAATGCAACACCCTCATTTAAGCTCTGTCCAAAACTAGTGTGTCTCTTTTTTTACTCAAGAGGTTTTGATTTAACACAAAAGTCGACACGTTACTTGCCTCTATAAACATAGTATGCGAGTCACTCATTTGGCTTTGTTAGTCTGCTAAAGTGGCAGCATTCTGTCCTTGGCTAAATTTGTTCCCCTTGAATCCATCCAAGCACAAAGCACCAGTCAAAAATTAATCAACCTTTTTGTTTAGCTAAAAAAGAAAGCCTCAAGCTTCACCATAGATGCCATCTCCACAACACATAAGGTTTAACACCAGAGAGTAGGACTAGCTGGAGCGAGGACACACATTCTTGAACAATATACATGAAGTGTTCACTCAGTCAGAAGGAGGAACCAGCTGATCCAGTTAATCAGAATCCTTTAGGGTAGGAATGGTTGAAAAACACTGTAGATCCCAAGGACCAGGTTTATAGACTCTGCATCATACATGATAAAAGAACTCAAAACTTTGAAAAAATCTCGATCATAGAACAGTTATAAATGCACCTTACGATTCATACATAGTGACGATGTTGGAGATGGTGTTCTTAGATTAAAGTAAAGTTCTCAGATCACAACAGGGTGCTTAGAGGTCCAGTTACACCTGCATGACTGCAGGAAAATGCATGTTTCCAACCAGGGACGTTTTCTCAGCCAGTGTTTGCTTGGCCTGCCACAACCAACAGACATGTCCATATTAAAATTACAGTATTTGTTGCACAGTCAATGAATGGTCTATTTTCAGACTTGTCGTATACAAGGCGAACCAAACCAGAAAGCGCATTAAGCAAGCCACAAAAAATGTCAGAGATAAGTCCAGTCAGTCTGACTTTGTTAACTACGTTCACAGTAACTCCAGACCTTGTAAGAAACACGCTACATGTTAGCAATGTTAGAACTGTTAGCTGCGTTAGTGTATTCACAATACCTGTAACTCCCAACCTTGTTAGTAACACGTAAAGAAAACACAGTCCAACACAGCTACACGTTAGCTGCATAAACGTATTAAGAATAACATCCAATCTTGTATTGCAACTCATTGAAAAAAACCCAGACTTTAGAGAGTGCTATATACCTCTCAATATCACTTCAGCATCAGTAAGCAAACCCGGAATGATTTCATATATAAGGCCAACCAGATTATACAAAGTACACTGTTGTTTTTTGAAAAAAAAATGAAGGCTTTTAATTGCACCTTATGGTATGGAAAATATGGTAATATTAAAATAAATTTTGGTAGGAAAGCCATGGAAACCATGAGGTTCAGGGGGTTCAGGTAGATGGAACACAGCTCTGGTTTTAAAAGTCCACCATGACAGTTTGACAGTGGCTGTGTAACTGACCCAGCTAAGGTAAACTCAGTTTTGTTCAACCCTTACTAAAGTATCAAAACCTCACTTCTATTTTTTATCTGGTGAAATAACACCAACTTTCCTCACCCTGTGGTTGTTACACCTGACAAAGGACAAGTGTGAAACTCGAGTCTACCGTTGGGAGTCACTGCTATCAATCAGTCACTACAAATAGGCCTCAAATATGTGTGTTATGTGTGAAACCTGTCCCATGTCAAGCTTTAACACAGCCAAGGTTAATAAAATATGTCTGTCTGTGAAACATTAAATACCACACACTGTGTTACAGTTACAGACCTCTGTGCATGACACAACTCAAACATTGCATCACTATTTCAACATTTTACCATGAAGAGATTATTGGAGCCCATAGATTAGATGCAACACAGACACGGGAAAAATCTGTGCTTCTGTTATTTCACGTGAATTAATAGAACAAAGCACAATCAGTACTTGCGCTCATGGCAAACCTGTCCAAAAGGTCAAACTGTGCCAACTTACAATCACCAAGATATTTCCAGCTGCAGCTGCTGATGTGGTGTTTGGAGCAAGAGAAGAAATCAGACCCTTATTAGGACTGTAGATTGATCCAATCAATTTTTACACCGCAGGAGTGAGTTGATGGCGCAATTCAAGCTCTGTATGGGGTATGATGTGCCTTTGCCAGTGGTTAAAGCCTTCTACCCCATCAGTGCACATACAGACTAATGCTGGTCTTGCACTATAGCACCATAAAAAGCTTTTATGTTGTTTAATCCAATTAAAGTTCTTTAAAGCACAATTTAGATACTTGCACAGCCTTTCTATTTTTTAAAAGACAATATTATTGTCTTTAATTCAAAAAATTCAATTTTAATATAGGAGATGTCGGAGATATAAACACTCACTGGTCACTTTATTAGGTACACTTTGCTAGTATCGGATTGGACCCCCTCGTGGCTTCAGAACTGCCTTAATCCTTGATAGCTTAGATTTAACAAGGCACTTGAAACATTCCTCTGAGAGTTTGGTCCATACTGACATGACAGCATCACACAGTTGCTGCAGATTTGTCGTCTGAACATCCATGATGAGAATCTCCCGTTCCACCACATCTCAAAGCTGTTCTGTTGGGTTGAGATCTGGTGACTGTAGAGGTCATTTGAGTCCAGTGAACTCATTGTCATGTTCTAGAAATCAGTCTGACATGATTCCAGCTTTATGACATGGAGCCTTTTCCTGCTGGAAGTAGAATCAGAAGATGATACACTGTGGTCCTAAAGGGATAGACATGGTCAGCAACAATACTCAGGTAGGTCGTGGTGTTGGAACCATGGTCAGCTGGTAAAAAAGGGGACCAAAGTGCACCAATTATACTACCACCAGCCTGAACCGCTGATACAGAAAGGATGAATCCATGCTTTTATGTTGTTGACGCCAAATTCTGACCCTAACATCTGAATGTTGCGGCAGAAATGGAGGCTCATCAGAACAGGAAATTTTTTTCCATTCTTTATAGTCCAGTTTTGGTGATCCTGTGTGAATTACAGCCTCAGTTTCCTGTTCTTAGCTGACAGGAGTGACACCCAGTGTGTTCTTCTGCTGCTGGAGTCCATCTGCATCAAGGTTGGACATGTTGTGAGTTCAGAGATGCTCTTCTGCAGACCTCAGTTGTAACCAGTGATTATTTGAGTTAATATTGTCTTTCTATCAGCTGGAACCAGTCTTACCATTCTGACCTCTGACATCAACAGGGCATTTCCGCCCACAGAACTGCTGCTCAGTGGAGATTTTCTCTTTTTCGTACCATTTTCTGTATACCCTGGAGATGGTTGTGGGTGAAAATCTCAGCAGTTTCTGAAATACTCAGAGCTCTCCGTCTGGCACCAACAACCTCGTCAGGTTTAAAGTCAATTCAATCACCTTTATTCCCCATTCTGATGCTCAGTTTGAAGCAGATCGTCTTTATCATGTCTACAAGCCTAAATACATTTAGTTGCTGCCATGTGATTGGCTAATTTGAAATGTGCGTTAACGAGCAGTTGGACAAGTGTGCCTAATAAAGTGGGCTGTGAGTATAGATGTGGGAAGCCTACGTGACATGGTCAAGAACAGTTTGATGGATGTTGGGGTTGGTGATCAAAAAAACAAAGACCTTCAGATTGGACAAAGTTTCTCTTGAACGATAGACCGTCAAACACAGATGTCAGACAAACGACTTCCTTCGACACGGCCATTTCTGCTTTTTAACTTTAGTACTTTACCCATTTTAAGAAAGATTGTCCCTAATTTGTAATCTACCCTTATTTCCTCCCTTGAAGGATGGAGACAGCTCAGGCGTGTAGCTCTAACCATTGCTGAGTGAGTGTTGTGTGGGTAAGAATGGAGAACAGAGCACACATCATAATGGTTTGCCAATTATCAGTAGCAAAGGGGGGCTGGGAGGGTTGGATAGAGTATGAGATTGTGAGGGGAGTGGATCAATACAACAGTCAGTTTCTAATGAGGGCAGGAATCGGTCCAAGACAAGCAGAACAAATCCCTGCGCTGGCTTTTTCCGCTTGTTCTGTTCTGCCTGTCACAGCAGTGCTGCAGCTATGTGGAGATGACTGGTGCAACAGCACCCCTAAAGGGGAACAGCCGAAACAGCACAAGATCAGTGATGATTAAGTGGCTCCAGTATTTACAACACCCTTTGGGAAGCCTCAGTGCTTCTCTCCTGATCCACCCACATTGCACTTTCCCTGAAGATTTCAAACATCACTTGAGATAGATTTAGAAGATCCGGAAGAATAATGGCCGTCTTTTCTTCACCATTTCTCTTTTCACCACCTACAACTGCCAGCACAGTCAATCTCACATCTCACCCACTCTAGCTGTGCAGAGCAGATATTTGCAACTACGCACTAAGACAACATGAGCCTATTCAACGCTAAACATTAAACCTCTACGTGGCTAATAGCCTCTACTTTTTCCACAGAAAGGTGGACCTTAAATAACCGCTGTCCGCCATCACCAGGTTTGGTCGGGATAATCCGCTCCGGTTGCTGCACTTTTTTTCTGCATCTGTCTTTTCTTTTTCTAAGGGGCCTTGTGTGGCGTGGGGGGTTTTATTTATGGCTGCTCTGTGCGAGTGGACACACATACAGGCGCACACACACACACACACCCTTTCACAGGATGAAAGGGCACTCACATTGCCTGCAAACATGATTTTACAGCCCTGGGTGGAAAGAGTGGTGGAGGGAAAAAAAGAGGACAAAAGGGGGAAAACCCTTAAATTTACAGGTCCTGGCAGTCAAAACGCAACCATAGAGCTGCACACTTTCAGTCTTTTTAGAGAAAAAAGTGAAAAAAAACATATAAATGTATGTCAAAATCCCAACAAGTGCACTGTTTTTCAAATTATTACAGAGAATTACAACATCATTTTTTAACACAAGCTAAGAAAATACAGATTTTCATTTCAACTTTATGGGGTTTTTTTGTTGCAAAGAGTTTCTAATTATTTTAAGAAAAACCTGAATGTGTAGGACGTGCACAGATCTTCTTGCTCCTACACACAAAAACAAAGACAACCCCCCCCCCACCACCACCACCACCACCACCACCAAAAACTCACACTTTATGAACATAGCTTTCCAATTGAAAATACAAGAGAAAAAGTTTGTAGGATTAATTACTGACAGCAAACTATCATGGAAAACACGTATAACAACACAAAAAACCAAAACTTCAAAAAAATTCAATAATGAACAAAGCTAAGCACTACCTTGACAAATATTCACTGCGTACATTATACTGTTCCTTGGTGCTCCCATATCTCAACTATGGTAATAAAATAGAATTGTAAATCTTCATTACGTCCATTATACATGTTATGAAACATGCAGTCCTGACAATCCAAAAGAGTATTAAAAGTATATTAATCAACTGTTTATATAGTCAAAACTATTAAAACTACAGGATCTTGTGAAACGGAAAACTCTACTAATATAATAGAAAGCATACAAATACATATTGTAAATTAACTAAATTAAATTTTTTATAGAAGGAGAAAATTTCCATAATCTAAGAAGAACAAGGAAATTTACATTTACCAATATTACAAGCCAACTGTAGGAGATTTTGTGTCTGTGTGAGCAATAAACATTTGAGAATGTGTAGAGTTTGATCAAAACAATTAGAAACATGTGGAATGGGCACAACATCAGAAAATATGATAAATACTTACATGTAAAAGCATAACTATGAGAACATTAAAAAAGATTTTAATAGTATAGATGGGTAATCATATACAGTATATAAATGTTATTCTCACTATTATTAGTACAATTATTATATCTAGATGAAGATAAAAATTATTGTTGATTAGATAATTTTTAATTATAACTAAATGTATTACATTATTTTGAGGACAAACATAAAGCTTTTTAAGGGGCAGCAATCAATTAAAAAAAAAAAATAAAACGTTATCTAACCAGGTGGAAACCAGTTAAGATCAGAATCTCTGTCACAAGGGTGACCTGGAGGCAAGGAGGGTTAAGTGCCTTGCCCAAGGACACAACAATGGTTTGCTGGAGGGAGCGGGGATCAAACCTTTGATCATTGACTGACCTGCTCATCCACCCGAGCTACTGCCGTCCAGCTTGATAAGCTAAGGTTTTCCCTGCTCCTTGTCAATAACTGTTACTATTATTATTGATGTTGGTAATGCTAAAAGTTTATATCATAGATTTTATTGCAATTTTTAACTTGTTTAAAACAAATTTAATAAAAAATAAAAATAAAAAACCAACAAAAAAGTGGATTAGATGACAGCACTCATGGAAAAAGAATTTCATAGAAATTGGATGTTAGTACTAAATTTCAAAGAAGCAGTAAATATTTTTATTAAAACTTCTTTTAAAATTCCAAAAATATTATCTTTATGTGTAATTTATTTTTCTTAATAAACTGATGGTTAGGAGTGGAATTTACTCTTTTAGAAATCCATTTACCACTAATGGCCAAGACAAAAATACAGAATGGACACCAAAAAAAGTAGAAGAAAAAGTTGTCCAATAAGTGGGAAAACACAACAAACAAGAGAAAAACGGATAGGAAATCCATTTTGACAAAATGACAATGTGTAAGAGAGTAAGTCTGGAGGAATAACTGAATTGGGGGAATTCAGTTCAGTGTGTGTTTTGTACTAAAAGTAGGCTTCAACCCCACACCAGATCACGCTGAAGCAACAACCACCACTTAGGAGAAGCAGAATGGGTCCTGATAGTTTAGCTCTAAGGTGCATGCTGCCCCTAGTGGGACACAAAGTAATCTGTCAGACTGTTTGATGTTAAGGTGCTTTCTGACCTCTGCAGGTAAACAGCAGTACTGCACGTCTCACATAAATCTTGCATTTAAAAAAAAGGTTATTGAGATCAGATGTTCAGATTTGCTGACACTTGATTTTAGCCTGAACACATGACTCAGAGGTGCTTCAGAGAAAAAAAGATCAGTACATTTCTATCAGTGTGACGGCAACTACGTAGAGTCGCATTGTGGCAGTTTAACTTAGAATAAGAGCACATTTACTAACCTGTTCACTAAACTGCTGCTGGGAGAGGCAGTCAGTTACGTTTACGCAACCCAACAGGCAGCCAGTGGGATAGTCTTTAGGAAACTTGATTTCTGCAGAGAAAAGCAGAGAAATGACTGATTGTTGTCGACATCTGTAACAAAAAATAACTTACTTGGCTGCAGACACATTAAAAAGTAAATCAGCACTGACATAAATAAAGAATATATTTATGTTTAGATTAAGAATTAGAATGTCCAGTAACCTTTTTTCACATTTTCCACCTTGTTTGTAGATCATCAAATAGTGATCCGTGCAGAAACAGTGATGAAAAACATTCATAATCAACCATGTAAAACTCTACAATGAAATAATAACTACCAGAAAAGTCCTAATTGGAAACATCCGACTGAAATATTATGCACTTTCATTAAATATTAATACAACTATCAGCATTAAAACTTAATGCCACTGTTGTGGAAAATGGAGATAATCTGAGCTTTCGTTATTTGATTTAGAACAATGTTGATTTTGACAGCAGGTCATGTGGAGCTACATTAGGAGAAGAAATTGTCTTTAGATCACAGTTGTGATTTGAGTTTTTTACTTTCTAAACCCTGCTTTTTTGTATATTTTACATTACAATTTGAACAAAAGTCAAGTATCACTCAGACAATGGGATCAACCTATACTTAGTATGTCAAATTTCAGAAGACTGAAACCATAAACAGTAAAATGTAATTGTACGTGTATTTTAGAAGTATGTTAGGTTGCGTGCTGTTTTTACTTCAAAACTGATCATATCTAAAGCTCATAGTTACTTCAGACACCAAAACAGCCCATAGAATAAAAACAACTTCATATCAAATGTAGTGAAAAGAACAAACTGACGATAAAATTCTTAGACTGAGTAGAAAAACTCTTAGAATCTGTCCAATGTGCATAATTGCAGCTTTACAAGTCATGACAGCAATACCAGTACTAAAATAATAAAAGTAAACACAAACGGAAGGGCTTTTATTCGCTTTAAACTATCATATTACTTTTAAGTTAAACTCAACATAATATTCTAAGCAGTATCTTGAACCAGAAGACCTGGCTGCAGACATCATCAGCCACAACCAGATATCCTCGGCCGTAACCGGAAGTTTCTCCATATTGTTCAAAATAAACTTTATTTCAACTGGTGACTCAAACAGTTACAGTTTTTCCCATTTTAAACTTTTATTAAAGTTTTTTTTTCTTTTACAATTCTGAACATTTATGAGTTAGTGTTCGGTGTATCATTTTCGCTTCCAGACTGTGATGTCAGGCGCCATCTTGGCATCAGGTCATCTTGAAGGCCTGCGACAGCCGGGCTAAAGACAACAAGCTCATTTGCAAAGATGAAAAATTAAAAAGTAATGAGAATGTTGCAGCCAATCAGTTGTCTGACCAATCATCTACACACTTTCAACAGGATAAATCATATGACTCGGTCCTTTTACCTCTGTCACAAAATTCTCTTTCCAGAAAACTAGTACAGAAAGTGTTAAGTAAGGGATCCTCGCCAGTCAGCAGTTTTATTCTAGCTCATTTTTTCATGTTTTATTCTGTGTTATTCAGTCAAAAACCTCAGAGGCATCTGGATCACATATTTTGCTGCCTTTTTCTTCAAAAAAAAGAAATGCATATTTCAGTTTTAGTTTATTTTCTTCCGAAATGGATACAGAAACTCTTTAAGTGCTTCCAGTGGTTTAAAGACAGCACAATGCTACCTTTGATGTTTAGCTTTGCCCTCTAGAACCGGAACTCAGAGGGGGAAACTACAACACATATGACCTAGTCCCATGCACACGTATTGGTGCTGTGTGTTTTCAGACTGTCTGAGCCTGTGGAAGATCGTAGTCAGGAGCGACATGTCATATGGTGCTCTTACGCTGCACTCTAGTCGTTAGTACTAGCTCCACGCTCAAATGCTGTACACACGGGGTGTGCAGGTGATACGCAACGCCAACAAATTACGCTCCGATTGTCTCATTTCTTCATTTCTATAACAGCCAGGCAACAAGCCGGGAGCGCACACCTATCACCTGGACAGCACTAACAGGCCACTAGCAGAGCACACAATTTCCAAGGGCTTTGAAAAAAAACAATTTAATGCTGCATCTTTAAACAGTACACACACCTTTCTTAGACAGACGTCGGTACATTTCTTCCACTTCAGCGATCTCTTGTGGTGTTGGTTTTTTGGCAGCGGCTGCAATCCATAGTCGACCTCGATGTGAAGTGTACCAGGTCCTTCCTTCTACCCTACACGACAACACAAACAGAATGAGGCGGGACATCTGCTTTCTTTGTTCAAAAAGTTGAATGTATGTGCAGCTGTGTCTCACTTCTTGATGCCCCTGACCAGCAGCGAGGCCCACGGCTGATGCATGCTAAGGCACCAGCCTCCGTCAGAGATCTCCTGCAGCTCCTTGTCTTGGAGCCGCAACCTGTGACGCTCATTCCCCATCTGGTCCTCAGCACTCACTCGCTGCTTCACGGAGCTGCTGTGGTTTTCACCACCTCCAACGTCCACCCACTAAAAGGAGAGTTTACAGAAATAAGCAAAAGCAAGCATTAACTGCACACTTTCACCCAGTAAATGTCCTTTTCAATGATGGCATGCCTGTGGAGCAGCTTGTCTAAAGTGTGGGTTGATCAGCCCACTGATGTTCTTCCTTCCACCTGAGCTGCTGGAAAACTCCTGTGATTGGGGCTCATTGTTCATGGCATGGAGAGTCTCATCCAATCTGCAAGTTAAAGCAAAAACAATTAAACACTCAAACATCTCACCATGTTCAGATGTTGGATTTTCCTACTTTTTGTAATATGCATCCATGTGGTTTCCCTCATCAATCACTTGTCTCCCAGCAAAGTCCAGCGTGATCTTCCTGTCCTTGCGAGATGCATGGCGAAGCTCCCTCAGCTCCTCCTCCTTCCTCCTCAGCTTCTCTCTCTCACCAGGGGACAGCCACTGATTGGACTCGGTTGCAAAGTAATCTGACTCATCATCCAGAACCTGTGTTCTCTTCACACTGGAGTCAAGAATGGAAGTAAATCAAAGAACAAGTTACAGACATATTAAAATGTCAATTAAAATCCCACTCCTGACATCTTTTGATGTATTTTCAAAGTGTTCCTGATGCTCTTTTACCTATGATTATGCTGTTTTTAGTCAGAATTTTAAAAACAGTGTCATTTTTGGGACGCAGTCCCAGTCGCAGTTGTAGGTGTGACTGTTGGTGTCCACTGATGTAGTTGCAATGTTTTCATCAGAAAAAAGGGCCACAAAAACATGATAAAAACACAATTTTCATTGGAGTGGGACTTTAAATGAAATCCACATTTGAGAAGGAAAGCAGAAGCTCCATCTGTACTTAAGAAATTCTTTACTTCCCACCTATTTCTGTCAAATTCCAGCAGTTTGTCTTTGTGCTGAATTGCTTTCTCCAAACCATCCTTTATCTTGGCATCTTGATGTGGCAGTAGCTCTCTTTCTGCACCATCTATCAAAACAAAATCAAACTTAGAGCTACTCTCCACACTTGTCACTGGGATTTTAACTAGGCAGTTGTGACTCTCACCTCCCATGAGTTTTTTTCTGAGTTTTTGGCTTTTGTTAGAATCCCGTTGCAAAATCTCCTGCTCCTCTGCTGTGCAAACCTGAATAAGAAACAGAACTCCTTAAAAAACAAGAATAAAAGAATTCAATTAGATGCAAAAAAAAAATGAGTCTAAAATAAGTTGGTTTACCAGACTTCCACAGAAGAGGCACGGTCCTGAACCCTCCTGTTCGCACACAATCCGCCCACAGCTCAAACAGTTGTTGATGAGTTTGTGCTTTTGAGCAAGGCACTCACAAGGATATCGGCCTGGGAGCAGAACAGTCAACTTGTCCTGGCCCTCTTTGGCATAGAGATTGACAAACTTTGATTTCTTCTTTCCTGAAGAAGAACTATTGCTTTCCTGAGCCTGAAATCACAAAACATGGATACAATTCTTTAATCAAGAAACGACTAAACAAATTTACAGAATAAACATACAAACAAAATTGGAATTTTTCTATATTCTGCTGTATCAGAGAATATTTGTTGATTTGTACAAAAGTGATGCTAGTGTGATGACAACCCTATCGTACCAGAAAGAAAAGACAAAATTAAATTAAGGAAGACATGTATCAACAAAGATTTAACCCCAAGATGACATACGTTTGTAAAGGCTACTAAGAGTCTTATAGAGGTTGCATACAAAAGAATCAATGTATTGGCTTTGCTAGTCCACAAGGAGAATTTAGAATTTCAAATCAAAAGCATCTTAGACTACAATCCATGTCAAATCCTTCATGAATTGCAACCAAGAGAAGGTTTTACAGGTGTATGTGTCTCTGAAGGACAAAAGAGGAACTCTACCAGTAAGAGAGGAAATGTTGTCATGGAGAAAACTGAAGAGTGATGAGCAACAATGTTATAGAAGGCTATATAACATCTATGTGTAGTGCTCTACCATAGTGTTTGAGGAAGATTTGTTACAATGCAGCTGGAAGGGAGCCAAAACACAGTTTATAATCTGGAGGAGACATTTTACATTAAAAAAAAAATGTTGAAAATCCAACAATTTAATCCCCAAATGAACCAGCTCAGGGGATTTTATTAAATCTGATCCGGGTGCCAAAGGCAGGTGCAGCCAATAAGTAATCAACATTTGTGACCCTTAAATCAGGGACAAACTCAATGTTCTAAGGACAGGTTGCTATGCATCACAGTGTTCCCTCACATCGTGGTTCACCTTTTGTGGTCTCACTGTTTTGTGGATTTTTCCAGTGCAATTTTGCATGCTTTTTTCCCTCAGCGCTCTGTGTTCTTAATAGCTGTCAACATTATCAATTTTTGTGCTGTGGCTTCTGTACAGAATGTACTCAGGTTGACAAATTTGAATACTTTTTTAATTGTGATCAGATCTTTGTTTTCATTCTGAATCCTGAACTTCCTTTTCAGGATTAAAACTTTTCCTGAACTTATGTTTTAATGAAGGTTTCAACTGGAGTTTTAAAAAGAGAGAAAAAATGTGAAAATGTTTGTTTGTGCATAGTGTGTAGTGAAAGGGTTTTACAGGCTTTAAACATCTACAATCCTAATTTGCAGGTTACAAACCTATCGCAGGTTATTTTTGGAACGTAACCCCCATGTTAAAAATGAAAAAACACTGTACAGACTGAATGTTAAAGCATACTTTGCATTCTTTAAAGATACCTATATATTTTTTTAAAATCTTCGTTCTATTTACCATAAACGCAATGAGAAGAACAATTCCAAGTTTACACATTTTAGCCCAAAATGATAGCGTCCATTTCCCCCCTAACTTCTGCTTTACCCAAACGACATAAAGGACAAAGAAAATGTGTGTCACTTTGTGCTCACCCTCATCAGATCAATGGGTGTCTTCACTACTTCAGGCTCAGGCTCCTTCATGGTCGCAGTCACCACTTCCTGTTTGTTACGTCCTTTGCGTTTTGACTTTTTTTGAATGTCTTTAGCCCCATCTTGCATTTCTAAATTAGATATTAAAATTACAGACAGACACTGTAAACAAATGAATTCCATTTATCTTTTTTTTCTGCGTAAAGTCCTCATGGTATAGTTTCATTGTGGGTTGAAATAAAATGTACATTTCTCACTCACCTGGTGACACTGATTCTTTGAGAAGAAAATGACTTGTGGTGTCTGAGGTTTGTCTTTTGGACCTCATCCATCTGCTGAGCAGCTCATCAATAAACTGTTTTTTACTCCCATCCGTGCCTTGCAGGAGGTCTCCCACATATTCCTCTATCTCCTCAGCTTTCTCAATGGACAGAATGTACCTACAGAGCAATAGGACAAATAAAACATACCAACACATCAACACAAAAGTAAAATAAGAAAGTCCAAAAACATTGAGAAATTTGTGGAATTCTGAAGCAAACCACAGATACATATCATGGTTAAAAGTCTAAATGTCTTATGTGTATCAATGCAATATGTAAAACAAAAGAGAAAGAAATGAAAAAGAAACAAGTATTTCGTTTAATTAATCACTTTAATTAAATAAATGCAAAATTGAACAAAATAGCAAAAGTCATGACAGCCCTCTCTGTGCAATGAAATTGTTTCAAATGTTCTTTTAACAGTACCAATGCTTTATTTGTGTAGTATTCAAACTTTTAACAGTTTCATGTAAATAAAGTTAACCTCTTAAAAACTGTTTAATGGCCATTGTAGACAAATTACCTTTTAAAAAATGGTATGAACGCTTTACGTCAGCGTAAACCAAACTTCTGAGAAGAAATCTGCTATCAAGACAAATTAGCTAAACATCTGGTGTAATATGTTCCAGCGCTTCAAGGCTGCTATGTAAAATGATGTTTCACACAGGTACAAATCACTGTTCCAGCTTTATCCCTTCATATATATGACACTATAGTAATAATGTATGTTTGTTTGTATTTGCTTGTTTTTAGGTTTAGTTTAGTAAAAAGTTAACCAGGTGATGTTAAACGGCCATCCAAGCAGCAATTGAAACCTGTCAAAAAGCTTTGGCGTGAAAAGCTAGCCACGAAATAATGTAGACACTTTACTTAAACTCACCCTATAATTTTATAAACAGGAGATAAAAAGGCAGAAACCCAAAGGCTAACTTCCTTACTAGCTGTTTTTAATGAGAGTGCTAACGTGTTACATGTGTACACATGAGCATATTTAAACGACTTACTGGACGATGTCTTCGCTCGCATCCAAACCAAATTTATGGTGTAACTGGTCCACACACCACTGCAACAAGGGATCCGACATTGTTGAAATTAAATGACTATGATTCAACTATCCAATTAAGTCAAACGAGAAATTTGAGGATGTTTCCACTCGCCAAATAACAACGACGTACATAGCAACCCGGATTTAAATCCGGAATAAACTCAAGCTATCGTTCAAAGGTTCCGCTGTACGACCAAACCCGTTGGGAGGATTTCGACAACAGGAAATACAAAACACTTTAGAATGTCAAAGTAACTTTTCGGTTTAGCCTAACACTTTTTTGAGATTCGAAATACGCTAATTATTAAATAAGTAAAAATAAAAGGTTCTAGTGTTGTGGTCTCTGGTGAAACCTTGCAGGCTGTTATGCTTTGTTTAGTCACTAGATGACAGTTTAGTATCAGGGTTTTATGCTCTGTTCTTAAACTGGGGGCACAGTGAGGAGGCTACATATCATAAACTTTGTTAATTTAACTAAAAAAATTATTAATTTTAAAGTAACCATTAGGAATGTGTTACTGACAGTAAAGGCAGGACAGTCATTGGCTTCAAATGACACTGAAATTCTATATAATAACAATAATAATAACGATAATAACTGTTATAATACCTTTGATTTATTAAGTTTAATAGTCAATGACTACATAAAATAAAACAAAATAAAATGTTCTACTAATTTTCTAAAAATATTTTCTACCTTTTATCCTTTGTATAATTTTCATTTTTTGTTTAATTCAATTTCTTATCTTAGCATATCTTTAAGTTTTTGTCACTTTTGTTAGGGTGACTCATCTGGTTTAATACTTCTGTGTCTGTGTTTTTATTTTTAATTGTATAGCACTTTGAGCTGCACAAGGTATAAGAAGCACTTTTTATAAATAAAGTTATAAATAAATAAATAAATAAAAGGAGGTAAACATTTATTCCAGTTCCAGACCATCTTGTAAAGTGTTCATTTGCTAAAAATAATTAATAATAATAAAAAAAACCTAAACAATTAGAAATGTAAACATGGGGTTATTTAATGTTTTATTAAACATATGACATAATACATCACATTTACTTGTGTAATATGTCTGAGTACAAACTACAGCAGTCTTTCATAAGTAATGCAGGTTGTAGGACTTTCTTGAGGGAATACAGAAATAAAAGAACAATAATACATCACAGAACAAATCACTTGCACTATTTCCTGTTAGCAGATGTAATAATCCTTAACAAAATCCTCCTTTTTATTCAGTTTAATATTCAAACGGGGTAAAAAATAGATGTTTCTTAATTGTGTAAATATAAAAGATATGTTATTATGTAATGCATTACTTTAACTATTTATGCATCACATGTTGCCTATATTATAATTTCTTAGTGTCACTTTTATTCAAAGTGAAGGTTAAAAATGTAGCAATTTAAAGATTTAGTTTACTAGTTTTTACCAACACATTTCCAACTTACAATGTTTAAAGACTGGTGGTTTTAAGTACGGATTTTTACTGATACATTTTCTTCTTTAGAGAAAAAGACTTTTAAGAGAAAAAGTCTTTGGAAATGGCTTCTACAAAGTTGGGAGCAGACATCAGAATTCCAATGGTGCAGAGGATGGTAAACAGCGAGAACGCCATAAGGCAAAGCCTGTCCACAACTGATGCAGCAAATTTCCACTCGTTGCACACTGACTCGTCCTCGTCCTGGTCACGAAAGCGCTTGGCGATGTAACGCACCTCGTCAAGTATCTTGGCCAGCTCTATTTCCATGTTTCCCACTGAAGAGCCATGAGTGGAGGGGAGAAGCATCTCGTCTTCACCTGCTCGTGTGATCAGCCGTCCACAGACCACCCCAGAGTCAGGGGAGGTGGCACCTGGGGAGTACTGAAGGCTCTCCAGACCACGGACGCCAACGTAAAGCAAGTTCCCGTTGGTGGACAGAGAGGCTGAAGTGGCAGCGTTGAGGTCCATGCTGGTCAGGCTGCTCCGCCGAGTTTTATTGTCACAGGCTGACCGCACTCGATCTTCACCTGGGCGCTTCATTCGCAGAAACCAGGCACACCAGTTCAGGAGGATCACACGGGTCTTCAGGAAGAAAAAATTATGAAAAAAGACTTCATGAACATTTCATTTAATATAAACTCTGTTTTTTGTCAGTCCACTTTGCTCTCAAACTCTTCAGTTTACTCTTTTTCACTCTTTTGGTAAACAGTTTAAAGGGCCTGTATCACGCTATTATTAAGCCTTTCAGAGAAAACTATATCCATTTATATGAAAATATAAAGAGCAGATTTTCTATGAAGTATTAGTAACTTTGTGAGCTCCTTTTACTACCAGAAGTACCCGATCTCTGAGGCACTGCCTTTTGCTCCTTATGGGTGCCGTTCATTTCACAACATTAAGAGTGTGTCAGTGTTTTGCCCACAAAAACAAACATCCAAACTTTTGCAAAGATGGATGTGCATATTGTGTGTATAAAATGAAAGCGTTTTGCCGATCTTCGATGACTCTGCGAGAAAATGTGTGTGTTAGCGTGGGGCGGTGCTGGTAGCGCAGAGTCTTCGTTGTAAGAACCTGCTCGTTTTCGTGGATTGAAAGGGGCTGTTCCTCAGAGCACAGGGTTTCAGAGGAATGCTCAGAGATACGTGAATGGAGCAAAAAAAAAACCTTTGGGTTGTATTTTGTGAGGAATTAACATTATAATACACTGAAAAGGTTTAAAAAATAATTTAGTATGATGCCTCTTAAAGCTTTTTGTTCTAAAGCTGGCATAAGCATGTGCATAGATGCTCAGAAACAAATTCATAGACACGTGCTGGCCAGAATTCAAACCGTACATAGCAGAAAACCTAAACACTTGCAATGGTTTCTTTGGCTCTTTATTTTGGCTTCTGGAGCCAAATACGAAAATGATCAACACTCACCCACTTTGGCATCTTGCCTCCATCAGGGTCATGATGGTGATACTGCAGGACCAGTACGGTGGCAATCACTGAGAGACCAACGATGACCATAGTGGTGGCAAAGTACTCCGCTATTAAATGGAAAAGACAGAATAAGTGGAAACAGAAAGTTACGGAGTAAAAAAGTCACAGAGGTAACACATTTTTATAAATTTATATATTATAACCATAAGTATAACCGTAATCCTGACCTTAACCCTTCCTCTGGGTACGCGCAGCCAAGAAAAAAGTTCAGCACTGGCTTTACATATTTAGAAATTTTTGTGTGAATAGTCACTTTCATTCATAAAAAAAAAAAAAAAAAACTATTGTTCAAAATAGCTTTTCTGTTGATTTTGTCTCCATAGCAACCCTTTTATTTTTTGATCTCCTGGGACTGACGAACTGGTCTATTTGATTTTTAGAAGAATCGGCAAACGTAAAGTTTTGCATTTCACCAGCAACAGAGGTTTTTAGTTAACCCAAAATCCTAATATATTTATCGTATGTAACGTTATAGTTCAGCTTGAGCCAACGATTCATGTCAGGGTTTGTTTTTTTTGGGGGGGGGTTGTCAATCACTTTGACCAAAATTAATTTTCAACGGGCAGTAGGTGTGTGAAAATGTTGGTGTTTTTAATTCTGTGGCGGGGGTGACATTTTTGCTCAAAGAAAGAAGAATTATAAAAGCAATATGGTCCCTGCAGTCCAGGATTGCTGCATGACATAATTAACAAAATCTTTGGAAATTAATATTAAATAACTGACGTTGCATGAAATTATGTTTTTTATTATAAAAAAAAACACAACAAACCAATTAAACGTAAACCAAAACATATAACATACAAAGGACAACTAGAGAAGGACCACTAAAAGAGGGAAAAAAAGCTTCATTGATATTCTGCCTTGTGGTTTTTTTACTGCAAAATTATGAGGCAAAATTAAAAAAAAAATACACATCTAGGATAGGGATTTTACAATGTATTTTTCATGGCTCTGCAATGATGCAAATAAAACAATAAAAGTATTCAATTTTGCTGCAGCTGTTCATTTTATTCAACTATTTGAAAGTATTTTCAGACAATATCAAAATGTAATCCAGTCCATTGTGCTGATTGTTTAATAGTCAAAAATGCATTTTTTGTAATGACCCTTAACCCAAACTGTGTGAGTCAGTAAGTTTTGTCAGTACATGTTTTTGTGCCTAATTGTCAGGCAGTGATGGTAAAGTCAGACTCACGCAGCAAAAACCTTAAGTATAACCAATAACCTTAAAAATCTTAAGAAAGTAAAAAAAGACTTACTTTCAAGAGAAAATGTATTATTTTCTGACTTGCAAGAAAACGAATCTTATCAAGAAAGTTGTTCAATCACAAAATAAACTTAAGTTTGAGAATAAATGGCTTAATTATTTTCCTATAATAAGAACTCTTGGTAAGATCATTTTTCTTTCCCCCATTTGTAGATTTTTTTTTGTTTTTTTGCTTATTTGACGAAAATCTGCCAATGGGGTCCATTTTTGCAGTTCAGGAAATTGAGCTTGAGGCAGGAACTTAAACACTTAAATAAACTATCAAAGGTTTCTGAAAACACAAAATAATGTACCTCTCTGCTTTATTGTATTTATTTTAGAACATGCAATTTTTGTGATTTTAGTATGTGAATTCATCTATCAGTGGGTTTCAGCCTGTTGGACAAAATGTAGAAATAAATTAAAACTCGAAAAGAACAAAACCATGAGCAAAGGGAACTTCAAAAGGGGCAACAGAAGCAGATGACCTGACAAGCAGACACCAAAATAAACTGAGGATGATTAATGGATATAAAGACAGCTGTGGATGATTATCAAATAAATGAAAGCAGTTGTGACTGACAGAACATTACAAGCACTAAGAGAATATTACTGACAAACAATAAAGTCAAATTCATCACACTGATTGATAAGAAAATGATTCCACTACTAAATATCTGACATTCCATCCACATTTCAGAGGACAAAAAGAGCAAAATATGACTATCTTCACATTAGTGTGATGTAAAAAACTCAACTGCCAGAATTTAAAGCTTTCATTTTAAGAATTTGTTTTTTTTTTCATTTGACAACCATAGAGACAGCTTATAAAATTGGACTGAGCTTACCTATTAAAGGCACAGAGTCTGATGTAGCAGGCATTATCTCTGCCACCAGCAGCATGAAGACAGTCAGGGAGAGAAGGACAGTAATGCCTGAGAATTACAATAAATCTCAGTTAGTATATAGTGAAAAGCACTCATCTCTCTCACACTTTGAAAAAAAAAAAAGTACATGAGCTTCAATGTTTTATTTTCTGCTTCAGTTTCTGCCTTGATCAGAAAACCACAGAAGCACAGGCAGTAAAGTAACTGAACTGTCATCCTCTAAGTTCATTCAGAAGATGACAGCTCTAAAAATAAAGAAATGAGCAGTAGAGCTGGGTATGTGTTAGAAAGGTTTACACAAAACGTTTTCCAAATGGCTGTGTTTCACTTGCTGCTGAGGCTCTGGAAATCACCAATGAGGCTTGTATCTAGTCAGAGGTCAATTCTGTTTTGCTGTTGCTCATTTTTGCTGTTGGCAGAATATTTTCATGGGTGCAACCCACATACTTCACTCCACAAATGCATTTTCCTTACACAGGTGTCATCATGTAAAAATCTTTTAAAGTCCCACTCCGATCATTTTTTGATCTATTTTGATCTATTTTCAAAGCTTTCCCACATGACATTTTTAGCAAAAATACCACAAACCTGTGTTGTCTTCTAGGACAAAGTTTTTGAAGGGCAACAGCAGTTCATTAGAAATTACCTTTGAGTTGTGGCCGGGACAATAAGCTGCTCCCTTCCCATCATCTATCTGTTTACTCATTCTTCCACTATCTTACAGCCACTCACAACCCCGACCTCACATTACCAATGCAGGAAAAAAATAGTGAGCAATATTGGAGCCATCCAGCTGTACAGTTTTGATCCAGATTCCAGCTCAGATGAGGAAAACAATATAAACGGATCTATTTGTCTATAAATGAATGCATCAGAATGGAGCAGAGCGGGGAGCTGGTGGCTTGCCGAATGTAGCTTGTGCATCTCAACAAGCTTTTTCCCACAGCACTTTTTCATTTGCTCATGATTCACAATAATTTAAATAAAGATACTCAGATATGCAGTTTTAATCTTAATTTTCTTTGTATATGTCGTCCATCATGAGAAAAATGCTAAAAGAACATGTTAAAAACACCATTTTCATTGGACTTGGTCTTAAACAGGCTTCATAAGGATGTAATGTTTATTACTAAGACGCATCATTACAACAAATAACTTATTTGGCAAAAGAAATTCACCTTAGTTTGTTGCCAAGTTAACATTTTCAGCCAAATCCTTTTAGAATAGAATAGAATAGAATAGAATAGAATAGAATAGAATAGAATAGAATAGAATAGAATAGAATAGAAAAATGATTGATCACACAAAGGAAAAATTTCCTTTTTACCTAGCTTTATTAAAAACAACAGATAAATAATAAACAAGACTAAAAATAAGCCTAAAAACATTCATAAAAAGATTAATAAGAACAAATTCTGTAAATTATGTTACCAAAAATGGCAAAAATAGTTATGAAATTTAATAGGCACTTCGTTTGAACATAAGTTGTAAAGTAAACATTTAAATCAGAGGAAATTTTACAAAGAAAATGATATGAACGCAATAATCTTTGTCATTGATGGACTATTTTAATTTTCTCTTTAAATGAAATAATTTTTCAAACTTATCCATTGGAAATAACAATCAAAGGAATTGATACAAGGCAGCGAATCTGTTAGGAAACTCCAATTATATTTTATACCATAGCTACAGACTTATAAAACTGTTGTAAACATGCTTCCACACCTGATGACCATTATAATGTAAATCTAGAAATAGCTGTGCTAAAATAAAGGTTTTCTGTTCTGCAGTCTTTTCATTCACGAGTCAACTGTTCTAACATTTCAACTAAATGTATGCAGAAATCCATGACTAGAGATCCTGATGATTTATCTAGAAATTTACAAATCATATTTTTCCTGACAGCTCAATTTTAGGGAAATTAAATAGGCGAATAAGTGCTGTCATGATAAAATATTTCTTCACAAGAGAGCTGGTTGATGTATGATTTCATATGCATTTGCTTTTATGAACACAGCATGAAATGCTGCACAAACACTCATACAAACATATAGACATATAAATTACTTACTAACTAAAGAAAATACCCCCAAAAATATTGCAAACTAAAATTAATTACAAAAATAAAAGCACATTTTATCTTCTATCTTGATGTTGCCAATCAAGTTAAATTATTGAAGAATCCTGCACATCTAAACAAACATTTCATTAAAGAGATGCTTCTGACTCTTTAATCCATATGAATAAAGAAAACCATCTACAACATATTTGAAAAAAAAAACCTAATCTTTATAAATGTCAGCTCCCTACACTGCTGTGTACAGAGAATACTGTAGCCATCAGCTACCTCTACAATCTGATTCAATAAAACCTTTATAATTAATGAATCTGGCACCAAAGTCAACAATGACAACTGAGATAAGAATAAAATGTGCTCCCGATCTGTTGACAGTCAAGCAAGTGAGTCACGTTGATTATCTAGTGGACACAGAGGAAGTGCAACAGTAAAAAAAAACCCTGCATGTACTCATAGAATAGCTTATTACCCCAGAGACAAACGGAAAAGAAAATGATGCTGTTTTTGATGAAGAAAAACAGAATATTTTGAAGTATTGGCTGTGACTTGACTTGATGAGTTTTAAGATGCAGTTAGCATACAAAGACAGCTGTAGTGCTCATCTTGCCAGATGTGATTTTGTGATTTATACAAAAACTTCAAAATATATTTTTAAAAGTTTATACAGACACAACTAAAAACATTTGAAAACTGCAACTGAGAAATAAATCAATTTGGACTAAAGTTTCTTACAGCCTTAAAGTTGATTTATGAGTCTCCTTTTGTGTGTCTCAGTAGAATTTGCAACCGATCCTCTTCTCCACCCCCTAAATGACCCTAATTCATTTGGAACTTTTGTTTTATCATTTTAAATTATGAATGCCTGATGTCAGAAAACGTAAACCAATAAAAGCCAAGTGGCTCAAGAAGGGACAGATTGGTTATCTCAGCATTCACCTGGGAAAACTTTAAAATGTTGCTTTAAAGAGTGAGACCTTGACTTCTTGGGTTTATTAAACTTTTTAAAGTCTCACTCTGGTTATCTTTTTAGCTTTTTTAAAACTATCCCCAGTGATCTTTTCATATTTTGCCAAAATAAAAATCTGTCATAGTTTCTGCAGAGCGGCAGTAGTTCATTAGAAATGCATCTCTGAGTTGTGGGCGGTCCTCGAAAATGACAGGTTTTTGGTCAATTATAGTCATAATTAAAAGACCACTGGAAACGCTTTAAAAACAGATCAAAAGATGATCAGAGTGAGACTTTAAAATGCATTACTTTGACTATATGTTCTTCCATTACTTCAAACAGCTTTATTCCTCTTTTTTACAAAGATAAAAGAATGTTTGTAGACCTTTAATATAAAAAAAATCTTCCTTTAAATTTGAAACAATATATTAATTTAAAGAGAAAAACACCATCAAAGATGAGTGTTTAAAAAGCCCAGAAATGCAACGCAACAGTTTAAAAAGCGCAAGCTGAGTGAATGAAAAATGAGTAGAAGGAGGATCTGTGTGGGAGTTGCGGCCAGATAAGTTTGGATCAATTTTTTCCTCCTCTATCTATTCTCCCTTTGAATTATGTCCAGTTCCAGGAGGTTGGGGTGGAGAAATGATGACTAAGGCTGCAGCAGTGACAAATCCTCTGGCTCCTCCAATGGATGTTAGAGCTTTAAATTTTGCTGAAAAAAGAGTAAACTCTGTTTTTGCCTGCAGATTTTTTCTTTTTTAATCACAGGCTTTTAAGACCCTCTGACATTTGATAGAACTATCAACAAGTTTTAGCTTTAGGGAACATAGGCTTTAGCTATAAAGCTAAAGAAACACAAATAATTTTCACCAAAACTTAAGAATGAGTGTAAAAAAAAAAGCCAGTCTTTTTTCTTGGCATCATCTTGAAGATTTCCTGGAGAATTCCCAGGACAGCTGAGACACTAACTCCTCGGCACATCCAGCAGCTGCTGCAGGACCTCCTTCCTGTATGACACTAAGAGAACATCAGGGAGCATTACAGCCATCCCAGCCTCTTGAAAATGTGGAGGAGCAGCAGCTCTACTCTGAAGCCTCTTTCACAGAGGATTAATTCCATTCATATGTGGAGCCTTAGATTCATTACAATACTGTGGAACCAATGTCCGTCATTGTCTGTCACCTACAGTTGGAAGAGGCTTGGTGTGAAATGTCAAAGTGGTTCAATTCTGGTGAATCTTGCTCCAGCTTTTGTCTTTCCCAGTTCTGTTCTGATATCAGAAAGACTTTGTGTCATATTATTCCAGCCGGGCACAAAACTATTAATTTCCATGATAATTTTTTCAAATAATTTGGACTGCCATCCTTTTATTATTACCAAAAGTTCAGCCTGGTTTAACTTTAGTGTCCACTAAACGCGCGTTTTATATGCAAAGCCCAGAAACAGCTGTAAAATCTTGCGTATGCGAGAGTTTTGATGGTGGAAACCCAATGGAAGTGGCCTCGTGAACGTGCGTTGCAAAAGCCGGTGTGAACGTCCCTGCAGAGAGGAGACAGCAGCAGCAACGGATGATAATGAAGTTGCTTTCCTCTAGTTAGTTAACAAAACACGCACATAGACAGCATTTCAGTGTGTCAGCTGCTCTGCAGGGATTGAACACTTCAACAACTGCAAGCAGTGATCAACTGTTGGGAATACCTCCAAAGGGAAGTTATGGGGTGAATCAGCAACAGTAGATCTGACAGGTGTGCAGGTACAAAAACCTTTGTGTTTCAGCTTCACACCCAGCTTTCCACCACACATGAACAAAACTTGATCTTTCATTTGGGCCACTTCTTTCTAACCTAAAAGTGGAATTTTCTGATTCAGAGTTAAGGCTTCACACTATCTTTCCCTCTTGTTTCAGAATCCATCTCAGTAAAAGCTGGAGGTCAAAGTTCAACATGATCAAATGATCACAAAGTCGCTAAGATGGAATATTGCGGCCCTGAATCACTACAATTAGTATGTCAATACACACATTAATGCACATGGAGATTCTTATTCATCCAGGTCATGTTATCACATCTGCTGGTCTTTAAATGTTTATCTAGAGGATGTTTTACTCAGTAGCTTATGAAGTGAGGAAATTCAGCTAATTATTTGCTTGACTATTAGACAAGGTGAGGCACAGTAGGGCACTTTTAGATAAGCGGATGAGGAGTTTAATATGTACTTTTTGGTCGGAACGCAGCTGCTGTTATTGAAGCCCACAATATTGATGTTTTTGGAATACAGATGTGCAGTTTTGGTGGTTGTGTTTTTTGTATCATATCCGATATATATCATGTAATTTAAAATGCGCCTGCCACAAGCTCAGTACATGACATTTGGGAATCCTCTAATTCCCATTTTCTACAATCAAATAAATACTGCTCAGCAAGCAAGCAATCAGCACAGAACCTGATTTAAGGGTGCTCAAAAAGCCTAACTAATGTGTTACTTTGTGAGGGGTTTAGTGTGACAGGTGTGTTGACATTTGTTGTTTGGTCTGTTGTTAGTGTGTGGCAGGTGTGAAGGGGACTCCAGTCTCCTGGGGAAGGATGTCAAAACAGCGCTGTACACAAGAGACAGGAAATGTCTCCATGTGTTTTGAGCCATTCTTTGTGGACAGGTTGTTTCATCTCTTCATGGACAGATCACAGCACTCCTGACTGCACTGGAGGGCATGAACGACCTTGTTGGTGTTTTGTCTTTAGGCTGGACCACTTTTTACAATAGTAAGTGAGCAGCAAACTAGATTTTTTATGAAGGAAAGAAATCCTGTGACGTGCTTTCATTTGTTTTTTTTTTTTTATTTACAGAAAAATGCAACAACATTTTTTCTCAGGAAAGATAGTTTTATGCAGATATTTTCCTTAAAAAATCCGGTGCAAATCAATTTAACAAACATGAGCCCTGTTAATGTATTTGAAGGGTTTGGAGAACATTATGATTAGGTAAAGAAGCAGTAAAGGTTCATTGTGATCCCTTATTGTTTGGGTTACAGAGTTGTGTCCACCTTTATATCTCACTGCTGCAGATGTTACTACTGACCTTCTGTTCCAAAACCCTACAGGATAAGATGCCTTAAGCCTTAGTCACATAAGCATTAGTCGCAGATGGTTTTTGGGATTGTCCAGGCCCATGGAGGGTTGAAAAGAGGAGTGGCTGCACCTTAAGGGGAGCACAGCTGTGTCCTGCAGTTCCATTGAAGCTCGTATGGTCACCTCAAGGGACGTCCGGAAGACGGAATGTACGGTTTTTGTGTGTGTTGTAACTGTATTGTGAAATATTTGTAAGTTTCACACACTTATGATGTACGGGTACATGCTGTCGTAGAGTGTTCTTAACACTGCACTTTTTGTTGTGAGTAAGGTGTGCGCACTGGCCCCTGACTGTGAAAATGTCACACATACAGGCGTGTGTATGTGATGCCTAAGGACGCCTGTAGGGTGTTCACAGAAACTACGCTGTGATTGCATTTCTAATACAAAGTTCACACCAATTGTCCGAAATGCCCATTCAAGCAGCTGCATTCAATGAAAAGTCTGTTAAACCGCTTATAAATGTTTCAGACCTCCCTGTTTAAAACTCTCCCATCCACATGTCACTACGCATGTTTTTAAATCCGTTTTCGGGCTCTATGTAGAAAACGCGCTGCAATTCTGCATGCGTCAAAAGTTAAACCAGTTGAACTTTGTTCATAGAGAATAAATTAATAATTGCCACATGTGTCCGGCCGGAATTCTATGACCCCAGGTCTTTCATTTATCGGAATAGAGCATGTAAAAGAAAACGCCTGGAGTGAGATTCGCGAGATTTTTGTACAAAAACCCAAGTTCAGCACCTTGAATTTGCAACACATGGTTGGTGTGTGTGTGGCATAACTGTCAGGCTGCGTGCAAGGAGCATGCACTTTTCACATCAACAGTACTAATTGGCCCCTTGTGCAGTCTGCAGAGATTTGGGGGGATTGAAATAATGAATAATCCATAAAAACCATCAGCGTCTCATCTATTTCACCTTTACTTACCCTTATGTGCTGCTTAAGCGTTCACTATTACCAGTCATCTGATTCACGCCCATAGAAAACAATATCCGTGAACATTTTAGCTCTACAGCCTCATCGAGTGGTCTACTACTGATATTTCCCGAAGGCCACTTGCATCCCCCTTACAGGTTTGCCCATTTTTTTACCTACAGATAACCTGTATTTTCTCAGAAGGGCAGTTGTGACTAATTCCTTAGAAATGTTTCTATGATGGCCTTAAGCTTAATCCTGTAAACAGATGAGTAAAGAGTAAAGATTAATACTACTGGTTAATATAATTTGGTAATAAACTTATCCATGGTGTTTTTTTTGTGTATGTATGTGTGTTTTGGTTCTTCAAACCTAGTGAGATCTTCTCTCCAGAGTCAGCAGGCAGAAGAAAGACAAGCAGAGCCAAAGTGGAGATCAAAACACAGGGAAGGAGCAGATTGAGGCCATAGTAGAGGGTCCGTCTACGCATCACCACCGTGAAAGTGATGTCAGGGTAGGGCTCATCGCAGCACTCATAAAAGCGCTCATTTCTTTGTCCAGGAACCTCTGCAAAAGGACAATAAGGAACATGCATTTCTTATAGGAAGAAATATCACAGTCACAGGGTGGTACTTTTACCAACAAGATCCCATTCTCCGTTGGCAATGTAGCCAGAGATATCTGCGTCCAACAGTTTTAGGTCCAGGGACCAGCCGCCATATGTCCAAGAGCCAAATTTCAGCTCACATCTCTGGACATCAAAGGGGAACCAGCGCACGTCAATATAACAGGTGCTCTTGAAGATCCCTGGAATGAATTGAAAACAGGAAAAAATAGAGAAAGCTTTTTCCACTGAGGTCAAACAGACCTTTTTAGAAACAACTACAGCAGACAAAACTATCGTATTTGGAGTAAATTCTCTTTTTTGCTTTAATAAAAGATCTGAAACAAATAAAAGGAGACATAAATTGAAAAATGACATTCCATGACGTCCAAAAGGTAGAAAGAAAATCGACTGTAATGGGTAAAAGTGGTTCCATACACTCTGTCAAAAGAAAAAAAATCAAAATGACAATGGGATGAGAGAAGAGGTTATTCATTTGGGAAGCCACCAAACACATTTCCATTAGCATTTAAGAAAAATACTGGCAGTTCACAGGAAATTAGGCCTGTCCTTTGTCCCAGGCTGTAAAAAAATTCAGAGGAAATAAACAGAAATGAGGATCAAACAAACCGAGGGACCCTTTTCCACTGCAAAGAACTCCAGAGACAAACTAATTTAAAGGATTTATTCCTGTTGACTACACGTGCATATTTATACGTTCCAGCTGTGTCTGACTCATGCAATCTGACCAGTTTCTCTCCAATGAGGAATTCACTGAGGATTCATTTGAAATAAGTTAAGAGGTAATTTGCTTGTGGCAGAGGCAATGAAGAAATTCAGTGAAAGAGCTATTTATGTTGCTATTGATTAAGAGGCTGGTTTAAGAGCTTTTGTCATGTAAGGAATAAAAAGGTAAAAGGAGTCTATCTAGGAGCAGGTATCTGGATTGATACATTCCCTTACAAACAACCAATGTGACCACTAGTGTGACTACTTACAAGCTGTAATGTATTAAAGATTACCGTATTTTTTGTAGCTTAAGTTGCTTTTATTTTTTTTTGCATTGTTTGGCTGGGGGTGTGACTTATACTTAGGTGTAACTTATATGTGATTTAAAAAAAGAAAAAATTGATCATGTATTTCTTATTTTCCGACTACCAACCACTAGAGGGCACTGTATGTGTATGTATCAGTATTTGCAACTGACAACAATGCAGAAGAAGAATTGCTATGCTCGGACTTTATACGAGAACTTGACTGAACTATCCTACTCCTGTCATGTTCCAAACAGTAAGTACCCGCTGTCTCCAAGAAGCTAAAATCCTATAGGCTTCTATAGAGAAATAAACAGTTATCACTTAGTCATTCTACTTGCAAAGTAATCATTCTTGCTCTGATACCTTTTTTTAATATGTTTTTGCTAATCCCAATTTATTTTCTTAACTGCAAGTCATTCAGTTAATAAACTGACCAATCGGATGCCTCAACATGCCTTGAACTTTCAAATAGTTTGAATAACAGATTCTCCTGAGCTTACTTTCAAGTAGTAGGGGTGTGGACTTCCAACAAGCTCCCTCCTGATTGGTGAGAGTGGTTGCTATAGAAACGATGACTCAGATGGAATAAGACCAATCACTGCTTACTGATGTTGTCTGGCTTCAACGTAGCGGCGCCAGTATTGTGAAAAAGTGGCAATTTTAGCCATTTTCAATGGGTGACATCACACTCGCTCAGTCCAGTTCTCCTATTTGGTCAATGTTCAGGACACATAACAAGTAAAATAAAGCTTAATATTAACAATGTCTTACACTACTTCATCACAGTAGAAATGTTATGTTAGAGTAACACATTACTATTATTATTATTTGTAATGCATTATGGTCACTGTGCTGCTAGCTATAAAGAAGAATATTTCAATTTTTTTATGACCACATACACTCTTTGTTTTTGAAAGGGTATTATCACTCTGATAAACCTGAAGAGAGCAGGTTACATGAATCTACCTTATAGATATTTTTGATTATAATTTGACCCTATGCAGTGAATGAGCATTGAAATACAAAACATTTTGCAAGGATTTCTATTATACCAAAAAGTCTATGCCGAAGAATTGAAAAGACAGCAAAGCAGACCAAAAGATATACACTGAATGTATAAAAAGTGAATTCTTAAATGTTCTTGATACTTGATGTATCAGAGGGACAATCTAATCATCACTGATTATCTTACTGCTCATCTACAACCACTTAAAATCCCATTGTGATCATCTTTTGATCTACTGTAAAAGCATTCCCAAAGGTCTTTTAATTATGATTGTCGTTTTTATCCAAAATAATAATAAAAAAAAACGGTAGTTTTTAGGACAGTTTCTGCAAAGCAGGAGTAGCTCATTTGAAATTCACCTCTGAGTTGTGGGTGGAACTGTTGACACGGATTAAGCTTTCCCCTATTTCCCATAATCAATCTGTTTACACACTCTCCTGCTAGCTTACAGCCCCTCACAAAAATGCCCCTTATAAAACTGGTGAGCAAATTCGGAGCTGTCCAGCCACAAAGTGCAACTATTTTATGATTCACTTTAGAAAAAATTGAGACAATCCGGTCCATCCAGTTCTTATGACATTCACTGTGAGGACAGATGTCATCTGTCCTTAGTAGGGGGTGGCAAAAAGATTCAAATAATTGCCTGTTACTCCCTTCAGCCCTTCTGAAATCAGTCATTTCCTGTCATCAGCCCTCTGATTACCTTCATAATAAACCACTTTACTTCTGTGCTGAGGACTGCCATCATCAGACCATCATTTCCAAGACTACAGACACATTTACATGCTGTTTTTTGCCTTAAAGTTTTTAGAAAATATCATGATCTTAATGACCCCTAATACTCAAGCAGGCTCTTGAAAGCATCTTTTGAGTGCAGTAGTCAAAATACTTACATTTCTATTGGGTATTTCTCTGGTCTCCTTCATGTGGTTCCTTCACAAACCACATTCATGACAATTTTAACATCCAAAAAAAAAGCCAGTGCTACTTCCACCTTTCTTTTGCCAAGGATATTATTTTTGTCTGTACCATGAATAAATATTGACCGACAGTAGTCACATCAATAAGGGTTGCTCATAGTTTATGCATGTCACCTCCGCCATCTCCATTAATACAGTATTTTTTGAAATACAAGTCATGTTATTTTGCATAGTTTGGCTGGCTTGCAACTTATATGCAATTTTTAAAAAACAAATTGCAATAACCACTGTAGGGGACTTTTTCGCTACTGAAAACAGCGCAAAAGGAGAAGCCCACAAGGTTCAGAAACGCTCATTTGAGCAACCGCTTCCATTGAAAAGTCAATGTAAACGCACACATATGTGTGTTTCTGGCTTTTGCGTTCAAAACTCCTACCGTCATGAGTCGCTACGGAAGTTTTCCAGTTTGTTTTTGGGCTCTGCGTACAAATCGCACAGCAACTGAATGTGCGCTGCAAGTTAAACCAGTTGAACGTTGACCAATCAGGGACTTGGATTTGGTCGTGAAATGTAGGTTTTTTTTTTTCAAAACACAGAAGTGTCAACTGTTTTTACGAGAGAAATGGAAGGGAAATGAATAATTCTGTTTTGTGCTCGCCTGGAATTATATGACACAGTCTTTTATATATATCGGAATAGAGGTGTGAAAGAAAAAGCCTGGAGCAAAATTCTCCAGATTTGCACCACTTCAGCATTATGTACCAAGCATCTTCCAGCTGAGTACATGCGCTAGTATCAGGCAGTGACAGTCCTGTATGAACACAATGTGATAAAAGTGCATCAAAAACCTATGTTCAGCGTGTTCTTGGATGCGCCACACATGTTTAATGTGTGTGTAGCATTACGCCAGGCTTGGCGACATTGTTCCACAGCAACAAAGAGGATAAAAATTTCCATTAAGTGAGTTGGAGTGATATAAAGAGTTTAGTTGAATTGTCAGCATGTTCTTTATTTTATGGTTATCTTCATAATTGTTCATTTGTTGCGCTAACATGCTAGACTATGTTTCATGAAGCCTAATAAGCATCAATGTGTTACCGTAGTGAAGTGTGCTGATATTCAGTCTCTTGTTATTTATTCCGTGTTTCTTCTTGTTCCAAAATGTTGTTAAATAAATTTCTCCCAAAACTTCCACTTTTTTTTCTTCTTTATTATGCTTCTTTTTGGCTAATACTCTGAAGCGACCTAAATATACTTTGGTTTTCTAAATTCTGACAAATGATTCTCATCAGAGGAGAATGGTGTTTAATAATGAATTAAATTGAAAAGCTCTTACCTGGGGGTAAGTAGGAACAGGTGCCTGAGGAGTTGACCAGTATGTTGGTGTGGAACGTTGCATCAAATCTTTCATCTGCACTGTTCACAACACAAAACATAGATTAAGGTTATTACAAACATAATGAAATGGTCCTGTACATCGACTGAGCAAGGAGGATTGCAAAGAACAGATATGAGGGGAAAAATCTATTTTTTTGTAGAATTAATGCTGAGGGTGCAATTATAGAGTATATGTGCATCACATGAGATGAGACTAAAGATAGTCATTCATCATTTCTCCCCATTCTCTCTGTTTTCTATAGGCCCATTCCAACACTTCTAAATTGACTCCCCAGAGATTTATGTAGAGTTGAGCTAAAGTTAAAATAACAACGACAATTCTCCTGTTTCAGAGAAAATAGAATGATTCTCTCAGTTTGACAGTGACAAATGAAGCGCCGCATGTTCTGCGCGCTCCGTAGTGGATTGAGACTGTAGTACCCGTTACTGCAGTCTCCTCATATTCTATAGTGTGAGTAATGTGATCCTACCAGGTAGATCATAAAAACACTTTCTTTAAAAAAGGTTTATTATGGCCCGCAGCAGCAGGGTCCTGTCTGCAAGGACCATATTGTTTTTGCTTTAACCCAAAAAACGCAAAAGCCCTTTAAAAGGCCTCAATCCAAGGGCCTAAGCTTTAACAGACCTGACCAGTGTGTAGTACAAGACAAGATACACAAAAGGACGCACTTAATCCTAGACGCAAAAACTTCTATATTGTTTCTGCTTTGTTTATTATTATGGCCCGCAGCAGCAGGGTCCTGTCTGCAAGGACCATATTGTTTTTGCTTTAACCCAAAAAACGAAAAAGCCCTTTAAAAGGCCTCAATCCAAGGGCCTAAGCTTTAACAGACCTGACCAGTGTGTAGTACAAGACAAGATACACAAAAGGACACACTTAATCCTAGACGCAAAAACTTCTATATTGTTTTTGCTTTGTTTATTATTATTATTCTCCTTTCTTACGACACCTGTTTGCCTAAATTTGACCCCCTGAACATACCCGAAAACTCACCAAAATTTCCACAAACCTGGGGAAAATTGTAAAATAATTTTTTTTGAAGTGAACAAACCCCCCCCAAAATGATGACATCACGGCGTGCGATCCCGCCAAAAAAATGAATGGGCCGAAATTTGTTTAAGGAGCAAAAAAAAAAAATTTTGAAATACGCACACGAAACCAAAACACACGCGTCGGGGGTATCCAGGAGAGCTTTTGAAATCATTATGGGGGGCCGCACGACCCACGCCTTGGCGGCCATTTTGTGGCGAAGTGCGAGATTTGGCGATTTTCACGTTTTTCCACAATATGGGAAAACAACACTTTGGTTGTTCCGATTTTTACGAAACTTCACACACATCCCGCCAGCCGGAGTCTACAATCACCACAGAAGTTTCATTGACCTTTGACCTTGGGAACTGGCCGCCATCTTGAATTTTTCAAAAAAAGCACGTTTAGTACAAGCTACAAACGAAAACTCGTCCTAGGGATTTTCATCAATCGTCTTGTAACTTCACGAGCATCAATGGCCGGGAACTGTGGACAAAATGTTGGAATTAGAAGTTGTAGAATTTGAATGGCGTGCGCGTGGCGAGCTCGCAACCGCCACGGTTTTAGCTAGCTTGCGCATGTTTTAGCAAAATATCACAAAACGCATATCCACGCGTGCGGTACGCCAGGCTGAACGTGGCAATGTAACTTTTGAAACTATAATGTAAAAATTGAGGCCAGGGGAAGCGAAAAACCGACGCAAAAAAAAGCGCCGACTCGGCGAAAAACGATTTTTTCGGAATTTTTTTTTTAGAATTGACGAACGAAACCTACGCAACTTTATCGGGGATATCCAAACGAAGATTTAAAATTATTACGCGATGACCACCCGACTCACTCCTTGGCGGCCATTTTGTTTCAAAATCTGACAATTGGCGATTTTCAATTACATCAAAAGTGACCTTTTGTTTTGGCGATCTTAACGAAATTTCGTCCAAAGGGTGCTAGCGCAAGTCTACACTGACATGTAGAGTTTCGTTGACCTTTGACCTTCGGAAGGGGCCGCCATCTTGAATTTACAAAAAAAAGCTAGTTTAGCACTAGCTTCAAACGAAAACTCGTCCTTGGAATTTTTATCGATCGTCTTGTAACTACTTGGGCATCAAGAGGAAGCAATTGCAAACAAAATGTTGGAATTAGAAGTTGTAGATTTTAAATGGCGTGCGCGTGACAACCTTGCAAAAGTGGCGCAGTCTTTATACTCGGCCAATTTTTGATGGATTCTTGTGAAAATTCAATATGTTGAGCCCAGACCAGAACTGGACATGATATAATAGAACCGGATACGAATATATTAAAAATGTGGGCGTGGCTAGCGAATAACCTTCGTTGCTAAGGGGTTTTAAGGGTTAACGTTTTCCGATTTGTCTGAAACAGACGTCTATCTGTTCGGTGTCACGGGGCGATCAAAACCTAAAATGGTTGCTATGGCGATTAAACCAACAGAAAAGCCGCCATTTTGAAAAAAGTGCTTTTTTTTCCCATTAATTTCTTATATAGAGCATAATGGGGTTCTTTGAGGGCAGTTTCTGGGTTAAGGCAATGTATTAGCAACATGCTAACTTTTTCCACTACATTGACTTATAATGGGGTTTTTTGGGCTAATTCTGAGTTAAGCTAACGTTTTAGCAATATGCTAACATTTTTAGCTAATTTGGCTTATAATGGGGTTTTTTGGGCTAATTCTGAGTTAAGCTAACGTTTTAGCAATATGCTAACTTTTTTCGCTAATTTGGCTAATAATGGGGTTTTTTGGGCTAATTCTGAGTTAAGCTAACGTTTTAGCAATATGCTAACTTTTTTCGCTAATTTGGCTAATAAAAGGGGATTTTTGGGCTAATTCTGAGTTAAGCTAACGTTTTAGCAGTATGCTAACTTTTTTAGCTAATTTGGCTAATAATGAGGTTTTTTGGGCTAATTCTGAGTTAAGCTAACGTTTTAGCAATATGCTAACTTTTTTAGCTAATTTGGCTAATAATGGGGTTTTTTGGGCTAATTCTGAGTTAAGCTAACGTTTTAGCAATATGCTAACTTTTTTCGCTAATTTGGCTAATAAAAGGGGATTTTTGGGCTAATTCTGAGTTAAGCTAACGTTTTAGCAGTATGCTAACTTTTTTAGCTAATTTGGCTAATAATGAGGTTTTTTGGGCTAATTCTGAGTTAAGCTAACGTTTTAGCAATATGCTAACTTTTTTAGCTAATTTGGCTAATAATGGGGTTTTTTGGGCTAATTCTGAGTTAAGCTAACGTTTTAGCAATATGCTAACTTTTTTCGCTAATTTGGCTAATAAAAAGGGGTTTTTGGGCTAATTCTGAGTTAAGCTAACGTTTTAGCAGTATGCTAACATTTTTCGCTAATTTGGCTAATAGTGGGGTTTTTTGGGCTAATTCTGAGTTAAGCTAACGTTTTAGCAATATGCTAACTTTTTTCGCTAATTTGGCTTATAATGGGGTTTTTTGGGCTAAAAGTGTGATAGGGTCAATCGTGCACTTTGGGGGCGGTGGGAGGGGGCTCATAGGTGGGCGGTAGGGGCAAGAGTGGTGCGTAGAGGAGGGCGGCAAGGGCGGCTGAGGCGTGAAGAGGCCAGGGCTAGGGCGGCGGTGGCGTGTAGAGGCCAGGGCTAGGGCGACGGGTAGCGCCTGCGGGCCATCCAACGCCGCTTGCGGCTTTAATTATTATTCTTGTTTCTAACGACACCTGTTTGCCTAAATTTGACCCCCTGAACATACCCGAAAACTCACCAAAATTTCCACAAACCTGGGGAAAATTGTAAAATAATTTTTTTTGAAGTGAACAAACCCCCCCCCAAAATGATGACATCACGGCGTGCGATCCCGCGAAAAAAATGAATGGGCCGAAATTTGTTTAAGGAGCAAAAAAAAAAAATTTTGAAATACGCACACGAAACCAAAACACACGCGTCGGGGGTATCCAGGAGAGCTTTTGAAATCATTATGGGGGGGCCGCACGACCCACGCCTTGGCGGCCATTTTGTGGCGAAGTGCGAGATTTGGCGATTTTCACGTTTTTCCACAATATGGGAAAACAACACTTTGGTTGTTCCGATTTTTACGAAACTTCACACACATCCCGCCAGCCGGAGTCTACAATCACCACAGAAGTTTCATTGACCTTTGACCTTGGGAACTGGCCGCCATCTTGAATTTTTCAAAAAAAGCACGTTTAGTACAAGCTACAAACGAAAACTCGTCCTAGGGATTTTCATCAATCGTCTTGTAACTTCACGAGCATCAATGGCCGGGAACTGTGGACAAAATGTTGGAATTAGAAGTTGTAGAATTTGAATGGCGTGCGCGTGGCGAGCTCGCAACCGCCACGGTTTTAGCTAGCTTGCGCATGTTTTAGCGAAATATCACAAAACGCATATCCACGCGTGCGGTACGCCAGGCTGAACGTGGCAATGTAACTTTTGAAACTATAATGTAAAAATTGAGGCCAGGGGAAGCGAAAAACCGACGCAAAAAAAAGCGCCGACTCGGCGAAAAACGATTTTTTCGGAATTTTTTTTTTAGAATTGACGAACGAAACCTACGCAACTTTATCGGGGATATCCAAACAAAGATTTAAAATTATTACGCGATGACCACCCGACTCACTCCTTGGCGGCCATTTTGTTTCAAAATCTGACAATTGGCGATTTTCAACTACATCAAAAGTGACCTTTTGTTTTGGCGATCTTAACGAAATTTCGTCCAAAGGGTGCTAGCGCAAGTCTACACTGACATGTAGAGTTTCGTTGACCTTTGACCTTCGGAAGGGGCCGCCATCTTTAATTTACAAAAAAAAGCTAGCTTAGCACTAGCTTCAAATGAAAACTCGTCCTTGGAATTTTTATCGATCGTCTTGTAACTACTTGGGCATCAACAGGAAGCAATTGCGAACAAAATGTTGGAATTAGAAGTTGTAGATTTTAAATGGCGTGCGCATGGCAACCTTGCAAAAGTGGCGCAGTCTTTATACTCGGCCAATTTTTGATGGATTCTTGTGAAAATTCAATATGTTGAGCCCAGACCAGAACTGGACATGATATAATAGAACCGGATACCAATATATTAAAAATGTGGGCGTGGCTAGCGAATAACCTTCGTTGCTAAGGGGTTTTAAGGGTTAACGTTTTCCGATTTGTCTGAAACAGACGTCTATCTGTTCGGTGTCACGGGGCGATCAAAACCTAAAATGGTTGCTATGGCGATTAAACCAACAGAAAAGCCGCCATTTTGAAAAAAGTGCTTTTTTTTCCCATTAATTTCTTATATAGAGTATAATGGGGTTCTTTCAGGGCAGTTTCTGGGTTAAGGCAATGTATTAGCAACATGCTAACTTTTTCCACTACATTGACTTATAATGGGTTTTTTTTGGCTAATTCTAAGTTAAGCTAACGTTTTAGCAATATGCTAACTTTTTTAGCTAATTTGGCTTATAATGGGGTTTTTTGGGCTATTTCTGAGTTAAGCTAACGTTTTAGCAATATGCTAACTTTTTTCGCTAATTTGGCTAATAATGGGGTTTTTTGGGCTAATTCTGAGTTAAGCTAACGTTTTAGCAATATGCTAACTTTTTTAGCTAATTTGGCTTATAATGGGGTTTTTTGGGCTAATTCTGAGTTAAGCTAACGTTTTACCAATATGCTAACTTTTTTAGCTAATTTGGCTAATAATGGGGTTTTTTGGGCTAATTCTGAGTTAAGCTAACGTTTTAGCAATATGCTAACTTTTTTCGCTAATTTGGCCAATAATGGGGTTTTTTGGGCTAATTCTGAGTTAAGCTAACGTTTTAGCATTATGCTAACTTTTTTCGCTAATTTGGCTAATAAAAGGGGGTTTTTGGGCTAATTCTGAGTTAAGCTAACGTTTTAGCAGTATGCTAACTTTTTTAGCTAATTTGGCTAATAATGGGGTTTTTTGGGCTAATTCTGAGTTAAGCTAACGTTTTAGCAATATGCTAACTTTTTTCGCTAATTTGGCTAATAATGGGGTTTTTTGGGCTAATTCTGAGTTAAGCTAACGTTTTAGCAATATGCTAACTTTTTTCGCTAATTTGGCCAATAATGGGGTTTTTTGGGCTAATTCTGAGTTAAGCTAACGTTTTAGCATTATGCTAACTTTTTTCGCTAATTTGGCTAATAAAAGGGGGTTTTTGGGCTAATTCTGAGTTAAGCTAACGTTTTAGCAGTATGCTAACTTTTTTCGCTAATTTGGCTAATAGTGGGGTTTTTTGGGCTAATTCTGAGTTAAGCTAACGTTTTAGCAATATGCTAACTTTTTTCGCTAATTTGGCTTATAATGGGGTTTTTTGGGCTAAAAGTGTGATAGGGTCAATCGTGCACTTTGGGGGCGGTCGAAGGGGGCTCATAGGTGGGCGGTAGGGGCAAGAGTGGTGCGTAGAGGAGGGCGGCAAGGGCGGCGGAGGCGTGAAGAGGCCAGGGCTAGGGCGGCGGTGGCGTGTAGAGGCCAGGGCTAGGGCGACGGGTAGCGCCTGCGGGCCATCCAACGCCGCTTGCGGCTTTAATTAAATTATTATTCCAATTTAAAAATCAGAATTTTATTTAATAATCTAACATTTAGACCTATTTAAATATGACTTCAAAGCAGAGGGAAATATTAATGCACATTGTCCTTGTTCATAAACAGCTTGCTAATAAATTGCTGTTTTTGTGGTAATTAAAAATACTTTCACATCTACCAAATAAAGTAGGATGGTTGGGGCGGTGACTCAGGATCTCTGAGGACTTCTCTCAGTGCTGCTGAAAGTTGATTCATACCCTCAAAAAACAAAATGTGTTATTCCACACTCTGGGACAGGAACTTTCTTTTTTTGGATCCATGCTCTAATAATCCATGTCCAACACATCTGATCAGGGTCAACACAGCTCACACTCAAGGTTTGTTGGCTGTGGGACTATCTAACTGGTTTAACATCTGTAAGACAAGTTTGCAGAGCACAGAAAACTAAAATGCTTCCTTCCCCTGAGGTTTAAAACTTATTCCACAAGTCAAGCAGTTCGGGTTTTTCAGTTTCACTTTGTTTTTCAGCTTTTAGTCTTCCTAAGTTTTTCATCCTTTTTTAAGTTTTTCTAAGTTTGTTGCTTCAAATACTAGAGGGGTAGCCAAGTTGTTCAAGTCTTAAGATTAAGCCAACATTAATTTTTTCTTCCTTTTTCTAACATTTTTGGTGTCCAGCTAATTTTAAAGATCGATTCTTAACATTTTTACATTTTTTATGCTTTTATTGTGAAACTGATTTTTCACGTGTGACCCAGCCAGCTCCACAACTTATACTTTTGTCACAAACTCTAAATAAGAAAATTACTCCACTACCTCAGAAGCCAAGTGACTGAACTGAGCAGAACCAGCAGGTTTCCTTTTAGAAGGAACATTCTCTCCCACATCTGGCTGAAGATGAAAGAGCGTGCATAGCCCCATTCCTGAAACATCCTGCCGGTTACAGGACATTGCACCCCTTCTTGCCTGGAATGGTCGTGGAAAGCCACAAATTTGCGTTTGCATCTTAGAAAGAATATGCACAATTGTGTAAGATTGATCCAATAGCTGCGTATCAACTATGTAAAATACACATACACTGCGTAATTCTCAACTGGCAAAAAATGTCGAACCGCTTAAAACTGAATTCACGTAAAGTCTGTCGGCCGAAACCCTCAACTGACATCTGATAAACGCATGAAACACTTAGAATCACGTATGTCACGCATTTATCATGAAAGACTAAAATTACATACAGTATGTGGAAAATGCGCAAAATGTACGTAGTAGCTGTGTGACATGGCCTGAAGACTACAAGGCCATTTAATTGTCTAAAAACTAAGAGATATTGGTCAAACATTGTCTGCTGTTGTTGCTTGTTGACTTCCACAATGCTTAGAACACGTCAGGTATGTGGAAATTAACTAAAGGATTTGCAGTAAGCTTTGCATGAGAGCAGAAAGGTCCTTATTGAAAACATGACATCTCTTGCTGTCATTAACTTACTTGAACCTCTCAGACTGGTCCTAATGGAGTCTCACAGTGACAGACAGGCGAATCAAAGCATGATGGGCTTAAGGTACAAACAACAGTTCTAATAGCTATGTTTACATGATCTGATGGAAGCTTTTAATATTAGAAAGATCCAGCTTGCATGATTTCATATACATTTTGAAACCAACAAAGATGATGGAAAATACACCCCAAGTGACGTAATCTGTTATATCAAAAAAATGATCATGGTTTTGGTTTAGTTTCCTTTGGACACATTATCAAATATTGATTTAATTCTCTAAACTTTAGTATAAGTTGTTTTTTGGGGTGGTTATCTTTCAGTATAATGTGTAAACATTTGCACACACTTTCAATCTTCAGAACCCTTTAGGATCCCTGCCCTTTAGGGGTTCCGGGGCTGCAGGAGCCAGCCCAGCTACTGTTGGGTGAAAGTGGGATACAAACTGAACATCTAGCCAGCCTGTTGCAGGGCCACACAATCACACACACATGCAGATGCACACATAGGGATACAGATACAATTAGATAAGTTATTCTAAGATCATGAAACTTGCCATTTATGGATACAAAATAAAAAACAGATTAGCTCCCAGTAACATTTGCTGACAGTTCTGCCTCATTTATGGCGGTCCGGGGCATTTAAACAGCGGATAACTCTGTGATCACGTGGATTTATGTTTTTCTCAATAGCAGAAAGCTTCCCCAACTGGATTAAACCTGAGAAAAATAAAGCAACGTTGCCTAAATGCTGTATATTGTGTAATATTGTCGTTACAGACGATACATTTCTCCACATTGCGTGATTTCATGAAACCCATGAGAATCGCTCTTCCTGATTGTTTTTCTGTTTGATATTTTGGCAATAAGAAAAGAGGAGAAATTTTCTCATTTTCTCAGGAAATGGCTCCATTTTACTGCAGCCACTTGTGCAGCCAAATTAACTGTTAATAACGTGTCTACTAGCTGAGTTAACACAGACACATTTTTAATGATTAACTCATTTAATACAAAGTGCTGATAAATGGCGGTATCCTAACACACTGGACAGTAAACGGCCATCCAATGAAAACATTTGCTCATGTGTGGTAAGGATTTGGTAGACCACGCCATGTGGTCTGACTGTGTACATGCGCAGTAAGGTTCGTGCATTTCTGTTCTGTAACATTTCCTGTTCCTTTCAGTTTTTGTCCCCATTAAAATAAACTATTTCATTATTGTAAACATTTTAAGACGTTATTATTGTTATTAACATCTCAAAAAATATTCTGACCAGTGAGTGCCGTAAAATGCTTTAGCAGAAGTTCATGCCATTTGCGTGTGCATGGATTGATCATGCAGCCATTATAGATTGGGTATTCACACCCATGAAGCATGTTTTGGATCGTGGGAGGAATCTCACTGTGAGGTGAGCATGCTAACCATTACACATTCCAGTATGTTGGAAATGAATAAGCAGAAAATCTGGATCCAGCAAACTGCATTGATAATTCCTTCTTATTTATGCGTCAGCTTTTAACCTCCCTGTTCCATAAAACGTTTTAGTCAATTAATGTGACCCAGTGTCCCCACATGTGGACACAACTGCAATCAAAAACAAAAGCCCAGGACAAAGAAGGTTAATTAATCACATTTATATCACTTTTTTTAAGAATTTGCTTCAGTACAAAAGATAAACTGTAATTGCTCTCAAAGCACTTTTCAATAAGAATTTGTTCCTCTTTGTGCTTACAGCTCTGACCTTGCAGCAGGGCACGGTGCTTTATGACACACAGTAATAACCTTATATCATGATCTTGCCTACTTTGCAGCACCAGCCCCAACCTTAAACACCCACACTGTTGCTGCAGAAGGCTTTTTTTTCCTGGTACCAGTAACAACCCTTAGCGTCATATCCTGACTGACCTACCAGGACCCTTCTGGTGTGTAGATCACTTTTATCCACCTTATTGCAACCATTTGTTTCTTTAAATCAGATAAAGGAGCAACATCCGAGTAGAGGTAAAGATAAAAATAATACACAAGAAAAAAACAACAAACAAAAGATTACAAGGTAGTCTGTCATTTTTATTTATTTATTTATTGGGGGGGGGGGGGGGGGGTGGATTGAAACCTGTACAATTAAATAATTAGGATTCTTTTAGAATCAGAATTAGAATTCTTAAGGTTATAGAAAATACCATGGTGAACCTTTAAAATGTTTTGTGCTTTTTATATTTTTCTGTAAATAATACCAGTTCCAATAAAAATAAACTCAGTCAAAATGTTCATCAGGTTTCCGTGGTTATTAAAATGAGTGACTCTTTTGTTTCCACTTTAGTGTTGCCACAATAAATGGCAATAATGTCAGTAATGAAAAAAGACTTCAAAAAGAGAAATTCAAATGTAGAAAACATTCCAATTTAAAACAAAATACAAAATAAAATCAGAAACAACTACGTTTTTCAAATAGAAAGAGGAAAAGTCACTTGGAAAGGGCCGGTTTTACCATTAAAATTGAACATTAGGATAAACTTTTTAGCAAAAGATGTTACTGGACAATAGTGCTTAAAAGTGCATAATGAATCGCATAGACACAGTGTGGCAGTTTTTCAAAAGGGTCTTTAAAAAAGCTCTTTAAAAAACTACTCTTGTTCAGAATTCATGAACATTTTTAAACTTAAAATCAACAAGCAACTCTAAAAACCAGGAGTGTAACAAATCATTTGAACAAAAATTGGATTCAATTCTAAAATTTGTTGTTGAGTCGATTTATTGACCTAAAATACAATCCAGGACATCTTCAGCCAAAACTTTAAACGGTGTGACTCAGAGATAAATACCTGGTACTGAACACCGCAGCTGAAGTTTTCCAGATTCCTTGTATTTCTAGCAAGATAATCAAGATAATGAAATATGTGTACAAATAAACAAGAAAACAAAGATTAATGACTTTATTACATTCAATGAATAATTATGGTCACATGTCTTTACAAACTTGAAAGTGTTTCCACACATTGGACTGAAATGATGGTTGATCGTTTCTCGCTGTCATCACATGTGCTGTAATTGGTTGTTTTTACATTATAGTAAAACAAACCTACCATGACTCAATCCAAACAGTCTTTTTCAATATCAATATAATCAGTCTATTTGATTGTAACATTTCAAAAACATATATGTTGATTCAATTAATAAGAATGATTTTTTTCATAAGGAAAAACTATCAATAATCTAATGCATTATCTTTATCTTTATCTGCTTGCAAACAAATTAACATGGTCATCTGATTCAAAGTATTTTCTAAAAAGTAAATCATTTTACCAAAACTCATTTGAATGAAACAAGAACTGCAAAATTCTTTAGTCTTCCTGTTGGTTTACTGAACGTGACATTAGCTAGAGCCACAAATGTCCAGTTCTGCAAGCGAGTTGATTTACAAACACAACAACCAGCTCTGTTGAATAATGTGCTATTAGCACCCAGAATGTTGCACCCTTTCACAGAACCTCCAATTAATTAACATGTGGAAGTGTTAGATTTAAAGGCCACTCTGTCAACTCATTTTAGAAGCAAACTCACAGCAGCCTCCACAAGGTAAATGCTGATAATATTTGTTTCAAGCCAAATACATAAATAAATAAATAAATTACACAAGGCTGAAAGTCACAGTGCTTTTGTCCTTTACTCAAGCTCAAATTTAAAATACTCTATTTGGCTTTAGTGTAATCATTTTAACCCCATATTGACCACAATTGTCTATGTGTGTTCATTTAATTATCAGTGAAATCCCTACTTTTTTCTTTAAAAAAAACTTTTAGTAACATAGACAAACAAACAAAAAACGTTTTCTTTGCACATGAAAGCCAGTAATCTAGTCAAAATATTGATTTTCATTGCCACACAACAATCCAATGAAATATCATTCATCTGAGGTCCCTTCATTATGCCGTGCAGAGAGCATGGGATGCATGCTGAGGCTGACACCATGCATATCCAATTACGGAGCAGCAGATCTGTCTTTGCAAGACCTACCTGTTATAGAGCAGGATGTCGGGCTTCCAAATGAGATGGTCTGGGAATCGTATGTTGGTCACACCTGGATACTCCGAGGAGTTCCACTGAAGGTAATAATCGTTCCAGTACTGCCAGATGCAAAAAACATTTTGTTATACGTTTCATGTTTTACACTCACGTACCTCTAATTTTTCCTGGATGGGGCTTTTACTTTCCCAAAACAGGGATTTAAAACAGCTTTTCACATTGCAGTCACTTAAAGAAATAGCTGTCAGCAACAGGAGCCGGGGGGGAAATGTGTGCTCTTTCAAACAGCTTGTTTGGATTAAGGAGTTTTTATCATGATGTACGGCTGAACACTTTCATGATTTTGACATTTAATTCATGCAGAAGAGAAGGTAGAGTATCTGTTGCTGCATATGAATGGATTTTAGGCTGTAGTTTATGACATTTTGATGATCTGTGTTCGTACAATACACACTGACATTATAATTATACTGATTTTTTAAGCTTAAGACTGTCTCTTGGTTGATTCCTCACTTTGAGCATGTTTCTGATGATCTGACTGATTATTGTCACATTTTTGTCTATGGTGCATCAGGATTCTCATTTTTTGGTGTTTTTTTTAGAAATCTTTTTAAATCACTTTGTACTACAAACAATTTCTTTTACTGTTACTGATGTCTTTAGAAAACACAAACTAGTTTTAAGGTCTAAAAACTGTGTTGTTTCATCAATTTTGGCTGATACAGTTACAAATATACATAAGCCATGTCAAATGGTAAATGATCATTCTTGATTGAGTGGCTTTTCATAGAGACTTTACAATCAGATCTATATCAGACATAATTTTAACTAATCAGTCTCTTAATTTTTAAACATCAACTCTGAGAAGCAAGGAGAAACATAAATGCCAGTCACTACAAGGAAAATAAGAAAAGAAAAAGATGAGAATCACAGAAGCAGCCCACTTTCTGAATGTAGAACCACGTTTCCAAAACCATTCTTTTCAGGCCAATCAGTCTTCCAGCTCATTTGAAATAAAAACACATTTTCCAGGAACAGCAATTTTGTTTTCAGAAGAAAAAGCTCCGAGTCAATTTTTTATCCCTACAGTAGACCACTTCCTTGGTGGTGAAAAACATGCCACTCCAAAGTTTTTGGGGTTTTTGTGCTAAATGCTACAACTGAAATACTGCAATATTTTAGTGGGATGAAAATATTTTTTGAAGTATTAAATTATAACATTTATAATGACTAATTAATTACAGACAAATTGTCACGTTTTTTTTTTTTTTTTAATTGTGTTTAGATCATTTTTAAAAGGTAACACAACAGGACAGTTGGAGGCTGACTCCACTCAGCCTAAATTTGAAAAATGCAAAAAAAAGGGGCGGGACTAGGCTAAGCGAGGGAGGTGTGGTCTAGATCTGTGATTGACAGTGAGGTAAGCTTGAGGTAACTAGATGATCTTTTTATTATTGTATCGATAAAACAAACAAACAAACAAACAAAAAAACCTAAGATTCAGGAGGGCACAGCAGGCTGCCAATCACAAAATTCTATGGTACGACCTAATTTCAACCACTAGGGAGCAGTACACAAACAGTTTTAGAGTAATTTCCGCAATTAAAAAGGGCTGGGTGATAAACCGATAGCTATTGATGTCACGATAGTACTTTTTCTTGATAGTAAAATGAGTCTATCGTCATAGACTTTTTATTTTGAAGGGTCCGGAAATAACACTCGCCAGTCGTGAGCATTTTCTCCTCTTTGGTAAGTAAAAGTTAGAGAGTTATTCGCCACATTGCGAGTAAATGTTTATGTAAAATTAAACATGTTTATTAGCTCTTCTTTTGGTGAATTTCTTTTCACTATTGTAAAGCCCTAAAATTAAACAAGTTTATTTTAAATTGGCAAAAAATTGGCAAGGACCAACAGTCTACACTTTTAAAGCCCCATTTGTACAAGTACACAACGCAAAGATAGTTGATTTATTGTTTAGTTACCCTTTAATCTATAAGTGTTGTATATTATGTAAGGGATAATGCCAGATGAAGTGTCCTTTATCAGAAATTCTTCTGCTTCTTCTTCTCCTTCTCTAAAACAGACTTTTGCTCCCTCATCTGGACAAAAACAAGCAGTAAGAGATGAACTTTCTCTCTGAACTGATGCTGTCATTAACATGGCGATCAGCATATATATCGCTTACCTTTGCCGCTGCAGTCAAGGCCAGTGCTGGCTCAGCGGCGCGTGGTCATGTTACTGTGGCGTGTAACGTGCTGCACCACGTCTCAAATACTCCACTTTTTGTGAAAAAGCAATCTATAATAGTAATATATTAATACTAATAATATAATAATACTAAAAATCATCAAATACATATTTATTTATTTCGTAAGTGACCATGATAGTATGATACTTTGCATTGGATGGTTCAGGCTTCCACGGTGCGTGTTAATTTTTGACAATGCACAATTCATTGTGCATTATCCCTTACATAACAGACGCCTCAAAGGGCATTATCCTGCTTATATGACAGTCACTTACCAAAGACATAAATATTTAATCAATTATTAGTACTTTAATCTTGTTATTTTTCCGGTCTGAATAGTTCTTTACCAAAAGTGGACTTTTAAACGCAGTACAGCGCACTGTCATGATAATGGCTGCACCGATCTTGCTTTGGAGCAGTGAAGTGATGTGATATATACTCTAAATATCATGATCAAGTACACAACGCATTTCAAAGAAAGAGTGCAACTCTTTACGTTTGTTTTTGCCCAGAAAATTTAGCAAAATTTTTTTTTTACATAGAAACAAAGTCTGTTCAATTCTTTCTGTGTCACGTCCTCATGTCTCATCTCCTCCTTCATACATTTTCTTCTCTTTTTCTCTTCTGCTGGATCCCAGTCTTCAAAATGATCAATATCACCAAACAGTTTAAAGGACATTATAAAATCACTCATGTCTTTTCTACTGTCTTGCCGTTGTGATAGAAATTGAGAAATAACAATGACAAATTTAAATGAAAATCCCTCAAAATGAGGCTTTTCACAGCAATTATAAGCTTAGATTAGAAAGAGATAAAGAGTAATTAATTGTAGGTCATAATTAATTAATTAATTACTTTTTGTTTTAATGATAACATTTTTTTTTTCGTCTTTCAGATTCCACTTTAGCCCAGTGACTGAGACGTCGATTCATGGATGCTGCTCGTGCTTTTTGGACTGGATGAGTATGCGTGTGGTAAAGAGTAAGACCGCTGCTGTGATTCCGCAATGATTTAAAGTGGGCCAAACGGCCTTGCTAGTGCGTGCTGACGATGCACCAGCAGGGAACCAGTGTCACAGAATAGACAAGCTGCAATAAAATATCTGTGCTGAAACTCCACAGAGGAGACACGGATGTTTTGGTCTTTGATAAACTAAAAAGGAACAGGATAGTCACCTGTGCATATTTAACCACCTCTGCAACTATGAGAGATCCAATTGTAATCTTTAGAATAGAGGATTTAGAAACAAGTTTGTGTCATGATGCTGACAAAAAAATCCTTGTCTTTATCTCAGAATCACATTTCTTGAATTGTAAATCACCAGTGGTCTCTGCAAATGTTCTACTATGGAGATTTCAAGCTGTGGAGTATTTTTACAACACAGATAAAATCGGAATACTCATGGGGTCTATCTGATGAAAACAAACGGACCATATTTTGATGCAAAAAAGCAAGCATTCAGAAAAAAAAATACAACTTAGTACAGCTAAGGTACAATTATCAATCCCAATTTTCTTTGGTAGTAAATTCATATCTCCACAAGGAAGAGCCCTTTAACTTCCTGTTTGGAACAGTTAGAAAACAGGTGCAGGGTCAGGTGCAGTTCAGCTAGAGGCCACTGGAGAATTATTTTACAGTCAAGTTAGTCCATATTTCACTCACAGTAAAATGGTTAAAATTAATAAAAATGATAAAAACACAACCTTCTTTAAAAAAAAATTTTTTTTTCAATTGGTGGTTAGGTTTTGGGTATGCCAAAGAGTGTGTGTTATTTAGATGTTATTTAGGTGGCGTCTCTGGTGTTGAAGGGTTAGATTGTGTGCAAAAAGATTGCATTTGATGTTTCATTAGGATTGGTCAAGATTCTCCCACAGTGTGAAAAGCTTTCACTTCTCTGTGGTTCAGTTGACTCTGCACAAAATAAATGTCTCTCTTTTCTTCTTATTTTGTCTGGCAAAAAATAGTCTCACCGAGTCACAGTTTACTATTCCCGTTTTAAAAACTTTTTCCAATTTGTCGTGTCCTTAATATCTCTCTAGAAATGAAGCAGTTATGATAACAAATTTTGCAGAGTTTAACATAGAGAATAAACGTAGAGGATTTCTACAATGAAGCCACAGCTATCTCAATTTTGATTTTAAAAAATCGCCATTCAACATTTTGTTTCCCAACCTTATCTATAGCCAGTTTTAGATGTTTATATTAGGAACAGTTCTACTGACTGCATTACACTTTTTATGGAAATGGAAGAGTAACAGTGAATCCTTAAATGAAAATAAGACTGTTTTTTTAAAATTCTGGGATTATGTAAATATATAATAAAAAAAGATCCAGATAATTATACATTCTGTGTGCCCTGAGATACTCAAGTAGCCAACAATTTACCACAAGGAGGATAAAAATTCCAAGAAAAATCATGGATTTAGGCTTTAATATTATCAAACATATTTCTGTAAATGTTTGCATATGTAATAAAGGAAACTTTCTTACCAGCCGCAGCCAAATGTTGGTTGTTAAAACCTGGTTTTTCTCATCCTGTTTGGAAAAAAAAGATATATTTAGAAAAAAAATATGGTGACAGTAAAAAAATGTAGTAAGTTGTACGCAAGTTTACTTGTAATACAAACATAATTACTTGCACTTATTACATGCATTTCTATTAATTTTGAAAGCTCAGGACTGTACCACCAGCTGAAGTCAGGCTTTCTGATGCATTTACAGTTTGAAGACATCAAATCTCAAGTTTGAATGGGGGTGGCTGGCCCCTGCGGGGTGGGTAGGCGGTTGCCTGGAGCTTGGGGGTGGGTCTCCCTTAGGGGGCCCTGGCTCATACCTAGGTCTGGGGTGGGAGGACGCTTGGAACTCAGGTGGCTTGTCTGGGGCGAGGGGGCACTCGAAGGGGTAGGGCCCAGCACTGGGCCCCCTTGCGCAGTGGGAGTGCTGGTCTCCTGGCTGGGCTTTGACTTGTGCTCTCTGTGCTTCCGTGCGTCACTGCTCTCATGTGTTGGGAGACCATGTGGCGGTCCTGCTGGCCCTGGTCTGGGTACTTGGCCGGATTGCCCGGCAAGCAGATTTCCATCATCGGCCCTACAGTACGGGTGTGAGGGTGTCCGGCGGGGGTCTTGGTGTGAGGGTGGCCAGGAACTATCCCTCCGATTTTTTTTTTTTATATTCCATCATCCACCTCAGCAAAAAATGAACACTCACTTGAACACAGGTGTCAGCTCACCTTTGCACAAACGGTATACGTGACAAAATGAATTACTTTACATGTATTGATTTGTATGCATAAGTCCGCATGTGAACTGTAGTTGTATTGTGTAGATGTTGACAAGTTTGTATGTGAAGACTCTTGGAGCCAACAGGTATGTTTGAAACATCCCCTTCCCATGTAATCATCCTTCAATTTCTTTAACCCACCCTTTTTTCCCCTCTCATGCCATTACTCCGCCTCTCTAACATCCCTCTCTCTTCTTCCCCTTTCTTCTTTTCCATCCAGTCCAGCAAAAAAAGAGATACAAAAATAATCAATATAAATAGAGTTTAGGCTTAATATAAAATAATTCTCAATTTTGAATGATCTAAATGTTTTTATGTGTGGGAAACTGGCTTTTATCCTATTAAACAGATCCCGGTATTGAATTAACCCTAATGTGAAGATGACAAGACTTATACATTAAATACTGAGGGGTTTTAGCTGTATGCATCTCATCTGTTTTTAATTTACATACGAATCAATGAACATCCTGTGATTAGCGAGATATTAATGAATCTAATCAAAAGAGCCAATAACAACATTTCTATTGATGATAGCAGCTGATAAATACCATACCACATCCATAATCTGCAAAAGGCTGAGACCAAACTGGACAGTGAGACTCTGGGAGTCATTGTAGACTGGTCTCTCCAGAGGGTTGTATGTTGACATCAGGTCTTGGTACAGTCTGCGTTGGTTTGGTCCTTGATGAGAAACTACAGAAGACAGACACACTTACACATGCAGTGTAAACTAAAGATACCATTTTTAATTAAGTTGATTTTCCCATTTGATTAATTTTGGTGAAATTAATGGAATGGGACAACCTTCACCATCCACAGGTTTCATTGTGAACATTGGTGTCTGCATTAGCGTGTTTGTGAGCTCACTACAATTTGACTAGGCAATGGCACCCCCTTACAGTTGAGGCCTCCCCTTGCTGTTTTTGAGCTCCATTAAAATTGCTTAGAAACAGCCTGAAAGCCCATTCTAAGAGGTCTGTGGTTTTTCTTTGCTCTCACAACTGTGCAAATTAGTTGAAAAGTAAGTCCAATATAAAAAAAGACCCCAAAAGTACAGGTAACAAGCACGCTCTGCCCTAACCTGTCATGTTGGTTGAAGGCAATCTAAACTCCACCCGCTTCTCCACCAACTCCTGAACCGATACAGGAGCACATGAACAGCTTGACTAATGTCACCTTCACCCTGGGAATGTGACGCACATTCAAGAACTGTGTTCACACTGGACAAGCAGGGAGGGGCTTCTTTTATTTTATTTTTACTACTGTTTACTAGCGCATGTCCACCACCTACAGTTAGAAGAGTCTTAGTGTGAAATGTTAAAGCAATTCAAATGCAATGGAATGCACATTCTGATATATGAAAGACTTGGTGTCATTGAATTCCAGCTGGGCACAAACAACAACTAATATTTTCTCCTCCATGATCAATTTTCAAACAGCTGGTACTTCCATGAATTAAAAGGAACTTCATCCATACAACACTACCAAATTCGAGTCCCTGATTGGTCAAAGTTTGACCTGATTTATTTGCAAAGTGTGTTCAATGGCCATGCATTTTATTGCATGAAAACAGTCATAGAAATGTGTGCATTTACAAAGACTTTTCATTGGAAATGGTCGCTTGAACGGGCAATGCCACGGGCAGACAGTGTCACAGAAGGTATTTCCTTCCTGGGGGGAAAAAATTATATAATACCTCTATGAAAACCTGCGTACTTCATAAAACCCCCTGAAACCATTTTAAATTAACTTTATGGCAAATTTGCACTGCACTTCATTTTAACAGATTTATCTTTGTTGCAGGAAATGTTGAAAAAAAAAGCTAAAAAATTAATTAAAAAAAACATTGCAATTCCTAAAAGTGATACAAAATGAGAACAAAAGGTTTTGAAAAAACTAAAGTAATTTCCAGAAATCAAAATGAAATGTTAAAAAATGAAGCATAATTAGAAACTCGTAAAGGTAGGTACTATGGGACATTGGATGATGATGTTTTGGTTTTGATGTTTGAGTTTTTTCAAATGTCTTTTATGTCCGCATGCTAACAAAAGCTTCACTCACATTCAGCATCACTTCATGCTAAATAACCTTTGACTGAAATGATGGACAATTGCCATAAAGCAACAAAATTACTCAGCCCAGCTGACCAATCTCACATCCAACCACATTTTACCACACTGTTGTTTCCTTTCTGAGCAAATGAGTGTTTCTGGCTTCGTCCATTCGTTTTCCTAAAGCTCGATTACCTCAAACTACCCATGAGAGCACATTATCCTGATGATCTGGCAGAGAGAGCTGTCTGGAGGAATCTCCCCTCTCTTCTCTTCTCTGCTGCATCCAGTGTTTTCATTAGAAAAGATTAGCTGAAAGCTTGTCTTTGTCCATAGCTGAGTCCCAAGTGGTTGCCCCCCCCCATCCCTATCCCACCGTCACTGATCCCACCATAATCGAATTTCACTAAGGGTCAGCACAATGACATTAATGTATGTTACACTCCAAAGATATTTCTTTATTACCGTCCAGAACATTTTTAGCTATCAAACTACACAGGGGCAAAATTTGATTAATTACCAGCTGAGTGCAGTATTTTGCTGGAAATGAGCTCAGATGAATAAAAGAAAGACACTCATTCTTTCAATCCTTAATCAAATTCAGAAGCCTCAGTAGTTAGAAAGATCTAGCAGGACCTAAATCACCCAAGAAATGTCTTCAGACAGTTATATGTGCACACATGAGCACATGGTTTCAAGAGTTTTCTCCTTCTTTGCTTGATTTTGAGGAAAAGCCTGCATTAGGCACTGATAGCAAAGTACAGACTGAAGAGCCTGACCTGAGTGATTGCTAGTAAAAAAAAGTGGCTATTGCCAAATTATACCAGATTTTGAGCAGATCTGTGTGAAAATGATGAGCTAATCTCAAAGATCACATTAGTTATTTAGCATTTAAACACATGGGCTCGGGAGTTTGAAGGAGACAGTCTGACAAGTATTTCTCCAAAAATCCATGAGCTTGTTGTCAGACGATGTTGCAATGCAATGTGAAAGGCTCAAGGACAGCATGCTATGTTGAATCTGGACTTTTCCCCCCTCCTTTCACACAGAAACAGTCTTTGCATTCAGAACTAAGTCCTCTGTACCCCATCAATCTCTCTGCCCTCTAAAAATATACGGCTGTTTCCAGGAAATGCTGGTCTCTGGTTTCACAATGTAGCGCATGGTCTCCACAACGATCAACCTCAAAAAGAAGTTTTAGGAAGTTCAATGGAAACAAACAAAATGCTCAAGCTCTGGAAATATGGTGTAGAAAAAAAAATCAGAATAGAGTGCAACTATTATCAGCAAATAACCTTTGTTTTATTGAGTTTAATCAATGGTATTAAAATGGGCCGTTATAGATATAGATAAGATATGCGTAACATAAACGCAAAACGTGACACGTAAAGTCAAAAATGTTAAAGTCCCAGTCCAACTATAGTTTTTTTCTTTTGTAAAATCATTTCCAGTGTAATTTTAATCATGATTAAGCAGTTTTTAGCTAACGCAGCAGGAGTTCATCAGACATTTTCATCTGGGTTGCAGGCGGGACTGTAGCTACGAAAGTTAGTTTCCCATTTTTGTTCACAATCTCTCCAACTAGCTTATAGCACCTCACAAACCCAAGCTAACGTAAGCGTAGCAAAAAAAAAAAAGTTGAGGAAAATGATGATGTAATTGTTATTGTCTGCTTCAGAATTGTAGCAAAGAAGGGAGACTTTGAGCCGCTCATGGCAGTGCTGGTGTCACATATCAAGACTTTTTCAAAGCCAACACGGTGTGAATAAAGAAATACTCAGATCTTAAGTTATTTCATATAAATCCACAATTATGAGAACAATTTGAATCAGGAGTAGTCAAATAAAATGTCTTGTTAAAACTTGTAGCAGTGACACAAGTTAGTACAGCTAGCCACATGCGCCCTACTCTGCTCCATTCTGATGCATTAGCTTGTAAACATCTAGATCCACGTACATCTTTGTTGTCCTTGTCTAAGCTGGCATCTGACTCATCCAGCAAACCCAGCTGTTTCCACAACTCCTACTGGATGAAGCAAATCTGCTACACTGTTCAAACATGTCGTTGTTTATTTAAATATTTAGCTGTTATCTTGACTTGTAGCTGTTTATCTTGACGTGTTTGTTTATTAGTCATATACTTGTTATTCAACCATGCAGTTATAGAATTAATTAAGTTCACTTTTCTTTAATAGTTCTAGCACATCAGCTGTCCGTCCGGGGTTGAGGATCTGTCCTTCATGTGGGCAACCCTGAGGTTTCTTAGTCGCCCCCCCCCCCCCCCCCCCCCCCAAAAAAAAAAAAAAAAAGATAGGGTTTTTTTTAATGAGTTTTTCCTCACCGCGAACGAGGGTGTAAGGACAGAGATGTTTGTTCAGCTTAGTCTGTTTAACAATCAGCTATTGTTTACTTTTACGTGATTGATTTTTTGGTTGTTTCTTACAATATTCTGATATCAGTCCAATGAGACAGCTGTGGCTGTGATATTGGGCTATATAAATAACATTGAATTGAATTGAATTGAATTGACTCAAAACTGTAAAGCTGGATAGTTGCAATATTGCTGCACATTTTAGTTGCACTGCTTATGTCAGCTTGGGGTTGTAAAGAGCTGTAAGCTAGCTGGAGAGGTGCATGATGGGAAGCGGAGGAGGGGTTGCTCGGCATCAGGGGTCCCGCCCACATCTGCAGAAAACTGTTCTAGATAACGAAACCGTTTTTGTTTGTTTGTTTGTTTTTTTTAAATATTATTTTATCTAACAACAGCATAATCATAATTAAAAGACAACTAGGAAGGATTTTACAACAGATTAAAAGATGACAAGAGTGGGACTTTAAAAGTAAAACATGAATGTTTTCCAACTTAAAATGTGCAATCAGTATGTCAGCAATCAGTGACGTTGCGAGAGTCTGCCCGGTAAACACAGCAGAAATGTGTTGATATTATTTGGTTTATTTTACATTGAGCTTGCGTCAATACTTTTTTAAGCTTTGTCCCCCCATGGATAAAAAAAAGCCCCTATAACTGACCCCGTACGATTCAAGCTAAATAATTGTTGCAGGAGACACAACAGGTATGTTAAACACGCGACATCTGAACCCCCTGCTGCATCCCATCACTCCTAACCAACACTCTTCATCTGCGTCTCCTCCTCTGACACTTCGAAAGCATCGAAGCGCGCAGAAACTGCGTACCTTTCACTGCGCAGGCGGCGACGGCAACAAACAGAAGCAAATCCCGCAAGTCCATGTTGACGGAGACGCGTGGACGCGGAGCGTTCCCGCAGATAATCGCAGGAGCTGGCGGGATGCAGAAGTGATGATGGTGCGGAGTGAGGGTTGCGGGATGCTGCTGGAAGCCAGCAGCGTTAAATAACCCCTCCTCCTAATGAACGGCAGCTGGACGCACACCAGTTTGGCTGACAGAGAACTCCATTTGACCACCTCCTCATTGTTACTGTGCGAAAAAGAAGGGGAAAAAAACAGGAACACATAGTGTGACATTAAAATCTGAACTTTTATTTTTATTTTTTATTTCAACATAGAAAAGGAGAAAAAAAAAGAAACACAACCGTCTCTTGGAAGCTGATTAAAATTGTGTTTTTGGTGTTTTAACATGTTCTTGTAGCATTTTTACAAATATACAAGACAATGAAGATTAAAATTGCATTTCTGAGTATTGCTTAATTCAAATCGTGAATCAGGAGCAGATAAAATAAAAGTATTTTGAGAAAGCTTGTTTAAAAAAGCTCAAAGTTAGCAACAACAGGGAGGGGAAAGGGGGCGGTGTTGATCGGCACCAATGGTCCTGCCCACATGTTCAAAAGCACCACTGCCACTCTGCAGAAACCTTTGACTTTATGTGAACTGGACTGAGTGAAATCCCAGCTGGTTTTCAAGAAGCCAGAATAGCCCCATGATCTTTAATTGAGAAATAAACAGCTAATACTCAGTCATTATTTTTGTCAGAATAACAATTTTTGCTCTGATGCATTTTTAAACACGTTCTTGCTCATTTAAATTTTTTTCATGATAATTTTTCTAAATGGCAGGTTATTAAAGTTATAAACCGACTAATCAGATGCCTCAATGAAGGGTTTGTGGTCTCACGACACTTGATGGATTTTGTGTTACTCACTTTCAAGTGGTGGGGGTGTGCCCTTCCAATAAAGGTCACACCTGGTTGGCGAGAGTGGTTGCCATAGAAATGTTGATTCAGACTTACTCGGAACAAAAGCTGCTTACGGACGATTTCTGGTTCCAACATGGTGGCATTGCAAACAAATGTCGACTGAGTTGACTTCATCTAGTCGGAACTGAAAGTGACATCGGACATACTCGAACTAATTCTCTTATACAGTCGATGGCAGGAAGTGTGTCCTAGATGAATGCGCAGTTTGTTTGTTTTTTTTAATTTAAGCTAAAAACAAACAAAAAAACAAAACAAATTTAAAATACCCCTGGGAACAGTTTCATAATAGATCAAAAGATGATTGGAGTTGGTGATTTTTGAGAAATGTGAGAAATAATCTTTACTTGCACATATAGACAACAAATAAAGGAAGAATTATTGTTGCACGGTTTGCAGCAAAATCATTTAATCTTTTTAAGGTATAATTATTTATTTGCAGTTTATGACGACAATGCTTATGAGATGTCATAGTTGACTGTGATAATAAAAGTGTGGCAACTTCAGCAGCTCTTTTATTGCTTTGCAGTTTAGCACTGTTCCCAGCATTTAAATACAATAATAAAAAAAGGAAATGTATAATGTAAATAAAAACAATTTAAAAACATAAAATCAACAAACAACACCAACAAAAGAAAACAGACAAGCAATCAAACAAAAATTTAAGTCGACAATACCAGTAAATGATTTTTTTGATGTTTGTGTCACTCAGCAGGTTCTGGAGTCAGGAAATCTGTGTCTGCAGGACAAAGGCACCTGCTGTTGTGTGCATCAAATGTCAGGCCACTTTTCACCAAAGCTAGTTATGATCAGGGCCAGGATCATTTTATCTTTAAACCCGTAGGAACACAACATTCTTTCATTGATTTAAAGTTAATTTATTTGACCAAAAACTGCCACATACTTGAAAAAAAAATGTTTTTGTTTTACTCGGTAAAGCCTAAACCAGAAAATTCAAATTCTTTGGATTTGGAGCCTTTATAGGTCCCGCTGAACAAACAAGTAAAAAAAAAAAAAATTTATATATATATATATATATATATATATATATATATTTTACATAAATGTTTAATTTTGTATCAGATCTAATATATTAGGTCACACAGCTCAAATATATCTTTTTTCCTGAGCTAACAAAAATATTCTAAGACAAAAGAAAAGAAATTTGTATTTCCATTCTATTGCTCTTGCAGAGGGCTGACAGACTCATGTATCAAATATACGTTCGACTTTAAAGGGTTAATTACAAGCAGAGCTTCCAAGGAAATATGTAATCTGTCGTTTGAATCCTTTCTAGGATTTTAATTCTAAATGGAGACTTTCAGGAGTTAGCCCTCTGTCTCCCCTTCTGGTCACCGGCGCGAGCCATCCCCAGAGTACTGACAGGACTGCATCACCCATCAACCCCAACGCACGGTGTATGGACGTCTCCCCACCTGGCTCTCATCACTCAATCAGCCACATGACTCTTAAGCACTGCTCAGAACCGCACTCAGTGCTAAAGTTTTGTTTGTGTTTTCCTTTTCAGTTTAGCGTGAAATGCTTTGTTTTCTAAAATAGGTTACCAGGAGACGAAGGGTTTTATTTAATCTGCCACATAGATCCTTTAATGTATTCACATAGCTTTTAATCCAGCCTCCATAGATTCTTTATTTAACTTTTCACCCCTAAATTCTGTGTTGGTAGCATTACACATGAGAAAGGATTGATTTCCAGTGAAGGAAACACTTCCACAGCACATCAAAGTGTGTGTCATTCATGCAGACTGGCTGTTTTTATGTGCAAAGAAGTAAAGATAGTCAACATGCCTGGCTGTTGTGGTTGTTGCTCTTGGTTCTAATGCAATCCAGTCTGCTGTTAAATTAGTGTTCCTTTTTTTTTTTTAGACTTTGATGTCTCAAAAATGTCCAACCATCAACAAAAAAAGCCAATAAAATCAATAAAACAGGCATTAACAAGAAAATTATCACAAATTTGCCTGTACAGAAGCAGCATTCTAACACACCAAAGATCATTACTTCATTAGAGATGTTTTTCTATGAATAAAAACAATTCAGTTTTAGCCTAGCTTTGTGACTGTCGCATAGACTTCAGACTTGAAGAAACTTATTTCTGGATCTTATAATCTGAGCAACATTTCTTTTGCAGATGTTAGAGCTTCTTTTTTATCACATTGAGTACACATAACATTAAAACTGAGTAATCTGAATATAAATGTCTTTTTTAATACCTGTTCTGCACCCATACTGTCAAACCATTACCTTCCTGTTACAAACCCATTTCTGCTTCCAGTTCAGCATTGTGAAATACATTTACCTGTCAGAACAAAAAAACATTGGTCTTTTCAGAGCAACATGAGGCTGAAGTGCTTAAATTGTTCCTGTTGAAGTACTGTATTTTTCGCACTAAGGCACGCCTTCAATGATTGGTCTATTTTTGAACTTATGTCATATAGGGTGAAACCAAACAAAAAGGCACATTAAGCGAGACAACAGAGTCATAAATAAGTCTGTCAGTCAGTCAAACTTTATTCATTTTATTTTATTCATTAAGCCTGTAACTTCCAATCTTGTTAACAACATGGAAATAGACTGATACAGCTAAAGCAAACATGACTGTGACCACATTAACTAGGCGTGGACGATACTGGGATTTTGGGTTTTGATCTCAATCCAAGTAATTACAGGAATAGTATCCCCAAAAATCGATAGACCTTTTTCTTGAAATGTTTATACACATTTAATATAGAACATTTATATTTATAATGGCATAATACAGAACCATCAGGCTTGTATGTGCAAGACTTCACACTGAGCCTGGCTGAGTGTGCAGCATAAATATATACTGGGTGATTGCAGAGAAGAGACAGGTGTGTGATGAATGAGTGAAACCAGCTGGGAATATCCAGTACTGAGGGCAAGAGCTGATGGGAAATGTAGTAAGAGAACCACAGGCAGACAATGTTGCCAGATTGGGCAGTTTCGCTGCACAAATGGTACAGGTCTCCATTCAAATTGGGTTGTTTTTTTCTCTCCAATCTGGCACCACTGCAGACAGATAGACGCTGCGCTAGCATGAACTCAGAAACTAATTCAAGCTCTTTAACCATACCCATTGAAGACAAACTGCTATGAAAGTATAGAAAGTATCCATCTGATCATGCTAGTATCAATACTTCACTTTGGTATCAATATTATCAATACTCAGATCAATCCCCTCACGCCAACTCCCAAACTTGTTAGAAACACGAAAAAAATAAATAAAAAATAAGAGTCTGACACAACTACACATTAGCTGCGTTAGCATATTCATAATAACACTCAGCCAAACATTTTCGCAGAGGCTATGTCTCTCTCAAAATTGCTTCAACATCAGTAGGACAACCAGAATTCATCCATATATCAGGCACTCGAGATCATAAGTGTGGATTTTAGAACAGAAAATAAGATATTTAAAAAGAGAGCAGAAGAAATGAACCTTGATCATTTCAAATGAAACAAATAATACATGTTTTTTTCAGAATTACGCACGTGGACAAAATTGTTGGTACCCCTCAGTTGAAGAAGGAAAAAACCCACAATTCTCACTGAAATCACTTGAAACTTACAAAAGTAACAATAAATAAAAATTTATTGAAAACTAAATAATCAAAATCAGCCATCACTTTTGAATTGCTGATTAACATAATTATTTTAAAAAACAAACTAATGAAACAGGCCTGGACAAAAATGATGGTACCTCTATAAAAGATTAAAACTATTTGACCAGACTGACATGATTAACTCAGGTGTGTCCTTTAATTAACATCACAGGTGTTACCAAACTCATAATCAGTCAGTCTGCCTATTTAAAGGGAGACAAGTAGTCACTCTGATGTTTGGTGAAAAGGTGTGTACCACACTGAACATGGACAACAGAAAGCCAAGGAGAGAATTGTCCCAGGACATCCAAAACAAATTATAGATAAACATCTTAAAGGTAAAGGCTATAAGACCATCTCTAAACAGCTTGAACTTCCTGTGACAACAGTGGCTCATATTATTCAGAAGTTCAAGACCGACGGGTCAGTAGCCAACCTCTCTGGACGTGGCCGCAAGAGGAAAATTGATGACAAATTGAAGAGACGGATCGTTGGAATTGTATCCAAAGAGCCCAGAACAACCTCCAAAGAAATTAAAGGTGAACTCCAAGGCCAAGGTACATCAGTGTCAGATCGCACCATTCATCGTTGTTTGAGCCAAAGTGGACTTCATGGGAGACGACCAAGGAGGACACCACTGCTGAAAAACAATCCTAAAAAAGCCAGACTGGAATTTGCAAAAATGCATGTTGAAAAGCCCCAAAGCTTCTGGGAGAATGTCCTTTGGACAGATGAGACCAAACTGGAGCTTTTTGGTAAGGCACATCAACTCTATGTTCATAGACTCAAAAACCAAGCATACGAAGAAAAGAACACTGTCCCTACGGTGAAACATGGAGGAGGCTCAGTCATGTTTTGGGGCTGCTTTGCTGCATCTGGCACAGGGTGTCTTGAATGTGTGCAAGGTACAATGAAATCTGTAGACTATCAAGGCATTCTGGAGAGAAATGTGCTGCCTTGTGTCAGAAAGCTTGGTCTCAGTCGCAGGTCATGGGTCTTCCAACAGGACAACGATCCAAAACACACAGCCAAAAACACCCAAGAATGGCTGAGAGAAAAGCGTTGGACTATTCTAAAGTGGCCTTCCATGAGCCCAGATCTGAATCCCATTGAACATCTGTGGAAGGAGCTGAAACATGCCATTTGGAGAAGACACCCATCAAACCTGAGACAACTGGAGCAGTTTGCTCATGAGGAGTGGGCCAAAATACCTGTTGACAGCTGCAGAACGCTCATTGACAAAAGCAGAAATCGCTTCATTGCAGTGATTGCCTCAAAAGGTTGTGCAACAAAATATTAAGTTATGGGTACCATCATTTTTGTCCAGGCCTGTTTCATTAGTTTTTTTTTTCTTTAATAATTATGTTAATCAGCAATTCAAAAGTGATGGCTGATTTTGATTATTTAATTTTAAACAAATTTTTATTTATTGTTACTTTTGTAAGTTTCAAGTGATTTCAGTGAGAATTGTGGGTTTTTCCTTCTTTAACTGAGGGGTACCAACAATTTTCTCCACGTGTGTAAACACTTTTAATCACACTAATTACCAATATTGGTCACTTTTTTTTTTTTTTTTTTTTAGCAAAATCAAGTTTGGTAATAGATTCATATTTAACTATAGAGACTGGACTGCAAAAGGGGTGAATTTGAATTATTCTCACCTGATACATAAAGTCCTACGTTTTACAAAGACAACTAGTAATCACAAACCTAAAATAATCTGGAAAGAGCTCTAAAAATATAATACATTTAAACTTTTCATCAACTGTCAGATTGTTCTGTTATACAGGTTTGCCTAGCTCTGCTCCTCCTCTGATAAATACAGATTCCTTAAATGTGTGGCACTATTTAAAATAAATAAAACGTATTTATTGCCTATAAAGCATAACTTTGCGCCTTCAGATTTCTAATATAATGATCTTAGCTCTGACTATGAATGGCTTTGATGAAAAGTATTCTGACATTTGATGCACACAATAGCAGGTCCCCTCGTTCTGCTGACACACAGGTTTGCAGATCCATTGCCTGCTTGCTACTGCTATCACTACTATTGCTACTACTGCTACTGCTGTTGCGTCAATCATTCAGCCATTTCACCCTTAACTGACCTATGTCTTAAGAGGTGGTTTATTTCAAGAGTCCTGCAGACTCCACAACCACAAATGGTTCAAGTAGCAGTGGAACCTTGTGTGAGCCAGACCCTGAACCAGGTCAGCTTTTTGTGATTTTGGGTGTAGTTTTTTGGTTTGAGATGTTTGTTTGGTTGTGTAAAGATGTTTTTGTAATAATGAGATATGTGTATGATGTGTTTGAATTAGAATTGTGTTTGGTCTTTCAACTTGAGACACCAGTAAGTTCCAGAAAACAAAAGAATGTAAACAGTGAAAAGTTGAATGTTTACCTTGAGACGGTCAGGAAGTTGGAACCTTTGAAGTCGGATACAGAAAAAGACAATACTACATCATCATCTGCGTAGTGGTTAGTGTTTGTGAAAAGGTCCTGGTTCAAACCCCTGCTGGGATCTTACTTTGAGCAGTTTGAATGTGCTTCTCGGGCATCAGTGGGTTTTCTCTGGTCATCCCGGCTTTCTCCCACAGTCCAAAACATGATTCATAAGTTAAATGGTATCTCTAAGTTCCCTCCAGCAGAGCTAGAGGTGCTTGTTTGTTGTGCCGAACCCTGGGCAGCAGAGCTCGCAACGCTGGCGACCCAGCCTACTGATTACCCACTTAAGCCAATGTGGACAAACACAGGTGGGGCCACCATGGAAACTGCGGACAAAACCATTTGGGACCCACATTTTCTTCCCACTTTTAAACCATAGGGGGCCCTCTTGGCTGCTGGCTGGGCCTAGGTGTGCATGTGAGTGTGTGACCCTGCGACGATCTGCTGACCTGTTAAGGGTGTTCAGGCCACACTCTGGTGGCCATAACATATCTGGTTGCTTGGGAGTGACACTCTGTTCCTCAACCAACATGTTCATGGATAAACAGCAAACTCAGACTGATCCCACTCGGTGAAGCTGATGTTTTGATTGATATTCCATTATCGCTACTCCCAAACTCTGGAGTCTCTGATGAATTGTTAAGAATAGAACTGGTGTTTTTTTTTAATCCTAGAAAGCAGAAAAAAAACATCTGGGTTGATAACCTGAAAATGTTGTTTTCAACCTCTCCTTCCAGAATAGGAAAATTGAGTAGCAAATGTTCTGCTTGGAACTTCCCTTTTTGTTATGTTGCAAATAACACCTTTCTAACTCGGAGTGCAGGCAGAGACATGTGCGGATACGGAATCATAGTGACCTCTTCTGTAATGAATTACTACGATTTACTATGCAGAACGGCTGGCCAAGTTTTCAGGAACGATGAAAAAAAAAGGAAACAAATGTACTGTTGGCCTTACCTTTGAGAATTACAGTATCAGACCCTGAAAGAAATGGTTCATGAAGAAATGATGTGCTGTATTTACAGACATTCTCACATACCCACATCTTTAAAGAGCTGGGCGAACAGACATTTGGAAGCTTCTTCCTAACTGGGTTGACTGCATTTGGTCTCCGATTGATGATCGGGTCAGAGATAATGAAGATCTTCTGAATTTATTCTTGAATAAACAGACCCTTTGAGCAGATGCCAAATTCCAGTTTTTCTCGATTCTGAGTTCACTTTTTTCCTCAACAAAATCCAGCTGCAAGACGGATGTTGGTCAAATTGGAAAATAGAGTTTATTTGAAGACTGGCATAGCCAGTAGTTTTAGGGAAATTTGTCTTGTTGTCTGTCTGCACCCAGAGACCTTATAAAGATGGAGAGTCGTCTTATTTTTTAATTCACACTGCCTCCACCTGCATACTTGTGCTGCTGTCAGTGTGTCACGCCTTAAACTTCCAAGACTATCTAATCCAACCGTTAAACTACTGCAGGAAGAATCCGCACTCATGGTTACAGAAACCAAAAACAACAATCCCACACCGTTCTTTAGCACCACAATTGTGTTTCATGTTCAAGGCATGGAATTACAAAGATTTATCGCTCTAGCTCTGTCATGTTATTTTACTCTATTCTTCCTGTCAGCAGGTTTACCTCCACAAAATCCTCACAAACAGGTGTGAGGGTCTGTCATAAATTGAGCAGCAGGTGTCCAGAGCAGATGCTCAGATATTTTTATTTTCTAGTGAATGCTGAGCTGAATGTTAAGCAGTAATCAGTGTGTTCACACAGGAAAATGTGCTTATTATTCATGGGTGTGTGAATATGCATATAGCAGTATACAAACTGTTTAGCTTGATCACTTTATGATATGCAGTCCACAAGGAATCAGGTTTTACAAGCCACAGCAGAGGTGAAAGTCAACATTGTTGCTGCACTGTTTGTTGTCGTAGTGTACTGTGGTGTTTTGAGTTGTTGCCTGCTCTGTCCAGTTCTTTTTGTTAATTTTATTAATGTAAAGCTGTAGAGGTGAACTGCTGGTTACTTTGCTCAACTTTTTATGTCTATCTGAAACCTTAGTGTTAGCTACAACCTTTTTTTTTAATTGCAGGTTAGAGCAGTCACAAACTGGCAGACAGCTTGTTCCACTTGCAACAGGCTTATTGGTACAGACAGGCAGAAAGGAGCAACGCTCAGCTAAGAGTCCACAAAGCTAAGCAGTCGGAATCCAGGCAAAGGTCAGGGCTAGCAGCAAAGAGGCCGAGTCTGACACAAAGCAGAGTCAGTTAACCAGGTGATCAGATCAGGATGAGACACTCGGTATGCAGGCTGGATCACACAAACAATACTTAGCACTGAGCAGTTCTTAAGTGTCCTGCAGCTGATTAGTAGATGAGAGTCAGGTGGGAGGCATCCAGACACTGTGTGCTGGGGTTGATAGGTGATTGAGTGTAGTCAGTATTCTGAAGACGGCTGCCGCTGGTGACTAGAAGGGGGACAGAGCTCCGACTCCTAACGTGCATTCGTGGATTTAGATACATGTGTTATTGGTTGCTCTTTTGGCCATAGATTCCTGAAGCCTTTTTGTTTCACTTCCCTTAGTTAGTTATAATTCATCATTTATAGTCCACCATGTTGGCTTAAAATGTTTGCTTTTGTGGTGTTGCACTGTAAAATTTCCCTTGACAAAAAAGGGCACAACAAACAACCTGTGACCAGCAAAATGTTCGACCATCAATCAGAGCTTAGCATAAGCAGAATTTAAAGGCTTTTGCATTTCAGTTCAACCATAAAGTACATTCAGACCATGGCTGACACTGGCCTGCAGAAATGCATTTTTGACCAAATTAAAATCAAAGCAATATATCTTTAAACAATTATCATATTTTTTGCTCTACAGGGCACAGCAGATTATAAGGCTAACTGTCAATGAATGGTCAATTTTCAAACCTATGTAATATAAAAGGTGTAGCGAACTATAAGGCACATTAAGTGAGACAAAAAAGTTGTTCATTCATAAGTTCACCAGACCATCTAATAATTGCTAAAACTTCTTTGTAACATTCTATACATTAGCCATGTTGAAGTCCAACCTCGTTTACAATACATGAGAAAACTGATAAAACAGCTTAAACATACGTCACAGTGACTGCACTAACTCCCAATCTAGTCGGTAACAAAAAAACAAAACAAAAACAAATCAGTCGGACAACGCTACACGCTAGCGATATTACCCATCGTTGTTTGCAACAGCTTTAATCAATATAAAAGGCACACTGTTGTTTAGTGTAAACAATTAAAGTTTTAAAGTGTGTCCTAAAGTGTTTATAACAGACACGTCCAAAGTCCGGCCTGTGGACCAAATGCGGCCTGCATTCAAATTTCTATCGACCCGCAAGTTCCTATAATAAAATTAATAATAAGCGGGCCCCAGCACTTTCTAAAAACTGTGAGCACAATTTATTGATTGTGGTTGGCTAAGTTATGCTGTAAGTTGTTGTAAACCTGTGACAACACTGTTGTGGGCCACATAGAGATCATTCTGTGACATTTTCTAGTCTTTTCTAAAGTATCAACTGTAAGCGAAATTTATCAAAACTATTTTTTTTTGTTCTTCAGGAAAAGATAACTATTTGTGTTATTTTCCACTTCAGATGACTTAAATGTATAAGTTTACAGTGAACATTTAATAATAATAATATGAAACCAGATTTAATGTTGATAATAGTTTTTTTCCCAGACATTTTGTTTATTGTATTTTTATAGTCATCAAATACAAAATTCACACCAATTTTGGTAAAAAAAAATTGTATATTTAAGTTCTATTTGAAGCAATGAAAATAACCCACTGCAAACATTTTTTCATTAAAAAGTTAATTTGCTAATTTAATTAATTTAATTAATTTAATTAATTTAATTAATTTAATTAATTTAATTAATTTAATTAATTTAATTAATTTAATTTAATTTAATTTGCTAATTAATTAATTTGCTAGTTTAATTTGTTTTTATACTTTAAGTGTTCAAAAATGCAACCTGACTGGTTGATCCTCTCACACTTTCATCTCACATAATCACATAACTTTTGCAAAAAGTTTGGACACTCCTGGTTTACAACCTCATTCAAACAGGGATGATCAATCCTTTGTTGCAGTTTATAACTGTTTGATTTTCACCTGGTCAGGTGAATGTAGTTTAAAGGAAGCTTTTTAGATTTGATTTGAAGAATAATTATGTTTTTTGGATAATGTTTGTGTTCCAAAGAGAGCCAAAACAAAGTCTGTTCATTATCTTTTTTCTTGGGGATTTTAGGCAGATTTTAGCGAAATATTATAATTTAAAACAATTAATAAAACAGTTTTTCACACAGACTTACTAAAAAGAAAAAAAACTGACCAACAGTAGCTTATTAATAACATAAATAACAGTTGACATACAATACAGTAAAGTTGAGCTAATTTTATCATCAACTTCAATGCTAATTAGCGCAGGCAGTCAACTGTGTTGTCTAAGTCTTTGCACATGAAGGGAGCCAGTTTCTGCTCAGATGAGACTCTTTGATGTGCTGTGGAAGAGTTTTCACCATTGGGAACCCATTCTTTCTAATGTGTAATGCTACTAACACACGTTGTTAGGGAAGCGAATCCCTCGTTTTATCTAACAGGTACATAATTAGATTTAGCTCTGAATGGAACAGTTGTAGAACCCGTGGAGATTTGATTAAAACTTTGTGAGTTCGTTTTAATCTGATGTGGGACAGATTCAAACAAAGAGAAAACCTTTCGTCTCCTAGTAAAATTTCACGCTCAGACGAAAAGCGCAAGCACAGTGTTGATAGAACAATTGAAAACATGCAGCACAACATGGATTCAGCCCTGTGAGACGTTTGCAATCGCAGTACTTTGTATCATAAAAACAAAACAGCAATAAAAATGACTTGAAGAGGCATTCGTTTGACCCTATTTATTATTGAAATACTTTTAGGAACGACCCTTAGAAGCCCAGAAAATGTAAATGAATGAAAAGGATTGAAAAAGCCTTCATTCAACGTGAGAAGTTGAAGTTGATTTATCAGAAACATTAATGAAAACTGATTGTTTTAAAAAAGAAAAGTCTGCTATGGAAAAAGTTGAAACTGTAAATGGCTTACAAAGGATTTTAAATCCCCTAAAACAAAGACTTAAACTATAGAAACAGATTTTTTTTTTATCCTAAATTTAAAAAAAATGTTTTAGAACCTGTTTTTGAGAAGGTTGCATTGATACTTCTCTTTTGATTGTCTGTTCCTACCAAATAAATGAAAGGGGTCTGAGTATTCTAAAAAACCACATTTTTTTACACCCACATTAACACACATCCACTTATGTCTGCAGAGACCCAAAACATGAGATAAGTGAACAAATAGAAAAGCACAATATTTGAACATCTGAATTTGAATTATCACCTGCAGCAAGAAGAGTATTACTGCCACCAACTAAATGAGGTATTCAACTTAAGGTGAAGTACTAGTTCTAAAACCAGAAGTACATTTTTATGATTCTAGAACAAAGTTGTCTAATTGTTTTCAGTAATGTTTTTGCAAAAACAATTCTTGGTGTGAAGAGAAGGATAAAGTTCTCAGTGGACAGCACTACATCTGTAAAAACAGATGCTGCTTCTCAAATGGGCTGAGCAGCCAAAGAACTGAATACTTATTTGTTTACAAGAAGTTTGCCTTATGTATTCAGAAACAGTATTGTTATATGGATATGACTTTCCCATTGACTGTATATGATACCAGGACTGAGTAACTCCTCCCCCCTTGCACAGTACCTGCTGGCTCCAAGAAGCCAAAATCCCAACACTTCTATTGAGAAATAAAGAGCTATTACTTATATTCTATTTGTCAGAATTTCTGATACCTTTTTCTTTACTTGTTCTTGCTAATCCTTTTCTTTTCATATTTTTTCTTAATTGGAAGTTATTCAAGTTATAAACTGACCAATCAGATGCCTTAGGAAAAGCATGTGGTGCCCGCTGGCCCCACCTTGAACGTTTGATTGACAGATTCTCCCAACCTGCTTTCAATAGAATAGGGGTATGTACTTTGAACAAGATTACTTCTGATTGGCGACAGTAGTTGCCATAGAAACATCGACTCAGACCAACTCTGACCAATCACTGTCGATTGGGTCCAAATGACGACGTCCGTATTGCAGGGAAAATACCGACTGAATTGGCTTCTTTCGCTGGAGCCCGAGCTAAGGCGTTTTTCAAGGTGACGTCATAGCCGGTCAGTCCATCTCTATATACAGTCAATGGGCTTTCCTCGAATACCAAGGTTTTGTTAACTCCTAACAATATGATGGAGAAGGAGGATGAAGATTTACATGTTTGTCCTGAATCATGTATTATAAAATGTGTGTTCTTGTGCCACAAGTTACAACCGTGTCTTTTAAACAGTAAGACAATCCTGTTTCTAACTCCAAATATCTGACTATCAGCTTTATGAATATTGAAGAGCGACGGAAGCATCAAGGTACCCTAAATATACTTTTTGTATTCTTTGAAGACAGATAATATGATAATTCAGTGCCAGCTCTATTTTCTATGTAGATGTCCAAAATTAAAATTACAAAAATAATCAAATTTAGCTGTGACTGTGTAATATAGCATAAAACTAGATTGAGGTTCTGCAACCTGAGGAGCCAGATATGACTCTTTTGTCCCTTCATGAAGCCTCTTTGGCTCTTGGAAAATGTGATCAATTTGAATAACTGTTAAATTATTTAAGTTAAGAACATATTCCACACAATAGCATCCAGTTGTTGTCATGATTACAGAAAATATCATGTTTTACTTTGTTTTCTTGCATTTTTAATTCAAGTAAATGTGCTTCAGCAGGAGGATCTTTTTTGACACAAGGTGTTCTTTATTTTGAAAGCAACTGGAATGTGCTGCTGTCAAAAGTAAATAGGTTAAAGTTATTTATTAGTGTTAAATGTTGCAGACCCCTGCAGTTGAACATCTCAAGGGGGGCATCCAAAATAAAAAATGTCCACCCTTTTTGCTGCATTATTTTCTCCTCCCCCAAGCTGACATTCAACTCGGAAAAGGAGAAGAGATGTGGATGTTTAACGAGCGAAATACATTTAAGAAAAAGTGACATTGAAGCAATACAACAGCAAAAACAGATTCATTTTTAAAGTACACATTTATTAGTATTTACTTACTAAACAGTTTTCCCTTAAAACTTTCACGAAATTGAAATGTGAATGGTCATACACATTCTCTTGACTTTCTTTTACCTTTTTGGGCGGGCTGTTTGTAACTTTAATTTGATTGGCTATAGCTAGCTGCGTCTTTCCGTTCCTGACATTTGATTGGTCAATGAAATTGAAGGGCGGGAAAAACATTAGTAAACAAGGAAGTGAAACGTCTCGTGACAGAGATGTTCCGTTCCAAAATATTCTTTCACTGATTTTACCGACAATTTGGTCCACAGTTCCGTTAGAACCCAATTCAGGATATAAGGAGCACTTTATGCGGCACTAACAATGCAGAATTTGAGAAAACGTCGAGGCAACAATTCCCACAGGTTTGTTCTTGTAGCAGTATTAACAATTGGTCTCTTGACGGTCTTCTGCTTTCCTTTGAAGCTTAGTCGTAATCTTAAAAAGTGATATACAAATTCTATAAATAATATAAGGTGAATGTGCTGCATAAATCAAACAAACGAGAATAAAACCCGGAAAAGTGTGCTCTTGTAGAAGCCGTGTTTTGTGTCAAACAACCAACTGTAGTTTAATTTAACGTCAACGAATGAATGCAGCAAGTTTTTGGTTATTTTTCCAGACAAAAGACAAGTAAAGTTTTAACTCCAGTGATGCGTTTGATGTGACATTTCTTCATAATTGTGATACTATTTTAAAAAGTTAACTGCCTATGAGAAACTTTATTTTTTAGAAACTTACCTGCCTTTCATGTTCTGTTCTCATGATTTATTATAAATCTCTTTGCCAGCTTCTCTTCCCCCAAAATGAACAAAAAAATAAATAAATTCTCCCCCCATTTTTGTCTTTATTTTGATTGAAGCAAAAAGTCCGATTTAGATGCATTAGGAGTTTTTGAGCCCATTGAAATGCACAGAAAGAAATTAGATCATTATCTGATTTTCACAAATTATTTGAGTTTTTAAGGGATCATAGGTTTCCTTGATAGACTTTGTCAGATCTGTTTCTGAAATAGTCTTGTATCCATATCAGCCTTTCAGTTTTTGGTCACAGAATAGGTCTGCCGTCTCCGTTTTAAGGAAGATAGACTGTATTGATAATGTATTATTGTTTTACAATGTTTCCTGTTCAACAGCAATGGTGTTAGGCTAGAATATGATAGAACAAAGCTTTGTTGATCTCATAAAGAAGAAATTGTCACCATAGCTCCTTTTTCAAGACAAATAGACACATAGATGGTACATACCACTGAAAATACACTTCAAAAATTAATAACAACAATAAATATTGCCCAGTGTCCATAAGGTGTTTTAGAGTCTAATATCTGACAGGAAGAAAGATCTATGAAAGTGCTCCTTTCTGCAGTCAGGTGTTAAAGTCTCAGGCTGAAGGGGCTCCTCAGTGCATGGTGTCATGCAGAGAATGATGAAGAAGGGAAATGCTCATGATGGACTCCAGTTTCTGTAACTGCTTCTTCTCAACCACCGCAGTCACAAACTCTTAGAAACATCCCAGAACGGAGCTGGATCTCCGCACCAGTTTGTTGACCCTCTTTCTGTTCCTGTTAGTGCACACCCCCCCAGCAGCTCACTTCGTAGATGCAACAACGCCATTATAAAAAACTCTTTAATAGTCCTGTAAACTGGAGGACTCCAGTCAGCATTTTGTTGTTGCCAAGTCACAACAGCTGATCATGTAAACTATGCTCCCACAGACCGCTTCAGACCCATGAGTGGTGGAAAACAGTTTGAAAAGGAGTAGCAGGCACGCCATTGCACCCATTATGTGCAAAATGTCCATGTCTGTCAACAACTGGAAAGAGTTAAATAACAAAACAAAAACACTTGAGCTAACATGAAGCTATAGTAACTGGCAGCCTACTGTGGTGCAGGTTTAAAAAAAAAAAACAGTAAAAACAACTGGTAGAGAGCTGATATTACAATCAGATATTATAATAAAAGTTTTTCCAGATATCACCAGAAAAGTGAAAAATAAAACAGTGTTTAGAATTATCAACAAAAGAGGTAGCACAAAAGATTAAATGAGATCTTAATAAGCAGCTGTTGTTGTGCATCAAACCACCCCTGTATAAAAGTGTCCAGGTGAGGAGACAAAAGTTAAATGATTTAGAGTCTGGCAATATAAAAAAAAGTAGACCAACCTTTGTTTCATAACTGTGCTGCTGTTCATGTTTTCATTTTCATGATCCAAGATCCCTTTTTTTTTTTTTTTTTTTTAAAAGGACCTGTCAGCCTTTATTTGTGACACAAACAATGTTTCTGGCAGGTCTGCAGTCTGGCTTACATCGTTTTAAATGGAACACATCTGATTTGCTGATGTTGACAAGTGTTCTGCAGTCTTTTTGTTTGACAGATTGAAGGGCCTTTAGTGTATTTGATGGCAGCCATAAAGTGTGTGCAGTTCTTTCAGTTCATAGGGAGTTAAGCGTCCCACAGGAAATAACTTCTCTGTGCAAGTCATTTTAAGTAAAGTGGAGCAGCAAGTTCTCAGCTGGTACATCACCTCTGGACAGTAATTTTTAGCTTTGTTGCTTTGTTGATGTCCTATCGCTAACTATCACTGCAAACTTTTATGGACAGCACTCCGGATGTCTCTGAGGACAAAGGACCACACAGGAAAGGCCAGCGCTTCCACTTTGACCTGTGGCTCTGTCTGACCGTGCAGAATTGGATACTAGACTTTGGGAGGCCTATTGTCATGGTGAGGAGGGTGCAGCACAGCCACTTTGGACTTAGCATGGTTGAACATTTGCAAATGCAACCTCATTAGAGATAACTTTCATTTTTTCATGTATATTAGATCATTCTTCCTCTGGATTGGTTTCCACTGAACAAACCCAGTGCTGGAGACTACTTCCACATGGCCTACAATGTTATTACTCCATTTCTGATGCTAAAGGTAAATCTTTTCATTAAGATATTAAAGTCTGTTTTTGTAGTCAAATATTACAGACTGCAGAATATTTAAAAGGTCTGATGGACAAAAGCTTGCACTAAGTTCAATTATCATAATTGAAGTCACACCAATAAAAATTTCATTGATCGTGTTTTTTGTCTCATCTTCTCTTGAATGCATGTTCTGTCATGTGATTATAATTTTAGGAATTGTGCGGTTTATTGGTCAAAGATTTATAACAATGTGTCCTGTCATTAGGTCTAAATTTCTAATTGCTGTTTTTACAGCTTTGCATCTCACCAACACTTTTGCTAACTAGTTTGAAGTGATCCTGCTGAAATGACCTGTTTCTGCTTCATCATCTGATATCAAATATAACCATCATCTGTTATGCAGCACGCAGACACGAGCATCATAACATTAGCGTCATCGTAACATTACGTGTGTAAAAAAATCCAGTTTGTCTTTACAGCTGGAAGACTTCCTTTCTTTTCTGGACGGACTGTTAATTATTTGCTGCTCTGTTAGAGTGAAATTAGGTAATTACACAATAATAGCTTGTAGTTTTGAGTGTGTTTGTAGCAGTTTTGTTCTGCAGTTGTCAACTGCATTGCACTTTTACTTTACTTTTTTTAACAGTATTTTTGAATAGGAGGTGACAACGAGCTGCTGCTTCATTCTGTTCTGTATTTAGAGCAACCTCTGGTGGACAAAATATCAAACAGACTTTTTTAAATGTTTGAAAATTGTTTTCAATTTTGCTTCAGTCTTAAAACATTTTTGAGATAAAAATGTTTTTTGAAATGTCAAAAAATTACTGGTATATATTCTGCTATCTTTTTTGTGTAGTGCTCTGAGACAACCTCGGTTGTGTACTCACACATTGAAAATGATTCAATTGAAAATGAACGGGTTGGAGGAAAATATCCTGAGGATGTGAAACCTTTCTTTTTTTTTTATCATTCATGTGTAAATCGAGTCATTCATCAATCCAGATGAAGATGCTGAGAACAGTGGATTTAGTCTTGTGGAACCCATGAACTATAGATTTGTCACACCATGAGTACCCACTTATTTTTAACTCCAAAGAAAGCTCTGTTGTTTATTAGGGACCATTTGCAATTTTAAACTTAAAAGTTGTCATTTGATGTACCATAATCTTGCATTATAGTGCAGTTAGCCTCATGCTCTTTTGTGTTTGCAGTTCCACTATCACTTTCAATCCAAGGAAACAAAGGCGCATAAAACACACTATGTCACTATGTGTGCATGACTCAATGCTTACAAATTCAAGTGGTTTTTATAAAAGAGAAACTGTTTTACTTTGAAACTTTTGAAGCTCCTCATATCATCTGTTATTATAATGTTTTTTTTAATAGTGGCTTTTAAAGCTGCTACAGTTAATAGTAGTTGTCCGGTCAGACAGAAGCAAATCTAGTGGATCTTACTGACGAGGGAGGGCAATAGCTGGCAGAATCCGATTGCAAATCTTGTGGGCTACACCAGAAACTTAAAGACCCATTCCAATGGACCCTTTGGTGTTTTTATCATGTTTTTGGGACCTTTTTTTCTTACTATGGAGGATAGTTATAAAGAAAATTAATCTTAAAATTGCGTTTCTGAGTATTTCTGATTTTTTAAAGCCATATTAATTGTACTGTTTAAACAACTGGAGTATTTTTCTTTGATTCTAGCGCCTAACAGCCTGTTTACTAAAAAATGAATAGAGCCAGGTTACTGTTTAAAATGCTCAAAAGGAAATTTGGATTCAGGGTGCAGGGGTGTCACAATCCAGACCTTGAGGGCTAAATGTTTCCAAACGAACCTGCCATTAAGGTTTCCTCTTGGCCAAACACTCCTGATCCAGGTAATCAGCAGCGCATGAGACAGGATTTCTGGAAAACCAGAAGGCCGGCCATAAAGACCTGGATTTCGACACCCTGATTTATAATGTCAAAGGCTTTAGCAGGTCCAGAAAAATGGGAGCAACCCTCCCTTCCTTCTAGAATTGTTGTTTCTGAAGTCAAACTTGCATTTGAGTTAAGTTTGGGTTGCAGGTATTTTGGTGCATTTTTAGCTGAATGTGTCTGTAGTTTTAGACAGTAATGGTAGCAGTCTGGTTGGTCTATATCTATTGTATGTGCTATGAAGATAAAAAATATAACATCAGAATGCCTGCTATCTAAAAACAACTGATTAATTGGAAAACAATAATTGAGTGAATGGTGGAGGAGAAGAGCTTAAATGTTTCTTAATAAATAAACTATTTATACAAAAGTTATTTCTATGTTTGGATATTTAATTTAATCTTTTAAAAAGATCCTCTATTGACTGTAGCTAGATTGAAACCTGATCCTTTTTCAGTAAGAATAGCGACTTTTGACCTGAATTTGTTTCTAACTCATGCACTGACTCAATAGGAAAAGAATTTCCAATGGAGACAGTAGCGCTGTTGTCCTTTAATCTGGATGCCTCTGGTGTAGTGATGCTCATGCCCTATAGCATAATTTGTATCTTTCCAGAATTATTTTTGCATCATGTTTTATTCATTATAGAAGTGTGACTTAACTCATCTTAACTCCCTAACCACTTTATTTCTTAAACTTTAATCAATCAAGATTATCTTTTTTAAGACCTGATTTCTTACTCTAATGTTGTTTCTCAATATTTCATCATTTGCCTCATATTACTGTTAACCAGGGTAGATTAGCTCTTACTTTGGCTTCATAAAATAGTTTTCTTTAAGTGATTTAACTAAAGATTTGAGTGTTTTATCTATAGTTCTAAGTACATCACAGTACGTACGTTTTTGTCTGTTTGCTGCTAACGCTAGGTAATGATTGGTTAGCTTAGTGATCATATTTGATCTTTTTATATTTTTCTTTCTGGTTTGTTTTACAAGATCTAGCACTGTATGTGATCTCTTTGCAATCTATTTTGGACTTCAAAAAAGGTGATGTACATTGAATTTGTCTTTAATGGATTTTAACCAGATTATTGTCCCACTTAACAAATAGGCCTTTGTCATTGTCACACACTTCAAACGTGTTCATGTGATGATCATAGAATGTATCATTGGGTGATGATGGCCTGTTAAATCAGAATAAAGCTAAAGGTTGGGATAATATACAAATATTGCAACATATAAAAAAAGTATTTTAAATAAAATAATTAGTGTCATGTTTTTGATGTATATAAATAATTGTGTTTCTGAATATTTCTTTTTTCAAATTGTTGTGCATCTCTAGATAGTAGCTCAGCAACTTTAAGCGCTACTTTAAGCGCTTAAAACTGTATGGCTCCGTATGTGTGTAGTGCTGGTATTTTTTACCTTTTTTGTTGCACCTCTAATGTTAGTTTGGAAGAGTGAGGGGCTGTATGCTAGCAGGAGAGTGTGTAAACAGATAGCTTAGTTATAGGTGATGGGAAGAAGGGGTGGGGTTTCTCCACACCAAGGGCCTTGCCTCAGAGGTAAATTTTTAATGAACTCCTGTCCTGTACTGTTCTGCAGAAACTATGTCCTAGAAAATGACACGTTTTTTTATTAATTTTGGCTAAAAACGCTATTATCATACTTAAAAGACCACTGGAAACACTTTTACAGTAGCTCAAAAGATGATCGGAGGGACTTTGAGGTATTGTTCTAAAGACATTTTTAAAAAGTTGTTGAATTAAAGTAATTATCTGAAAAATATATGCTGTTGTGTTAGTAAACTCATTTTCTGCAAAAATAGCATAAATAAATAGTAATTTGAAAGTGTTCTTTGCTAAATTGCTCTTCAATTTTATGAAACTAGTTCAACTTCTACAACTTAAACATGTATGTATATATATATATATATATATATATATATATATATATATATATATATATATATATATATATATATATATATATATATAAAGAGAGAGAGAAATTTCTTTTCCAGCCAAGATATAGCTTAACAGTTGAGTTTTGCACTTTGCCTTTGGCTTTAAGATTAAAGAAATTATGGATTTTTGTTTTTGCTGCCCATTCTGAATTCACTGGCAGAGTTATGTTATGTGTCTTTTTTTTTTTTTTATTTTAACTGTGGCTTGTACAGACAGCATGTGCCAAAACATTTAAGCTTTGAGTCTCTTGTTGCTTTTATTTTGCTTACTTGGCTCATTAAACAAGCCTTTTCTGAGTCTTTCTTCCCTGGAACGTCTTTGAAAGTGAAGCGTGTCCAATTTTATTTCTTCTCCCAAACCTAGGAAAGAACTGTCTGTTTTTCCTCTCCAATGCGTTGCTGCTTCACGTTCATCCCACAATCTAAATGCAAACCCAAAGACCCACACATGTCAAGTCTCAAGACACAAACTGTAATAGGCTCCCAGTAAACAAACAGACACACATGCAGCATTTCCTTGAAAGGGGAAAAATTCTAGTAAAATCTCGAACCAAAACAATTGGTAACCCACTGTTTTGTTATTCTGTTTTATTAGTTTTTTGGTCCTTTTCTCTGAAAGCAGAGAGTTTCTTCCACAGCCTTGCAGTTGCTGCTGGGACTTGCTTGTAATTGTAGGTCCTGTTTCTTATTTTCATCAATATTCAAACATAAAACTGCAGAATACAAATATTTTGGTCAACTTTTTTTTTACTAATAGTTGGTAGTCGCCCTATATTACAAGGTAAAGCCAGTATTTGGGTTATTTCACTGTCAGAAAATAATGGTATTTTCATTATTATTTTTCTAAAATTAGTAAGCCAAAAGTAACTGACCTGCCTGCATTTCAAGGCACATAATATCTTGCAAACTCAACATTTAGTTGGAATTCTTAAAAAAAAAAAAAAAAACAGCTCTCCAAAAACGAACTGGGTAATAAATCATAAAAGAAAGTTTAACATTTTTTAGTACCACCAGTCATTTTTTGATCTATTTTAAACATGTTCTTAGTGGTCTTTTAATTTGATTATCCCATTTTTAGCCAAAATAAATAAACCTTTCTCGTTTTCTATGACATGCAGAGCGGCGATAGTTATTCAGAAATTTGCCTCTGAGTTATGGGCGGAACTGTTGGCGTGGAGTAAGCCTGCCCCCATTTTCCACCATCCATCTGTTTACACAATCTCCCACTAGCTTACAGTCCCTCACAACCCCAACCTAACATTACTGGTGCAACAAAAATGGCGAGCAGTACTAGAGCGATCCAGCTGTACAATTTTGAGCCGTAGACCAGCTCAGACGAGGAAAACAAAGACAACTACAAGCTTTTTTCCAGCAACGTGTTTTTGCATGCTCCTGATTCACAACAATTTGAATAAAGAAATACTCAGAAATTCAATTTTAAACTTAATCTTTAAATATGTCACATGAGAAAAATCCCACAAAAACATTTAAAAAACACCAAAAACCTGATTTTCATTGGAGTGGGCAATATAACTTTTGCAACGTTTTCCTTATTGTATTTACAACCAACACATCTTTAGAATAAAGAGTTGCAACAGGAAGATGCAACAGGAACCACTGGAGCTCAACTTACAAAAAACACCCTCAACCACCAGAGCCTATTGGGAATACTGCTAGTGTTGATGCTTTTATTTTATACAAAAATGCCATTGATCAAAAATGTAAAAGATAACCTTTGAGGGACATCTTTTATTTTACATACGTGAATCTTGTTTCAGCTGATTGAGCGGAGTCCCAGAGCCCTCTCTCGCACAGCTGTCTACCTCTGCATCATCACCTTTGTCATGGGAGCCAGCATCCACCTGGTGGGAGACTCCATCAACCACAGACTCATCCTGAGTGGGTATCAGCTCCACCTGCCAGTCAGAGAAAACCCCATTATCAAAGACCTTAAACCAGATTCACTGGTGAGTGTCCTTTTCATGTCCATGACTATTTTTAAAGTTGATTTCCTTAAAGTGTACCTGCCAGATTTCTGTATAAATCTTTTATTCAAAAGGCAGGGTTGCTGGATCAAAGGCTGACTGATAATACAATGATTGCATTGCTTGTCAGAAGTTTCTTTTGTGTGGCTTGTCTCTTCTCTTTAGAAGTAGTTAGTTCAGGGACAGTAGAAAACATGAATTCCCAGCTTGCCTGACAGCTCTGGATTAAACAAGCCTGCACAGACAGCTGTTTGTTGCCAACTGTTTTCTTCCTGCTGAAAGTTTAAACCTCTTTTTTTTTGGTCCTCCATTGTCATGTACAACTGAGCGTCAAACCCTAACTACTAATCTTTTTTTTTCGTTTTCAATCTTTACAAGTAAGGATCTATAATAGAGTCCCTAATCTTTAATTTAAATTATATAGTGACAATTATTTTATATTAGCACTTACATTATTTTGTGTTAATTGAATTTATGGTACCAAAATGGTAAAATACTAAACAAATTCCTTACATAAGCTTGTGTTTTAATGTACAGTATGTTCTTTAGGAAATATCTAATCAAAACCTATTGAGAAAAATGTCCATTTAAAAAAATTATGCATAGATCCATTTCAAAATGTTTTTTTGTTTGTTGCCACCATTTTTTTGTTCTTTTCTAAAAAAATCACCTTTTTTTAAATATATGTGTTTTAAATATTTGGTAACGGTTGATGCTTAAGTTTGGAGGTGGCTTTGTCATTTGTGGAAACATTTATTTTGATATAAATAATGTTTTGCAGCATCAAGATAAACATAAATGTGGGTTTTTTTGTTTTTTTTTTGGTAACTGAAAACCATAATCCTTCCAAAGGTTACTCTTAGTTTGATAGAAACAACTACCTTTATCGAGGCCAAGATTCTTTATACAATTTTTACTTACTTCAAAATAATAACAAAAGACTGATTTAGATCAAAATGATTCAGACTGTTTTGTTTATACTATAATGTAAATAAAATTTGAGACACAATTATATACACCTGATTCCTGAAATTGAGTTTTCTACCAAATTTTTTGTGTCAGTAGAAAGAATCTTTCTTCCCATCTGTCTTCTGATATAGGCTGACCATTGACATAATGACCCGTATACTGTCTGTGGCTTCAGCACAGATTCAAACACCACTTACGCTTACAAATACTCATCTAAATGCTACATGGAATCCCCAGGAAACGTATTCGATTTTAGGCTTTAGTCACATGCACCCATATTAGGGGTGTTGACCTTGACGAGTACTGCAGGTTTTTGGGTTGGTGTGTCTTGGAGTTCCCTTGAGGCTCCTACAGCCACCTCAAAGTACGTCATGAAACTGGAACCTACCATTGTTGTGTATGTGGTAAGCAAGAAGTATTTACAAGGATAATGTAAGTTACATGAACTTATGACGTAGAGGTGATGCTGTCACATGGTGCCCTTACACCACACACTAGTTGTTAGTAGGGTTTGCTTTCTGGCTCCTTACTGCCTCCACGCAAATGCTGCACGCATTGGGTGTGCAGGTGATACCTAAGTGCCTATATGACGCCAGTAGGATGTTCACTCAAACATTGTCTAATTTCTTCATTTTTAACAGTCAGGCTCTTGCAAGGAGCACACACCTTTCACTTGAACAACGCAAATGTTTGATGGGGGTTGAAACAATGAGAAATCTGTATCACGTGCCTGCACCTCGCCTACTTTGCACGTATTAACCCTTTACATGTTTTATACCTGTTTACTAAAATCTGTCGCTCGCCTGTAGAAAAAAACGTGCATGAACATTTTTGGCTTTACGGGCTCACCCAGTGGTCTTTGATCTTGACATTTTTTGTGGCCCACCTGTGTGCTCCATACAGATTTGCACGTTTTTCGCCCAGAGACAGCCCGTATCCACTAATGACAGCAGTTGTTACTAAAGCTTTTGGAACCACAGAGAACCTCCGTATACACAAGAAGAACATACAAACTCCATAAAAAGTCTGGATTTGAATCTGGACCCTCTTGTTAAATAGCAACAGTTTATTAAAGATCTTTTTTTATCTCTTCAAATGATTTATGTATTATTTGCTGGGTAAACATCAGGCTTTATCTAAAAATAAATATCTCTTCCTGAAATGTCTGTGGTTATTATTAAAAAAGGCAGTCCGTTATACATCTCTTTCCACTATAAAAAGTCTGTGCCCGCCGAAAGGCATTTTTCTATTCACATTCCTCAAAGATGGGGTATAACTCTAGCTTCCCTGCTTCCTCTACATTATTTTTCCCCACAGTTGTCCTCTTCTCCTGCAACACTAGGCCAAGGTTTTCAAAGCAGCATGTTATGAAGACAATGCGAAAAGTTTGGTAGAAAGTATGCTTAAGGTCAAAATTATCATTTCTCAAGGAACTATGAAAACAGTGACTGCATTATTCATAAAACCACATTGTGAAGCAATTTTCAATCTTTCTGCTTGGTGCTCTTTAGAATGTAAAAGGATTAAGCGAGTTTTTTCCCCTCACAAAAGTAGTGAAAAATGAGTTTGTTAAAGTTAATACAGTGACTTTTGCTTTGAAACTGGTCCTGAACATCAATCAGCATTTGAAGATCACTTAAAAGACAGATATTTAAAGTCCTGGTGGCATTGATGGATTTGAAATAAAGAAGTGATATCCTTGTGCTGAAGAGCTAAGAATCCACCTTTACGTTCTGGCTGCTCATCTGAAGAAGCAGGTGGAACCGCCTTTTCTATTGTCTTTGGAGATTAAATATTTTTAAGTGTTTAATTGAAAAGACAGCCATTGTATAAGATTAGCATACAATGGTTCCAACATCCCTGTCCAACTAGCTTGACAAATGTCTCAGTAGCTTTGTACTTGTTGACTTTGGAGGTCATTGACCACGAAAAAGTTCACTTCACATCAAACCCATGGAGATTTGTCTGGATTTCTGAGGATGAGTTTCTTTCCTGTAGCCTGATGAGCCAGACTCAAGATGAATATTGTTTTGTTGTTGGAGAAATGGTTCTCTACTGAGAACATTTTCCACTGTGACTCATGAAGGTAGGAGTACAATGTTTTTCACTGTCTGTTTGCCTCAAGCACAATAACTCTTCCTTATCAATGCAGGGTTATGAATAAAGGAGGATTTATTTTATATGTGTTGATGAGTAATATAAAGAAAACTGCTGCCAATTCAGCTTTAGGTCCCTGCCTTTCTGAAGACCAACAAAGTCAAAGCCCTTTCACACCAGATCTCCTCTCTGCTGAGAACTGTCAAGAGCTTCCAATCAAACTATGTTTAGTCTAGAAGAAGGGAACCCATTTGTCAAGAAGGAATTCCTGAAAATTGTCATAGTCAGTTTTTTAAAATTGTTCTTTTGTGCTTTCCATTTGAACATGTTGAAATGAAATGACTTTTTGTAATTTTAACAGTGACTTTATTCCTTTTAAACTATAAAACCTTGAGCTTTTTAAAAAAAATGATAAAAACAAAAGCAAAAGCAACAAAAAAGCTTTAACCCTTGTATGGCTATTGATGCAAATATGCATCAAACCACTTCAGATGCAACATTATCTTAATTTAACATACACTAAAGCAAAGGCATAAGCATTTTTTTTTCATAGCTGGAAATAAATTCCAGTGTCAAGGGGATAAATTTAGCTGCAACATCAACACCTTCACACATCTCAAATTTATCAGATTAATATTGGAAAACAGCAAAAGAAAATCGATATTAGTTCCCTCTAAGACATGACCTTATGCAGTTTACTGAGAGCAGGAAACTATGATATTGAAAAACAGATTTCTTTCCTCTTTTAAATTTGCATTTTAGGACCTAGATTGTTTACTAGATTACCCAGGGCACCTCTTGCAAACTCTAGTTTAGTTTAGAGAAACTTTGCCCTAAATCGATTTGGAGACATGGCTGCAGAGCCACAAGAAAAGAATCCTTTCATCTCTGCGTTTTGCTGAGACTGTCCCTGTTCTCCATTTTTCTTATGCAACTGACAGCATTTCTGCAGTGCACTAAGGTTTCCCTGTAGATATCTCTGTGTCTTAATCTTAATCCCTATAATCCAAAAAAGGATTGCCAACGTCTGTTTTTTTTTTCTTTGTGGTTTCAGAAATAATTTAACATGAAAGAGCTGACTATAATCAACTTATGGGGGCTCATTCTTGTTTGAGTAATTGCTTCCTCATTGGTGGTTACTTCAGCAGATCAAGAATAGAAAGCATAAAAACCCCTCAGACTTCATAACATGCTACAAAAATGTTAAAAGATAGACTAAATGTACTATTGTCTTGTGCTCTTTAAAACTTGTGCTGTCACGTTCTATTGTTTTATTCCTACAAATAATGGAATTCTATGTTTTAGTTCATATTGTACAGTTTGGCTTTTCTGCATATTTTGTATCCATGTTTTGACAGCATTCTCTCTAAATTCAGCTTTTCCTCAGATTAGTGAGGTAATGCAGTAGGTGGCACTGTTGCACAATGAAAACAGTGACATGAACGTTTAAAGAATCCTCGAAACAGATTTCAAGCATTAATTCAGGCTTTTGGTTTTTCCTTTACAGATAGACTCCTTTGAACTGCTGTATTATTATGATGAACACCTGGGACATATAATGTGGTAAGTGTTTGTGATAATTGAGTACACTGTGTCCAAATGCAGAACAAAGTTGCTGAAGTGCTGCAAGATTTAACACCTATGCCAAAAATGACACTTTTTTTATCACTCTTTTTTTAATCAGTTTTATTTTTCTAGTTTTATGTTTTGAAATAAGACAGCAAAAAAAACCCACACATCCAAACATGTACATGTGTGTCACAGATCTGTGTGTGTCATATATTCTGCAAGTTGTCCCACTTAAAAGGATCGGTGCACTTCAGCTGTGACAGACAAAATATAAAAAGAGAATCATCAAGAATCATATTGTTTATTTTTTTTAAAGAATATATTTTGTACAATGGTGTAAAAAATAGGTATTTGTTAAATAATAATAGTTTGGCTCAATAATTTGTAATGTAACCCAGGTTGTCAATGACAGAGGTGAAAATCTATGCAATTTTTAAAAAATGTTTTCTCTTCACCACATGACACAAGACCAGGGCAGGCCAACTCTGGTCCTCCAGAGTCTCAACCCTGCCTGTTTTCCTGTTCTCCCTGACCAGCTTGCTGCTTATTGGCAGACTCAAGTAATTCCACATCCTGGTTGACTGAACACACCTGATTCAGGTTGTCAGCATCAAGCAGTCCAGGGAGAGCTGGAAAACAGGCGGTAAAAGCCAAAATGCTTCCAAACATTAGTTTTAAGTGACGCAGGGGTTGGTCGGATCATGCGGTTTGCAGGGTCAGCCATGTTTGTGTGTTCTTCCAAAATATCCAAGTGAAAAAGTACAGAAAAAAGTTCCGCTTAATACTCTTACGTTACATTAATTTAGTGTAAATTAATTTTTCGATTCTCAATTATTTAAAATTCACAAAACAATTAAGAAAATGGATCATAATCAATGTCAAATAATTGATTTCCCGTCCTCTAGAAAACACCCTGTTAATGTTCTTCATTGACTGCTGTGTTAATTGTCAATGAGGAGACCTGAGTGATTTGACTCAACAAAGACTTTTTACCAAGAAATCAGGTTCTGTTTGTTTTCTGTTTACATATGTAGAGGTTTTTATTAGACATACTTTATGTAAAGGTGAAAATAGAATTTCTCTTGACATGTTTTGACCAACGGCCTCCAGTCTTGAGACAGTTTCATGCGTGTCACTATCAGGTTAAATCAAGAAACATGAAAACAACACTATAATCTGTGATGAGGAAGTACAAGCTCTTAGCAGGGGATCACTACCACATGGGGTGATCTGGTAACCTGGATCTGACAGGTTGCCACAATCATTTCACACAGTTACTAGGGATTTGTCACGACTGGTGTGAAATCTCCTGAGAAGAATGCAAGTCAGTGGTTAAAGGCAAACTACACATTTATCTACATTTGTCAGATAACGGCATCAGATAATTCCAGTGTGGTACAGCTGTACAAATGGTGGGACAGCAGCTCTCCTCTGCACGTGCTGACCTCAAGCACCTCAATCTCCAGCTTTAGCATTATACTCATCTCAACTCGAAGATCACCTCAAACCAAGTTTTTAAAGCAAGAGGAAAAAAACACTGCAATATGAGCTCAAAGGAGGAATTATTCCCCAGAAACTCATAAAGTCATCCTCATTTTCTTCAACGGGTTTTATTGCAGGAATGCTATTAAAAGCTATGCACTTTTGTGAAGAATTGATATCTTTCATAAGATGTAGGATCAAGTTTAAGCAAAATTTCATCGAAAATATCAGGACGTTTGCATGAAAAATGTGTATGTTAATAAATTTGAGTATCTCAAATATAGAAATACTTTGGACAAATATAACATGGCTCTATGAAATAGCAGAAATGCTTTAGGAAACCTAAACCAAAATTACATAAAAAAGCTTATTTAGCAAAAAAACAACAGCTGTATGATTTCTCTGAGAACTTTTAACACAAAAAAAATACTGTCAAGAGACTACTGTTTTCCAAGTCTCTGCTGGCTTTGAAACCCTCAGCTAAGATGCTTTATCTAAAGATTTGACACACATTTGAACCTACTGTATCTTTAACAAAAGAAACTATGTGAATCCCACAGGGAAAAAGGTGCAGTTTGTTAAAGTGTATCTTTTTCTTTCAGGTATATTCCTTTCTTCATCATCCTATTTATCTACTTCAGCGGCTGCTTCTGCAGCTCTCGGGAAGAGAGGAGGATTACTGTGCCTGGTTGGCTGTTGCTGGGACCCAGCGCCCTCTACTATTGGTCAGTTACCGAACAGCATTGATTTCAATTACTGTTCACTTTAAAAACACACTGGGTACACTATAATATGTGTATTATTTCTTTGAAAGTAGATCAAGCATATAGTAAAACACAAAAACTTTTCAAGGCAAGAATATAGTTCAGGATAGTTCAGTACAGTTCAACCATGACCTCTTAAATATTTTTACTGCTAACTATTCAGTTGTCTATTATATTTGCATCAGTGCAGTAAAAAGTGAAACACTTTCAAAAATTAAAAAGATTGCTTGAATACGGTCAAAGTAAAGTTTTCTCACAATGAGTGTTTCAATGTTTTCATAATGTTAAACTTTTGTATTTCAGTCTTCACATTTTCTGCTTTTTTTCTCCTTCTTTTTAAGGTATTTGGTCACAGAAGGACAAATCACGGAACTGTTCTTGCTCACTTTCTTTGCAATGGTTGCCATGGTAATGTTTCAAAACCTTAAAGGTCTCAGCCCAGACAGCAATGGCCTGTTCCTTTTGTACAGTTTTAGTGTCACTCTGTTGCTTGTGGCTCTGTGGGTGGCCTACTTGTGGAATGACCAGGTTTTACGCAACAAGTATCCCGGACTTCTTTATGTTCCAGAGCCATGGTCTTACTATACATTGCATATCAGGAAGAACCACTGAAATACAGAATTTAGAAAACGTTGTGCTTTAGAGAGAACGCCAGAAGTCAGTTTCCCCACAGTGGTGTTAACATTGAACGGTTGATGGTCCTTTTGTGATTATGTTAGTGTATTTTAAAATACTTTGTGTCAAAAGTACATATTTTTTTGCTAACACTTTTTAAATTCAGAAATGAATACTGTTTTTACACAAAGAATGATTGGTATGGCTCACTTGTTGCATCATCAGAGTTACTCGACTGAAGAAAAATTGTTGCGACCATTGACTTGACCATGGTACCTGGACAAAGTGAGTGTGACGTCACCCATAGAAAATGACTTGTTTCCAGTTGTAGCGAAGTCAATTCAGTCGCTGTTTTTTCACAATATGGGCGTCACCGTGCAGGAATTATAAAGCATTAGTAAGCAGTAATTGGTCCGAATCGGTCTGATTCAATCAGGAATGAGCTTGTTGGAAGTCCACACCCCTACCATTTTAAAGTGGGCTCAGGAGAATCTGTCAAGCACACATTTTGAACATTTGACATGACACCACCTACTTTTATTGAGGCATCTGATTGATCAAAATGTCCTTGGGCAAAAAACCAACCTCCACATTGCCTCGGATGCTCTGGTAAGCTCCTTGCATGGCAGTTTTGCAATCATCTGTCTGTGAATGTGTGTGTATGGCACTTGTGACTAGTCAAATAAAAAAATAATTTTGTACGAATCTTGATGTGAAAAACACTTTTTTTTAGATCTGAGATTACAACAAATGTCATAACCACACTGAGCTTGAAGATTTAGAGCAGAAATATATTGTACTTAACCTGTTCTACCTTCTTCATTTGCCATTTCCCGTTAATATAGTCCCATTCAGGCCTAAGAACATCGTAAATTAAGTGTAAACCAGTAGAGACTCTTAGCATCACAGGAATATAGCGTCCTCACACTATTGAAGACCTATTTTAGTATTTTCTATTTGCCATTGGCTAATATCATCTGCAGCTGACATAAACAAGGACAGGGATTTGCTCAAGCACATTTTTCTCAGGCATCTAACACCATGGCATGTGACTTTTTCACTCATCTCACTTTCTGTCAATCAACAAATGGAGGAAACGAGATTAAAATGGTCTAAGCATGCTCAGAGGAGGGACTGTCTTGGTAAAAGGATGCTGAGGTTGACAGAAAGACAAGCGACATGCAACGATTTGAAGCAAAATCTCGTTTTACTGAATGCTGCAACTCTTTAAATGACTACAGGAGCCTGGTTTCAGGATGATGCAATGTACAATGCAACAATGCAGAAAAAACAAACGTAACAACAAAAACAAACAGGTACAGCTTGCTTTCAAAAACTTTGATATTTATAGCTTTTTCTATTATCCAAATATTTAGGATTAGTCTTTTCTAACAAAAAGCTTATTTCTTTTTATACTTTGATGATTTCTTTCCTGAAAAGTTCCAGCATGCATACCAAAACAAACTATGTCTACAATGGACACAGTATTAATACTGTTGGTTTATCAGGCCATATGCCAAAACATGTCACTGTTATAGCATAGCTACACAAATGCTGAAAAGACCCACTGAGAACCCAAGCTCATTTTTAGGAATTCAGAAGAAGTTGTTGAAGATTGTTTCTTTTTTTTATTTTTAAACGGAGCACAATTCTGCACCTTAAGTTTTTTTTTTTATGATAAGACTGTAAGAACATGCCCGCAGGAAAGACTCTTACAGATTATGACAAACAAGAAACTGTTCATACTATCTGCTGACGTCTACAACACCACAAGACAGACTCACTCCAGAACTGCTTGAGGTCATGATTCCAGGAAGTGTATGGAAAGGGTTTACATTTGAGCTGACCCCCACATTCCCCCACAGACCGTATCTATTTGTCCTGTCCAGCAAATGAACACACAGATTGCTGCAGTCTGTGCTTCTTTAACAACGTTCCAAGTCAAACCAATAAGCTATTGTATTCTGCAAAAGTGTAGTTACTTCAGTTTCGAAAAGGCACATGCATACACTGCCCTAAAGAACCCTCTGTGAAATACATAGATGCTCAAGAACATCTGCTCTTCCATGTTCACTCCACTCTTTCTACGTCTGGACTGATCACAGGAAAACAACAGTAAACAACACTTTTGTCTGAATACCAGCTGATTTCAGTTCAAGATTAAAACCTAAATTACCACGCACTTGTTTAACAAACTGGTTAAAACAAGAGGCAGCCTTTGACTTCCAGAATGAAACATGTTTGAAAACAAAATTGCTATAGCTGTATAATTTCACCCAAACTGTTTGGTTTCTTATATACAAACCAGGTTCCATTGCTCAAACAACATCAGCATTTCTTCATCTCTGTAGTTATTTTTATACTTTTATACTACACCACATATAAATGTGATTTTTTTCCCCCCCTTATGTTTTGTTTGAGGTTGAAACTGTTTTTAAAAGGGAGAAAAGACTCGTTTGATTGACAGGTAGCTGTTTGAGTTCCGTGTTCCAACAACTATCAAGCTAGGATGTCCTGCCAACTCACCCATTTACTGAAAAGCTTTGACATCAGTAAAGATGTTTACCTCCACAGAGCTGAAAACTGTCATACACAGCATAAACCAGTCAACCATGTAACATTCTTTTTACTCATCTCTTGAAGCTTTGACCTAATTTCAAAAGAAAGGATCTTGTGTAAGGCCTTTGGCGGCTGTCGTTTTCACTTCCAATACTGAGATTTTAATCCATTATTCATTGACCACCATCAGCATCTGGACTCTGGGGTGTCTTCACCTAAGGTTCTGCACCTGATCCTGGGCTTGTGGGCTTTGTTCCACAGTCTAGCAGCGAAAAGACTGCAGTCAAATCAACCATCGTTATTAAACCCTTTTACACCAAAGCTTTAACTCACAACTTCACAACGTTTACACAATTAACACAATTCCAACCGATTCTGAAGCAGAGAAAAGCAGCCTGGAGCTCATTTGCTACATGGCATAGCAGTGAATGTGAATTAACCTGAATCAGGAAAGTGAATCCAGTAAAGGGTTGCTTATGTGAAAATGAAAAGCCGTATTTTTCTCCGTGTCAGAATCTGTTGATTCCCGTTGATTGAGTAAACAGTGGAGGAGTTATGGTATGACAAAGAGCATGTGTTTTTAGGTGTCCCCTGTGACATCTTTCCTTAAAGTTCCACTCCAATCATCTTTTGATCTGTTGTAAAAGCATGTCTGGTGGTATTTTAATCATGATTATGCTAATTTGATCTAAAATCTATGTTGTTTTCTAGGACATAGTTTCTGCAGAGCGGCAGTAGTTCATTAGAAAATTACCTCAGAGTTTTTTGGAGTAAGTCCACCCCTACTCCATCTGTTTACGCTCTCTCCCACTAGCTAACAGCCCCTCACAACCCCAACCTAACATTACCGGTGCAACAAAATTCCGATCAAAATTGGAGCTACGCACCTGCAAATTTCTGAGCCAGATCCCAGTTTGGACGAGAAAAACAACGACGTACATGGAGCTGTTTGTCTGCTAGCGAATGCATCAGAATGGAGCAGAGCAGGGAGCTTGTGGCTTGATGCTGTAGTTTCTACGTCACACCTACAAGTTTTTTCCAACGTTTTATGTGCTGCTCCTTTAGAAGAGGATTAGGGTCATGGAGAAAGAAAACAAAAAAGAATTCTGAGACCTATCCTAAATAACTTCAAGCAGCAAAAAGATACTTAAAGAGCACATTTTCGATAATTTCAGTCCGGCATGTACAACTCCACGGCTCTTACTGAAAGAAGCGGCTAACATACGCCTGTAGTTCATTACTCTGAGATTCACATCAGAATTTTGAGATTAAAGTTAAAGTCAGAATTTCCCACTGCCCTTTTTTTTTCTTTTTCCGTGGTCCTAATCTTTTTCCGTATGCTCCTGTTTGACAACAATTTGAATAAAGAAATGCTCAGAAATGTAATTTTAATCTTAATTTTTGTTATATCCTTCATCATGAGAAAAATGCCACAAAAACATGTTAAAAACAACAAAAAGAGGATTTTCATCAAAGTGATTCTTCAATTAAATAACGTTACTGGCTCAGACTGATTATTGCAAACTGTGTTTTATCTTTTCTAAAGGACATTTTGAGTGACAGCTCTCTATTCTAACAAATACTGGATTCTCAGACATTTGCACTCAGACCTTTCAGTTTTGACAGTAGTATCTGAAGTGTGTAAAATCTGAACAACAGAACTGCGGTAGTTCTTGTACGCTACTCTGTGTTATAAATACCTCTGCAACCCCCATCTGATGGGAAAGCCCACCAGCATCTGCATTTCCTGCAGAGGTACAGAGTAAACCTAAATCCATCCATCCTCATAATCTTGTTCAGGAGAGCCGTGGTGAGTGTTGGCCTGCAGCATCTATATTTGCTATGAGAGCTTGAACATCCAAACACAAAGGCCCTGAGGAGAGTGGTGAGACTGCTGAAAAAACCGCCACCTGCTGATGACTTGGCACAGACTATGAAAGCTAACTCAGGCCGCAAACTTGAAATCTCCACCCACCCACCCACCCCCAAAACTTCAGGCAATGGATGTCAGTGTCTGCTCAGCTCCATTGCAAACATTTCTTCAGCTCCGCTGTTTACTGTGCAAATCTTTCACTTTTTAATCATTTTTTCATTAAGCTAATATTTTATTGATCATGTTTAGCCTTCTTTTCTAATTCGTTTAAAATGTTGTTGTTCTCCTTTTCCTTTGGTCCTTCACAAAAGTCGTCTTGACCTTTCAGTTTGAATGAGGAGTTTGAGGTTGTTGGTGTTGAAATTTGGATAAAGATGATTGTGTTGATCTGGCTGGTGGTTGTTTGTACATTAGACTGCGTTCCATCATGCTGTTGTTTGCTCAGATGTAAGGTTGTAGAGCCTGCTGCCATTTGCTTCTAAAGGGAAGAGACTTTTTCTTGAAAATGAGTCATTATCGTTGACTGTATATGAGAACTGGAGTGAGTGACCCCCTCCTTCCTGGCATTCCAAACAGCCAGTACCTGCTGGCTCCAATAATCTAAAATCCCATTGACTTCCATTGAGGAATAAACATCTATTACTCACATTCTATTTATCAGAATAACCATTTTTGCTCTGATGCATTTTTTAACATGTTCCTGCTAATCCTAATTTTTCCGTCATGATATTTTTTTAGGGCATGGCACTCACTCGCTCCAGTTCTCTAATACATTCAATGTTCATTATGCAGTATAGAGCTAAACATTTGTAACATTTTAAAGTTTGAACTTTTTTGCTGAATTTTGTTATTTAGAAAAATAGCTTTAAAATCATGTTGCCCAAAATGTTGTAAAGTGGAATGGAGAACTAAAATTGTTTGACTTTGTTATAAACTTGTCAGTTTTGTCTGTGTTTTAACTGTGACACAAATTCCAGTCATGATAAATTGTCAAAAGTAAAACCTGTACCGTAATTACTGACAACAAATACAGGCACGACGAATTTAAGTCTTTATTCAAACATAAAACTGTTAGACAAAACCTTGAATGTGTTTTTATGTCTGATTCAAAAATCAAAGATGTTCTTTTTAAATAAATTTCAAGTTCTGAAATTGAGTGGATAAAAGCAGATTAGTATTGCTTGCGAGTGGAATTATATTAAAATGTGCATATAACTGTTATTCCTGTTTCATTGGTAGAAAAACTAACAGAGGTCACTTGAATAAAAGAAAGAACAAGAAAACTGACAAAGCTGACAAAAGTAAACACAAACTTACTAAAAATCCTTAAATCTTACACTGATTATTTTTGAATTGCTGCTAACCTGAATCCTTGAAAAAACACCAATGAATAAAAAAGGTCTGGGCATCAATGAAAGTAGTCTGCAGCCAAAAGCAGGCTTTCTGACAGCAGGCAGCATATCTCTGCAGAATGTTTTGATGGTGTTGAGATTTCATTGTAGCACACACAGATTCAACACACCTCAGTGACTGATTCAGCTCTGTAGCCACAGATCATTTTTCCATGTTTCGCAGGATGGTCAGTCTTCTTTTCTCGCCACGCTTCATTTTTGAGTCAGTGAACATAGAGCTGATGTGCCTTGCCAAAGAGCGGTTTTCCAGGTGGTGTGTTGTAAAACAGTCACACCTGGATTACAGTTGTAATTGTCACAGTTCCTTTCCAATCGTAAAAACCTTCAGCATAATGACTTGCATGGATCAACTTTTTTTGTTCTTCTAAAGATAATTTCAGGTTTCGAGTTTAGAAATTATTATTGTGGAAGATTTTTATTAATTAATCTTACTGTCAATTTGCTTCAGTTCTGATCATTTTTTAAATCAACAACCTCAAATTGGTGACAATTTAATATTCTGACAATCGACTGTATAGGACAACTGGAACGAATGAGTCCGAACGGCTTACTTCTGGTTCCAGCCAACTTATGTCAATCTAGTCGCTGTTTTTTTTCTCAGTATGAACGCCACCATCTTGGAGTTTGACAACGTCAGGGTCAACATTTATATGCAACCACACTCACCAATCGAGTGAGCTTGCTGATAGGTCACAACCCTACCACTTGAAAACGAGCTCGGCAGAATCTGTCAAACATTTTGAATGTTCTTTAAAACTTGAATAACTTGCAAGAAAGAAAGAAAATAGGCCTACCTGGAAAAAAATTACAAAAATGAATGCTTACAAACAGTAATACAGTTTTAGAATTATAGCAAATACAGTAGATCCATTTTTAGGACATATTAGATATTAGCATTAAGTTTGAAGGAAACAGGAACAGGGCGATGAAGGTGAATTAGTGTGTAGTGTAACAAAAGATTGTCAGCTAGAATAAAAGAGAAGGTGTTAAAGACGGGTGAGACCAGCTATGGAGTATGATCCAGATACAGGGGCACTTAGAAGTTGCAGATATGAAGAGGTTGTGGTTCTCTTTGGGAGTGATGAAGATATCCAGGATCAGAACAGTGTAGCATTCAGACGGACAAAAGCCCAGCCTTACAGGATGCAGGGAGACAGAAGTACAGTGAGGTAATGACGGTGGCTTTTATTTTTACTAGTGCTGTCGATCGATTAAAAAAACTTATCAGATTAATCACCCTTTTGGATTATAATTAATCATAATTAAGTGTTAACTCAGATATTGAGATTCATTTGCTTCCACTGACATACGAAATTATAGTTAACGGCAAATTATATTAAAAAAAAAAAGATGCTGATATACAGCGTAAGAAACAAACATTGTGTTTCTGTGCTTTAAATGGTCTGGGTGAATACTAAAATCTGATTGGCTGCTGGGTATTGATGCACACCTAAAAAAAGAAGTTCTGGTCACAAAGCCCAAATGTTCTGTCACTGCGCAGACGTCTTGAAAACAAACTTTTTGCTTCATTTTCTGGAAAAAAGCAAACAGTAACAGGTGAATTTTCTCCTTGAACTGATGCTTTATTTAATATATTGTGACAATTAGCACATATATCGCTTTGCTTTGCTGCTGCAGTGACGCTTTGTTGTGTTACCGTCACAATGGGCTGCACCACCAACAAATATTCCACTTTTTGTGAGAAAGCAGTCTTAACTGAAAAAAAAATGAAGTATTAAAAATGGTTTGAATTCTGTATTTTTTTGTATAACCATTTGTATACGTATTTCATGTTATTAGTGGGATAGTGCCCGACAAAGTGTTTATTTTTGTCTGAAATTGACGCTGTGGAAGCCTGAACCGCCCAACGCAAAGCAGAAGACTGTCGCTTCTGACATGTGATTGATCTGCTTTAATAAATAACATGTTTAACACGTTTAACATTGACAGCCATAATTTTTAGTTTTTCGCTGTTCTTGCTTTAGTCATTTTATTTAAAAAAAGATTAAATATATTTCTTTAAATGTATTCTAATGTTAAAAAAAACATTTGGGTCAGTCGGGTTACACCTTTTTGGAAAGAAGGGATCCTTAAGAAAAATTAGTTACAACTTACAGAGTGTCTCACCTGAAAAGGATGTTTGAATTCTGCAAATGAAAAAGGAAGGGAGGTCCAGTGCTGCCTCTTTTATCTCCTTTTGTGAAGGATAACCTTTTTCTAAAATTAGATCCATAATCAATCCCACAATGCTTTGCATTCACAACATTGAAGCTTTTGGAGTTTAAATGTAAAATTTGTTCAGCGGTGCTGAACCGACTCAAATGGATCTTACTTAGGATGTTCGATTCTCCTATTTTTAGTCCTTCTTGATGCTTTGACATGTGATCTCATGTTGTTTGGGATTTTGTGTTAACATGTTTCACATGTGCCCTTTTTGCTGTCAATCGTGCAGTTTAATTTGGACAGAATGACCTCACATCTGTCTTATAGCGCGCCATTTACAAAGATGCTAGAAAGTCACAGATCCCTTTTACCTGGTTCTTTTTCAACCTCATTCATATCCTCTGCGGTTACCTGTGATGTTTGCCATAGGTGTTAGAGCAAATAGGAGAAGGAGTTTTTTCCCCTAAAACTCAGATGCACTCATGGGACTGTTTTAAAGGACAGTTACAGTTTCTGTCATCATCTTGCAGTGTCACTCTTATTTCCATTCCTTAAATCCTCCTGAAGGCTGCAGGAGGATTTCAAGGCGGTTGAAGAAGTGTTTTGCACCAGGCTAGAATTGCAGAAAATGATTGAATCTGTGGAAATGTTCCTCATCCCAGCATTTCAAAAACTGTTTTCCCCTGCATCTAAGTTGAACAGCAGAAGGCCATATTGAAAGCAACCGTCCTAAGGAAGACCGCATCTGCAATAAATCTGCAATAAATCTTGCATATCCTCTATTCCAATTTATGAAAAACTTGGTGTCATTTAATTAAACCACAAACCACAATTATTCATTTGTCTTCCATGATCAGTTTTAAACAGCTGGCACTTCTATGTATTTCAAAGGGCCCATACATCCCTGCCAAATCGGAGTCCCTGATTGGTTAAAGTTCAACTTGTTTAACGCACATTTAATGGTGTCTGTTTTGTACAGATGTGTATGTGAAAGTTCTGAATGTGGAAACCCAAAATGCAAATTTACGTGCGTCTACATAGACTTTTCATTGGCTGCTTGAACACGAGTTGATGCAGCCAGTGTGTATGTACCTTGACACATGGAAAATACAGTGAAATATCTTGCATTACTTTGCTTGTAGAATCTTCTGGAGATGAATAAAAAAAACACACACCATTAAAAGATATAGAACTGCTTTTTAAGGTGCGCATCAACACCCAGCAGCCAGTCAGATTTGAGTATTGACCATTTTAAGTGCAGAAACACGTTTCTTATGGCTGTATATCAGCATCTTCGTTTTCTTGGAGTAAGACATTAAAGTCTTTACAGTTCTTTAGAGTTCTGCTTATCTTACTGTTGATGTGTTTTGTCCACACAAATTACATTTCTGGGACGTCTGAGTTAACACTTTACAAATTACACAATTTGCCTCAATAGTTATTGTAGTTTCCTAATATAAAGGTCTCAGTTTACTGAAGACTCATAAGGAAGAAAAACACTACAGGCCAGGTGGATCTGTTATCACTGTTTCCACAGCAACACATATTAAATTGCACTGCAGCCTACAGACGTTGAACTTTAGACAGGCGGAGGAACAGGTGACTCAGAGTGCACGAGTCCTTCCGGGAAAAAACACCTTCAGAAATGGTAAGAGCAACAAAATTCTCCCGTCTTTAGCTCTGTTTGTTGTTATTATGGACACTTTTTCCCATAACGAGTGACTCCATGGTGTTACTTCTCTGCAGGCTAAGTTTCTAACTCAAGCTCAAATCAGTGGTAAGAATTTACATGGATTTATAAAAAAAAAAAAATTCAACTAATGCTGGTTTGTCTCTGTAAAATAGCAACTCTGATCTCTAACATTTCCTCTTTAGAACAGGTTCAGAAAGAACAGCCATCACACTTCTTTCACTTTGTCTCTGCAGAGTTCAAGGAGTGCTTCTCCTTGTATGACAAGAAGCGTAACGGCAAAATAGATTCCAAAGATCTGATCACTGTCATGCGCTGCCTGGGTACGAGCCCCACTTTCAGTGAGATAGACAGGCATCTACACGTTCATAAAATCGGTACGTAATACGTGCAGCAGCTACTCAGATTTGCATGTCAGACAGATGGGATGTGTGTTTGGAAGTTTAAAGTCTGAAGTCAATCAGATTTATAGATTTGTCATAAAAGTCAAAAAAAAGGAAGTGACTTTTGATAAAAGTGATTAATCACAACAAACCGAAAGGTTGTTTTTTTTTTTTGTCATTTCAGTAACTAAATTGAAAATTCAGACTATTCAGTTGTAAATGAACCTTGAAAGCAGCAAAGAAAATTAATTTCTATTTTTTGTTGGCTTCAATGAATTTCTCCCAGCAGAAACAGACTATTTTTACACAATAGTATCAATAGACCAGTCTTCTTCAGACCATTCTTTGAAAATCACTTTGTAAAGCAATTCCATTTCCTTATGGAAAGAAATTTCAGTGCGTTTTGTCAATAATCTCTGTTTTCAGAGAAGAACGGTGAGCTGGACTTCTCCACCTTCCTGACGATGATGCACAGACAGATGCAGCAGGAGGATCCCGGGACGGAGATCCTGGAGGCTTTTAGGATGACAGACAAGCAGAACAAAGGAACCATCCATGCGTCTGAGCTGAGGGCCAAACTCACCATGTTAGGAGAGAAACTCACAAATAAAGAAGGTGACTGCTCTGAGTGATGATAGCAGCTGCAACAGTACATGTGATGGCCAGTTCAACTGGTTTTACTTTCAGCGAGCGTTCAATTGCTGCATGTTTTGTATGTAGAGTCTGAAAACAGACTTAAAAACTTGTGTAACTAGTTTTGAACGTAGAAGCTCAAAAAAATATACATGCACTCACACTTACATAGACTTTTTTTGAAAGCCGTTGCTAAAAACGTGCATTTCCAAGCTCATTGTGAAAGTAGAATACGGCTAAGCTGAAGGAAGTAGCCAGGGAGAGGAAAGTCTCGGCTCTTTCCTTAAATCAAGGGTTTGCAACCTGAGGCTGCAGAGCCACATGCAGCACTTTTATCTTTTTAATGTCTCTCTTTGGTTTTAAAGCAAAAATGCAAACAATTTGAATAACATTTTTTTATAGTATTGGTTAATTAGTCTCAGTCACACCAATATTGTTGTGTAAACATTCAAAAGTAAAAGGAGTAAAAGAAAAAATGAAGGTGCATCAAAGTCATAACGGTGATAGTTGTCAGGGTTGACGTGAGGATACAAATGCAGACGGTACTCGAAACTGCAACGTCTCTGATTTATTTCAGTCAGAACTGGAGAACATTACAGGAACTCATGTTGCTACCAAAACCACCCGACAACAAGCGCAAGGGAGACGAGGACTTATAAACAGAAGGAGAGGATGACACAAGTATCAACAGGTGTGCAACATTAGGGAGGGAGAGAACAAAGGAGGGGAGAGTCAAGAGACCTGAAACGAGAAGACAAGCGAAAACACAGGAAGCCAGCACCAACAACAAAATAAAACAGGAAATGCACAATAAACCAAAACAACTATAGTCCAGGGTCCAAAACCCCACAAAAATATCATGTTTGACTTTCTTGCATTTTTGATAAAAATAAATGATCTGCTGCAGGAGCATCTTACAACAGAATGTATTTTATTTTGAAAGGAAGTTGTCTGTGCTGCTGTCAAAAGTATAATAAGTCAACACTGCTGTGACTTATTGTAAATATTCAAAAAAGCTACATTTTATGAATGGCCACACAAATATAATGTATATTTTCTAAATGGTAAAGTGAAACTTCGCGGCTCTCACTTGATTTTGTTCTATAAGACTAAACGGCTCTTTTAGCATTAAAGGTTGCAGACCCCTTGCTTTGACTGCTTCCCCCGCGACCCGGTCCCAGATAAGCAGAGGAACGTGGATAAGTGGATAGACTTAAATGATAAAAGAAAAAAAAAAGCTAAAAAGCTTTAGTTCAAAAAATATTGTTTAAGTCTCAAGAAAATTGTTGTAATTCAAATAAAAGGAGTTTGAGTCGATTGTTGATTCAAGTTGATTCTTGAGTCGAGTCTTAAATCTTTGCCGTTGAGTCTTTAGTGTAGCAAGTCAGAGTCTGAAGACCAAGTCTTTAGATGTTTCAAAATAAGAGTTTATTTTTTTCAGTCCTTCACCATTCTAAATGTTGAAAGCTTTCTTCTTGCTAAAGTGAAAATTTTCAAAAAAGTTGCATCAAAAAATGTATCCTTGAATGTTATTTGACAAAATCGAATGCTGGTCTCTTATTCACTTGACTTCATGATAAACTTTCCGTGAGTTTTTACATTTGATGGGCAAAATGTGGGCAGGAGTAATGAAAGCATTCCGTAGAGAAGCTGTTGGATCTTTATTAAATTTAAACGCTCATCCTCAAAGTCTAACTGGCTCCATGTTCAAGAAGCTGTAAATGATTAAAAATATGTATTATATTTCTATTGAGTATGAGGATTTATTCTCCAACATGTGGCTTCACCAAAAAAAAAAAAAAAAAAAAAAAAAAAAAAAAAAAAAAAAAATCAGCAGAGAAGAAAAATCAAAGAAAATCACTACTACTTTCAGTAGTAAAGGTTAACTAATAAAAAAATCACATTTTAGTTATAAATTCAGACAGAACTCATTCATGCATGCTGTCATTGATGGAAACATGGGAACCCCATAAAGCTTAATGAGTCAGTTGGACGTTTACATTTCAAGACTTGGATTTTGCACGTTTTTAATAATGCAGAAATGTATTGATAACAAAAAACATGATTTATTTAATAAAACCATTGGGCATGTAAAGTTTCAGAACGTATAAGGATCGATCAGCATGTCAAAGACAGAATCAAGACTTTTATTTTGTCTCTTTTTATCTGGCTTGTAAAGCAGCTGCTTGTTTTCTTCTCTCTGCAGTGGATGAACTCTTCAGGGAGGCCCACGTCAAGTCAAATGGAGTCATAAACTATGAAGAGTTCACCAGAATGGTGACCCTTCCACCAGTTGATTACTGAGTTTCAAAAAAAAGAGAAATCATCGAACCATCTTTAAATGTTTCCAAATTACAGAATAAAAGCATGGAATGAAGTTCAGGTTTTTTTTTTTTATATATTTTTTACACGTGTTTAAATAATCTAATGTGCAATCTATTAAAAAAAATTAAAGTCTACCTTTGAAACACATGAATTCTGAGGACAAAATGTTCTTATACTGTACAGGTGGTCTGTTTGAAGACTGTTCCCAACTTGGGCTGTACCAAAGACTCTCATAAATAAGAACCAAAACCTTCCTACTTGACTGTGGGATTAAATATCCAACAGGTGCCTAGAGCAGCATCAACTGCAGTTACTTCCCCCTCCAGGGATGGGTTGCAAACAATTCAGCGCACACACACTGCTGTGTAGAAAAGAAAACGAACGGATTTCTCCCCTCTGTCTTCTATTTTGCTGTTGAACTTTTCAAAGATGTTGCAGATTGCACAAGAAGCCTGTCAGATTCATTTATCAAAACCTTTCATAAAAGTCTCAGATCTATATCATCACGAAATATTTTCTTCCTGATACGAGAAACATTTGGTGTTTTATTTTCACTAAAGTTCTGAAATAAAGATGCTTTAAAAAGGGTTCAAAATAGTTTTATATTTTGAGAGGGTTTGTGAAAATCTGGAAAACAGTATGAATACATATTTATTATTAATACATAATGTTGTGTAACTACTGTAATTCTCCTTTATCCATAATCACTTTTTCCAAAACTGAATTAATGGTATGTAACGTAAAGTACGTTGAAAGGTTTACCAGTTAATGAACACTCCTACAAATTGTCTTTTCTTTTGCATTTTTACATAAAAAAGGGAACTAAATGACAGAAAAGTGCTTGATGATTGGACGAAAGATAAAGATAATTCCTCCCTCTGGTGTCAAATACAAGTCTTCTTTGTTTAAAGACAAACTGAAAACACATTTATGATTGTAGCATACATTGACAGCCTGTTTTTGTCAAACAGCAGAAAAGACAAACTCCACAGGGAGCAGAGAATAAACGTCTACTGTTCACAAATGTAAATTTACATTCTCCAGAGCATTTCTGTCAAGACTCAAGATGGCACAAACGTGCCTTTCTGCTACATGTTAGGAATATCGAAAAACCATTATAGTCATGGGTTCTAAATAGTCCCAAATATCTCTGATAACTTGTCAATAAATTTCAAATGCAGTTTTGTGAGGAACATTTTGCAGATTTAGACACCATCTGCTTCCATTCACATCTGGATAAATAAAGGTTTTCTGCTTCATTCAGCCTCATATTTCTGTTCTGACAAGAACCTTTTATAACAAACCCAGGAGACAGTTTACAACCATATTTCCCTGCTTTTTACCAAACGGCATGTTACAGATGTATTGTTTTTTTGTTTGTAACCTTCGTGTGTGTTGTTTGCTTAAATAATAACCCCTCTCAGCAACATTTCATGAATAATATGGACGCCTTGGCTCTTCTTCTCTGCGTGATGTCTGCTGCAGGCTGTGTGAAAACACATGCATTCATCTTCATAAGCAGCCAGAACATGTCTGAGGAATAATGAAATGTTACACACAGCAAAAAATAATTTAAATACTGACTGAAAAAAAATAATAATGATAAAAAAAAGCAGAGCTACACAACTAAATCAGTCATGATGCTGAGATCCCAAACAAATTGACAGATGCCATCTACTAAAATGGCAGGAGTTATGCATATTACATGATATATGACATGAATGTACCAACAGAAAGTACAATATGTCGCCTGGGAGTGACGAGCAGGTCGATTTAATTTTTAATAGAATCTGCAAAAGTAAACGTTTGTATTGCCTTGCCAACGAAGGTTTTAGGTAACCACGCCTACATTCCTAATATGTTCCTTTTGTATGTTATATCACGTTGTTCAGCTTGATCCAGGGATGTATCAATATTATATATATAATATTCTGGTTAAAAATGTGTGAGCGACACGAGTACAGAGGGATGGTATTGCACCCGTGTCCTCTTAGCGTGCTGTAGAAACACAGAGCCACTTTACTTTTGTGCATAAATCGGCGTGTTTCTTAGAAACCGAGCATTCCTGCGCATGCTCCTGGGATTAGGGAGTTCGCCACACTTGTTTACAACATTTGCACATGGGCAGCTCAGCAGCAGAACCACAGTCACACGGCTGTCATCAGATTCTTTGTAAAACACATTGTATGAACGGAAACATACATTCTAACTTTGCCATAACACATTGAGGACGGGCGCACTTCAGTTTTTACATTTAACACCCACACGCAAACTTGTTGCATTATAATCCATTTTTCACTTTCGCATGAACACGTTAAACACCAAACAAACCCTGAGAAAAACCTTTGCAGTTTCTGCTTCGTTGCTGGTTTGGTCATCATATCAGCATTCTTTTTTTTCCGTTTTTTTCAGTAATTTAACAGAACTTTACCATTTCTCACTAATTATCTGATGAATTGGTAGTTGATGTCAATGTGCTTTTTTGGTAAGAGCTATGGTGGCTGGATTGCCATCGAAAACCTCGGTTGTTTCATAGTTGAATCTGTCTAGACCAGGGAATAACTGCTTTAAATAAATTACTTATCCTAAAGCCGCTGCAGGAGACAAGTATTATGCTCCACATAGTGAGAGTTTCATCGTAGGCTGTCTTTTTGTTTTCCAAGAAATAAGTGAGCTTTTCTCACTCACTTATCCTGTGGCTTCCTGGTAGGTATCGGGGAGATCACCCACTGCTCTGTAACAGAAATCCACACACATTTGGAGACATTCAGTGTCATAATCTTGGAGATGAGCCGGTTTCTTCTTGGTTTGAACAGGATTCTTTCTTTGAGCCGTTTCCCTGCACAGGACTGCTCCGTCTCTTTTGATGGAGTTTCAGGAACCTCACAGTCAGGGCCAACATTTTTACCTGCTTCTTCTTCCATCTCTACTTCCCTTTCTCTTGTTTGTAAGTCAAACATGTGGAGCCAAACTTATGCATGTTTGCAATATTTGGTTGCTTTTCCGTTAACATCTCATACACTGTTTTCTTTGCGCGACAGTTGTGACACATGTCCCTGATATAAGCTGCTGTTTGCATTGCATAGTTCCACAACTTATTTGACAACCGTCAGTAAACATCTGCTCATTTCCAAGAGGGTAGACCAGCTCCTTTCTGCTGTACCATTCTGATGAGGTGAGTGTGGAGGAGAGTTTTTGTGTCCGATTCTGTTTTTGGTCGTAAATGCCAGACAATCCTGATTTGTAAATTTGGTGCCATTATCAGAACGAAAGCATCTTATACAGCCATATGGTGCTGCATCAGCTAGGAATTTTTCAGTTGCTCAAACTGCTTCTTTTTGGGCTTTAGAAAGTAAACAAACAGGATACCTGTGTAGTCATCAGTAAAAGTGTGCATATCTGCACCCATCTGAACTTAGATCTACTAATGTACTGGCAGATGTACTAGAAGCATCAGTTATAGTGGCTTTCAATCTTTCTATGTGGTTCCCTATTTCGTGTCTAAGTGGTTATATCTTCTGGACACACTCTACATCCCCTCTTACTTCCATTCTTTTCCCCGCAACTTTCATATACCACAAGTTTAGGCACTTAAGCCTAAGCTTTTTAAAAAAAATCAGCTGTGTGCCTAACATCTGGGAAAATGCTCCTGTGTGACTTTGGAAAGCGCTCTGCTCGATTGACTGTCGGACCATTTCTCGCTGACACTGAAACGGGGAGCGCATGGATGAGCGCGCCGTGCACATTTTGAGGGACACAGGTGGGTCACAAACAATGATTCTGGCAAGCCGTGCTCCTGGGAAAAATGTGGCTGGCTGTAAAGTTGCAGTTTACTACATCCCAAGTTCCTGCAGAAACCCACCTTAAAAGTTGGCATATCACTTCAGAGCACAAGCATTACCTGGCCAGTGCCATTGCACGCACAATCTCGAAAATACGCGGATGATTTGTCTGACTTTGTCTGTTTGTTTAGGAGACAATCATACTACTAGTAAGCGAGGTACTGAAGCTGACAGATGACTACAACAATGGAGCATGCATCTAATTTTGAGCTCTCTGGAAGATCCGCGCTCCTCACATGCACGGCTTTGTGCCCCTTGGAGTCCTGCTAATCTGTTGGCCACATTGCTAGTCTGCTCTTAGCTTTTTGCGCCTTTTTGTAATGCGCTCAGTTAGCCCTTTTCTTTGGTGAACATCTTGTTAACTCATGCTTTTCTTTCTCTGATTTTCACTCCTCTTAGTACGGGTAAAGAATTGGGAAAAGAATATGGTTCTCGCGGTCTAGGACTGCTGTGGGACATAAAAATACAAGACGGTGAAAACTGCAGTTATTTCTAGATGTTTTTCTGCCTTTATGCTGCATTCACACTGGACGCGATTCGTGAATCAGGGGACTCGAGTTTCAATGCTAAGTCAATAAACAGATGCGATCTGAGGTCCTGTAGCGTGATTCGACCGTTGACCGCTGCACACCAGTTTGGCATCAATGCACTTTGAGTGTCACTGCGCAATTTGGCCATCAGACGCGATGCATCAAGAGTTCAAAAATCAGAACTTTGGAGAGATTGACCCATCGCGCCAACCAATCAGAGACTCTGCTTTGGGCTTGTGATGTTTTCAGTGACTCAACCAGCAGGTTGAATACTGATCCAATATGACTTCTTAATTCAAGGTTTCTCGTTCTGAACTCTGCAGGGGCCCGTAGGGTTGCCGGAGACGGCGAAGGCGCGATACACCCTGGACAGTTCGCCAGCTTGTTGCGGGGCCCATAGGGCTGGAGCGATCACGCCCACTATTCCAGATGACCGGCGGAGCTCGCAGTTATTGGTAGCTCCTCCCACATGTGTTTTAGGCGTCAAGAATATTTTTGGACAGTTGCCAAGCAACAAAAAAGCAGCATCAAAAAAGAGGCATTTGGTGTGAATGCAGCTTTGGTCAGTTTATTAGCTGCTGCTGCTGCCCAGACCAATTGTTTGGTTTGCAATTACAAATGGAAACAATCAAACAGCATGAGACTGAACCTAAAATGGTTAATAAAAACAGAGTAAAAGGCTTTAGTCAGCACCGTTAGACAGCTACGGTGGATCCGAGCAGACAGGGAGAGGAAGCTTAAAAACCAAAAGTTGTGCAGAGCAAGGATTAAGCTGTCTATTCCACAGTACGGTACACCTACAAGCAAACCATGTTGACGGAACAAGGACATCACCTGCTGCCATAACCTGTGTTTATGTACAGCTGCTAGTCTAACTGTTCTATTGTTGTTTGGATGGGTTTTTAAGGAGCTACTATAGAAAGTTAAAAACAATTAGACTTCAGTTTTTAAATGTTATTCAAGGATTCATGATCATAATTTGTTCTTTCCAACAGCGTGTCTCTCTGTTTTTTATGAAATGCAGGTGAAGTTCTTATCTTGTCATTAAGTGTGTGAGTCAAACACACTTTTTTTTATTTTCTGAAAGTTTTCTTTACTGGAAAAAATGAAACTCAGGTGTTTAAGTGAAAGATAATAAATGAAGTATAAAGCATTAACTTTTTACTTTGTTTTGTATAATTTTTGTTTCTTAGAATTTTCTTATCAGAAAAAACCAAAACCATGACTCTTTGAAGTATTTGACCCTGTAGAAAAGCTTTTGTATTATTAATAGTCAAAGTTTGTGAAATGGAAACAAGAGAATGTTTGTTCCTACAATACAAAGGCACAAAAGTAATCATTAAGGTTTGAAGAGAAGTACCTCTTAGTTTGAAAACCCTTCAGTTATACCAGGATTTTTTATTTGCCTTACTTTATGCTTCATAGCGTTGTGTAATTGGTTTTAAAATAATTGAAAGGGAATTGCCCAATTGCTGCAACGACATCGACCGCGAATGGAATTTTACGCCAGTTGTACAGTCGCGTAAAGATGACTTATTTCAAGATGATCTCTTTGCATTTATTTGCGGAGCAAACTCGATCCCAGAAAATTCCATATCCCAGAACTTTGAAGCCATGCCACTATTACTGCGTTCTAAATGCAAGAAGGTTAGACATTGTTTCATTCTAACTCTATTTAAAAACAAAAAAAAAAACCCAATATTTTGCTGCATATTTACTTTCTAATTCAAATATAACTTAGGCTGAATTCAACTAAGATATGGAGAAGGTGGCAAATCATTTTAAATGGAACTTTTAAAAAAAAATAATCATTTGGTATATTGAAGTTTTAAAAATACAGAACACCTGATGTTTCACTTACCTTGTCTTGTTTGCACCAATAATTAACCACAAACTTATCTATACATGTATAGAAGTTTGTCATAGTTATCGCAGACAGTCGCGAGCAAAACCGACCAACCTTAGTTAAACTAGGCATGATTGCGGTTGGAAGGCCATACGATTGATATGACGGCCGATTGCTATGAAGTAGAAATCGGGCAGAAGATTTTCTTCTGACTCTGCTTGTATTCAAAAAACCAACAAATAACCACAAGCGCCCAAAACACCTCAGTGTGATACTTTATTACCCTTTGTTTGACACCGTCAGAAAACATGCTCACATTGATTCATCCTTTAATGAAGTGTTTAATCATTTAATTAAATGACGTGGTGCCATACTTAAGCACATACGGCACTGGGCCTGCCAACACCTGATAGTTGAAAAGTGTGTAGCCTGTGCGGCTTCTAGCACCAAGGAGTTCCTGCAGTTTGTTTTTCACATTTACTGATGTCATTACAGTTTATGTTCTTGTTGTTTTTTTACATGCACAAGTAAAATCAAAGTGTTATACAAAGTATTGACTGATACAACAATGTTATGATGGTCTTTTCTCGCTGCAGGAGACATTGCACAGCTTGTCTATTTGCTAAAATGGTGAATTAGAAAAAAAATATGAATCTTTGGTTTAACTATTTCCCATCTACACTAAACAAAAGACAACAATACATCGCATACTGAATATTAGAAACAGACACATAAAGTCTGAGGTCTGTGTGTAAAAACCAGTGCAAACCTGCACTTGATTTACTAACTGCATGTGCTAAATGTGGCTTCAACAAAAACAGCAAAACAACACTTTCAGTCCACTTAGTAATTTTGTCATTGATTAAAATGAAAGATGAGTGTTTGCGGCTGGAAAAGTGAAGTCTAGATGCAAATAGAAAGAAGGATTTAATATTTAATGCGAACTATCAAAGGTGGAAAAAAGACTGTGGGCCCATTTTTGTTTTAGGCATTAGCTTTCCAACTCAAAGGTGTTAGAGCTTTTGGATAATTTAGGACCTAATTATCACAATGGTGGTCATAGAAACCAGAGCTGAAATTAGGTTTCTCTGCCTTCCTCTCATTTCAAATATCATATTTTTACTTAGAAGTTTTCTTAACTCCTTCACTCTGTACTTCAGTGCAGTTTAATGCTGGATTTACACTGGTCTGCCTGCAGTGCGTCGTTGCATGAAGAGTACGTCTCACATCAGTTCATTTCCATTCTCTCTGTTGCGTCTTGGGTCTGTCCTCGCTCCCCGTTGGCTTCCGGAGGAATGTTTGACCTGCCGTCACCATGTCGAGTAGTTCATTCAAAAGTTTGGCAATCATCCCCCACGCCTCCTATTTCCTCACTGAGTCCTTGTCATGAATTATGTTATCATTTTGTTCTCCCAAAATTAAAATTTGCAGAGAAAGTAGATGACCGTGTTATCTGTAATGTTAATGTACATTATCATGTGGACACGTCATCTTAAATATTAAGAAAAAAAAAAGAAATTGAAAATACAATGGAAGTTTACATTTTGAAACCCAGAGCTGTTTCCTGTTTCTGCAGCTTTTTTCCGCAAAATTGACAGCTGTACATGGAGTCTGAAACTTTAAGAACAGTACCAGTGACTCCTAAACATACTATACCAACTGCTATCACTGATCCAACTTAATAATTCCCCCAAAATGTAGCTAGTTTCATTGAATACATTTCTTTAAAAAGTTTATCAATTTATTTTGAAAAGCTAAAAAAAATTGAACATACATCTGAGATACAAGAGAGTTTCTATGTAGAGTTTGGTCATGTTTTGCATAGATGCAGCTGTCAGCTGCCAGAAAGAATGATGTTCAAATCTCATCCTGGATTCCAAATTTCGTTTCACTTTGAAAAAGCTAATCTCTGACCTGATTTGAGTGCATCCTTAATTGTAGCCCCTCTCGTGTGTTGCCATGGCAACAAAACCCACAACAGACCTCCTGGTTGAGGATGAGGAAAACTGCAAACTTTTGAAAGACAAACTATGGTGGCTGCTTCTGTGTTGCAGGGTGCTATAAGCTCTGGAAATAGCAGAAAGGGATTTGTTTTTTTAACACAAGCTGCTTTAAAACAACAGAAAGCACAATCATTTGTCTTCAGATTTGACTGCTAATGAGTCAAATGTGGTTCTGGTAAACAGTGAGTCTTCATTCCGGCAGCTTAGACAGAGAAGAAAAGCCACTTACTGGTAAAGACGTCAGAAGAGTTACTGCGCTCACGAAATCTCTCAAACTAAGAAAAATGAAAAAAGACTGCAGACAGGTGTCATCGTTGCCCATTCCTGAGTGCACTACATGACTGTTTTGCTGGAGGTAGTGTAAAGCATCTGTACACTACCTCATGGTAGATTTGTAATGCTTTGAGTAGCAAACGGAAAGCTATGCTTCATTTTCTGGTGTGTTTTGCTGTAATGGCTGACTCTGGGTCACCTCTAATGGGCTCTCAACCCATAGAAGAACCCAGAAGATTTTAGGGCAAAAAGCAGAACTTCTCTGCACCTTAATGAAAACAAAAGTTTTTTTTTTTTTTCCAAGAAGCAAACACTCAAAATCTGTCATTTTATGATTTTACTCAAATCATTAAGGACATCTTTACCTTCAAAACCCTGCTGGCTACTTAAAGATGCTGTGATCTTTAAAAGGTAGTTTTTTTTTATCAAAGAGAGAAAGTCTAAGTATCTGACCTTACTTTGATGCAGGGAGATCTTTGATGATCCACTATAAATGTTGATTGCTTTTACCTTGATTTTTGTAACTCTTTGAACCTCTGATATATTTTTCCCCCCAGAAAATAATGCACAGAATTCCAAGTTTCTATCTAAAATAATTCAATAATTGAATAAGAATGGACGTTTAGCAAATGAACAATTGTTTTCTGTGAGACAAAGCATCTCTGCACTATTTCCTTTTTGCTCCTCCTAACACTTGTAACACAACTCGTCTAAATTACTGTCAGTGCTAAAAGTCCCAAAAGGTTAGTGTGTGGTATGTTTAGGCAGTGTTTGTGCAGTGTAAGTTCTTATCTCACGTAACGCCATCATTTCTGCCACAAAGACATCGTCAACGTTTGTGTTATAAAAGGTACAACTACATTCTTTTTTGCATACTTTTAGATAAAAAAACCTCAGAAAATCTTGAGCGTCTGGTTCAGGAGAGGGCTCAGGGTAACAGACTGTTCTGTCATTCTTATCCTGTGGTGCAAATTCTGTGGATGAAGGATAGAAGGAGCTCCTCTGCACCTCATTGCTGAGTTGTGCTGTTGGAACGCTGGCTGCAGGTCTTGCAGCACTGGGATTGGACGTTGGAGAGGTGACAGCGGTGGAGCAGGCGGAGAGTGTGACAGAAGCGGGGAGTCAGGCGGTCACGAAGACAAACTGCTTCTGTGAAGGCGACAGACAGACAAAAGTTCTTTTTGGCCACGTGTTTTCCTTGTAGAGCTTAAAAACTTACATAACTACGCATTAACTCAAGAAATGTGAATGTAGAAGCCCAATACACACTTTTACGCATTTTCATAGACTTTTCACTGGAAGTGGCTGCCTCAACGGCGTTGCTAAGGGCGATATGAACGTAGCTTCAGGAGTGGATCTGTATGCAATAAAAGAAGGAAAACGCTGCAGCCAGGTTTTATGCTAATATGGTTTTATGCAAAGTTTAAATCCTAAAATTAAAGCATTTCAAGGGGGACTGACAGTTACTTAGTGGATTCTTTGCTTTACAAAAGACATTAAAAGGTAAAGTGAAGCTGCCACTTCTAGAGCAGCTGCTACAACAGACATATTTTGGAATTGAACTAAAAGCAGCATCATCAGCTGCTCTTTTATTCACAGAAAATCAAGTCATTCTGTTTTTGAAATTTGGTATGAGGTCTGTAGAAATCCCAACTGCATTTTCCACACTGACTTGATCAAATACTTAGATAAGTATTAAGATTATTAAACCTTAGCTTTAGTTTTCATTTTATCTTTCATTTTCAGAAAACGGCATGTCCAAATGAATGCTCACTTTGCCTTCATCTTAAAAAAATGTGCAGGTCATGCTGCATAAAACTCACTGTACTATAGAATTATATATATACAGTTTATGACAATATAGGAGCATATTGAAAACCAAACAAACAACAGTGTAAACCTGCATTTAAAATATACATGAAGCATTTGATTGCTAAATATAGCCGGCAGAACAAAATGTATGAAAGGACTTTCAGTGCTAATGCTGCACTTTAGAAGACAGTAGACTGCGAAACCTGCAAGGTTAAATTATTACCAAAATACTAACAGATATTTCTGAGAAGAAACCAATTTATACCAATTCATTTAGATGGTCAAAAAATGTTTTCAGAATACATGCTTTGCATTTAAAGTTATTCTCAAATGCAGAGAAATAAGTACAGATAAATGATTCCTAAAATATTTGCGGCACTTAATTTTTTTGACATGCTAAATAACAGTAAAGCAACTGTTTAATACATATATTTTAAGCACACAAGGGACTCTTTCACTAATAAAGCAAATAAAAAAGAAGAATATATGCATGTATATAATAGAATATTTTTATGCTCAAAGATAAATGACTCCAAACCTGACAGTTTCATGCAAATATTTGCTAGTGCTGTCATGTGAATCATGTTTTTGTGCGATTAATTAACCGTGTCTTGTTATTAATGAATCTATTTTTAATTGCAATTTTTCCACTTCTGTGAGGAGCCTCATTTTAAGGCTCATTCATGGAAATTTGTGACATTTTGGCCCAGTAAAAGATAAAATTACAATTTTAAAATTGGCTTTATTAAGTTTTTCATTATTACAGACTCTCCACCTTACTTTCACACCACCAAGGGGGATTTTTTTCCATCATGTCCAGAGTGCTCTAATTAAACGCATGAAAAATAGTAAGAACACTTTTCTGAGAAATTAAAAAAAAAATCTTATTAATACCACAATCCATATGTTGACAAACCTTATTTTACAGTTTATCACAACAGCAAGACAGTAGAAAAACAATTTCATAGTATCCTCTAACCTGTTTGAATTTGATCATTTTGAAGACTGAGATGAAGCAAAAGAGAAAGAGAAGAGAACAACAGAAGGAGGAAGTGAGACGAGAAGGTAAAACCGTGGAGGAATTGAACTAGATTTTGGATTTTTTTTTCTTTAACAAACCTTTGCTTCATTATCTTGACAAAAACAAGCGATAAGAGGTGAGCTTTCCCTCTGAAATGGTGCTTTATTTATCTTCTCATGACGATCACTGTCCTCAGAGAAGAAATAGCGAGAGCAGAGTGAGGTCGCTGTTACCGTGACAATGCGACACACCGCGTTAAATCCGCTTTTTCTGAAAAACGGTTTAAACTTAAAAATATAACAGGACTCAAGTTTTCATAATTCTTTTAATATTTATCATGTTTGTAAATGAGGTGTTCATTTACAAACATGAATAAATAAAATGAGATTAAAAAAGAAGATTGAATATTACCATAATGCGGTTGGCATGGCAGATGTTGGCACTGGGTTTTAAAAATTCAGCCATAGCAATGGCAGGGCCAGCAAAACCTTTCATAGTAAACTGGCAGTAATTTGGTTGTTTCTTTTATTGCTAATGCAATGTTAACAACGGGCTCGGAAACACGTGCTTCCAATGAAAAGTCAATGTAAAATGTGTGTATGCGTTTCAGGCTTCTGCGTTCTAAACTCTGGCATTCACACTAAGCACATTTTTAAGTCAATTAAGAACATTTAACGCATTCTTGAACACACATCATGCCCAGCGTGTATGTAGCTTTAATGAAGCTTTAAGGCCAAGTAGCAGTGTCTAGCATGTGTAGGGGATTCAATGCTTTGACTTGAGCTCGGATGCACATAAGTGTGAATTAAACATAATTCGATAAGTGTCGCTGAACTCAAGTTTATTACAGCGGATGTCTGTTTTTCCCCTCACTTCACAGATGTTGGCGCGTCTATACCCAAACCCTGCTGAATTATGATACACTAAGTAATATTCATCCAACTGAAACATTCAAGTTCAAGCTCTCTTTCCCAAGAATCACATCCTGATATCATTTTATATCAGGAACTGCACTACATAGTGACTTGACTGTCAATCAAATTTCACTTTGCCTCATTTTCTTGGCGGTGAAAGGAGAGAGAAGATGACTTCTGGGATCCACAAACAGAAAACTACACTTCAGCGCTCTCGGCACAGTAAACATCTGAGCCCCTTTAATCACTGCTCCACCCTGTGGGTTCACAGAGCTTTGCACTGGCTTTGTGTGAGCGGAGCTGAGTGGCAGAATCAGTGCATGGAGGATCTCATTTAAATTACATTCTCATTACAGAGACAGAAGGAGCAGGGACCTTGATAGGGAATTGCAGAGAAGCTTTAAAGGCCCCTACTTGAGCCCAAGCAAATATTGAAATGCCTTTACCTCCTTCAACTGTTCAGGCTAATGAACCTTTGAGCTTTAGTCAATGACAGTGACAGAGCTGATGCCAGAGTTTGCTACATAGTTTTAGGAAACAGATTTAAAAAATATTATTTTGCTAACATGTTGTTGCCATGTTGGTAAAATAACCTCCATGAATATTCGTTTTTACAAATGTGGTCCAATCAGTGACAGGACAACAGCCATTCAGGGGCAAATTGTGTACAATTAAAACAGGGGCTCATGAAAAAAAAGAAAATCAAATTCTGAAGCTTTGTTCACACCGGACATGAGTCACGCATTCAGAAACGAGCTTTTAGCATGACGTTCACACTAGACTATTGGTACCCAATATTAGTGCTTCTACACAGTTGGAGGAGGTTCCGTGTAAAATATCAAATCGGTGCAAAATTTGTGAATCTCACTCCAGTTTTTTTCTTTCACAGCTCTATTCAGACATATAAAAGTCTTGGTGTCATGGAATTCCAGTTGGGCACAAACCGCAATTATTAATTTTTTCCTTCATGATCAATTTTTAAACTGTTAAAGGGGGAGGTCATCTATAGGTCACTACCAAATCTGAGTCTGATTGGTCAACGTACAACTGGTTTAACTTTCTACGCATATTTAATGACTGACCATTTTGTACGTAGAGCCCAAAAACAGACATGAAAACTTTGAATGTGCAAGCCAGAAGTCATTAGAAGTGGTCACTTAAATGAGTGTTGCCGAAGGCGATGTGAATGTAACATGAGAATGCTGAAAGGGGTAAATGGGGCCCCAACTTCTGTTTAACTGTCCGTACTTTCACTTTGGCTTTTAATGTGCTTCTATCTGGAAGTTAACTGGATTTTTCCTTCAGCTAACCAAAAAAACAAAAAAAGTTTACATGGACTGTGACAGGTACAGAAGAAGTGCAACTTAAGGTAAAGCCTTAGTCCCAATTTGCTTTACGGGAAAAAAACCTGTACGGGGCCCGGAGGTGGCTTAAAGGAAATATCAGAGTCGCTCACTGCTTGGTGAGCCCATGGAGCCAGAACTGTTAGGCACGTTTTTTTCTCCACGCATGATGTGAGCAACAGGTTGGAATGAACAATTACACAACATGAAAGGGTGAAGTAATGGTGAAATAAGTGAGATGCTGGCATGTTGTAAAGATTTTTCCTTTTTTCAACTCTACACACCCTGCATGCCGTGCAAGTTGACTGTTAATGCTGTTCAAGTGATAAGCCTGCGCTCCTTGTGTGCAGCCTGACTGTTAGGATTCAGGAAATAAGGCACGCACCTCACTAATGACTAGAGTAAGTGCACTGTATGACAGCAATACATGTACGTCAATGGGAGGGTAACTTATATTAACCTTAGAAATACTTCACAATACACTGACCACACACACGACAATGGCATGTTCCATTTGCACAACGTCCCTCAAAGTGGCCACAAGAGTCACAAGAGATCTGCAAGAAATACTTCCTGTTCCCTTTAAGATGCAGCCAGTCCTCTCTGTGACCCTGGAGTAAACTCTCGAGTCAACACCCCCAATATGACATATGCATATGACTAAGGCTTTAAGTTTCTCGTGTTTTGCAAACGTGAAAACACGGAGTACATTTTTAGACAATTGTTCTTTTAAAACTTTGAACAGTCAATCTCTGAAAAAGGTTCAGGTCTGCCAACCGTTTTCTTCCTGCTGTCCCTAAATTAAAGCTGAAACACAGAGGAGAAAATTGCAATTGTGGGATGGATATTGAGGAACATTCTAGTACTTTGAGTCCATCTGGCCCCATCGCTTGCTGTTAATCGTATAAAACACACTTTCATTTTTGCTTCAAACACTGAGAAACATGCTTTCTGGTTTGTGTCATTGTTGCTGTTCAATGTCACAAAATACAACACTTACCCAAACATTTGTAATAAATAACATACTTGATAAATATCATTGTGATTTCCTGTTTGTTCTCCCTGCATGTCCTCTCTGGCTGCACTATAGCTGAAGGTTGTCCGAGGATAGAAAAAGCAGAACAAACCACCCACACCTTCCTGGGGGAATCTCAGTGCAGGTGAAGAACATTCAGATATTTCCAAAGCAGCTAAAGCTTTCAGCAGAAGGTAATTATGTAATAATGTGCTTAAGTGTGACTGCTCTCAAGTGTGTCCTTTGGTTATTTAACTCACTTTTACTACTTATGCAGAGTGTGCATAGGTCACATAAGGTCACATATTCCCATTTTTATCTGCTTAAGTATCATTCAGTCAGATCCAATTGTATGTCAGTAAGAATTCCTGACTTACAATATAGAAAACAATAATATGTTTACATGTAGAAAAAGAGCAAATGGATAGAAATGGGAACCTCTCACTTTGGGGTAATGATTTGTCCATGAACCCAGTTTAGCTTGCTCTCTTTTGAATACAGCTCTGGAGCAGCTTTTGGATAAAAAGAAAAATCTTGAAAAAAAGATGAGTGTAGCTCTTAGAAGCAGCAACCTTCTTTTTACAATGACAACAAACCTGAACGGTAATGAGGGACTCATTTATTAATGTCATCTGCTACATTACAGCAGCTTCAACAGCGATCTTTCAAATATGCAACTTGGATCTCTTCTGAGGTTTGGGGAGGAGGATGCTTCTGTCTGCCGTCTGTGAAGGTAATTTTTAGCTGAGTTCACTCGACAGCTGCTGCCAAACAGCTCAGCCTTCTGCTGCTGCTGAATAATACACACATACAGTACACATCTATAATATCCAGCTCCTTTGCAATGAAGCAAATTAAATTGGATGAGTACCCCCAGCTTTGAACATAATTCTTTTGTTTTTAACAGCCCTGCAATTTTATGTACCACAGCATATAGACCACCAAACCCAAATACTGGTTTTATTGAGGAGTTTTCTGAGTTCTTTTCTCATTTTTTGGACCCTCTTGCTACTTTGGATTTTGGACTAAAAAACAGGGGGCACACTCTTGACCTGGTCATCAGTCCACTGTCCACTGTCATGGACCTGGCTGTACCTGATCACTGCTGTGTACTTTTTAACATAACTGGTTTCATAAAACAAGAGACCTCTGTCAGAACAGTGAAGAAACGCTATTGTAATTAGAGAAATAGAAAATTCTACTAACTAAAGAATATAAATGAACAAAAAAAATGTGTCTTTTCAGAGTGGAAAAAAAAATGAAAACTGTGAATGTTTTTCTTTTGTTGAGCATAAAAAAAAGTTTTGAAAGCAAGCAATGACGTTGGTTAAATATGATATTAGAAAATCAAGCAAAATACAGATAGAAATCTGTGTTGATTGCATCATTGCCTTTTATGTCTTTCTTCAGAAATGACATCAGCAGTTTCAGCAGTGACACAGAACAGACAAAAGTTGTCATGTGACCTGATGTCATTTGACACGTTCAAATATGAAACTATAACATGATATGATCATGTGACATGATGCCATTTGACTCGTTGAAAAATATTGCCCGCAAGTCTATCAAATAGAGGAGGAGGTCTGGGAGGAGATTGTCTTCAAGATTTTCACAGCGACATTAAGAAGGACTTGTGTTTCGATACAAAGCTTCTTAAACGGTGAACTTCCTGCAGACAACTGAGCTTTAACTGCTGGTAAAGAACAACTATCTTCAACTCTCAAGTGAACTTCACAACGCCAAGAGCTACAAGAATGCCTGAACCAAGAATGGGACACCTTCTGAAGGGAAAGCTGGGAATTTATGAAGTCGGTAAATTCCTGGGACAAGGAGCCTTCGGAAAAGTGGCAAAATGTTCCAAGCTGGGAAGCAACGAATGCTTTGCCATGAAGATTGTGGACGAATTGGATGCAGGCATGGATGAAGTCAAGGCCATGGGATTCATCAAATCTCTGGACCCCGATGCCAACAATCTCCTCAAGTTCCACGAGGCTTTTCAACATCAGGATTACATGTGCCTGGTCTACGAAATGCTGGATCAGAGCTTGGAGAGCCTAATGCGGAAAAACTCTTTCCAGCCGACTCATCTGTGTGGAATCAGAGCTATAGCTCAGCAGCTGCTGGTAGCTCTGAACGCACTAAAGAGCGTAGAAGTTTGTCACTGTGACATCAAATTGGACAATATTATGATGGTCAACCAAGAGTCAACACCTTACAAGTTAAAATTGATTGATTTTGGTATGGCCATGGAATCATGGGACATGGAGCTTGGAACCACTGTCCAAATTGTGCCATTCAGAGCCCCAGAGGTCAGTCTGGGTCTCCCTCTGAGTGTCAGTGCAGATATATGGGCAGTTGGTATGGTTTTAGCTTCTTTGTACTTCGGAAACCTACCCTTTACCTACGATGAAGAATACGATACACTTCGTTGTGTGGTTCAGTGGTTTGGTTTACCTGACCATTTTCTTCTGTTTGGAGGACTCTTCTCAACTGATTTTTTCACATATGAAAAGGACTGCAGCAATCCTGGCTGGAGGCTAAACTCACCAAGCGAGTACACTGAAAAAACAGGGGAAGCAGTCAGAAGACTCAATAACATTCCAGATCTCCACGAAATGAAAAACATCCACAAGAACATCTTCGACCAATTTGAGGATGACGACCACCAAGCATTTTTAAATCTGCTGAAGAACATGCTGGCTTTCGATCCTCGACAGAGAATCACACCAAGTCAAGCCCTTGCTCATGATTTCATCACCATGAGGCACCTTTCAGTAAACGCCAAGTCTGCTTATGCAGCCACAGCAGAGGAGACAATGAGACGAGCTCAGCTTCCAGGAATGGAAGTAGAGTCTCTAGCAGCTGACGGTGGACCTGTGGACATGAGTGAAGGGCTCCAGGAAGTGCAGCATGTCATGGTGCAGCATGAAGTGCAGCACGGTTCAACGTCAGACATCGAGATCTGTGAGGAGCTTCCGGCAAGTGAGAAAGACGGCCCAGAAACTCAACCAAGCCAAATAAGTCCACCTGCCAAAAGCTGTGAAGAACCTCAAAAATCCAAAGACATCCTTCCTGCTGAGGAAGAATCTCTTTGTGGACCAGATGCTGCACCTGACCAAACAGGAATTACAAATCAGGCTACTTCAACCATCAAAAAGAAAAACTGTAAGAAAACAACATATACAATAATAATCCACCTTCAGAAAGAAGAACAATTAGAAGAAGTGCCAATAAATCTGGAAAAGGGAGAAGTAGCCTCAGTGTGTGAACAATCTGTTATTCCATCAGACAGACTGTCACACACGGACACAACTGTTGGTGATGTACCAAGTGCTATCGCAGAGGATGGTCCACCACCAACAGAACAAGAATCAACACCCCCTGGTTCCGCTGAAACCACCTTAAACAAAACCCCAGAAGAAATTCCAGCTGGCAGCAAGGAACTAGAAAAAGATGGACCATTAAAAGAAACAAAAATAGAGAAAAGACCAAAGCGCTTCAGAAGACTTAGAAGGGTCTTTACCAGAATGAGGAGGTTCTTCACATCTCACATTACCTAAAAGATATGAGGAACCACCTGTGGGTTTTCTCTAGGCACTCCAGTTTCCCCACTTTAAATTAAAAAAGAAAACTGTTTGCCTAGGCCCTAAACCACTCTGGTTTCCCACACTAAAAAAACGAAAGGTCCATCAAATGAAAAAAAGAAAAGAAAACAAAACCCCCCCCCCAAAAAAAAAAAAAAAATTAAAAAGAAGCACAGCTGAAAAAAAAAAAAATTAAAAAGAAGCACAGCTGAAAAAAAAAAAATTAAAAAGAAGCACAGCTGAAAAAAAAAAAATTAAAAAGAAGCACAGCTGTAAAAAAAAAAATTAAAAAGAAGCACAGCTGAAATAAAAAAAAAAATTAAATTAAAAAAAAAAAAAAAAAAAAAAAAAAAAAAAAAAAAAAAAAACAATAATGCAACCACATGAGTTCACAATCCAGTGTTTTCATGTGCCGGTCCCAAGCCCGGATAAATGCAGAGGGTTGTTTTTGTGATGCATGAACCGCCACTTTATTGTGGTGAGGGGCTTTGAGCGCTTGAGTGATCCTAGATACTGTGCTCTCTGGGGCTTTTGCCCCTGGTAGGGTCTCCTATATGGCAGACAGGTCCTGGGTGACGAGACAAACAATGTGCATTGCAGAACCCCTGTATTGAGAAACACACTTTAAGATTCTGTTACGTCCCCCAGATTGGCTCCGTCAGGGCCCCACTCTTGAGCCAGGCCTCGAGTTGGGACTCACGGGCCATGTGACCTCCTCCCATGACCTCTGGTTGGGTCCAGCCCAAAAAAAACCCATGTGGGATTCCTTCAGTGGGCCTGCCACCTGGAGGACAGCTCAAACGGGGCCAGCGCAATGTGTTTTGGGTGGCAGCCTATGGCGGGTGCCTCAGCAGCACAAACTCCAACCATGGAACTTGGCTTTTGGGACATGTAACGTCTCCTCTCTGGAAGGGAAGGTGCCTGAGCATGATCCTGATCCGGAACATTCCATCCAATGAGGGACATGGAAAATTTAAAAATGTCCTAAAATGTGCATACAACTTGAACTCCATTTGCATAACAAACCATAGGATGATTAAAAAAAGCTGAATACACCAAAAACTGCTCAATCTTTGTTTAATATTTCAAAGTTTGAATGGTGTCTCTAGCTGAAAGTATGCAGAAGTTCATAGGTTTTAAAGTGCACAACGTTTGTGAAGGATTTGAAGAATTTCTCATTCATTTCCTTTGAGGCACATTTTGCTCAATATTTTAAATATATAGTATTTTGGTATTCACTATAAAGTATATGAATACCAAAAGTACAAGCAGCAATGTCCTGAACGAGCTGAATGTTTTGATTGCAAGATTGCTGAAATCGCTGAAAGTATGAAGGAGTTTTTACGTGCCGCAAAACGTACGGAAAGGAGGAGTAGAATCACCAAAGTGTGAATGCTGCAAAGCAGAGTCACTGCAGAGTGTGAGATGGACAGACTTTGTCCCGTACAAACTGAAGCATTTCCAATGAGAAATATTTTGCTCAGTGTTTCAAAAAGTATGTGAATACCAAAAGTACAAGCAGTAAAGTCCCGAACGAGCTGAATGTTTAGGTACCAAGATTGCTGAAATCGCTGCAAGTATGAAGTTTTTACATGCCGAAAAATGTTATTTATTGTGTGATCACACAATGAAAGGCAGCAATGACGTTGGTTAAATATGATATTAGAAAATCAAGCAAAATACAGATAGAAATCTGTGTTGATTGCATCATTGCCTTTTATGTCTTTCTTCAGAAATGACATCAGCAGTTTCAGCAGTGACACAGAACAGACAAAAGTTGTCATGTGACCTGATGTCATTTGACACGTTCAAATATGAAACTATAACATGATATGATCATGTGACATGATGCCATTTGACTCGTTGAAAAATATTGCCCGCAAGTCTATCAAATAGAGGAGGAGGTCTGGGAGGAGATTGTCTTCAAGATTTTCACAGCGACATTAAGAAGGACTTGTGTTTCGATACAAAGCTTCTTAAACGGTGAACTTCCTGCAGACAACTGAGCTTTAACTGCTGTTAAAGAACAACTATCTTCAACTCTCAAGTGAACTTCACAACGCCAAGAGCTACAAGAATGCCTGAACCAAGAATGGGACACCTTCTGAAGGGAAAGCTGGGAATCTACGAAGTGGGTAAATTCCTGGGACAAGGAGCCTTCGGAAAAGTGGCAAAATGTTCCAAGCTGGGAAGCAACGAATGCTTTGCCATGAAGATTGTGGACGAATTGGATGCAGGCATGGATGAAGTCAAGGCCATGGGATTCATCAAATCTCTGGACCCCGATGCCAACAATCTCCTCAAGTTCCACGAGGCTTTTCAACATCAGGATTACATGTGCCTGGTCTACGAAATGCTGGATCAGAGCTTGGAGAGCCTAATGCGGAAAAACTCTTTCCAGCCGACTCATCTGTGTGGAATCAGAGCTATAGCTCAGCAGCTGCTGGTAGCTCTGAACGCACTAAAGAGCGTAGAAGTTTGTCACTGTGACATCAAATTGGACAATATTATGATGGTCAACCAAGAGTCAACACCTTACAAGTTAAAATTGATTGATTTTGGTATGGCCATGGAATCATGGGACATGGAGCTTGGAACCACTGTCCAAATTGTGCCATTCAGAGCCCCAGAGGTCAGTCTGGGTCTCCCTCTGAGTGTCAGTGCAGATATATGGGCAGTTGGTATGGTTTTAGCTTCTTTGTACTTCGGAAACCTACCCTTTACCTACGATGAAGAATACGATACACTTCGTTGTGTGGTTCAGTGGTTTGGTTTACCTGACCATTTTCTTCTGTTTGGAGGACTCTTCTCAACTGATTTTTTCACATATGAAAAGGACTGCAGCAATCCTGGCTGGAGGCTAAACTCACCAAGCGAGTACACTGAAAAAACAGGGGAAGCAGTCAGAAGACTCAATAACATTCCAGATCTCCACGAAATGAAAAACATTCACAAGAACATCTTCGACCAATTTGAGGATGACGACCACCAAGCATTTTTAAATCTGCTGAAGAACATGCTGGCTTTCGATCCTCGACAGAGAATCACACCAAGTCAAGCCCTTGCTCATGATTTCATCACCATGAGGCACCTTTCAGTAAACGCCAAGTCTGCTTATGCAGCCACAGCAGAGGAGACAATGAGACGAGCTCAGCTTCCAGGAATGGAAGTAGAGTCTCTAGCAGCTGACGGTGGACCTGTGGACATGAGTGAAGGGCTCCAGGAAGAAGTGCAGCATGTCATGGTGCAGCATGAAGTGCAGCACGGTTCAACGTCAGACATCGAGATCTGTGAGGAGCTTCCGGCAAGTGAGAAAGACGGCCCAGAAACTCAACCAAGCCAAATAAGTCCACCTGCCAAAAGCTGTGAAGAACCTCAAAATTCCAAAGACATCCTTCCTGGTGAGGAAGAATCTCTTTGTGGACCAGATGCTGCACCTGACCAAACAGGAATTACAAATCAGGCTACTTCAACCATCAAAAAGAAAAACTGTAAGAAAACAACATATACAATAATAATCCACCTTCAGAAAGAAGAACAATTAGAAGAAGTGCCAATAAATCTGGAAGAGGGAGAAGTAGCCTCAGTGTGTGAACAATCTGTTATTCCATCAGACAGACTGTCACACACGGACACAACTGTTGGTGATGTACCAAGTGCTATCGCAGAGGATGGTCCACCACCAACAGAACAAGAATCAACACCCCCTGGTTCCGCTGAAACCACCTTAAACAAAACCCCAGAAGAAATTCCAGCTGGCAGCAAGGAACTAGAAAAAGATGGACCATTAAAAGAAACAAAAATAGAGAAAAGACCAAAGCGCTTCAGAAGACTTAGAAGGGTCTTTACCAGAATGAGGAGGTTCTTCACATCTCACATTACCTAAAAGATATGAGGAACCACCTGTGGGTTTTCTCAAGGCATTCCAGTTTCCCCACTTTAAATTAAAAAAGAAAACTGTTTGCCTAGGCCCTAAACCACTCTGGTTTCCCACACTAAAAAACGAAAGGTCCATCAAATGAAAAAAAGAAAAGAAAACAAACCCCCCCCCCCCCCCCAAAAAAAAAAAAAAATTAAAAAGAAGCACAGCTGAAAAAAAAAAAAATTAAAAAGAAGTACAGCTGTAAAAAAAAAAATTAAAAAGAAGCACAGCTGAAATAAAAAAAATTAAAAAGAAGTACAGCTGTAAAAAAAAAATTAAAAAGAAGCACAGCTGAAAAAAAAAAATTAAAAAGAAGCACAGCTGAAATAAAAAAAAAAATTAAATTAAAAAAAAAAAAAAAAAAAAAAAAAAAAAAAAAAAAAAAAAAAAAACAATAATGCAACCACATGAGTTCACAATCCAGTGTTTTCATGTGCCGGTCCCAAGCCCGGATAAATGCAGAGGGTTGTTTTTGTGATGCATGAACCGCCACTTTATTGTGGTGAGGGGCTTTGAGCGCTTGAGTGATCCTAGATACTGTGCTCTCTGGGGCTTTTGCCCCTGGTAGGGTCTCCTATATGGCAGACAGGTCCTGGGTGACGAGACAAAATATGTGCATTGCAGAACCCCTGTATTGAGAAACACACTTTAAGATTCTGTTACGTCCCCCAGATTGGCTCCGTCAGGGCCCCACTCTTGAGCCAGGCCTCGAGTTGGGACTCACAGGCCATGTGACCTCCTCCCATGACCTCTGGTTGGGTCCAGCCCAAAAAAAACCCATGTGGGATTCCTTCAGTGGGCCTGCCACCTGGAGGACAGCTCAAACGGGGCCAGCGCAATGTGTTTTGGGTGGCAGCCTATGGCGGGTGCCTCAGCAGCACAAACTCCAACCATGGAACTTGGCTTTTGGGACATGTAACGTCTCCTCTCTGGAAGGGAAGGTGCCTGACCATGATCCTGATCCGGAACATTCCATCCAATGAGGGACATGGAAAATTTTAAAATGTCCTAAAATGTGCATACAACTTGAACTCCATTTGCATAACAAACCATAGGATGATTAAAAAAAGCTGAATACACCAAAAACTGCTCAATCTTTGTTTAATATTTCAAAGTTTGAATGGTGTCTCTAGCTGAAAGTATGCAGAAGTTCATAGGTTTTAAAGTGCACAACGTTTGTGAAGGATTTGAAGAATTTCTCATTCATTTCCTTTGAGGCACATTTTGCTCAATATTTTAAATATATAGTATTTTGGTATTCACTATAAAGTATATGAATACCAAAAGTACAAGCAGCAATGTCCTGAACGAGCTGAATGTTTTGATTGCAAGATTGCTGAAATCGCTGAAAGTATGAAGGAGTTTTTACGTGCCGCAAAACGTACGGAAAGGAGGAGTAGAATCACCAAAGTGTGAATGCTGCAAAGCAGAGTCACTGCAGAGTGTGAGATGGACAGACTTTGTCCCGTACAAACTGAAGCATTTCCAATGAGAAATATTTTGCTCAGTGTTTCAAAAAGTATGTGAATACCAAAAGTACAAGCAGTAAAGTCCCGAACGAGCTGAATGTTTAGGTACCAAGATTGCTGAAATCGCTGCAAGTATGAAGTTTTTACATGCCGAAAAATGTTATTTATTGTGTGATCACACAATGAAAGGCAGCAATGACGTTGGTTAAATATGATATTAGAAAATCAAGCAAAATACAGATAGAAATCTGTGTTGATTGCATCATTGCCTTTTATGTCTTTCTTCAGAAATGACATCAGCAGTTTCAGCAGTGACACAGAACAGACAAAAGTTGTCATGTGACCTGATGTCATTTGACACGTTCAAATATGAAACTATAACATGATATGATCATGTGACATGATGCCATTTGACTCGTTGAAAAATATTGCCCGCAAGTCTATCAAATAGAGGAGGAGGTCTGGGAGGAGATTGTCTTCAAGATTTTCACAGCGACATTAAGAAGGACTTGTGTTTCGATACAAAGCTTCTTAAACGGTGAACTTCCTGCAGACAACTGAGCTTTAACTGCTGTTAAAGAACAACTATCTTCAACTCTCAAGTGAACTTCACAACGCCAAGAGCTACAAGAATGCCTGAACCAAGAATGGGACACCTTCTGAAGGGAAAGCTGGGAATCTACGAAGTGGGTAAATTCCTGGGACAAGGAGCCTTCGGAAAAGTGGCAAAATGTTCCAAGCTGGGAAGCAACGAATGCTTTGCCATGAAGATTGTGGACGAATTGGATGCAGGCATGGATGAAGTCAAGGCCATGGGATTCATCAAATCTCTGGACCCCGATGCCAACAATCTCCTCAAGTTCCACGAGGCTTTTCAACATCAGGATTACATGTGCCTGGTCTACGAAATGCTGGATCAGAGCTTGGAGAGCCTAATGCGGAAAAACTCTTTCCAGCCGACTCATCTGTGTGGAATCAGAGCTATAGCTCAGCAGCTGCTGGTAGCTCTGAACGCACTAAAGAGCGTAGAAGTTTGTCACTGTGACATCAAATTGGACAATATTATGATGGTCAACCAAGAGTCAACACCTTACAAGTTAAAATTGATTGATTTTGGTATGGCCATGGAATCATGGGACATGGAGCTTGGAACCACTGTCCAAATTGTGCCATTCAGAGCCCCAGAGGTCAGTCTGGGTCTCCCTCTGAGTGTCAGTGCAGATATATGGGCAGTTGGTATGGTTTTAGCTTCTTTGTACTTCGGAAACCTACCCTTTACCTACGATGAAGAATACGATACACTTCGTTGTGTGGTTCAGTGGTTTGGTTTACCTGACCATTTTCTTCTGTTTGGAGGACTCTTCTCAACTGATTTTTTCACATATGAAAAGGACTGCAGCAATCCTGGCTGGAGGCTAAACTCACCAAGCGAGTACACTGAAAAAACAGGGGAAGCAGTCAGAAGACTCAATAACATTCCAGATCTCCACGAAATGAAAAACATCCACAAGAACATCTTCGACCAATTTGAGGATGACGACCACCAAGCATTTTTAAATCTGCTGAAGAACATGCTGGCTTTCGATCCTCGACAGAGAATCACACCAAGTCAAGCCCTTGCTCATGATTTCATCACCATGAGGCACCTTTCAGTAAACGCCAAGTCTGCTTATGCAGCCACAGCAGAGGAGACAATGAGACGAGCTCAGCTTCCAGGAATGGAAGTAGAGTCTCTAGCAGCTGACGGTGGACCTGTGGACATGAGTGAAGGGCTCCAGGAAGAAGTGCAGCATGTCATGGTGCAGCATGAAGTGCAGCACGGTTCAACGTCAGACATCGAGATCTGTGAGGAGCTTCCGGCAAGTGAGAAAGACGGCCCAGAAACTCAACCAAGCCAAATAAGTCCACCTGCCAAAAGCTGTGAAGAACCTCAAAATTCCAAAGACATCCTTCCTGGTGAGGAAGAATCTCTTTGTGGACCAGATGCTGCACCTGACCAAACAGGAATTACAAATCAGGCTACTTCAACCATCAAAAAGAAAAACTGTAAGAAAACAACATATACAATAATAATCCACCTTCAGAAAGAAGAACAATTAGAAGAAGTGCCAATAAATCTGGAAGAGGGAGAAGTAGCCTCAGTGTGTGAGCAATCTGTTATTCCATCAGACAGACTGTCACACACGGACACAACTGTTGGTGATGTACCAAGTGCTATCGCAGAGGATGGTCCACCACCAACAGAACAAGAATCAACACCCCCTGGTTCCGCTGAAACCACCTTAAACAAAACCCCAGAAGAAATTCCAGCTGGCAGCAAGGAACTAGAAAAAGATGGACCATTAAAAGAAACAAAAATAGAGAAAAGACCAAAGCGCTTCAGAAGACTTAGAAGGGTCTTTACCAGAATGAGGAGGTTCTTCACATCTCACATTACCTAAAAGATATGAGGAACCACCTGTGGGTTTTCTCTAGGCACTCCAGTTTCCCCACTTTAAATTAAAAAAGAAAACTGTTTGCCAAGGCCCTAAACCACTCTGGTTTCCCACACTAAAAAACGAAAGGTCCATCAAATGAAAAAAAGAAAAGAAAACAAAAAACCCCCCCAAAAAAAAAAAAAAAATTAAAAAGAAGCACAGCTGAAAAAAAAAAAATTAAAAAGAAGCACAGCTGAAAAAAAAAAATTAAAAAGAAGCACAGCTGAAAAAAAAAAAATTAAAAAGAAGCACAGCTGAAATAAAAAAAAAAATTAAATTTAAAAAAAAAAAAAAAAAAAAAAAAAAAAAAAACAATAATGCAACCACATGAGTTCACAATCCAGTGTTTTCATGTGCCGGTCCCAAGCCCGGATAAATGCAGAGGGTTGTTTTTGTGATGCATGAACCGCCACTTTATTGTGGTGAGGGGCTTTGAGCGCTTGAGTGATCCTAGATACTGTGCTCTCTGGGGCTTTTGCCCCTGGTAGGGTCTCCTATATGGCAGACAGGTCCTGGGTGACGAGACAAACAATGTGCATTGCAGAACCCCTGTATTGAGAAACACACTTTAAGATTCTGTTACGTCCCCCAGATTGGCTCCGTCAGGGCCCCACTCTTGAGCCAGGCCTCGAGTTGGGACTCACAGGCCATGTGACCTCCTCCCATGACCTCTGGTTGGGTCCAGCCCAAAAAAAAACCCATGTGGGATTCCTTCAGTGGGCCTGCCACCTGGAGGACAGCTCAAACGGGGCCAGCGCAATGTGTTTTGGGTGGCAGCCTATGGCGGGTGCCTCAGCAGCACAAACTCCAACCATGGAACTTGGCTTTTGGGACATGTAACGTCTCCTCTCTGGAAGGGAAGGTGCCTGAGCATGATCCTGATCCGGAACATTCCATCCAATGAGGGACATGGAAAATTTAAAAATGTCCTAAAATGTGCATACAACTTGAACTCCATTTGCATAACAAACCATAGGATGATTAAAAAAAGCTGAATACACCAAAAACTGCTCAATCTTTGTTTAATATTTCAAAGTTTGAATGGTGTCTCTAGCTGAAAGTATGCAGAAGTTCATAGGTTTTAAAGTGCACAACGTTTGTGAAGGATTTGAAGAATTTCTCATTCATTTCCTTTGAGGCACATTTTGCTCAATATTTTAAATATATAGTATTTTGGTATTCACTATAAAGTATATGAATACCAAAAGTACAAGCAGCAATGTCCTGAACGAGCTGAATGTTTTGATTGCAAGATTGCTGAAATCGCTGAAAGTATGAAGGAGTTTTTACGTGCCGCAAAACGTACGGAAAGGAGGAGTAGAATCACCAAAGTGTGAATGCTGCAAAGCAGAGTCACTGCAGAGTGTGAGATGGACAGACTTTGTCCCGTACAAACTGAAGCATTTCCAATGAGAAATATTTTGCTCAGTGTTTCAAAAAGTATGTGAATACCAAAAGTACAAGCAGTAAAGTCCCGAACGAGCTGAATGTTTAGGTACCAAGATTGCTGAAATCGCTGCAAGTATGAAGTTTTTACATGCCGAAAAATGTTATTTATTGTGTGATCACACAATGAAAGGCAGCAATGACGTTGGTTAAATATGATATTAGAAAATCAAGCAAAATACAGATAGAAATCTGTGTTGATTGCATCATTGCCTTTTATGTCTTTCTTCAGAAATGACATCAGCAGTTTCAGCAGTGACACAGAACAGACAAAAGTTGTCATGTGACCTGATGTCATTTGACACGTTCAAATATGAAACTATAACATGATATGATCATGTGACATGATGCCATTTGACTCGTTGAAAAATATTGCCCGCAAGTCTATCAAATAGAGGAGGAGGTCTGGGAGGAGATTGTCTTCAAGATTTTCACAGCGACATTAAGAAGGACTTGTGTTTCGATACAAAGCTTCTTAAACGGTGAACTTCCTGCAGACAACTGAGCTTTAACTGCTGTTAAAGAACAACTATCTTCAACTCTCAAGTGAACTTCACAACGCCAAGAGCTACAAGAATGCCTGAACCAAGAATGGGACACCTTCTGAAGGGAAAGCTGGGAATCTACGAAGTGGGTAAATTCCTGGGACAAGGAGCCTTCGGAAAAGTGGCAAAATGTTCCAAGCTGGGAAGCAACGAATGCTTTGCCATGAAGATTGTGGACGAATTGGATGCAGGCATGGATGAAGTCAAGGCCATGGGATTCATCAAATCTCTGGACCCCGATGCCAACAATCTCCTCAAGTTCCACGAGGCTTTTCAACATCAGGATTACATGTGCCTGGTCTACGAAATGCTGGATCAGAGCTTGGAGAGCCTAATGCGGAAAAACTCTTTCCAGCCGACTCATCTGTGTGGAATCAGAGCTATAGCTCAGCAGCTGCTGGTAGCTCTGAACGCACTAAAGAGCGTAGAAGTTTGTCACTGTGACATCAAATTGGACAATATTATGATGGTCAACCAAGAGTCAACACCTTACAAGTTAAAATTGATTGATTTTGGTATGGCCATGGAATCATGGGACATGGAGCTTGGAACCACTGTCCAAATTGTGCCATTCAGAGCCCCAGAGGTCAGTCTGGGTCTCCCTCTGAGTGTCAGTGCAGATATATGGGCAGTTGGTATGGTTTTAGCTTCTTTGTACTTCGGAAACCTACCCTTTACCTACGATGAAGAATACGATACACTTCGTTGTGTGGTTCAGTGGTTTGGTTTACCTGACCATTTTCTTCTGTTTGGAGGACTCTTCTCAACTGATTTTTTCACATATGAAAAGGACTGCAGCAATCCTGGCTGGAGGCTAAACTCACCAAGCGAGTACACTGAAAAAACAGGGGAAGCAGTCAGAAGACTCAATAACATTCCAGATCTCCACGAAATGAAAAACATTCACAAGAACATCTTCGACCAATTTGAGGATGACGACCACCAAGCATTTTTAAATCTGCTGAAGAACATGCTGGCTTTCGATCCTCGACAGAGAATCACACCAAGTCAAGCCCTTGCTCATGATTTCATCACCATGAGGCACCTTTCAGTAAACGCCAAGTCTGCTTATGCAGCCACAGCAGAGGAGACAATGAGACGAGCTCAGCTTCCAGGAATGGAAGTAGAGTCTCTAGCAGCTGACGGTGGACCTGTGGACATGAGTGAAGGGCTCCAGGAAGAAGTGCAGCATGTCATGGTGCAGCATGAAGTGCAGCACGGTTCAACGTCAGACATCGAGATCTGTGAGGAGCTTCCGGCAAGTGAGAAAGACGGCCCAGAAACTCAACCAAGCCAAATAAGTCCACCTGCCAAAAGCTGTGAAGAACCTCAAAATTCCAAAGACATCCTTCCTGGTGAGGAAGAATCTCTTTGTGGACCAGATGCTGCACCTGACCAAACAGGAATTACAAATCAGGCTACTTCAACCATCAAAAAGAAAAACTGTAAGAAAACAACATATACAATAATAATCCACCTTCAGAAAGAAGAACAATTAGAAGAAGTGCCAATAAATCTGGAAGAGGGAGAAGTAGCCTCAGTGTGTGAACAATCTGTTATTCCATCAGACAGACTGTCACACACGGACACAACTGTTGGTGATGTACCAAGTGCTATCGCAGAGGATGGTCCACCACCAACAGAACAAGAATCAACACCCCCTGGTTCCGCTGAAACCACCTTAAACAAAACCCCAGAAGAAATTCCAGCTGGCAGCAAGGAACTAGAAAAAGATGGACCATTAAAAGAAACAAAAATAGAGAAAAGACCAAAGCGCTTCAGAAGACTTAGAAGGGTCTTTACCAGAATGAGGAGGTTCTTCACATCTCACATTACCTAAAAGATATGAGGAACCACCTGTGGGTTTTCTCAAGGCATTCCAGTTTCCCCACTTTAAATTAAAAAAGAAAACTGTTTGCCTAGGCCCTAAACCACTCTGGTTTCCCACACTAAAAAACGAAAGGTCCATCAAATGAAAAAAAGAAAAGAAAACAAACCCCCCCCCCCCCCCAAAAAAAAAAAAAAAAATTAAAAAGAAGCACAGCTGAAAAAAAAAAAAAATTAAAAAGAAGTACAGCTGTAAAAAAAAAAATTAAAAAGAAGCACAGCTGAAATAAAAAAAAATTAAAAAGAAGTACAGCTGTAAAAAAAAAAATTAAAAAGAAGCACAGCTGAAAAAAAAAAAATTAAAAAGAAGCACAGCTGAAATAAAAAAAAAATTAAATTAAAAAAAAAAAAAAAAAAAAAAAAAAAAAAAAAAAAAAAAAAAAAAAAAAAACAATAATGCAACCACATGAGTTCACAATCCAGTGTTTTCATGTGCCGGTCCCAAGCCCGGATAAATGCAGAGGGTTGTTTTTGTGATGCATGAACCGCCACTTTATTGTGGTGAGGGGCTTTGAGCGCTTGAGTGATCCTAGATACTGTGCTCTCTGGGGCTTTTGCCCCTGGTAGGGTCTCCTATATGGCAGACAGGTCCTGGGTGACGAGACAAAATATGTGCATTGCAGAACCCCTGTATTGAGAAACACACTTTAAGATTCTGTTACGTCCCCCAGATTGGCTCCGTCAGGGCCCCACTCTTGAGCCAGGCCTCGAGTTGGGACTCACAGGCCATGTGACCTCCTCCCATGACCTCTGGTTGGGTCCAGCCCAAAAAAAACCCATGTGGGATTCCTTCAGTGGGCCTGCCACCTGGAGGACAGCTCAAACGGGGCCAGCGCAATGTGTTTTGGGTGGCAGCCTATGGCGGGTGCCTCAGCAGCACAAACTCCAACCATGGAACTTGGCTTTTGGGACATGTAACGTCTCCTCTCTGGAAGGGAAGGTGCCTGACCATGATCCTGATCCGGAACATTCCATCCAATGAGGGACATGGAAAATTTTAAAATGTCCTAAAATGTGCATACAACTTGAACTCCATTTGCATAACAAACCATAGGATGATTAAAAAAAGCTGAATACACCAAAAACTGCTCAATCTTTGTTTAATATTTCAAAGTTTGAATGGTGTCTCTAGCTGAAAGTATGCAGAAGTTCATAGGTTTTAAAGTGCACAACGTTTGTGAAGGATTTGAAGAATTTCTCATTCATTTCCTTTGAGGCACATTTTGCTCAATATTTTAAATATATAGTATTTTGGTATTCACTATAAAGTATATGAATACCAAAAGTACAAGCAGCAATGTCCTGAACGAGCTGAATGTTTTGATTGCAAGATTGCTGAAATCGCTGAAAGTATGAAGGAGTTTTTACGTGCCGCAAAACGTACGGAAAGGAGGAGTAGAATCACCAAAGTGTGAATGCTGCAAAGCAGAGTCACTGCAGAGTGTGAGATGGACAGACTTTGTCCCGTACAAACTGAAGCATTTCCAATGAGAAATATTTTGCTCAGTGTTTCAAAAAGTATGTGAATACCAAAAGTACAAGCAGTAAAGTCCCGAACGAGCTGAATGTTTAGGTACCAAGATTGCTGAAATCGCTGCAAGTATGAAGTTTTTACATGCCGAAAAATGTTATTTATTGTGTGATCACACAATGAAAGGCAGCAATGACGTTGGTTAAATATGATATTAGAAAATCAAGCAAAATACAGATAGAAATCTGTGTTGATTGCATCATTGCCTTTTATGTCTTTCTTCAGAAATGACATCAGCAGTTTCAGCAGTGACACAGAACAGACAAAAGTTGTCATGTGACCTGATGTCATTTGACACGTTCAAATATGAAACTATAACATGATATGATCATGTGACATGATGCCATTTGACTCGTTGAAAAATATTGCCCGCAAGTCTATCAAATAGAGGAGGAGGTCTGGGAGGAGATTGTCTTCAAGATTTTCACAGCGACATTAAGAAGGACTTGTGTTTCGATACAAAGCTTCTTAAACGGTGAACTTCCTGCAGACAACTGAGCTTTAACTGCTGTTAAAGAACAACTATCTTCAACTCTCAAGTGAACTTCACAACGCCAAGAGCTACAAGAATGCCTGAACCAAGAATGGGACACCTTCTGAAGGGAAAGCTGGGAATCTACGAAGTGGGTAAATTCCTGGGACAAGGAGCCTTCGGAAAAGTGGCAAAATGTTCCAAGCTGGGAAGCAACGAATGCTTTGCCATGAAGATTGTGGACGAATTGGATGCAGGCATGGATGAAGTCAAGGCCATGGGATTCATCAAATCTCTGGACCCCGATGCCAACAATCTCCTCAAGTTCCACGAGGCTTTTCAACATCAGGATTACATGTGCCTGGTCTACGAAATGCTGGATCAGAGCTTGGAGAGCCTAATGCGGAAAAACTCTTTCCAGCCGACTCATCTGTGTGGAATCAGAGCTATAGCTCAGCAGCTGCTGGTAGCTCTGAACGCACTAAAGAGCGTAGAAGTTTGTCACTGTGACATCAAATTGGACAATATTATGATGGTCAACCAAGAGTCAACACCTTACAAGTTAAAATTGATTGATTTTGGTATGGCCATGGAATCATGGGACATGGAGCTTGGAACCACTGTCCAAATTGTGCCATTCAGAGCCCCAGAGGTCAGTCTGGGTCTCCCTCTGAGTGTCAGTGCAGATATATGGGCAGTTGGTATGGTTTTAGCTTCTTTGTACTTCGGAAACCTACCCTTTACCTACGATGAAGAATACGATACACTTCGTTGTGTGGTTCAGTGGTTTGGTTTACCTGACCATTTTCTTCTGTTTGGAGGACTCTTCTCAACTGATTTTTTCACATATGAAAAGGACTGCAGCAATCCTGGCTGGAGGCTAAACTCACCAAGCGAGTACACTGAAAAAACAGGGGAAGCAGTCAGAAGACTCAATAACATTCCAGATCTCCACGAAATGAAAAACATCCACAAGAACATCTTCGACCAATTTGAGGATGACGACCACCAAGCATTTTTAAATCTGCTGAAGAACATGCTGGCTTTCGATCCTCGACAGAGAATCACACCAAGTCAAGCCCTTGCTCATGATTTCATCACCATGAGGCACCTTTCAGTAAACGCCAAGTCTGCTTATGCAGCCACAGCAGAGGAGACAATGAGACGAGCTCAGCTTCCAGGAATGGAAGTAGAGTCTCTAGCAGCTGACGGTGGACCTGTGGACATGAGTGAAGGGCTCCAGGAAGAAGTGCAGCATGTCATGGTGCAGCATGAAGTGCAGCACGGTTCAACGTCAGACATCGAGATCTGTGAGGAGCTTCCGGCAAGTGAGAAAGACGGCCCAGAAACTCAACCAAGCCAAATAAGTCCACCTGCCAAAAGCTGTGAAGAACCTCAAAATTCCAAAGACATCCTTCCTGGTGAGGAAGAATCTCTTTGTGGACCAGATGCTGCACCTGACCAAACAGGAATTACAAATCAGGCTACTTCAACCATCAAAAAGAAAAACTGTAAGAAAACAACATATACAATAATAATCCACCTTCAGAAAGAAGAACAATTAGAAGAAGTGCCAATAAATCTGGAAGAGGGAGAAGTAGCCTCAGTGTGTGAGCAATCTGTTATTCCATCAGACAGACTGTCACACACGGACACAACTGTTGGTGATGTACCAAGTGCTATCGCAGAGGATGGTCCACCACCAACAGAACAAGAATCAACACCCCCTGGTTCCGCTGAAACCACCTTAAACAAAACCCCAGAAGAAATTCCAGCTGGCAGCAAGGAACTAGAAAAAGATGGACCATTAAAAGAAACAAAAATAGAGAAAAGACCAAAGCGCTTCAGAAGACTTAGAAGGGTCTTTACCAGAATGAGGAGGTTCTTCACATCTCACATTACCTAAAAGATATGAGGAACCACCTGTGGGTTTTCTCTAGGCACTCCAGTTTCCCCACTTTAAATTAAAAAAGAAAACTGTTTGCCAAGGCCCTAAACCACTCTGGTTTCCCACACTAAAAAACGAAAGGTCCATCAAATGAAAAAAAGAAAAGAAAACAAAAAACCCCCCCCAAAAAAAAAAAAAAAATTAAAAAGAAGCACAGCTGAAAAAAAAAAAATTAAAAAGAAGCACAGCTGAAAAAAAAAAATTAAAAAGAAGCACAGCTGAAAAAAAAAAAATTAAAAAGAAGCACAGCTGAAATAAAAAAAAAAATTAAATTTAAAAAAAAAAAAAAAAAAAAAAAAAAAAAAAAAAACAATAATGCAACCACATGAGTTCACAATCCAGTGTTTTCATGTGCCGGTCCCAAGCCCGGATAAATGCAGAGGGTTGTTTTTGTGATGCATGAACCGCCACTTTATTGTGGTGAGGGGCTTTGAGCGCTTGAGTGATCCTAGATACTGTGCTCTCTGGGGCTTTTGCCCCTGGTAGGGTCTCCTATATGGCAGACAGGTCCTGGGTGACGAGACAAACAATGTGCATTGCAGAACCCCTGTATTGAGAAACACACTTTAAGATTCTGTTACGTCCCCCAGATTGGCTCCGTCAGGGCCCCACTCTTGAGCCAGGCCTCGAGTTGGGACTCACAGGCCATGTGACCTCCTCCCATGACCTCTGGTTGGGTCCAGCCCAAAAAAAACCCATGTGGGATTCCTTCAGTGGGCCTGCCACCTGGAGGACAGCTCAAACGGGGCCAGCGCAATGTGTTTTGGGTGGCAGCCTATGGCGGGTGCCTCAGCAGCACAAACTCCAACCATGGAACTTGGCTTTTGGGACATGTAACGTCTCCTCTCTGGAAGGGAAGGTGCCTGAGCATGATCCTGATCCGGAACATTCCATCCAATGAGGGACATGGAAAATTTAAAAATGTCCTAAAATGTGCATACAACTTGAACTCCATTTGCATAACAAACCATAGGATGATTAAAAAAGCTGAATACACCAAAAACTGCTCAATCTTTGTTTAATATTTCAAAGTTTGAATGGTGTCTCTAGCTGAAAGTATGCAGAAGTTCATAGGTTTTAAAGTGCACAACGTTTGTGAAGGATTTGAAGAATTTCTCATTCATTTCCTTTGAGGCACATTTTGCTCAATATTTTAAATATATAGTATTTTGGTATTCACTATAAAGTATATGAATACCAAAAGTACAAGCAGCAATGTCCTGAACGAGCTGAATGTTTTGATTGCAAGATTGCTGAAATCGCTGAAAGTATGAAGGAGTTTTTACGTGCCGCAAAACGTACGGAAAGGAGGAGTAGAATCACCAAAGTGTGAATGCTGCAAAGCAGAGTCACTGCAGAGTGTGAGATGGACAGACTTTGTCCCGTACAAACTGAAGCATTTCCAATGAGAAATATTTTGCTCAGTGTTTCAAAAAGTATGTGAATACCAAAAGTACAAGCAGTAAAGTCCCGAACGAGCTGAATGTTTAGGTACCAAGATTGCTGAAATCGCTGCAAGTATGAAGTTTTTACATGCCGAAAAATGTTATTTATTGTGTGATCACACAATGAAAGGCAGCAATGACGTTGGTTAAATATGATATTAGAAAATCAAGCAAAATACAGATAGAAATCTGTGTTGATTGCATCATTGCCTTTTATGTCTTTCTTCAGAAATGACATCAGCAGTTTAAGCAGTGACACAGAACAGACAAAAGTTGTCATGTGACCTGATGTCATTTGACACGTTCAAATATGAAACTATAACATGATATGATCATGTGACATGATGCCATTTGACTCGTTGAAAAATATTGCCCGCAAGTCTATCAAATAGAGGAGGAGGTCTGGGAGGAGATTGTCTTCAAGATTTTCACAGCGACATTAAGAAGGACTTGTGTTTCGATACAAAGCTTCTTAAACGGTGAACTTCCTGCAGACAACTGAGCTTTAACTGCTGTTAAAGAACAACTATCTTCAACTCTCAAGTGAACTTCACAACGCCAAGAGCTACAAGAATGCCTGAACCAAGAATGGGACACCTTCTGAAGGGAAAGCTGGGAATTTATGAAGTCGGTAAATTCCTGGGACAAGGAGCCTTCGGAAAAGTGGCAAAATGTTCCAAGCTGGGAAGCAACGAATGCTTTGCCATGAAGATTGTGGACGAATTGGATGCAGGCATGGATGAAGTCAAGGCCATGGGATTCATCAAATCTCTGGACCCCGATGCCAACAATCTCCTCAAGTTCCACGAGGCTTTTCAACATCAGGATTACATGTGCCTGGTCTACGAAATGCTGGATCAGAGCTTGGAGAGCCTAATGCGGAAAAACTCTTTCCAGCCGACTCATCTGTGTGGAATCAGAGCTATAGCTCAGCAGCTGCTGGTAGCTCTGAACGCACTAAAGAGCGTAGAAGTTTGTCACTGTGACATCAAATTGGACAATATTATGATGGTCAACCAAGAGTCAACACCTTACAAGTTAAAATTGATTGATTTTGGTATGGCCATGGAATCATGGGACATGGAGCTTGGAACCACTGTCCAAATTGTGCCATTCAGAGCCCCAGAGGTCAGTCTGGGTCTCCCTCTGAGTGTCAGTGCAGATATATGGGCAGTTGGTATGGTTTTAGCTTCTTTGTACTTCGGAAACCTACCCTTTACCTACGATGAAGAATACGATACACTTCGTTGTGTGGTTCAGTGGTTTGGTTTACCTGACCATTTTCTTCTGTTTGGAGGACTCTTCTCAACTGATTTTTTCACATATGAAAAGGACTGCAGCAATCCTGGCTGGAGGCTAAACTCACCAAGCGAGTACACTGAAAAAACAGGGGAAGCAGTCAGAAGACTCAATAACATTCCAGATCTCCACGAAATGAAAAACATCCACAAGAACATCTTCGACCAATTTGAGGATGACGACCACCAAGCATTTTTAAATCTGCTGAAGAACATGCTGGCTTTCGATCCTCGACAGAGAATCACACCAAGTCAAGCCCTTGCTCATGATTTCATCACCATGAGGCACCTTTCAGTAAACGCCAAGTCTGCTTATGCAGCCACAGCAGAGGAGACAATGAGACGAGCTCAGCTTCCAGGAATGGAAGTAGAGTCTCTAGCAGCTGACGGTGGACCTGTGGACATGAGTGAAGGGCTCCAGGAAGAAGTGCAGCATGTCATGGTGCAGCATGAAGTGCAGCACGGTTCAACGTCAGACATCGAGATCTGTGAGGAGCTTCCGGCAAGTGAGAAAGACGGCCAGAAACTCAACCAAGCCAAATAAGTCCACCTGCCAAAAGCTGTGAAGAACCTCAAAAAATCCAAAGACATCCTTCCTGGTGAGGAAGAATCTCTTTGTGGACCAGATGCTGCACCTGACCAAACAGGAATTACAAATCAGGCTACTTCAACCATCAAAAGAAAAACTGTAAGAAAACAACATATACAATAATAATCCACCTTCAGAAAGAAGAACAATTAGAAGAAGTGCCAATAAATCTGGAAGAGGAGAAGTAGCCTCAGTGTGTGAACAATCTGTTATTCCATCAGACAGACTGTCACACACGGACACAACTGTTGGTGATGTACCAAGTGCTATCGCAGAGGATGGTCCACCACCAACAGAACAAGAATCAACACCCCCTGGTTCCGCTGAAACCACCTTAAACAAAACCCCAGAAGAATTCCAGCTGGCAGCAAGGAACTAGAAAAAGATGGACCATTTAAAGAAACAAAAATAGAGAAAAGACCAAAGCGCTTCAGAAGACTTGAAGGGTCTTTACCAGAATGAGGAGGTTCTTCACATCTCACATTACTAAAAGATATGAGGAACCACCTGTGGGTTTTCTCTAGGCACTCCAGTTTCCCCACTTTAAATTAAAAAAGAAAACTGTTTGCCTAGGCCCTAAACCACTCTGGTTTCCCACACTAAAAACGAAAGGTCCATCAAATGAAAAAAAGAAAAGAAAACAAAAAACCCCCCCAAAAAAAAAAAAAAAATTAAAAAGAAGCACAGCTGAAAAAAAAAAAATTAAAAGAAGCACAGCTGAAAAAAAAAAATTAAAAAGAAGCACAGCTGAAAAAAAAAATTAAAAAAGCACAGCGGAAAAAAAAAAAATTAAAAGAAGCACAGCTGAAAAAAAAAAAAATTAAAAAGAAGCACAGCTGTAAAAAAAAAAATTAAAAGAAGCACAGCTGAAATAAAAAAAAAATTAATTAAAAAAAAAAAAAAAAAAAAAAAAAAAAAAAAACATAATGCAACCACATGAGTTCACAATCCAGTGTTTTCATGTGCCGGTCCCAAGCCCGGATAAATGCAGAGGGTTGTTTTTGTGATGCATGAACCGCCACTTTATTGTGGTGAGGGGCTTTGAGCGCTTGAGTGATCCTAGATACTGTGCTCTCTGGGGCTTTTGCCCCTGGTAGGGTCTCCTATATGGCAGACAGGTCCTGGGTGACGAGACAAACAATGTGCATTGCAGAACCCCTGTATTGAGAAACACACTTTAAGATTCTGTTACGTCCCCAGATTGGCTCCGTCAGGGCCCACTCTTGAGCCAGGCCTCGAGTTGGGACTCACAGGCCATGTGACCTCCTCCCATGACCTCTGGTTGGGTCCAGCCCAAAAAAACCCATGTGGATTCCTTCAGTGGGCCTGCCACCTGGAGGACAGCTCAAACGGGCCAGCGCAATGTGTTTTGGGTGGCAGCCTATGGCGGGTGCCTCAGCAGCACAAACTCCAACCATGGAACTTGGCTTTTGGGACATGTAACGTCTCCTCTCTGGAAGGGAAGGTGCCTGACCATGATCCTGATCCGGAACATTCCATCAATGAGGGACATGGAAAATTTAAAAATGTCCTAAAATGTGCATACAACTTGAACTCCATTTGCATAACAAACCATAGCATGATTAAAAAAAGTGAATACACCAAAAAACTGCTCAATCTTTGTTTAATATTTCAAAGTTTGAATGGTGTCTCTAGCTGAAAGTATGCAGAAGTTCATAGGTTTTAAAGTGCACAACGTTTGTGAAGGATTTGAAGAATTTCTCATTCATTTCCTTTGAGGCACATTTTGCTCAATATTTTAAATATATAGTATTTTGGTATTCACTATAAAGTATATGAATACCAAAAGTACAAGCAGCAATGTCCTGAACGAGCTGAATGTTTTGATTGCAAGATTGCTGAAATCGCTGAAAGTATGAAGGAGTTTTTACGTGCCGCAAAACGTACGGAAAGGAGGAGTAGAATCACCAAAGTGTGAATGCTGCAAAGCAGAGTCACTGCAGAGTGTGAGATGGACAGACTTTGTCCCGTACAAACTGAAGCATTTCCAATGAGAAATATTTTTGCTCAGTGTTTCAAAAAGTATGTGAATACCAAAAGTACAAGCAGTAAAGTCCCGAACGAGCTGAATGTTTAGGTACCAAGATTGCTGAAATCGCTGCAAGTATGAAGTTTTTACATGCCGAAAAATGTTATTTATTGTGTGATCACACAATGAAAGGCAGCAATGACGTTGGTTAAATATGATATTAGAAAATCAAGCAAAATACAGATAGAAATCTGTGTTGATTGCATCATTGCCTTTTATGTCTTTCTTCAGAAATGACATCAGCAGTTTCAGCAGTGACACAGAACAGACAAAAGTTGTCATGTGACCTGATGTCATTTGACACGTTCAAATATGAAACTATAACATGATATGATCATGTGACATGATGCCATTTGACTCGTTGAAAAAATATTGCCCGCAAGTCTATCAAATAGAGGAGGAGGTCTGGGAGGAGATTGTCTTCAAGATTTTCACAGCGACATTAAGAAGGACTTGTGTTTCGATACAAAGCTTCTTAAACGGTGAACTTCCTGCAGACAACTGAGCTTTAACTGCTGTTAAAGAACAACTATCTTCAACTCTCAAGTGAACTTCACAACGCCAAGAGCTACAAGAATGCCTGAACCAAGAATGGGACACCTTCTGAAGGGAAAGCTGGGAATCTACGAAGTGGGTAAATTCCTGGACAAGGAGCCTTCGGAAAAGTGGCAAAATGTTCCAAGCTGGGAAGCAACGAATGCTTTGCCATGAAGATTGTGGACGAATTGGATTGCAGGCATGGATGAAGTCAAGGCCATGGGATTCATCAAATCTCTGGACCCGATGCCAACAATCTCCTCAAGTTCCACGAGGCTTTTCAACATCAGGATTACATGTGCCTGGTCTACGAAATGCTGGATCAGAGCTTGGAGAGCTAATGCGGAAAAACTCTTTCCAGCCGACTCATCTGTGTGGAATCAGAGCTATAGCTCAGCAGCTGCTGGTAGCTCTGAACGCACTAAAGAGCGTAGAAGTTTGTCACTGTGACATCAAATTGGACAATATTATGATGGTCAACCAAGAGTCAACACCTTACAAGTTAAAATTGATTGATTTTGGTATGGCCATGGAATCATGGACATGGAGCTTGGAACCACTGTCCAAATTGTGCCATTCAGAGCCCCAGAGGTCAGTCTGGGTCTCCCTCTGAGTGTCAGTGCAGATATATGGGCAGTTGGTATGGTTTAGCTTCTTTGTACTTCGGAAACCTACCCTTTACCTACGATGAAGAATACGATACACTTCGTTGTGTGGTTCAGTGGTTTTGGTTTACCTGACCATTTTCTTCTGTTTGGAGACTCTTCTCAACTGATTTTTTCACATATGAAAAGGACTGCAGCAATCCTGGCTGGAGGCTAAACTCACCAAGCGAGTACACTGAAAAAACAGGGGAAGCAGTCAGAAGACTCAATAACATTCCAGATCTCCACGAAATGAAAAACATTCACAAGAACATCTTCGACCAATTTGAGGATGACGACACCAAGCATTTTTAAATCTGCTGAAGAACATGCTGGCTTTCGATCCTCGACAGAGAATCACACAAGTCAAGCCCTTGCTCATGATTTCATCACATGAGGCACCTTTCAGTAAACGCCAGTCTGCTTATGCAGCCACAGCAGAGGAGACAATGAGACGAGCTCAGCTTCCAGGAATGGAAGTAGAGTCTCTAGCAGCTGACGGTGACCTGTGGACATGAGTGAAGGGCTCCAGGAAGAAGTGCAGCATGTCATGGTGCAGCATGAAGTGCAGCACGGTTCAACGTCAGACATCGAGATCTGTGAGGAGCTTCCGGCAAGTGAGAAAGACGGCCCAGAAACTCAACCAAGCCAAATAAGCCCACCTGCCAAAAGCTGTGAAGAACCTCAAAAATCCAAAGACATCCTTCCTGGTGAGGAAGAATCTCTTTGTGGACCAGATGCTGCACCTGACCAAACAGGAATTACAAATCAGGCTACTTCAACATCAAAAAGAAAAACTGTAAGAAAACAACATATACAATAATAATCCACCTTCAGAAAGAAACAATTAGAAGAAGTGCCAATAAATCTGGAAGAGGGAGAAGTAGCCTCAGTGTGTGAACAATCTGTTATTCCATCAGACAGACTGTCACACACGGACACAACTGTTGGTGATGTACCAAGTGCTATCGCAGAGGATGGTCCACCACCAACAGAACAAGAATCAACACCCCCTGGTTCCGCTGAAACCACCTTAAACAAAACCCAGAAGAAATTCCAGCTGGCAGCAAGGAACTAGAAAAAGATGGACCATTAAAAGAAACAAAAATAGAGAAAAGACAAGCGCTTCAGAAGACTTAGAAGGGTCTTTACCAGAATGAGGAGGTTCTTCACATCTCACATTACCTAAAAGA